>OY730481.1:17041402-18241402 GCA_963422695.1 Xylophagus ater
GCTGCAACCATAAAAAAAAAGTTGCAGAGGTGTTCACACATAGCATGCAGCTTTTATTGCTTGCAACTTCCTTGGAGTTTTTTCGTGTATGTATGTGTTAAAAATTTGACGTCTGGTTTTGATTTTAGCATTTAATTTATTGCAATAAAATATGTTTTATGATGAAGAAGAACAAGCTGTTGCCTGTTTAGCACTTATTTTGTTGAGAAAAGAAAGATGACGGCGTCAAAAAAGTAAAAGAAAATGCTGGATACAAAAAATGGATAAAATAACGTGAACAGTACGGATTTGTTCATAATTTATTACGCGAATTACGTTATTTTTTAAACATTTTTTGTAAATATCAGCAACTGATTTTGATTATCTTTTGGAAAAACTGAAACCCATAATAAAAAAAAGGATATTCTCATGTGAATTTCATTACATTTTAAAAACTTATCAGAACCAATAACACTGAACTGTCAAAAAACTTGCATGCAGCATGCAGCAAAAGTTTCAACCATTTTAATATTTTTTGTTGCATATGCAACTTTGGTTTTTGTTATTAACACGTTGAAACTTTCCAGGTTGCGCGCAATATAAAAATCTAGTCATGCATCAAAAAAGAATCGCAACTTTTTGTGTTGCAATGCTGTTCACACTATGCAGCACTCTAGTTTCGCATCTTTTTATGCTGCATTGCAACAAAAGTGGCAGTGTGTGATTTTAGCTTTAAGCATACCCAATTGGTGTCAGAAATATAGATGGTCAGACGGTTTGCCATCTGTTGAGAAAGTATGACACTATTAGATTTTTACTGCAGCAACTTGAACAAACGTCTCTGACAGTATCTAAAAGTTGTTCGGCTAGCTGATGCCGAATTTGTTGTCAGTTTTTTTTTCATTACAATTTAATCAATTGAGCATTCTTCTTTTTTAGGAATTTTCCATAATTTTTAACAAATAATAATTTTCTATTTTTTAATAATTACTTTTTATTTTCCAAAATAATAATATTTTAGTCACTATCCTTTCAAAAGCCCTTAAGTATTCAATTTCCTTTTATAATAAAATCATGAAGGAAAAAATTTCTGTTGGCTTCTACTTTTTATTATCCTTTCTTGATGGTAATTAATTAAAAAATGTTTCTCATTTCCAAGTCATAAATTTAACTCTTAAGAAAATGTGGCGGAAAAAAAAGTATGTACTATAAAGGAAAGAAAATCTTCCTTGACCAAAAAACAAACAAAAAATTTAAAAAAAGATAAAAAAAAAACTGGGAAAAGGATACCTTTTTTTGTAAAGGAAATCGAGTATACAGGCAGAAGGAGAATTGATTGCGAAAAAACGACATGATAACGTTTTTTTTAAACAAAAAAAAAAAAAAAAATAAAAAGTAAAAAGAAATAAAATAAAAGTGGTAAGATCGATAGACGAAAAGCATGCACGTCCAAAGCCCATGATACAGAAACAAACTATATAAAAACTACATTGAGAACATTGTACAACACCGTTCGACATGATAAATTTCTATTTTACGTCGTAATTCAAGCTAAAATACCCAAAAAAAAAAGAAAATGAAACAGAAATAATAAAATAAAATTTAAGAATATTAACAAAAATTTAAGATAAGTCATCAATTTAGCAGAGCCTCTCCGAAAATAAAATAATAATTAACCATTTTTATAAGAAGAAAATAAAAATTACGCCTAGAAGCATGCAATAATAAGTTAAATTACTTCACTATAAAAATTGAATGAGGTCTTTGTTTTTTCTTTTCAATTTTATTTGAGTGCGTGTTTTCTGAAGAAAAGTGAAAATTATTAAATGTTAAAAGTGATTTTTTTTACTGTTAGGAAAAACCGAAAATTGTTGGCAATATAAAAATATGTTATGATAAATTTTTGGACGATAAAAAAAACTATATATAAACTTAAAATCGGCAACTAGCCGATTTTTTCATACTCAAGTGATAAAAATTGTTTAACAAATCTTTGGTAATTGGCTAATTTGGGGATAATCTGAACCCTATAACGAGGTAGATATTTTCGTAATTAATTGCAAAAGTAAAAATTTTTATGAAAATTAATTTTCTAAATGATTCTCAATTTTTTAAAATCACTTTTGAATTACTAAAAACAATCTGAAAACGACAGAATTCTTTGGCGATGTACTGTCAAATGCTTATTCTTGCTTATGCACATTATAATCGGTTGAACGGATTTGACGTGCATAAACTAGTATTCATTAAATATTTTTTGTCGGTTTTTATGCTTGGCTCCTGCATATTATAATTTCGGTTTGAGCGTGTCGTATTATACGAGAGTTCCCAAAATTTTGCCTATACATCTAGTAAATATAAACAAGTAAATTTTTCGGCCATAAAGAGAATCTATATATAAATAGGCCAATACAAAAATTTTCCTCCCTTTTATTCGTATTCTAACAAAGAATGCGGCTTAATATATATATCGATGGAAATCTATTGTTGAGGAGAAGCGTTTAAACACAAAAAGTATGTTGATATATGGCCGTTGAACAGGTGAAAGTTTACCATATATTTATATGGGAACAACAACAAAATATATGGTACACAGAGCTGTTGTGTGCTATATGAATTTGTGTAATAAGGGAATGGAAAGAACTGAAATGTTTTAGAAGTTTTTGAATAAGAATTAGAATTATATAGCAGCTGTTTGTTTTTCTGGACCAAATTCAAGAAAACAATTGAAAAAAGCATTGATGTTCGGATTTGTTAATAAATAAGTGTGAGAATAAGAATATCATTTTGAAATTCACAAGTTTAACTTTTAATTATTGCAATCGATATTTCAATTTTCATTTTATTAGGTCTACTAGTAATATTTAATATAACCGCCGAATTGAATATATGTACATGAGTTTGAGTTTTCCGAGACTTTTCGGATAAAACAAAATATTTTTCGAGTAGGATGTAATAATTTTTATATTAATTAATATTATATTACATATTATGGCTAAATTGACCGAAAAACTCACTCACTAAACATACTCTTTTGGTATCTATACTATAGGACATAAAAATATGGTATTTTCTTGTACATATCAAACATCTTGAAATGTTCTCTCACTTTTTCAATTCACCTGACAGAAAAAGTCAAGGTGAACATTGGGGATAATATATATACCCAGATAAGTAAGACGAATTACGAATGTTAAAGGTGCAATACCTGTTTTGAATCAACTAAATCTAATAAGAATGTTTACTAAATAAACTTGATATTCATATATAAAAGATTTGACAAAGTGAAATGAAAATTTCATTTTATTATAATAAAAATATATATTGTTTGTTTTCTTTTTTCTTTTTAGTACGAGCTAATTTGATCACATTTAGTTTAAGGGTATTTTTATTTGAACAATTACTTTTGAAGACAGACTAAAGAAGTTCTAAAGAAAAAAAACATATTAATTTTTATTTGTATACTTTTTGGAATATTTGCTTCAAATTTAAGTAATATTGTAATACAATATAATTTAAGATGTATGCTTCATTTAACGTTGATAACTTGTTTCCAAGAAAATAAGATGTTAAATGAAATAACACTAAAATAGCAGCTGAATCATATAGGAGGATGTACGGTACAATGATTAGGAGTGGAATCGATGTAAGCCAGTTTGTCCCAAATTGTGTCGCAAAAGCCTACCAATTACAATAACTTTTCGATTCAATTTAGTCTCAATCAAATTACACGAGTCCACTTCAGATAATTGCTTTTCTACCTAAGGACCTGTGGCAATCAACATTGCATATACGCTATGGGTTTCAAAATCGAACTACTTGCTTGGAAGAACTCGGCATTTTTTTATGACGTCAATCGCAAACGTATCATTAGGCAGGAACCAGGAGCCGAAGTCCCAGATGAAACGAATATTAACACAGTTTTCAAAGTACAAGAATTTTGGCCTGAACGACCACTAAACATGCTTTATCCAAATGAAGACTCATTGCCATAACCGTTCGTACCCAATAGTAGAAATGATTCCACTGGAAAATTAAGTTGGTGTTTAAGAAATTGCGTTTCAATATTTAAATATAGGGAATTCAATTTCCAATTGATATCCTTAGTCCTTCCATGAAAATTGATAGCGGCCTATTTTACCTCTTAGGGTCGGCCCACCTTCTCTCTTGTTTTATTTCTATGTTTATATTTTTATTAGTTTATTTTAAGTAGATTTATTCTTTTATGAATTTATTATTTTTATTGCTGAGGTAATATTTTCACTAGAAATTGTTTGACTTTAATTTTTTTATTTACTTTTTTTTTATAGAAAAAATTGCATAGAAAAATATGGTATTGTCGCATTTGTAATATAAAAATATTATATTATCCTTGATAAGAAAAATTTTCCTAGGTAAAAAATTCAATAGAATTTGTTGAATTTATTTTTATATAACTAGAAATGCCAAAAAACCCCTTCCACTATTGAAAGTCTGAAAAATATATGCTTTTAGAATTTGGTATAGACTATAGAAAGTCTTTTATGGGTTAAAATAAGAATGGCAAAGAAAATATGAAGGAAATAGTGATTTCAATGAAATTTCACTTTACTTCATCAGCACAAGTAAAGCTTGTAAAATGTAACACATTGAAATTTTTTATGATCGTCGGGAAATGGCAGCCATTAAAAGTTACCCATCAATATTGTACATAATTTTCATTTTTGAATTGAGAAGGAGTAAAAACGAATGTTTTATTGTGACAAGGTGGCGACTTATAAAAATTAAAGGTGAACCAAGCATTCATTTCTATTCATGCATATTACGACTTATTAAATTTCAAGTTTATTTTATACACGGTGTTTCATATTGGTTTAGAAATTTGGGATAGAACTAGAACTCAATCATAATGTAACTAACTTTTGAATAAAAGTTTTTCTAGAACTATCATTTTAAGTACTTATACCAAAGATATAAATGGGTAAAAACATATAAGCATGTAAAATTCTAAAAAGCTTTCATTTAATATGAGTAAATTACATTAGATCTTATGGAAGGAACTTTTACGAGCTTAAAGCTTTTGTCATAAGACCTAATGTAAATTACTTATGTTAGTCAATCGGCCATCAGAGCACTAAGCTCCCATACAATATGCTCCAAGATGGTAGAAGAACGTGTGGCCAAATTAAATGAATTAGGCACAAACAACAAAGTTACCCTGTACTGGATACCTGGGCATATGGGTATCGAGGGTATCGAAGAAGCCAACAAACTGCCCAGACCAGGAGCGGGAACGCCCTTCATAGGTCCAGAACCCTTCTGTGGAAGCGGGCCTCATATAATCCGAGAAATTTTAATGAAAGAAGAGGCGCCAGAAAGAACCAGACACTGGGAAATACAACCAGGACTAAGGCAGGCCAAGGATCTCCTTGGGGAATACAACCCGCAGAGATTCAAAGCCTTTATCAGCACTAATAAGAAGAATATAAGAGTACTGACAGGAATCCTAACAGGACACTGCAGACTCAAAACACACCTTAAAAAACTAGGACTTGAAAGAGAGCACCTGCAGATTCTGCGAGGCAGACGAAGAAACCCCAACGCATATTCTCTCCGATTGTGAGGTACTACTTCGTAGGAGAAGGAAATTTCTGAGGGCGTACTGCTTCTCTCCAAGTGAGATACAATCTCTTAACCCACTCCGGATACTAAAATTCCTAAGAGAAATAGGCCTGGAGGAGGTGCTGTAGAATGGGAGGTTAACCTAACTATTGCACCAAAGAAAAGGGGGTACCATAGATCTTAAGGTCGCAGTACAGGAACACCCTAAAAATAAAATCTAAATCTACTTATGTTAAATAAAAGCTATTTTTTATTTTCCACATCCTATATTATTATCTTTTCTTATAGCATAACAGTTTTTTAAAATCATTTGTTTAAGGACTTGTAGGGAAAAAGTTTTACTAAGAAAATTTAAATAACTTAGTGGTGGTGGGGCATGGTACCCCCAGTTTCCCAACTTCTCTCTCCAAGAACTACATTTTATTTTATAGTTACTCAGGCGAGTTATAAAGTGAAGTTTATACCTCAAACTTCTATTTTAAATATATGCAAATAAATCAAAGAAAAACGTTTAGCAATAAAACATTATCATTGAAAAGTTTCCATGGGACTTTAATTGTATGCACTTTTTTTAAAAAACTTCTTTTGAATCTTTTAAGAAGGAACTTATTGAAAAAGTTTCGGTCTCTGGTATTTACAATTTAATATCGATTCAAATCCTAAGCTTGGAGTCCCAGTAGTCATGTTACTATATATGGTATTTTAATATTGTTTCATGTACATTTATGAATATGATCTTGAAATTATGAAAAACACGAAACATTATTGGAAATGGTGATGAAGATATTAATCAAATATATTCTAGGAAAATCCACAACTCCTATCTATAACATAAATGCGTTTTATGAAATAATACAATATAATAGATATTTTTATATGATTATAAAATAGGGAAAAAAATAAGGTAGAAATGTTTTTGGGAGTCGTCTGGCAGTCAGCTTGGCTAAATTGAAATATGGATGGGTGTGTAAAAATTATATCGCATAATGGCACTTTAGTTCCTTGGTCAGGTTGAAAACAATTTGAATTACACCTTTTTTTTTGTTCCCTATTATTTATTCAGATTGAATTAGATAAATTCTCTTTTTTTTTGATAATTTCATAGCTCATAATATATCATTTATGAAGTCTAATAATATCTTTAATATTATTTAGTTTTATTTCATATTTAATAATAATTTGCTGTTTAATTTGTGGGTTTGTTCAAATTGTATGAAATTCTAGGTCGATGAAATTTGCTAGCTTTGAAAGTACGTTAAAATGAAATAAAGAAAGAATTTATTATTATTATAAGTTTGGAAGTATGTACATATGAACTAAAAGCCTCTATTTAAAAAAGAAAAATTAAAAGAAATGTTTTGACATCAAGACTAGCTCGATAAATTCTTTTCTAGTCGACAGTATTTACTAATGGGGATATACTTGTCTTATACTTGAGACTATCACTTTTTCAAGGAAAATTCTCTTTGCACATATTCCACAAATAATGTGCTTCTCCGAAAAGTGAATCATATTACAAATTTGGGTGTAATTTGCGACAATCAACTTGATTTCAAGTTACATATTGATTCATTGGTTCATAGAGCCAATTCTAGATTAGGCTTCTTTACACGTTGCTCCAAGGAATTTTTGGACCCCTTATCACTAAAGCCCTTTTTATTACCCTGGTTAGACCTATAGTTGAATATGCCAGTCAAGTATGGTCTCCCTACCAAAAAACCCAAATTAACAGATTGGAGTCTGTTCAACGAAGGTTTGTACGATTCGGATTACGTAACCTTCCGTGGAATGACCCCTTTCTACTACCACCATATCTTGATAGATTAAATTTGATCGGTTTACAGTCCTTGGAAAGGCGACGCGTAGTAGCTGATGTGGTTTTTGTGAGTCAAACCCCCTTTTCGTTGGAGAAAATGCATCTTAACATTAGTACACGGTCTTTACGGTCCGTGGAAATATTCAAAATTAGTCATCATAAAACTGAGTACGGTAGAAACGAACCGGTTTCCCGAATGTTGAGGTCGGCGAATGATAACGCCAAGGAGTTTGATTTTTGCTTGAGCAAAATACATTTGAAAGGCCTCCTATACAAGGACTGTTGCTTGCATTAAGTAATGTTGAAAAAAAAGAAAATATATACGTTGGTCTTGTATATTCATATTAGAGATAATACATAGATAAACGCCCGCTGAACAACTAAAATGAACAGAGCTTTTACTTGAACGAGATCTAATGTGCATCTAATATCACATTTCCAATTTAGCAAGTTTTATTGTTTGGTTCAAAATATCAAATATGTACAATCTCATGTCTATACTGTCAGCGTGTAAAGGCTTAAAAGCTCTTTAAAGCCATAAAAAAATGATCACGAAAATTTCTCCTAGGATTTTGATTTATAGTATGTGTAATATTCCAACATCATTGCTCGTATTATAATTAAAGACACTGTGTTTCAACAGATTCAGTAAAGAAATTGTTCAGTTCATTTTAGACTGAGCTGAATCGAATAGAACATTATGTCGTCGACACAAACAATACGTTAAAGCTGTAGTTTTGTTGTAATTTTGAATGAGTTTGTTAAAATGAAATTCGATTCTTATTTTATAAAAATATATATAACTAAGTAGACTATCCTCGTCTAAAAAGCATGTCTTAAGAAACGTGAAAAACTTGGTTGTGATACGACAATATCACAGTCATGATTTTCCTAGTTCGTTTAGTCCTAATCGAATTATGTATATTATTTTACTCTTGATAATTACTTGATAATTACAAAACTTTTTTTTTTTTGAGGTTGGTTTAATTATGCCTCAAGTTGTCACTTTACAGTCATTATTTTTGATCTATTATAATTAGCGAGACGAAACTTCTAGAAAATGTTCTTAATGTGTAAAGCCCACTGTCAACAAAATTTGATTTAAAAATTGTGTCTTTTTATATGTATTTTAATTCAATTTCTTTTTTGTATGATAAAATTTACGAAACAAAATATTTTTGGTGAAATAAGATGGGGCTGATTAAGTTAGCCAAAGTTCGCTTTTTTGCCTGTGAATATTTTCCTACTACTATCGTCGATGTTACTTACTATATGTTAGTATAAAATATTATCTATTGTCTTTCACTAGAACAATTAAATATTTAGAATTGTATATTTTCTAATTTCATAAACATTATTAAAATAAACATTGAGACTAGATGTAAAGTGTACTTTTATCCATTTCGAGATCTTCCATAAATTCAAATAATAAAATTGTGATTTATTCATGGTTTTATGTTGATTAAATATTTTGGTATGTAATATAAAAGATGCTTATTTTAGGAAATATAATTAATTTATAATTCTAACAAGAATTTATAATGTTGTTCATAAGCTATTGGTGAAGCTCAAGAGAATTAATACTTGGAAAGTATAATAGTTAAGGTAAAGTTATAGTACCAATGTACAAGTAATATCAACTTTGAAATTGATATTCAGATATACAAGTATTTTCGCAGGAAATTTAATTAGAAATTCTCATTTGATTACGAAAATTAATTTTATCGTGTATCACGCAGTACTAATGACTGCGGTCATACACTTAAAGTTACCTTCAAGGTATGAAATATTTTGTAACAGTGACCACCCACGATTAAGTAGCATCCTAAGTAGGAAAGTTGACAGCAAAAACTGTTGCAGAACTTTTTTGAAATAGTGTCAGAAACTAATTCATTTTATACACGTTCCAAATAACTAATTCGTTTCAAAAACTGTTTCTAATAAACACTTCAGTCACTTAAAAGTTTCATATCTGAAAATTTCTTACTACACGACTCTCTAAAATTTGGCCTTTTTTGTCAGTCCGACTAAAATTATGTCTTGAAATAAGTCCAATGGAGTCGTGGGGTTAGTAACCTTCATACCTTCATAGTGTAGCCGGCTGCTTTAACTAAAACACACGTTTTGTTCGACCAATGTCTTCTAGATATTTTCATCAGGCCAGCATGTAGATGGTAATGACGTCCTAACTTCAGGAGTGTGGAAAAGAGAAATATTTATTAAGCACGAAGATTAAAAGAGAGAAACAAGCTTCTAAGGCTAATTACATTAGTAACGTGCTTCTTTATTTCAACCTTCGCGCTTCATAATTATTTTTCTTTTTCACACACTTGAAGTTAAGACGTCATTGTTGTCTATGTGAAGGCAATGGTTCGACCGTATATGCCAACTTTAAAATATGTTTTACAAAGGTTTTATCTCATATTGTGCATATGAAAAAACTATGCTTTAGCAACAATCCAGTTATAAATCCAGCATGCTGGCAGAGTTCTTTATGCAAACTTGTTTTTAGAAAATTCTTATAGTGTGAAGACAACTTAAGAATTTCTAATGCAAATTCAATTAAGTCAACGAGAATGCTAAAATAAGCAAAAGTTTTATCGAAAAATCTTGTAAAGTTTAATGCTTATTGGAAAAATGGGGTAAAATGGTGAAATCAAGTAATAAATCGATATTTATAGCAGTTTTATTTTTTTTTATGTGCATCATATTCAGTATTTTTCATATAGAGTAGTTTTGATAGTTTGATATAAGCAAGAATTAGGTTAGGTTATAACAATTTTATGACATATATAAAAATTAATGACATTTAACAAAAAGAATTAAATGCATTTTTGAAATAACTCGCCTAAAGCAGACATAGACAATACTAAAATTAAATCTTTTCCACAAAATTAATAATATGTAGTATAAAAAGTTGAAATTGATATTTGGACACGTTTTATTTGTATCGAATAAAATATTTTTGATTATAATTTATTAGCCAATTTATTAATTTAAGTACATTCTATTGTATTATTTAGGAGGTCCTTTTGATACATAAAATAAAATCATACAAGAGTTTCCCATACTTGAAATTTTTGGGGTATTTACCAAATTTCCAAAATGTCAGAAATGGCATGTTAAAATTACCTGAAGAGCCTTGGTTCATATCAGGCTAGCCCGGTGTTTCAGTGAATGAACCGGCTTTACATATGAAATGAGATTGCGGTTATTGCAAAACATGTCTATGTCTACATCGACAGGATATTATAAGTGTATTCTAGAGCTACAAACTAGCTAAAATCTCAATAGTGTTAGTCCACCCTATTTCAAATGAAAACGTAGGCTATAATAGCCATTTATTATTATTATTTGCAGTGGTTCGAATAAACCACCAAAAATATGGGACGTATTCTTTTTAGTTGTGGATCGAATCGATAGAATGGAGAACAAGTGAGCAGTTAAAGAATGGAGTTTTTATTATATAAATGTTTTACTGTATCAGTTGACTCTTGGAGTTGAGAGCTGTGAGTTTAGATGAGAGTTGAGTGCCAGAGTATGTCAGTATTTTAATTCGACGGATCTGTATCATTTACCAAACCATTTTCCAATTAAACACAACATATAGCAAATATAGTTACATGATTTTTAGGGATGAGTCTTCATCAGCTCAATGCCGGGCCATGGTTAGCAATGGCGAGCCTGGTTCATGTTAAAGCTTGAAGCATAAAAATCTACTCATAAAACTATTTATTAATGCGCTGGTAAATAGTATGATAGACGCAAGGTAATGCATATAAAATGCTATTTATAAAACCTCAAATATTTCTATGTTATAGGGCAGGCATTTGAATTAAAGAAAACTATGGAACTGACAATTTTTTCTGATTTTGGATGAATACAAATTTTTGAGATTAAAAATGGACAAAAAATTTTGAATGAAAAATAGAAGTAGACAGCTCTGAAATAATACATGTAGCTACCTTTTTTAAAAACGAAAATCTTTTATTCAATGTGGATATTCCAAATATAATTTCTATATAAGGATTGTGCTTGTATTTTTGAAGAAAGCATACTATACATATTGTCATGTAAAAATATTAAGAAAATCATAATTTTACACGAATATTTTATTGGCATCAAAAGGCGACCCTTATCATAAAAGCATGAAGAAGATTTTATGATCATTTCCTTTTAAGAAGTTTTTCAGGTTCAAGAAAATTCTTATCTGTCCCTCGGCGTATTCTCTGTAAACCATATTATCCGAGTGATATGAAAATAGTGAGCGAAAAGGATTAAAATCATGAATTTACTGTTATATCCCTCTATGATGTATTATAATTCACTTTATCGCTTCGAGAGCTACCTTGATGTTCTTTTAAATCTTTAATTATTCCTTAAGTTCTCATTCAAGTTTAATTTTTCTTCTTTAAGAGAAATTCTAAGAAGTATAAAGAATAAAATTTTCCAACCAACATTTATTTTATCATATAGAGAAGATGAAGAAGAAGAAGAAGATGTTTATTATGTACATAGTCATAGTATATATCCTAATCTAGAGAAAATCAGAAAATATTGGCATGAAAGTTATGATGGAAGACATTCATCTATAATAGCATGAAGTCTAAAACAAATAGATATACAGATTTGATGGTGCTCTTAAATTCTATGATGGAAAGATATTATCCTTTTTCATTTGGGAATTTTTCTAGCTTAGCGTTGATGTTTAATCATTCTCGACTAAAATTAATTGATTGTAAGTTTTTTTTTCTTCTGTTTTTTAGAAATTAATAGCGTTTCTCGGTTAGATGGGAATTGAAGCAAAATAATTTGAAACTTTTAATTTTATTAACAGGAAGGTGTTAACAGGAAGGTGTTAACAGGATACAGAACATGATAAATTGAAATAATTATTACAGGAATTTGAATTTTTGAGGAGTAATATTAAATTTTATAGAATTGGCTTTTTTAAAATCATTTTTAAGTTTATAGATTTACGTTTAATATAGTCAAATGACATTGTAATTAATTTCTTTTTATAATGGAAAAAGCTAAATTGTGTAGTTAGTTATAGACAAAAGTGGGTAATGATTGCCAACGATATTTAACTGACCTAAACTATATTAAATTACCCACAGAATCGTTTTATATATTAATTCATGTTTAAATGTAGAAAATATGATAAATACGAAAGATTCCTTTTAAGCAAACATACTTTGTACTTAATTAGAAAAAATTAGGAAATAAATGATAATTAGAAATTCCATTTTAAGGAAATTTGTATTTGAAAATCATACAACAATTATTATTATACAAATAAAAGCATTTTAATTAAGCATAATTGTCATAATAAAAAAGTTTATAGATGCCAAAAGCAAGAAAATATCACATACATTTAATAAAAGGATTGTTTATCACCTTTCCTAGTTGTGCTGGCAAAACCATGTTACTAATATTTTGTGTTGATGTACTATCATCTTTAACATGTACTAGCCATGTTGCTTCACTATGGAAATTCTTATCGGCTGCAAAACATCTCCATAAGCTTTGTATTAACATTGCAGCAGCTGGAATTTGTCGATTAAAATGTTTTTGACGTTGTTTTTGTTGTACTTTAAGAGCAAAACCGCTACCCAATATACCCTAATATGTAATTAAAAAGGAAAATAGCCAGAAAAAATAAGAAAAGATTAGTTCAAAATTATAAAATTGTATATTATTATAATATAAATGAAATATATAAGAGACTTCTAACCCTTTTGTAGGCCGCAAAATAGTTCTTTAAGTTTTCTTTAAAATTGACAAAATTAGAAAATTTTTAATGAAGTTTAAATAGAAAAGCGAAATAGGTTAATAGCAGAGATGAAACGTTAGTTTTAATAACGAAACCACTTTTGGCTCGTATTTTAAAGACCTAGTAATATTTTCCATTCATTGATTAATGAAAAGATAGAAATCTTATATCTGTGCAAAACAGTTGTATTTCTTTTTAATAGTAGAACCGCAATCTCAGACTAAAAACTTTCAGAAATTCTTTTATGCTTTTATAAATTTGTACCAGGAAATTTAAAAATTCCATATTTGCAGGCGGATAATAAAATTATTTCGGCGGTGGTACACGGACACTTAAAATTAAACTTACCGCTGGTAATGCAAAAAACGATATTGCAAATACACTAAAACATGATGCAACAATTTTTCCCATCCATGTTTGTGGTACTGTATCACCATAACCGATTGTTGTTACAGTTATAACACCCCACCATAATGCATCAGCATAACTACCAAAATCATTTGTACCATTAGGTCCAATTACATCCTTTTCAGCCAAATATACAAAATATGAACTGAATATCAGTCCCAAAAATCCAATATAAAGTGTTGTGATTAATTCCTAAATATAAAAAGAGAAAATATTTATATATATGAAGCCGTTCTATAGGTAATCAAGTAGTAACAAATACAAGAAACAAATATGAATATGTAGACGAATCTATAGCTATAGATAGAAATATGAAAATATGGAAATACATATTTCCATTTATGATTAGAAAAAAACAAATTCCAATTCCTTCAATTTTTCCTTATTACTCTGTGTATGTAATATTTTTAGACATATGAAAATATATGGATGACATTTTTGGATATTTGTGACATTCTTCCATATATAAAATAGAATTTTCATCTATTTCTATAAATCCGAATATTTGTTTCAAATATATGACATTATTATTAAAAAATAATGTTTCTTTTCCTTCAATATTTGTAAATATATTTATATAATAGTACCAACCTGTCTATGTATAAAAACTACAGAGCCTAGAAGCCGCCATGTGCCACCTTGTCGATCAACATGAAGCATTCGAAGAATTTGTAGAAATCGTATACCACGTATTGCACTTGTAGCAAACACCTGTCCATTTGATCCAACTGATAGCACAACCATTGACGCAACTACAACTATTAAATCTGGAAATAATAAAAAATTATATTTTGTTAATTAATTGTCGACATAATCGTCCATCTGAGTATATGCTGTTCTTCGAATTGTGGAAAGGCTTGAAAACAATTATTTTTTGCATAATATCGGGATGCTGGTAAGAGAAACAAATGCACGGAGTCAATATTACCGCTGTAAATGAACGTGTAAAGGAGCTTATATACGTTCAGTGTTACTTGACAAGTAATATTGATGGAAATTTCCTCCACATGTAACAATGAAGAGCATCCAAACGATCAATGTTACTTGAAACATGAGTTATTCAAGTAACATTGACAAGTAACATTGAACGTGTGTAGGCTCCTTAAGGCATGATCCAAATATATCTATTCCACGACGTTCGCAATATTTGGGATTATCATATGGTACAACATGGCGTATTTTATGCCCAAGGATCTGAGCCTACATCCCTACAAGTTCCAGCTATTTCAGGTATTAAAGCCAAATGATCTTGTACTTCGTCGTAGGTTTACGGATTCGTTTCTAGAATAACTGCAATTTTTCAGAACTTCCTTTTACCTATTTCATTAGTGAGCAATAATGACGACAATAAAAGCCCAATTAAGGTAGAAATTTTTATAATAAATTAATTCTTATGATAAAATATCTAGAAATAGATTTCCTTTTAAATATTGTATGAATATTTCTTACACAGGTTTTAATTTAGAATGTTTTCTAATTAAGAATCCTGCCATATGGTTGTTAACAATCTTGTAGACTTTACAATTTGTGAATAATGAATTAGGTTTTCATATTTGTCTATAGTTATGTCAACAAACTTGTTATCATTAACTTTACAGAGCCTTTGACATATGATTTGTCTGGTTAGAAGTGGCAGCGAAGTATCGTGCTAGATAAGGACTATCTAGGTCTAGAATGTCTATGTAGAAGAATCAATCACCATCAAGAACTCCTGCACAGGCTTTCCAAATGTACAATTTTTAGTGTAGTTAATATGTGTTTGAAAAAATAAAGTAAAAGTACGGCTTTTGATATTATACTATTTCTATGTAACATTAATTTTTTGCGTTGGTTTTAATGCGACATGGCAGACAATTTGAATAATAAACCCAAGTTTATTAAAATATTTAAGACTTTTTCATAAGACAATATATACAATAGTTACACTATCCAACCAATATAAAACCATATCAAATTTAATTGATTATTAATGAAATAATCTTATTATTTATTTAGATATATAAGATTAAATTTTGTTAAGTATTCAGTAAACTCATAGATTAATAATTAAACTAGAACATAAATTGAGAAAATCATTATTTCTATTCTTGATTATTGCATTAAAACTTATACGTATATAAAAGTCTAGTACTATATATATATTTCATTTATTATTAAAGAATTAAATAAGTTTTGGATACCATTGAGACTTATATGTTGAAAACTATTCAATCTTTCATCAAGATTTTCTTAAGTCTCATAGAATATTCGAAAGAAATCAATGGACTGGATGACTTGTTCCTACATACAGCATTAAATACACAGATTTATATTTATAACGGATCCAAATACGTAAAAGAAAAACTCTATATTACTAATATATACTATTTATACTTCGGCACCATAAAATCATCCAAGTAAACTTTATAAATAATTAATGAAAAGTTGGTCCTACAGGACGTACAAAATTGGTATTGTTTATATAGGAAAAGAGAAAACTTTAATTCTATACATATGGACATATAGGAGAATGCCGGGTATTCTAAAGAAAGTAGAAAGACATTTATAGATGCTAAATTAAATATTTTTTTCTTTTTGTCACATTATTCTTTAATGTTTCACTAATTAGTATTGGAATAGTGCTAATAAATAGCGTATAATATATTTGTACTATTCAAATGGCTGTTTAATATAAAGAAAATTGTTAGACTAAACAGCAGTTTGAGTAGTACAAATATATATATATAAGTTGTAATAATATATGTATAGCATGGTATATAGTGTACTATACTAAATATTTTTTTATTTTTTTTAAAGGAGATGGGTGCCGAAAGGCACCCCGTACTTAG
This sequence comes from Xylophagus ater, assembly GCA_963422695.1. Classification (NCBI taxonomy): domain Eukaryota; kingdom Metazoa; phylum Arthropoda; class Insecta; order Diptera; family Xylophagidae; genus Xylophagus; species Xylophagus ater. The sequence goes on from OY730481.1 coordinate 17,057,811, forward strand.
GCCTTGCGGCCCATTGTACCCTCGAGAAAATCTGGACATATGTCCTGGGATCGCACAAGTTTTCCAAGAAAACCTATGGGGAAAAAGACTAATAACCTGTATCCTGTTTACAGGGTGGCAGGTTGCCCAAACTCTGAAAACAGTTCTGTCTTCTTCAAGTAATCGATTAAGGATTCCACCTTCAGATTCCGGACATGCGACAAAGTCAGTAATGGTTTTCCGAAGATCTTCTTTCGCAGGCCCGTTAAGGCATCACATAAACAAATAACGTGTAGTGATGTTTCCTCAACGATTCTGCACTTACGACAGGTGGGATCAGATAGGATACCTATGGTATGTAGATGCTTGTGGAGGCAGTGTCCCGTGAGGGCATCCACTAGCACTCTGGTTTTATTACGGTCCAACTTCAGTAACGAGTCCCTGACAAGGCCTGGTTCAGTTATGAATGTTTTGGATTGTCGAAGAGACTTGTTTCGCCACTGAGCTATACTTAAAAACTAGTAATCTCCCTAATATCCTGTTCCGAATTTAAAAAAAAACAAGACACTTTTGGAAATAACTGGATAAACGCCTGGTAGTTAGTATGTCTCATGATCCATCTTATTCCCTATTAATTTCTGTTCATATCCGAATACTAATTAGGACATGACATAGAATTAAAGATTACCCAAAATAACTTTTGAATTTAAATCCATTTTTATAAATAATTTGTATAACTTGAAGATGTGTTAATCTGTTTGACCAAATGAAGATTATTTACAATTGATTGATTGATGAAATATACCTACTCCATAAATATATTAAAAGAAGAAAAAAAAAAAAATTATGATTTTCAATCAATAAATTAATGTTGTTCAAGAAATCATCATCAATAATAGAATAAAACGAGATAAGACTTTTCATTAGGTTCAAGATAATGTTAACAAGTAAGACGATAACTAACTTATGTAGAACGAGAACAGATCAACTTAATTATGTCTGTTTCACAACTTTTTAAGTGCAATCATGAGGATTTGTATACTAAATCTATGGAGATGACTAGAAATGATGAAAATCAGGATGATTTGGTGCTGACAATAGAAGTTTGACTGGGAAATCTGTTCCCATTTACCTTTTCGTTTTTATACTAAATATTTTTATAAACTGATTTTTTAAGAATATTGTAAGGAAATGTTGAAAATTTGAAAAATTGCTGAGGAGAATTATGTGGAAATATCTACACCGCATTACTACAACGTTTTTCTTCAAATCGGTGGGAACTCTAACTGAAACCCAGTTTAATCGATTTACTTGTAATTTTGCATTTACATAGCTAATTCCATATTGAGGTAATAGACGTGTAGAGTAGGAACAAATATATCGATTTTTGCCTGTCCATACGTCCGTTTATCCATGTACAAGATAACTCAAAAACGCATTGTCCAATTTTAATAAAATTTACAATATGGACTGATTATTCTTTAACTCTATTTGTTATTGCAATGGGTGAATGATTTCGGTTCCTGTTAAAATTTTTATTTAGCTATTCATCATTTGCAAATTTTTTAAAAAAGATTTCCTTTTTCTATTATATCGACGAACGCGTATCTGGAAAATTTATTCATGAGATATATTTTATATGGGATCTGCAATATACTTTATAAATGAAATTCTAACCGTTCACCGCAAAATTTAATTATAAATGCTAACAATTTTTAATTTAATTGGTATAAAAACAAAATGTAATTAGAAATAAATTACAAATTTAACATGTTTATTTATTTTATATTAGATACACTTACCGATAATACAAATAGGTTTTCGAATGAATCGCAATCGACCACAAAATCCCATATATTTTGAACGGCATCCCGCTGACCATAATCGAACAAGATATTCGACACCGAAGAATACCACCAAACAAATTTCCATCCAAAATAATGTTTCATTTGCAAAATCACTATATTGATCGATTGTTGATAAAACGCTAAATATTAAACATACTAGGACCAGCATAAATCTGAAAGAAATAAATAAATAAAAGAAATGCTTAATTTTATTAATTTAATGTTTTTGGAAATTATTTGAATTATTCATTAACACTAAAACAAGCCTAATGTTGAATAAAATGGCAATTTCCTTTTGTAATGAACACGACATTTATTTGTATAATGTCAATAATTTAAAACTTCTCTCTCACATGAAAGTGAGAAGAATTTTTTTATGCCCTATGGTAGGTACTACTATGTAACGCATGGGTGGCCAACACTTTCGGCAGGCGGGCCAAATTTCAGAAATAATATTTCTTGCCGGGCCACGCACCTAACTTTTTTTGTTAATTGAAATTAAACAAGCAAGCGTGCTAAAGGATTTACTTACCTACAGAATCCTTATGGTAGACAGGACACTTGGTTAAAGTAGTTTGAACTCTTATTATAAATATGATAAATATGTATTTTAACGTCGTTCGCAAAATCTCTCTATATGTATTGGCGATAATAAAACGAAACTACAGAATAACACGAAATTTTGTCAAGTACTTATGAGTATGAGCCCGATAGCGTTGCGAGCTTCCCGAAGACGAGACAGACAGAACATATATATCAGAAGTTGAAGTCTCTTATTAACTTTTATCAACACATAGCGTCGGATAAAAAATTAAGTAACACATCCTAGCGGGATATTTGAAATAGCTAAAATTTATGAATCGCGGGATATTTAATCTATACAAGGCAAGATATTTAAAATAGTTCAAAACCAATGAATTTTCCAAAAATGCGAGATATTTCAAATTTCTCTTACTTAATTTTCATTTTTTTTTTTTAAGTTTTAAGTTTTAAATTTAAAAATATGTAATACGAACGACACACAATAAAATGATGGTGATATGAACAATAGAGTTAACATTTATGTTTATTTGTCCTAGCTCCGCGAGCCTCGCGATAACCACCTATGGCGTAACGTATATAAATAATCTTCGAAGAGAACGGTCATCAAGCAATTCATATGGAGAAAATCAAAGTTATATTGATTCTGGCATGTCCGTCCATGCACAGATAACTCAAAAATACGTTGTCTAATTTTAGTGAAATTTACAATTTGAGTTGATTATTCTTTAACTCGATTTGATATTGCATTTCAGACAAATCAGCCAAGGAGGAGCAAAGTTGTAAAGCAGAAACCAAGGTGACTATAAAGTAAAATTCGTTAATATCAAAAGTAAAATTCATTCTTTCATAAGTATAAAAGTTCCGGTTATATTTCTGCATCGTAAACTTTAAAATTTTACTAAATTAATTTCTGATTGCATACTTTTTTAATATGGGTAATAAAAATTAAAGTTTGAAAATTAAGAATATATTTTATTAAATAATGAATCGATTTTGTATAGGCAAAGGGTGATTCATAGAGGTGAGATTGACTAAATATAATATGCTGGATTTATTTAGTTTTATGTTAGTCAAACGAATAATTGATTAACATAACAGTATAATCAATGAAAAGTCTTGAACATAACTTAACAGCCTTGCAAAAACGTCTTCGTAACAATTATGATGTGCCTACAAAATTTACATGTCTCCAAAATAGTTGTATAGAAAAGTGATTGTACAATTTCTGGCAATTGTAGTCGTTTTACGACTTCGACTTGATTAAAAAATAATATATATACAATTCTAATTGGTTTCTAAAACCATGTATAGCCAGGGACAGACATTTTACCGAAAATCAAATGAACGAGAAACGTTAGTATTTTTCATTAGCGATAAGCTTTAACGATTAATTCGGTGGATTCTTCAAATTCAAAATGATGATACTTGATGCCGATTTTCTTAAGTATTGTACAAGTTGAAGTATATTTAAGCCCGCTACAGACCTTCAGAATCTGTGAGATTTGTTTATAGAGACAAATCTGTACAGACAAATCGTGACAAATCAGTGCGATTTATCTGTGCACATAAATCGTAGAGTGTGTAGGCAAAACTACAGTTTTTAGTTCAGTTTCGCGAACAACATGGTGTTGATTGGAAAGAAGTTGACACAAGCGACGCTGTAGCAAAACTAAAATAAAAACTGTATACACTTTTTGCCTACACATACTACGATTTTTCTGTTCAGAAAAATCTGTACAGTTTTGTCAATAGATATTTTCATTTTATTTCCGACCGTCTGAAGAAACCAAAAATTGTACAGTTTTTGCCTCCACACTATACGATTTGTCTGTTCAGATTTGTCTGTACAGACAAATCGCACAGGTTTATCTGAAGGTGTGTAGGCTAAACCGTGGAACGATTTATCTGTCAGACAAATCGGACAGATTTATCTGAAGGTCTATAGCGGGCTTTAGACGTAAATATTACTATTGTAACAATTTCAATGTAGCTTGGTCAGACCAAATTTATATATCAAATCAAATGTAACCAAAGAAATGCTGATCTAATTTAAGGTACAATATTACAATCACGGTTAGTTGTTAGGATATTAATTTTATCCGAAATAGATCCTAAAAGCTTCATTGATTGTTCGATTTACAGAACATATGCATCACCCTGTAAAATTCAGACTTTAAACGAATATAACAAGTGTATCTAATGAGAGAAGTTTTTAATTTAATAAAGACTTTCAAGTATAAAAAACTATTAAAAAGAAATTTCACATCGATTTTGCGAAAACTTTCTGTTAATTTGACCAGCACTTTTTACTACCCGGAGAAACTTTCTAATTTATATCAATCTTAATATTTGAATGAAATATGTATGTATTTGTTTGATAGAAACTTGATTGGTTCTTATAAAATTTCGAAATGAAGAAAACTTTTAGTTCAACATTTTCTTCTCTAGATCCTAGTTTAGATTCTTAACCATTCTTAGTTTTTCATTTGTACACGTTGTATGTTTGTGCAGAAATTTAATTAAAGTACTTTAAATTGAAATACCTTTTGAGAATTTTCTTCTTGAAATGTTGGACATTTTGTAAAAGGAGAAAAAAAAAGGATTAATAGTCAGCTGTGTTACATTGTTTTATAGTGGAATTTCTTCATTGAATTTTAAATCTGGGATTTTCGTAAATATGTAACAGATGTGTTAGTATTTTTCTCATTTCCTTGAAAAATGCTTTTCTCATAAATTAATTTTATAGAAAATTTGAAGAGCTTTATAGTTGATCATGGGAAACAACTTATATGTGTTGATAGGAGTATTTATAATAGCGAAACAACAATGTTATATAGTACTAACGCTAGTAGATATATATAGATAAAAATGTATCTTGTATTGATCGAATTAACGATGTTTTCTATTCTAATCCCTTCTCCCTTGCGAAACCATCTACCAAGGGCAGACATATACTATTTTTTAAGTTGGTCTATAAATATTAGGGTGGCTCTTAGCTGTATAAAATTTTGTGGAAGTTAAGCTCCCAACCCCCTAATCCTGCGCCAATGGCCAAAAAAACAGGCTATGTGAAATTTCTGGTCAATCGGACAAGTTTAAGGCGACCCTCAGGAACTATTAAAAAACATCCGATGTATGTAATACATCTCAATACAAGCTCGATGAGGGTCGACTTGCGGTTGTCCGATTGAGCTAAAATTTTGTATGTATCGTTTCTTTGTTAATTGGAACAAGATTGAGGGGTGGGAGCTAGACTTTTGCAAAGTTGAAAAATAAGGGCCACCTAGGGTGGCACGTAGCTGTATGAAATTTTTCGGAAGTTAAGCTCCCAACCCCCTAATCCTGCGCCAATGACCAAAAAAACAGGATATGCGAAATTTCTGCTGAATCGGACAAATTTAAGGCGACCCGCATTCGCCTTGAAGTTGGAACATAGTATTCCCAACGACGCTTCCCTATATCAACCATTTTTATTTCTCTTTTTAAAGAAATTTATGTGGGAACATTCAGGCGACCCCAGGAACTATTAAAAAACATTCTGAAATAAATTTCCCAAAAGTTAATTCGAAAACTCCTTAAATATTCGAGCTCGATAAGGGTCACCTTGCAGTCCGATTGAGCTAAACTTTGGTATATATCGTTTTTTTGTTAATTGGAACAAGACTGAGGGGTGGGAGGTAGACTTTTGCAAAGTTGAAAAATAAGGGCCACTCTAATAAATATACATTTCAAATTTAATGAAAATCCGCTCGATATTAACTAAATTAGGGAGTTTTTATATTTTTACCCACCTTATGGCCACTTTAGCGGTAGGAACCAGTAGGGATCCCTACAATATTTTTACTACGGGTGTCGAAGAATATTTATAATAAATTTGTTGTTACATTGATAAAAAAAATTAACAACAATTTTTTGAGATGATATTGCATATTAAAAAAAATTTCGTAATAATACGAATAGTCGTATATGAGTACTGAGTTATGAGCTCATTTGTGGCATGTTTAAAATTCGTTTCTTATCTACCTTTATAACATTCTATACTTTATATACTTCCTTGCATATTTTGCATGAATTTTATATAAGATCGATTAGGCTGTCTATAACAGAGTAAATGAGTAGAAAGAAAGAAAGAAGGATCCCCTTTTTCTATAGAGCCGATAAAATGCTTTCCATTCAAATCAAACTGATAAAAATTCAATAACTTGATAATGATTGTTGCGATGATGATGATATCATTTTTTTTTTATTCCTTTATCAAATCGGTATTTTATTGTATTTTTATCAGAATTTCTCTTTATATATAGTATATACCTATATTGATCCAAAAATTACACAATAATGACGACAACAAAGCCATCGTAGAATTTAATGGATAAAATGACGATGACCTGGCCAACAAGAAAGCAATTAGCCTTGATATTGTATGTCATAATGGATTGACGATCGATGTATTGTATTACTACTATCTATATATAAGACTCTAGACATATTTTTAATAAAGTCATTCCATTATAGTTCTTCTGAATCAATGATTAACTTGGTCTACTTAAATTCCAGAGAAATGATAGAACTTATAGAAAAATTGGTTATTGGGTTGAAAGTGTGAAAATCGATTTCAATTTCCGTTACACGAACATTTGAATAGTATTGTATTTATATGAAAGCTTTTTTCTTTTTTTTTTGGCAAAAAAGAAAAGAAAGAAATATTGATGTTTCTTTAATTTGTCTATATAGCTGGAATATAACAATTCACACAATCATTTCAAACTTCTAAACAATTTATTGATAAATTATTGTCCTTTTGGGAATTTATCATAAAACTGAAATGGTTTTCTAAGTTTTGGCTGACAAAATCGTACGACAATAGTATCTCAGGTTATATATTTTATGTTTTATTATGAAAATATTATTTCGGGTAAAAGAGATTTAGTATTTCTTTTTATATCTCTTTGGAGAATTTGAAATTTTAAATTGATTCGTTTTTATGAAACTTTCGAAAGATAGACTTTTATTAAAGTTACCTTTAAGCATTCAAATTTAACTGATTCGCACTTTAATTTTATGTAAATTATCTTTTAAAGAATCACTGATACTTCAGTTAAAAAAATGATTTTAATCGAACTTTGACAGAAGTTTAGATGTTTGAAAATGAAATCAATATTAAGTTATTGCATTTGAGGCAGCTCAGGTCGTTTAGAGCTCATTACAACTCAAGTAACACTGAAATATGTATAAAAATTAATGCTAAATAATTGGTAAATCATAGCACATTAACATCGGCTAAGCTATAATAAGGCTTTTAATTCTAGAAGCTATGAAAATATGTTACAGAGAAAAAAAACGGTGTCAGCGTCAGTGTCACATAGTATTCAACCCATTGGATTGGTTATTTTTTTTTTTTTATCTAATTGAACATTAGTGACTGGATAAGTAAAAGTTCACAAAATTTTAATATTACTTAAATCCTTTTCGGATACTCAAAAGAAAAGAAAAGAAAAACCGTTTAGATTCTATTTCCAAATTTGTCCAGCCAAGATAAGTTTTATTCGTTTCTTAAATAGAATATAGAAAGGCTGCATCCAGCGATCCTAAGCGCTTAGTCAAAATTCTTAATCTAAGCAGTTAGAATTGTTTGTACTCCTGGATACTTTTGCTTAAATCCAGCGAATGGTAGTTGTCTGTGCTAAACATCAAATTAGTTTTATTTGAATAACTTTTAAAAATAAATTTTTTATTAAACGAAATAAGTGTCGAGAGTAAATAAAAATTGAAAATAAAGTGAAATAAAAATTTTATAGGAAAGTGGAAAAGTTTTACCAAACTCATTTTTTAACAATTCCAATTAAAAGTGAACAATCCATAAACAATTTTCAAAAATTCCTCTCAATTTATCCTTTACACTAATCATTTTTTAGCTTGAACAACAACCTTAAATGCGTTGTTTGAGTAAGCAAAAAAATTTTATGCTCGAAATTCATTAAGCGCTTAAAGTTAGAATTGGATCCAGTCGTATTGCTAATGATGCTGTCGATGTTTCAACAAGTGACACTTGGTTCTAAAAACTAGTGCCTTACCACTAGACTACATCTATCGACTGTACTTTTATCGGAGAAAATATACAAACCTGTGACAATCTTCTCCAGGAAAACTGTGAATAGAGTAACATACTTTTTATTCCCTTTGTCGATGTTTAATTGCACAAACATGATAAAAAGAATTAATCTGTAAGGACAAAATCCAAATTAAATTGTCATTTCTTTATTATTTGTAGTTCTGAGGAGTCTATTGTTCGTTCAAACTTAACTTGAATGATTTCGCATTTCCAATTGCTTATATTTATTACGTCGAATTCTTAAACCTTTGCTAATTGTTCAGGTTTTCCATTAAAACCTATGAAAATTTATATCAAAAAATAATTCTCAAATAAATATGAAGATATTCTTTGGATAGTTTCCCAACTCAAGTATTTTTCATTTATAAAAATAAAACAAAAAAAAAAAATAGTACAGAAATTCTTTTCATCAATTTTTAATCATTAATTTCCAAAAAGAAAACACTTCACATGGATACATTATTCTCTATATTCGTTCATATTAGAGAATGTAATTCAAATCATTTGAGAAAACCAAAAAAAATATATAATCATAAAAATTCTTTATAAAAAATTCAAGAGTATGAAGAAATATATAGAAAAATGTCATTACAATACTCAAGAATGTTTGTAATTTAAAACTTTTTCCCCGATTTGTCACCATGAAACATTTTAATGATTCTATTAAAGTACATCCGACCAACCCAACAGGTGAACACTTTTTTCTGATCTTATGGTATCATAAAATATTCTCTGGCTTGCTATTTTTAAACTTGTGAATATTTAAAAAAAAAAAAAAAAAATTCTCCTGACAATTCTAAACATAATAACCAAAAAGGTATTCCATATACATTTGGTATACAACTTATATACTAGTAAATACTCGGTGGACATCACACCCAAAAATGATGGAAACTACAGCATTTCTTTTGAATCTATCTCTACCTAAACTGAAACCATGTCACGATCTTTACAAAAAAAAAGATTTACATATAAGTTTTTCAAAACTCTGTGTGGTTAGTGGAAATATTAAGAAGAAAAGGAAGAAACAATATATTTGCGACATCCACTATATACACTCAAAGAAAACATGTTTTGATCCAATCCAATAGTTAAGTTTTGTTAAGTTAAGTTTTATACAATTTCAGATATAAATTCTAAGTTTCATGGTTTAGTAAAATTTAGTAACGATTTCCCAAGTTCTAATTTTATAAATACTGGAACCTAATAATAGTAGCGAAAATTAAAACTAAAACTAAAACTAAACTAAAACTAAATACTCGACTTTTTTACGAACTGAATCATCGTGGATTAAGAGATTGTATCTCACTTGGGGAGAAGCAGTATGCCTTAGATGTTTCTTTCTCCTACAGAGTAGTGCCTCACAATCGGAGAGAATATGCATTGAGGTTTCTTCGTGTTATCTCGTTCAAGTCCTAATTTTTTTAAGGTGTGTTTTGAGTCTGCAGCGTTCTATTAGTATTGCTGTCGGTACTCTTACATTCTTCTTATTGGTGTTGATAAAGGCTCTGAATCTCTGGGGTTATATTCCCCAAGGAGATCCTTGGCCTACCTTAGCCCTGGTTGTATTTCCCAGTGTTTGGTTCTTTCTGCACTCTCTTCTTTCGTTAAAATTTGTCGGATTATGTGTGGTCCAATTCTACAGAAGGGTTCTGGACCTATGAAGGGCGTTCCTGCCCCTTGTTCGGCCAATTTGTTGGCTTCTTCGTTGCCCTCAATACACATATGCCCTAGTATCCAGTACAGGGTAACTTTGCTATTATTGTTATATATATATTGTTATATTTATTGTTATATTGTATTACAAGCTCTATGTTAGTTATGCAATTACCCGAGTAAAAATCAATGAAATGTTTGATTACCCGAGTATTCGGTAATCGATATTGGGCTAATAATTTCCAAGTTTTTTACTTCAGTGTACTATATACATAATATCATTTATATTTACACTTTTGTATATATATTTTAGAACTGCAAGTTTTATGGGAAAAAGAAACCAAACCTTCACCATTAGTTTAATGGGTCACCATCTTTTATTAAAGTTCGTGTTTATTTGGGGCTATACCAAAAATATACCCTTCAGACTCATAGATATCGGTATATTAACCTCAGCAGTGTTAGCATTTTATTTTAATACTATATGTACTTTTATACAAACATACATATATATATATGTATATATAAACCCCATTAAAGTATTTTTTGAGATAGAAAAAAAATATATACCTAAAATTATTTCGAAAGAAAATAGTATAAAAGAAAACAGTTTTTTTGAAGCTTCCTGTAAATTTGCAAATGAATCCCTGGGCGGCTGGCGAATTGTTAAGTGACGAAACGATAAAAAGAAAACCTTTTCCCATTTTTTCTTAATAGTGTAAAAAGAGACTAAAAGACAAAAATTACGAGTTGATATGAAAAAAAAAAACAAAATTGAATAAGATGAGGTGAATTAATGAAGTCTTCTGGGTCCATGAAGAACGCAGGTGACTTTTCTTTTTAATAAGAAATACGCAGTAATATCAAATAGATGTAACAAATTGGTTTGGAGTTTGATAAAATCTATAGCCTTTTGGGAAAAATAAAAAACTTTATTTTTTTTATTTTCATTTATTGCATGAAATGAACACAAACATTTCATTTAATATATATTTTTGTATTAAAATGGAAATTCAAATTTTATTCAAATTGACATTAATACAAAATACAAAATTTTTTCCTAAATGCATTCATGACTTAATCAAATATAAATGTTACAATTAATATCCAGAACTGTCAATCACAAAAAAAAATAAAAATACAAATTACATATTTACTTCCTCTTTATAGGCCACCCACTCTTGCCAAAAAGAAAAACCGAAAATAAAAACCAAATAATTTAACATAACATAAATTTGTTGAAATATCTTCTTCCATCATTTCCAACTGATTTCCTTTCACAATACATATTTTCTTCAAGATAGATAGATAGGCTAAAATTCTGTAGAAAGAGCAAGTAAAAAAACCGAGGTGGGGAAGAAACCTTTTAAGGATATCAAAAAATCAACAAGTTACCATCAATGTGACACTTCTAAACCTCCTTTCCCGTCAATCAATTTCATTTCTTATGAAAACTGTTTGGACTACCAGGAAGAAAAAAGAAAAACAAAAAAAAAATCGAATATGAAGAAGAAAATTTATATACAAAAATCGAAAAAGGTTCAAATTACCCATTAAGTGAAGACGAGAAATCATTCATTGTAGGATATTAGCTATTATACTTAAGCCCACATCTTCAAACTCTTTCCCTTATGTCAAACGAAAATAAGACAATCAAAACAAGAAATACACATCTTGTTCAATATTATTTTTTGAAATAGAGTAAATGGTTGATCCTGTATTTAAGGAAAAAAAAGATACTTTAATGTTAGGAAAATTGAAAATATATGTAGAAGAAAAACGAAAAGTTTTTATGGTACTCATATTTTATAAAACATCTTCTTTCCCCATTAAGAATACCACAAATACACACTTCTAGACTCTATATGGGTACCGACTATACACATAGTTGAGAGATAAGTTGAATTCATCTTCCTTAATCTTCTTCAATAATTCATATTCCATTTCTATAAATGATATTCTATTTCTAGCATGGTTGGTTTTTCACGGAAAAAATTTGCCTTGTGCACGAGCATGTGTAATTTGCATTAGTGACTTATCTTTTTCAGTTCATCTTTAGAATTTCGATAGCAAGCGATTAGATAACCAAATAGTAGTTCTCTTGCAAATCGACAGTCGTATAGAAACTTTTTATATACTATCACAGAGTTCTCATTCATTTTTAGTCATGTCTCCAGTCTGCAAAGGGATGCTTTGCGTTAATAGTATTTGTAAATAAATGCATTTTTATATTACACAAATAAATACTATTAATGAGTTGGCATATTTTGCAGACTGCAAATGTGACCATATCAGAATCCATGAATCTATATCTTGTATGCTTTTTGTAACTATATAATCATAGACTACCATAATAATAAACATTTCCAACGACCGTGCGTGCGTTCAGCAAAGTCTTCTTGAGTACTAATATCCCTACACATTATAGATTCCTCTCCTTATTTCACATTAAAACACTTTTGACGTATTATATTTCAATTTGATCTAAAATAACATAACACATCATTAAGCTGGCCATATGGTTTGAAATTGTCGGTATATAGTAGTAGTCGTTGATATAAGTAAATGTGATTAGAAGGTAGGACAAAACAGAGTAGGTAGATAATATTGAATAACCACGATACACTACGACTGGACCGCACCAATTGAGTAAATGAGTTTGACTTGTCTCTCGATTGCATTCAGCCTCATCCGTTTTGTATATATTCAAAAGTTTAAGTAAGTATATTAGTAATTAAGTAAGTATATTATTCAAAAGTTAAGGCCAATCTCCACACCGCCGACATCCTATTCTGACGAGAAAAATCAGAAAACTAGAAAGAGATGGACTTTTACAATTTTCGCTAGGGTTGATCGAATAAAAATATCAGAGTCTCCCTACACAATTTAGAAAAATTGATAGTGTGCGACGGTATCGTGTGTGATTATTGTGAGAGAATGCAAACGCAGATGAAGAGCCATAAATCAGATAAACAAGTTCTTCTGCGTTTGAGGGGAATTGTCTGGCATATCAAGAATCAGATGGGGAAATGAGAAATGTAGAAGCCGACAAAATTAGTAGGATGATTGTTTCTCCTTTTCTGTTTAACCAAACTTTGCATAAGTGTATCCCATGCTTTCATCAGAATAGGATGTCGGCTGTGTGGAGATTGGCCTTTAGAGGACAAGACTTGGTGGGTGCTATTTGATTGGAGACAGTTTGATATACGATAAAGTTTTGACACAAATGAAATTATAGTCCATGATGTGTTTGAAGTTTTTCTAGTTAATAGTATTAAACTCATCTATGTAAATTTATTCTTATTCGAATTAGAAAGTTTGAATATTACTGCTCCATTTTACTGTTGATTCCTATATCAATGAAATAATCTTCTATTAAACCATTTATACAATATACTTCTAGTAGATTTGATCTTTACCTAGCCTCATCATCATTCTCTTGAACTTTAAAGAAGGAAATGATAGACTACACAGAAGGTGATACTAGAAAAGGACGTTGACTACATTCAATAGGCACACTGTTCATGGGGATGAGAATGGTGTCAATGATGATGATGAGATGTGAATTGTAAATGTAGATTATAAAATCATAAGAATGGAATAAATTGAAGCTTATATGAAAATTATATTTGTGGTTGGCTTTTTTTCTTTCATTTTTGTTATTTATTTTTAGATGTCATATTATTAAATTATTAAATTTTCTAAAGTAGATTAAAAAAGTCGGATATAAAAGTTCTAATAAGAAATATCTATGTTTATAGGAAAACTACGAGATGATAAATTTTGTAGATAATTTACTTAATGTATTAAATTTACTGTAAAACAAGAAAACTGCATTATTTAAATATTTTCTCGGTGGAAAATTCAATTATTCATATTTTTAGGGAAATAACTTTTTCGTTCTTTTATGGTTTTTGATTAAAAAGAAAAGTTTTAAATTAATTAAATAAAAACAAAAATATGTAAAATATTTTAGCGTTTATAATTGAATTAAATTTTTAAAAAATTTCCAGACCAAAACGATTGGAATTCGATTTCTAAAGATTATTTCGAAAAGAAAACCAAACAATTTATGTAATATTTTTGGAATTTACCTGTTTCATCAGCTTATTTAAAAATATGCGTACTTTCTATATACTTAGAGTTATAGTATAGTAATCTGAAGAATGTGTTTCATAGAAGGCCAGCTAAATTTGTTTTGAATTTCACATGAGAAGTATTTTTGGATGAATGACACAGGAAAACGAATGTTAATGAAACGTATGCGGAATGGTAATTCATGAAATTGTATCCTGAAGGCTGAATTATAATAGGAACAGCCGAGCATAGACGAACTTAAGGAAGTATACTTATCTTCTTGAATCGTATGATGTAATTATAATATGGCTAGATGTGGTTTCGTTAAATTTGATATCCATTTCGTTATGCTGATGCAAAAAGAATACAATAAATAGAGTTCTCAACTTGGATTATGATTTGGTAACATATGCAGTCTGCAAAACATGCCACCTCATTAATGATATTAGTTAAAAAAAACTCGGTGTGATATAAAACTGGATTTATTTACTGTCTTTGGTCAAATACTATTAAAGAGGAGACATGCCTTGCAAACTGGAACTATGACCAAAAATTAATATACATTGAGAACTCGGTTTAAGGCCAATCTCCACACAGCCGACATCCTATTCTGATGACAAAAATCAGAAAACTAGAAAGAGATGCACTTTTGCAATTTTCGCTAGGATTGATCGAAAAAAAACATCAGAGTCTCCCCATAAAAACTTACAATTTTATGGAAAATTTGGTAGTGTGCGACGATATCGTCGTACGATTATTGTGAGAGTATGCAAACGCGGATGAAGTTCCATTAAAGCAGATGAACATCTTCTTCTGCGTTTGAGGGGAATCATCTGGCAGATGAAGAATCGGATGGGGAAATGAGAAATGCAGAAGACGACAAAATTTGTAGGATGATTATTTCTCCCTTTCTGTTTAACCAAATTTTGCATAAGTGCATCCCATACGTTTATCAGAATAGGATGTCGGCTGTGTGGAGATTGGCCTTTAGTATACTATGCGATTGAACCCAATACAAATCAATTAGTTTCTTCCGTACCGACATTTTAACAATTGAATTGGAAATATTTTTTTCATAAAATATGGACTTGATAATTTGGTTTTTTATGAAAGTTAATTTTCTAAACGATTCTCAATTTTTGAAAATGATGTTCAAATTAGCAAAAACAATCACAAAACATAGAATTCTTTGACAATGTACTATCAAATACATATTCCTGCTTATGCATGGTCGAACAGATTTGACGTGCATAAGCTGACATTCGTTCAGTTTTTTTCTATGCCTCGCTTTCCCTGTTATAATTTCGGAGTAGGTGTTTTGTAAGGGAATAAAGGAATGGAATTTGATCTAAATGGTAGTTCCTTGTCCGGTAACTTAATACTGCTACATATTTGTTGAAAGGGAATATGGCATCACTACAGATCTTCAGATATAATTATATAAAAGCGGAACTTTCTGAAAAGAAAATGTTGTCGACTGCTATGAATTTATTCTCTTCAGAGTTATGTGACGTTGACTGTGAGCTGTAATTAGTTTTTTTTTGCACGATACAGAAAAAAGAGCAATCAATTTCAATATGTAGAACGAAAATTTCCTGTTCAGTTATATGATATTAGATAAAATCCCTTCTCATACATATATCCAGGATCGTAGGTGTGTTCTGCCTAGAGGGGGCAGCTAGCTCTGGTGATAACGGGGGTCGAATATGTAGTGGAGAGCAGCCTCATGTGAGCATTCGACGACCACGTTCGAACCTTATCGTTTGTTAGGGCGCCAGGCTAGTTAGCCCAAATTATTATCTATAAAAATCAGTGTTTAATGTAGAACTGCGATACACATATAAAGTGTACCGGGCGTAGTTCTACAATTGTATATAATTTACATAAACATTCACAGTATAGAGAAAGTAAAAATCGAAAATTTTTTAGTATGTATTAAATAAAAAGAAATATTGATTTTATATTTTCATTTTGTATGAACTAAATCACCCGAAAAAATCCCTTTCGCTTAGCCTTTCCAATTCACTTGTAGAAATAACAAATTATAGAGAAGAAAAAAAAAATAGATATATCTACTATTTCTTTATAAAAGAAAAATTCATGAAATTATAATCTAACCTAGATTATGTACCTTTAGAAGACGAAGAAAAGGAAACCACAAATCTGTCTTGACTTTTCTTTGGTGAGATACAATTTTTAACAAAAACATGAACTTCTTCGTTTTTGTAGAAGCTTTATCGATGAAGAAAAGAAAATTATGCGATTTTAAAGAAAATACAAAAAACAATTTATTAATAAGAAAAGTATTTTATTTTTGTTTACATTTTTTTTTTAGAACGAATAATAAAACATTTATTCTTTCAATGCAAGAAAAAAAAAGAAAGAAAAAACGAAGCACTTTTCCTTGGAAAACTAAGAAAAACAGTCATGAAAATCATATTGACCAAAACAAAATGTATAGATGAAATGAATCCAAGAATAACTTTTCTGAAGCGGAAGGTCCTTGTTACAAAAATACGGATTATATTGTATACTATAAGAATTCCATCATCATGTTGGACATTTGAAATTCTGTTTGAAAAGATTTTCACACTATATGTAAAACGGAAGAAAAGGAATATAATATAAAAAAAAGAAAATACTTTTCAAATGAATTCAAGAATAACAAAGTTTTTTTGTAGTCTTCCCTGAGAGGATTTTAGATCGTTCGACAAAATGTTTAGTCTTCCATACACAAATGTATTCAAATTTGTTTCGTATGCATTTATATTGTTTGAAAACTGTTTCAATTTTCTAGAAACTAACTGAATCTATATTACCTGTACAAACAGATTTAGAGAATTCTAGATATTTTCATTTTATTGAATGTTTTACTAAACGTACGTGATTAGATTATCCAAGAAAAATCTGGAACAAGTAACATAGGTGGTACAAATGGATAATATACCATACTCGATTGATTCTCTACATCTCGAGGAAGACTTTACAAATTATGATATTACGTGATGTTGTAAAAATAACCTGAAACTCAACACAGACAAATGTAGGCATATCACTTTTAAAGGCCAGACAGAATGCTCCATTTCGTTTCGATCAGTTCCGTCTACCAAAATTTAAATATGTCAAAATGTATAAAAAAACATATAGTAACTTAAAATCGGCCTATAGCCGATGGTAGAAATGGGACAAAAAAGCTGTCAAAACTAACATTATTTCAAGGTTTTTTCTTCATAACTTAGTTTTCTCTTTGCAAAATTCCTTCCAATTTGCAGGTAACCTAGACCCTGGTAGCATAAGTCTAACTTGTAAATTTTATTTAAATCGGTGTGTCAGTTTTTAAAGTACATCAAAAAAACTTTATAGAGAGGTTTATTTTCTCCTAGGATTATTTCTTTCTCCTTTATCCTTGGATCGATTTGACTGAAATTTAATATGATATCGTCTGTTTATATATTTAATCTGCATAATTAATTTCAATAAAATTGATTACCAAATTTTCCAATTAAATCCGAAAAACCATAAAAAAAACGACAAAACTTTCTGGTCACTCTGGTTTTTGGTTTATAACTTTACTCCCCCTGGAGCTCAAATGCAATACCAAACCAAGTTAAGGAATAAGCAACTCACATTCTAAATTTCATCAAAATCGGATAACGCGTTTTTGAGTTATCTTGTATACGGGCGGATGGATGGACGGACAGACGAATGGACGGACGGACGGACGAATGGACGGACATGGAGAAACCGATATAACTTTTGATTTCCGACACAACCATACCATTAAAACCTTTCTACGACGATTATTTCGATGTGTTACAAATGGAGTGACAAAACTAATATACCCTCTGGTAGTACCTAACATAGGGCATAAAAACGGAGAAGTATAAAAAATTTTTCGGTTCTTGTTCGAATCGAAACGAAACGAAAGAGTTGAGCAAGATTTTAACTTATTACGAAGACGTAAATATATGTTAGTAATAGTACTATATTGTATTTCAAGTCTGGTTGGAATTTTACAAACATTTTTTAGTTGATTAAGGTGAACAAGTCGAAAAGTATAAACTTATACTAAAAATGAAATAATTTATTGAAGGAATATAAAATCTTTCTGAATTATAATCGAAACGAAGCTAGGTGCCAAGTTATCTGCATGAAGACGTAAAAAGATCGTGTTGGATCGGACCGGAACTGAATAGGTACGGAACGTAACGAAAATATTTTGTCTTGGCCCTTACTCGGAACCGTGATAATTCTTTCTGCAATTACTTCAAAGAGAGATTAAAACATATAGTAACTTAATTTTTTGATGCCCTATTGTAGAAATGAGGCAGAAAAACAGTCAAATCTAACAGTATTTCAAGGTTTTTTCTTCATAACTTTGTTTCCTCTTTTCAAAATTTCCTCTAATTCGCAGGTAGCCTAGGCCCTAATAGGATAAACCCAATCCGCAAATCAGTATGTTAGTTTTTAAAGTACATCAAAAAAACTTGATGGACAAACTTATTTTCTCCTAGGATTATTTCTTTCTCCAGTATCCTCGGACCGATTTTTCTGAAATTTAACATGGTATCGTCTATTTACGTATTTAACCAATATAATTAATTTAAACAAAATTGATTCACAAATTTTCCAGTTAAATCCGAAAAACCATATAAAAAAAACGACAAAACTTTATGGTCACCCTGGTTTTTGCTTAATAACTTCCCTCCCCTTTGGTCGATTTTGCTGAAATGCAATACCAAATGCAGTTAAGGAATAGCCAGCTAACATTCTAAATTTCAACAAAATCGGATAACGCGTTTTTGAGTTATCTTGTCCAAAGACGGACGGACGGACGGACGGACATGCATAAATCGATATAACTTTTGAAATTTTTCTGCGATGATTATTTCTATGCGTTACACACTTAGTTACAAAACTAATATACCCTCTGGTAGTACCTACCATAGGGCATAAAAAGAAAAAAAATTTCTAATGTAATTTGCATTTCGCTTTCCAGGGATGAGATGAGATATCAAGAAGACATTACCGGAAGCGAAGATTAAGAATCATGATATAGTTACATGTGTTTAAATCAATGAAATTATTGTTGCTTTTCTCTGATTGTTAGATATTTTTATTCCCTAGCTTTGGCTACTACAAAATATTATTGCAAATTATTACCAAATGTAATACTTTGATTCAAGTTAGCGCAAAATATTGAGACGGATAATCTCTCGATTGACAATCATTTAGTAAGGCCAGTAAAGCTTTAGTCTTCTATATTTCGAAACACATGGGAACAGAGAAGGAAATTCAATAGGTGAGCAGTGTTTGCATTTTCCTACCTTGCTATTAATTGAAAAGAAAAAATTTCCCCCTTTTTTCAATAAAAATTTTATTTTCTTTCCTTTCAAATATTGATAACAAAAAGATTTTCGTTGCTGGAACCATTTTTCGTTATAATGTGAATTTTTTTTAATGGCCATCAAATATTTTTATGGCGTTTCTTTTTTTCCTGATGACGATGCCATATAAAACTTTTATTGTTAATATTTTCTTTAAAAAATGTATAAATTTAAAATGTTCTTCTTTCCAAAAAACCGAATTTATTAAAAAGAAACATATTTCAGTTGTGGTTGCTTTTCTTATATTGTATAAAAATACAAGAGTGGAAAATATTGTACAAGAATATTGTAAAATCAGTAGCAATGATAAGGAAAACATTCGAAGATCTTGTAATAATTTCTTTATTTGGAAAGGAAATATTGTCTTTTCTTTTTCTAAAGTAACATTATTTTATGACGATGTCGCCATTATTCGTTGTCCTCATTCAGGGGGTCCTTTATTGCTGTTGTGTCAACGAAGGACATAGTTGAATAATAAAAGGAAAAGAAAATAATTTACTACATAAGAAAGAAAAATGAAACATTTTAAGAAAATTTCACAAAATAAAAATATACAATTTTATGCCAAGAAGAAAAGTGAGGAATCTAAAAATGGACATTATGGATATTTTAGTTTTTCAGGTTTTCAGGTTTTCATTCGTATATTTTTGTAGTTATTAAAATATCTTTTTGTTATAAATTTAGGTAACATAAGAATAGTAATATTTCAACAAGATTTTTAATATTTCTTGTTATATACGAATAGTTTTATTTCCGCATCCATTCTAGAATTCCTTCATGGAAATATGAATCAGAACTTTCTCTATGTCAATATAAAAGGAATAAAAGAATGTTTATTTTAGCAAAATTAGCCGTTCTTTTTATTTAAACCTGAATAGGCTTTTAATTATTTTATATTTATAATACACTAATTAATATTTAGCGATGGTTTTCTAGTGGCAAGACCTTAGTAAAAAAACACTAAAAATACATTCACACTACGGATCATTGCGTAACATAAACTATAAAACATTTTTATGCCCTATGGTAGGTACTGCCAGAGGGTGTATTAGTTTTGTCAGTGTGTAACGCATAGAAATAATCAACGCAGACAAATTTCAAGGGTGCAGTTGTGCAGGGAATCAAAAGTTATATCGATTTATGCATGGCCGTCCGTCCGTCCGTCAGTCTGTGGACAAGATAACTCAAAAACGCGTTACCCGATTTTGTTCAAATTTAGAATGTAAGTTGGTTATTCAACTGCATTTGGTATTGCATTTCAGCAAAATCAACCGAAGGGGAGGGAAGTTATTAAGCAAAAACCAGGCCGATTTTAAGTTACTATATGTTGTTTTAGAAATTCATTGCCATTTTTGGACATTTTAAAAATCCTGTATCTGCGAAAAATGGTCGGAGAACGAAATTGAGAAAAGTCTTTCAAAGCTTGAAATCTCTAGTTTTCAAATCCTAAAATTAAATTTGTTTGCTATTTACCATTGAAAAGTTACCAACCGAAAATGAGTCAACGAAAAGTCTCGAAAAATTTTCAAATTTTAAAAAGCTCCATGGATCCAAATAAGATACCAATTTAATTTGATTTAATTTAATAATAACAGCTCAAATCGAGCCTAAATGTGGATTAATTTCCATAATAAAGTCATTCGTTATTAGGAATCAAACAAAAGTTTTCTCAGTTCAAACTTACTGAGGCAAAAGTCAAAAACTTGTGCATTGTCATTTTCCACACGCAGCATCCCGGAGACTGGTTCATTCCTCCCGTAGTCCGTCCGGTGGAAACTGATTTTAAACAGGACCACGGATCTCAGGGAACAAATGTTGGAATTAAGGTGCATTTTGTTAACAACATTAGGAGCATCAATGGTCCCATTAAAAATTTGATGAACGAAAATTATATCTGCCACTTCTCGGCGCTTTTCCAGAGAATGCGAAATTAACAACTTCACCCTATCATTGTAAGGTGGCAACAGTGAGGGATCATTCCATGGTAGGTTACGCAAGGCAAAACGTAAAAACCTGCGTTGGACGGATTCCAGCCTGTTGATATGAACCCTGTGGTCAAGAGATATACTAGAAAATAATGTAGCTGTGTCACTTTATACAAGTATATATCAGTGTGTATGACTATTTTTTTTTCATACAAAACAAATGTTATTTTAATGGATTTTTGAGTGAAACCTTTTTGTTTCCGTTGATTGTAATGTCATGTTGCCTTTATCAGATGTGCTACAAATATTCTATATAATGAATATTTTTCAAATTTATTATAACGATGGCTTTCAGAGCAATGAACGTCGAAATATAAATATAAACGACCATAATTTAAGTATACGGTAACTTATTGCGACTTGATTTCTTTAATCTAATACATTTGAAAAGAAAGAAAACCGCAAAGGTTTTCAGCTATTTCTTAAAGATCTCTCTTTTACATACATTTCGAATTAGAAAAAATATTTTGTAGAAAGAGATGAAAATCCTGAAGTTTCTTTGGGGTTTAATAATATTCTTTTATCATGCAATAACATTTTATTTGATCACACAATCAAAAATGTTATTTGGATATGAACTAAAGAAACGTTTTATATTTTTTCTAAAATAGATTTGTTTAAAGGTCATCGTCTTAGTTGAACTCCCAGAAAATAATATAAAACTCAGTGAATTCGAATATCCAAGTATGTGATGGAATTTAATGATGTCATAAAATTCATGTTCGTTACATTATTCAACATTAAAAAGGCACGCTAATCACTTTGCCTTCCTGGTATTGATTATCAATTTAAATTCGGTATAACTAATCGAAATTAGTGATATTTTGTTAAATATAATCACATTCAAATTGAAATGCTCTTTTGATAATTTGCATTAAAATCATGGCTGTTATGTCCCAGCGTCTCAGGATTTGATGCGCTTGAAGTAATCAGTTCATATAGTATATCAATTTATAATTAATTTGATTAAGAGATTCATATGTAAAGGGTCTTTCATTAAGGACATAACATAACGATTGTAACGTTTGCTGTGTGGCTTGTAGCGCCGTCTTGTTGAAACCACATATCGCCGATATCAATTTCATCTAATTCTGGCCAAAAATAATCCTCAACATGGCACGGTAGCGCTCTCCATTGACGGTAACATGGCGATCGTTCGCATCAACGAAAAAATACGGCCCAATCACGCCTCCGGCATGTAAACGGCACCATACAGTGATTTTTTGTGGATGTCTCTTGAAGCACATGTGGGTTTGTTGCTGTCCAATAACGCATATTTTGCTTGTTGACAAATCCGTTTAGCCAAAAATGAGTCCATCGCTGAGGATGATTTTTTGCTCATAAAGTAGCGGCGACCAACTCGGAATTTCGGTAGTAATTTTTAATAATTTCCAAGCGTTGCAAGTTCGTAAACTTTACCATGATGAAAATGTTGACTTTAATCTACGTTTTGACATTGACAGGTCATTATTAATGTTCAAGGGTGCGTTCATATAAAGATGCAAAATTGTTATGTTCCTATTAAAAGACACTATATATGCCAATTGCTAATAAATCATTTCGCTCTATATTATAAAAATATAATTTTGACAGCAACACATCACCTCGCCATCTATCAGATAGAAATTTACAGGCCTATTCTGGCGTTGTAACAAATTCTTATTCATAACAAATTTGCAACTACAGTGTGATTTTTTATCGTAATGAACTTTAAATTCAACAAAATAACACAAAAAATTAAGTTTTAATCAAAAATCTTCTTTTATTCGAAAGACCTATTCATGGCAATAATATTTAAAAACGACTTTGGGCATATGGCCACCGTGACTGTTCTTGACAAAGCGTATACTGTCAGTTCAATTCTGGGTTGTATTTTCTATTAGTGGCGGCCATATGACACGAATAACACGAATAATGTTGTCCAATTATTGCAAATTTTTGTAAACCCAAAGAAAATGTTCAAGAGATGACAGATCACACCACCTTGAAGGCCTATTTACAAGTATATTTCTCGAAATCACATTATCGCTAAATCGTGATTTCAATAAATCGATAGTTTCTGTCGCTGTATGGCACGTAGCACCTTCCTGTGAAAACCACATCTCAGCAGGGTCAATGTCATCCATATTTTCGAATCAATATTCATTCATCATGGTCCGGTAACACTCTGAATGACCGTAACAAGAGCTCCCGCCTTATTTTTAAAGAAATAAGGGCCAATGATGCCCCCAGCATGTAAGCCTCATTTTTTTGGATGTATTGGGATCTTTAGAGCCTCTTATAGGTTGGTTCTACTCCAGAAATGACAATTTTGCGTAATGATAAACCCATTGAGCCAAAAATAAATCTCGGCACTGAACACAAATTAGCGATAAAATAACGGGACCTATTTTCAAAGCAAATTTGGATAACCCTTGATTGTTCCTCAACCGTGAGTTAATTCATGGTGGAATGGCAAATCAAACTGAGCATAAATTATCTATCAGCTGTCAAATTGAATACCCCTATAAAAAGTTTGGCCAATTCGAAAAACAAACCTCAAAAAAAAAAAATACCCAATACAAATATTATTATAGCTGAGAAAATTCATACAAGTATTCTGGCGGACGGGTCATAATTAAAATATGAATTTATAACAGTTTAAACTGTTATAATTCTAGCGAGTAGTCATGGTTATTTGAGAAATACTGCCGAAAATGTTTGTTTAGGTCTAAACAATTTTTATAGGTGTAAAATTATTTGTGTGTTTAAAAAAATTGTGGAAATTAGAATGATTCAAAAGGAAGGAAATTGGGTGCCATACGAATTGAAGCCAAGAGATGTGGAAAGACGATTTTTCACGTGCGAACAACTGCTCCAACGGCATAAAAGAAAGGGTTTTCTGCATCGTATCGTGACTGGTGATGAAAAAAGGATCCACTACGATAACCATAAACGTAAAAAACCATATGGTTACCCCGGACATGCCTCAACATCAACGGCAAAGCCAAATAGCCATGGATCAAAGCTTATACTCTGTATATGGTGGGATCAGCTCGCTTTGGTGTACTATGAGCTGCTAAATCCTGATGAAACCATTACTGGTGATCGGACCAACTACAATTGATGCATTTGAGCCGAGGATTGAAGGAAAAACGGTCGCAATACTACGATAGACATGACAAAGTGATATTGCAGCACGAGAATGCTCATCTACATGTTGCAAAACCGGTGAAAACCTACTTGGAAACGCTTAAATGGGAAGTCCTACCGCACCCACCGTATTCTCCAGACATTGCTCCTTCCGATTACTACCTCTTCCGATCCATGACTCATGGCCTGTTCGAGCAGAAGTTCACTTCGTATAACCAATGTAAAAAATGGGTCGATTCGTGGATAGCCTCAAAAGACGTGCCGTTTTTCTGAGCTGGTATCCGAAAATTGTCAGAAAGATGGGAAAAAAGTACTGGCTAGCGATGGACAATATTTCGAATAATCAATTTGTCACTATTTCTGAATAATAAATGCTTATTTTGAACAATAAGTTTTATTAAAAATAAATTCATAAACATTATCCTAAT
The DNA here is from genome assembly GCA_963422695.1 of Xylophagus ater. Classification (NCBI taxonomy): domain Eukaryota; kingdom Metazoa; phylum Arthropoda; class Insecta; order Diptera; family Xylophagidae; genus Xylophagus; species Xylophagus ater. The sequence goes on from OY730481.1 coordinate 17,082,957, forward strand.
TTATAGTAGCTTTGTAGCAAGTTGAAAATTTCTAATACATGATCAAAAAAGAGTAGTTATTTAATTAATCCCAATTAGTTAATCAAACCATAATTAAACCACATATTTTAGTCAATAAATGATATCTGTTGTAAAGTTGTCATCAAATTTAATATGGCTTAAGAACTTAATAACTTCCATGAATCTTATAAACCGTTTTATAATGAATTTAATTTCCATTTTAAATACCAAAAATCTGATGTGTTATTGATGTGCTAATGTTATTTAATTACTTGTATTAATTTATTTATATACACAAAACGATTTTGATTTTAATTCAGTTGACATCAAGAAGAAAGAAAATAATATATTAAATATATATATACATATATATATATTATTTCCAGAATCATATGTGATGATGATAATCATGAAAAACTGATCAATAATTGGGAGAATCATTAATTGGAATGAAACTAAATGAAATGAACAACAAAACGTTCTCCATTCTAGAATCAAGAACGACAGCACTATGTAATTTCACAGAAGAGCACATTACGTGCATAGAAATCATGATAAAGGATACATATAGGTCCTTTTACGGTTTGGTAATTAGTCGAATGTTCATTATAAATTAAATATGAATAGAATAAATATATACAGAAATAAGTATGATTGTTTTTGAACCAGAAGTGTATTAAAGGAGTTTTGATATCTCAAAATTTGGAACAAATGTTTATAATATATGTTGATGAAACAGAAACGTACACAGGCTATTCGCATTTACTGGGCTATATATGTACATAGGATATCCTAACAAAAGCGCAAGATTTAATTAGCGTAACTTAAAGTATGTGCATATCTCGGGTATTTTGCATCCTATAGATACAACCCATACCTGATTGGACGATCAATTTAATAACGAGTTAAATGCCATTTTTCCTTTTCAAAAAAATTCCTTTTTAGGACAGGAAATCCAAAAATTCTCTAGTATGAAGGTATACGTATATATCAGGTATTCTGGGTCCTACAGGTACGATCCATACCTCATTCGATGGGGAATTTAATAATGTATTAAATAAAGAATGCTCTGAAAGAAACGCACGATTTGAATTTTATAGAATCGTCTTTTTTGACCACAGTAGGCGCTCGAAACTTGACAAATTGTCAATAATAATGTCATTCCTTCGTGCAGAGTTCCATGACTATTAATAGCAATAATGGCAGATGGCAGATGTCAAGATTTTAGTTCTGTCATATTAATGAAACGAAAATAGCGCGACTATTGTATACGAATTTTTTTTCAAAATTTGCATAAAATTTTGCGCTTTTACATTACATGAAATGGCTTACTTTTAATGGAAATGGGAAGCTGGAAGAACGATATTTAAAATGCAGTTAATTGTGCTCGAGTACATTTATTAAAAACAACAAAAATAATTTACCAAGAAGCTCGATAGGCTTAACAATTCGCACATGCATATAGGTGATCCGAAAAGATGAAGAATTTTAGAAATTTGGTTATTTTCCGTTTGTAGTTCACTATCATCCTGATAGAAACAAATCATTCGTTGAAAGCCAAAGAGATTAAATATATTGCAAACTAGGGATGCAAAACATTACTCGTAACCTACCGATATAATGAAATAACGAAATGACTTAACAAAACGAGAAATGTAATGGTAACCCAAAAAAAACTCCTTGTTACCCACATCCTTTTTTTTTAGTAATTAGGGAATTATGTAAATTTTTCTTAAATTTTTCAAACAATAACAGTTCCTTATCGGTGCATTAAGTTATAAAGTGTAGGAAATTTCACATTACTTCAAGTAACAGGTTTGAAACCCAATATCTCTGAAATTTACACCATAAATGGATACTTTTCAACAATTCCGAGTGTTCGGCACAATGGATAAAGATGAAGTTTCAAAATACACTCCGAACTGAATATTCATCAAAAAAAGCTAACTCTGTGTTTGGTGGTCCAGCTGATGTTTTCCATTACAACGTCTAATTCGGTCCTGCAATTTACTAATATGAATTATAGAAAAATGACCAACTGGTTAATATTTGGAAGAAATTAAGGATAAACCATGATGACCAGGATGATTTTCATAAGGGTAAATCAACATTACCACACAAAAAATTAAGGTTTAACTATTTCCTATGTTTATGTTTAAATGCCATGACTTTTTTTTTCCTGACAAAAGTCAACGTAAATAAGAACTGAACCCAAAATAAAAATACTGAAACAATAAAATGAAGCGTCGTTTTATTTAATTTCGTAACAATTTGTTGATTTGTCGATGTTTGTTTGTCCATAAAGAATCCGACAAAAACAAAAGATTGGTCAATACTTTTATGTTGGAAATTTCCAAAACTACGATGAAAAGATTTACGATAAAATTATTGCCGCTAGACAAAATCCTTTTTGTTTATTTTGCATTTAATATGCAAATGAAAGGTTCCCACATATAGTCCAATTTTCTCAATTGAATTTCCTTTTCAAGTTACAGCAAATAATTCTCCTTTCTCATTTTTGATTAATTTTTCATACCTTTTGACACTTGTTTCAGTTTTGTGAAATTATTTGTCATGTCCTGAGTTTTGAGTACAAACATAATTCGATGGAACAATTCAAAAACATTTTTTTTTCTTGTTAGTCCTTTCTGGATTACCTTATTATGTTGGCAATGTTCAAAAACGAATATATTGTATATATCTATATACTCTCATCCTCTTGTTCTGTTCAACAAGGAAAAGTTGATCCTTTATCATTTTTAAGCTTAAAATATTGAACATGACCATTTCCAAAAGTTTTCATCATAAATTTTGGATCCGATTTATTTTTGGTAAATACAATATTTTATTTTATCTCAACATTGTGTTTATTGGTAGAATTGTTATCGAGGTTAATCGATCAAATATTTTCGGGAATGGTCATCGAAAGAGGATATTCTATTGTTCGTCGTTTTCATATCGTATATGTGAAATAAAAGACAATATGTGACAATAAAATCACTTTCTCTATGTCAATAGTCATTGTGACATTATAATCGTCCCTAATTCTGTCAACAGTTGGGGGGTTTTCGTGAAACTTGTCTATGCCATCTTAAAATAAACAATATGTATACACTTGATGTGGGGTTGTTGAGGCCGAAGAAATGAAAATGTCCCGACCAATTTTTAACTTCTATACGAAGTATATAAGTTACTGGAATCATGCTCGAGAAGATCAAGAAGATTGCGGCCGTATTTTTGAAGCAATTTCCCTGAAAATTGGTAAGAGCGGTTCTTTTCTCATGAGAATCATTCTATCAGAAGTTGGGTTTGATCGGACTGAAACTTCGGGTAGCCTCCGAACAAAAGTTCTGTTTTTTGTGTTTTTACATCACAGGGTATTGTAACGTTATTTATGGACCGATTTCTATGTAATTTGGTACACTTTTTCAAAGAAAGAACAATTATGTCCAAAAATCAATTGAATCCGATTACAACTTCGGGTAGCTGCCGAACAAAATTCGAATTTTTTTGTATGAAATTTGGAGCATAACTTTGGGTGTTCGGACAAAGCTTAGAAATTTGTGTATAAAATAAATCATAAATTGTTGTACGAAATAATTGTATAGAATTGTATAGAAGTTCCGATAGTGGTTTGTGCACTATAGCTTGTTTAACACTGTTAATGTTAATTTTTCCTATATTCGCCCACTTTCACCTTCTTAATCATTTTTGCTTTTCATTACCAAAGGCTGGATAATGATACATATTTGATCTATTATTTGGCTCGGACTATGCTGCTGATAGTGATATTTATATCACTAGGTAATGCCAAGATAAGCTGCCCTATAAATTTATAGATTTGATGCTTGCAACTAAGCGATATCTGACACCTTATAGTAACTTACTAAAAATTATGGTAACATTCCACATACATTTAAAGAATCGACGGTAACATTTTTCATATTATTGTAACATTTTACACACACTCATAACATATATATGGCAAAATTTCATCTTCAATGTTTGTCCTACGCTTTATGATAATTGATTTTTGTCTAAATGATCGTCTGTCTTACACACAGTTAGGTTATTCTTATGCCTCGATGATATAATTTAGGCTTAAATGCTTTTCGATTCAATATTTTGCATAGTATAGTTTGAGTGGCGGCTGCTAGTTTCAGATACTATAACTTTGCAAAAAGAACCGCAGAAAGTATCAACTCGAAATTCGACTTTCCTTTGAGTTATTTCGAACCTGTAGCGTCGCATTGCTTCTAATAAAGAGTAATTTGAAATTCACGAAAACACAGCATCTAAATGTATATTTCCATTAAATCTTTCATCCTTTCTACATAAATACACTAATGACACTATTTATAGAGAAATAAAGGTCCATCGCTCTATTATATTTACAGCGATGACAAAATTTGTTATCAAAAGCTTAAAATTCATGATTTTAAAACGTATATGAACTCCTGCTGTGTGGGAACAAAATAATATGTTTCTGAATAAATCCTATCAGAATTCGTGATATAGAAACATATCAGAAAATTGATTTTTATAAATCAAAAATATTTAAGTGAAATTGAGAGGATTTCTTTTAGGGAAATTGAAGTTTGTATACAAAAAGTGTAATCAAATAGAACAAACAATGATGAGCATAATGTTTTAAAGGATTTTCCAATTTGCTGTGGTGAACCATACAAAATATGAACTATGTATGTAAGGCTTGTTTCGAAAACATGCCTGTTTTGGTATTGTTGTGGTATTTACTTTACATCTGTTAGCATAATATCCTAATCTCTCACATCAGAGTTACTATATGAGAATTTATATTATAATTGTAGAAATTTTTAGAAGGTTGTAAAAGTTTTTATTATATTTTATGGTTGGATTTTAACAAAGTTAGTTTTATTAGATTATAATTTTGACAGGACTTATTATTTAGAATTGAGTTCATGGACTAGAAATGATAAGCGAAATGTTTTCATATTATATGAGTTAATAACTAAATTTCTGTAGTTTTAGTCATGATTAAAATTTAAATAAAAAAAAAAGTATTTCCGACTATGACGATATTCAAATTTTGGTTAGGCTCTAGTATTTACATGTATGGGAAGAAAATCTTACTCTGCATTTTGTATGACCAGATGGATGTGGTCTACTATGAACTTCTGAAAATGGGTGAATCAATCAGTACTGGTCGTTAGAGACAACAACTGATCGAATTGAATCGCTCTTTGAAGGAAAAGCGACCAGAATGGGCCCGTAGTTACGATAAAGTGATTTTGCAGCATGAAAACACTAGGTGACATGTTGCTACATCAGCTCAGGAAACGTTGGAAGCACTTCGCTAGGAAATGCTACCCCACCCGCTGTACTCACCAGACTTGGATCCTTCTGATTGCCATTTGTTTTCATCGATGGGACACGCACTTAAGGAGCAGCACTTCAAATATCCGAAAAACTGGAAAATTGGGCCTCTGGATGGTTTTCATCAAAAGAAGAAGAATTTTTTGGAGTGGTATCCACAAATTGCCTGAAAGGTGGTCAAAATGTGTAGAAAGCGATGAAGCCTATTTTGAATAAAATTTTTTTGGTTTTTCTATATAAAAACTGGTTTTATTTTTAATTAAAAAAAAAAGGAAACTAAATCACATTCCTGGTACTTAGTCTTGATTATTAAATATTTATTAATTTACTTCTTAAATTATTCTATCCGGCAAGTCAAATACGCGGCGCAACTATTTTCGGTCACATTTTTTAGACTGGTTGTCAATGTACTTATCTTAAACACTATTCATCCGATTACTTTAAAATTTATACAGAATATATTGTACTTTATAACAACCTCTAATGTCTTTTTTAATGTTTTGATGATTTTTGTATACTGTATCTCTTATATGGTACTAAAAGTAGTAGCTAGAAGTAGCTAACATACAAGTACGATTTGTACATCTCCACGCCTCGATTGAAAATTCATAATACAGTTCAGTTATAGACTAATAATAAAGACTTCCAACGACTGTGCATTCAACTGATTCTTTTTGTACCGTGATATCGCAACACAATATAAACTCTTCTCTTTCTTTCACATTTAACCTCTTTTCATCCATTGTTCTTTAAGTTCACATACTATACAACAACAATAGGTGCGTTTTTTTCATCGTGGTCAGGGTCAATTTTGAAAAAAGCGGTCTGGGTCTCGAGAAGAAAAAAAAATTTTCGAACGAAAAAAATTCAACTTTTTCGATCAGTTTTTAAATAAATTATTCGTAAATAAAATAAATACTAGCAAATTCTTAAATATCTTTATTGAATGATATTAAAAAATAATTTTCCTCACGAATGCATGAAATTGAATTATGACATTTATATATCGACCTCCACATTTATATGGAAAACGATGGCTGCGCCATCTCTTGTAATTTTACGTTACTAACATCTATCGGAGTCTCAGGCCCTGACCCCGATAACTATTTGGGTTATATTATGTACATGTTATGAAGCAGACCTAGACCTAGACCCCGATGATAAAAACGCACCAAATACTGAACATCACGCTGCTCATTTGGCTTGGAAATCTAGGTATATCATTTGTCATACATTTTCATCGGTTACTACAAAATGCTAACAGTTCATAACATAAAGTATACTTTTTTAAAAATAATATTCCGGAAAATCTTGAAATTATGAAAGTTTAGATTTTCTTTTTTGTTCAATTAAAATAACAGTTTACAATTATTTTTTGTAGGAGCTTAAGAAAAACTGTATTTGATAACATAATTTGAGAACGAAAAATGTTTTTATAGTTTATAAAACGTGCCTTTAAACTCGGATTTCACATTTTATAATAAATTTTTGATTAAAAATTATATAAAAGTTATTATATTATATAATTTATGTTTTGCTTTGTAGAACAAAAGTTCATAAAGTCAATATTTTGGTGAAATTTTAATTCAATTTCTTTTCTTTTTTCGTGAAATGGAGAAAAAAAAGGGCAAAAGCATGGATGTCTTCAGGCAAAGTTGTTCTGCTTTTTTTTATTCTTGGAAATTTTCGAAACAAAACAAACAATTTTTTTGTGGGTTGATCCAGAGCAAATTTAAGGGTTGTAGATTGGTCCATAAAAAGTAACGAATACGTTTTTTTATATATTTGAATGGGTAAAATGCAATTGCAATTTAATGTTTAAATATGTAATACTAAAAAGAATTTTTATCATTTCATTTTAAAACAAAGTTTCCTTGAACCCAGACTCAGATCTACTAAGTAATACAAAAGATATGTTCTTTGGTCCATTATTGAAATTGAAAACATAAACAAAGTAATTGAGTTTGTTGAGAATATTGTTTGAAAATATTTTATTGGATTCGATTTCGATGAAATTTAATATGAAATTAGATTATTTTTTTTTTTCTTAATCATAATTTAGACCAGCAATAAAATCTGTGAAACATTTAAAAGAGAAACTCACACTGTAAAATGATAAATAAAACATATCCAACCGCCAGGATGTTCTAAAAATACATAAAGACGTTCTTGAAATGTTTTACCGCGACGATGATGAAAAACATATTTCGCTTTGAACGCTTGATCGATTGGTAAAGCAATTGGATAATACGGATTTGGTATACCAGTCGGTTCTGTCGGATCACCAGTAACAGTTCCATCAGCATCATCTGTTGCAACATCATCTAAAATTTAAATAGAGAAAAAAAAATAAATATACCAAATACAATATTTTAAATTCTTCATTTTGTTTTTTTCTTTAAAAATATTTACCATCTTGTGGTCGTGATAGACCATCCAAAATATCAGCATGAGATTTTGTACGGCCACGACTTTTACGTCGTATTGGTGTTGGTACACGACGATGATGTACCTCGAAACGTTTACCACCACGGCCCGGACGAAAACGTCTTAAAAATTGAAATGGTGATTTCGTAATTTCTAATTCGGGTGTTTCTATTGCCGATTCAATATCATCGACTAATTCATCTTCGGAACCTTGGAGTGCTGTATACGCACATGAATGTGTACTTGGTGTTGTCGGTGCGGTCGGTGCCTCTTTTAATGGTGTCTTTAATACGGACAATACCAAATCATCACATGGTACCGAACCGAATGGTCGATCTTCACCAAACGAACGTGAATTAGATGATTGCGAATGTAAATTACTAACTTGATGAATATTCCCATAGGAATAATGACGAAGACGTGCATGTCCAGCTGCCATCGGTCCAGATATTAAATGTTGTTGACGGGCAGCTTTTGCCTCCTCCTGTTGCAGCCGAAAATTATGCGACTGCCTGAAGAGAGTCTCTTGCTCTCCTCGATTCATGGCTATCGTTGTAGCGCTAAGCACAATCGACAGCATTTGGGTGGAGGAGCAACTATGATAAGACTATCATCTTGTGTTTGTTGTTTCACAATAGTTACATATCTTAAGAGTTTTATTCGCCTCCATTGATATAACGTTGGCCGAATTACAGATGATATGATTTTTGTCATATACGAAATTTTAGAAATTTCGTAGTTTTCGAATTTATGAAAATTTTTGGAAGTTTTATTTTTTCGTATTTAATTTTATTTTCGTATCATTTGGATGGAAAATTTTTTGCTTTCTTATTTCACAAATTTTAACAAAGATTTTCTTCGAATATTCACAAAATTGAAGAAAAATACTATATTACACTTTTTCACTTTTTTTTTTTTTTAGTATTTTTTAATTATTGTTTTAAACTTATTTAATTATTTCTAAATTTATTTTATATTTAAAAATTTAATTTTTTTTTTATCACAGAAATAGACGAGAAAATTGAAATATATTTTTTTTTGTTTTATTTTAATACTTTTTTTTTAATTAAAAATTTAATTTAAGATCAATTTTGAGTTTAGATTAAATATTGCCTTATTATTTTGAAATTGATTTTTCTTTTATATTGCTTTTCTTTTCTGTTATTCTAAAATTTATTACTTTCCTTTTTTCTTTTGTTTTATTGCACTGAAAGTAATTTTTTTTAATTTAACTTATTTTTTAGAAGATTTTTAAATTTTTAAAAAGAATCGATAAAAATTTGATTGCCTTTTACGCACACAAAATATAACTTTGTATTTTACTTTAAAGTAATTACTTAATTATTAATTAGATATTTTTTAAGTTAAAGATAATTTCTAAAAGAAAATTTAATTAGACTCGAATATTTTTATAAACAATTTCTAAATGAAAAACGTTGCACAACTTTGAGATACTTTTTCTGTAGTATTTTTTTTTTTAAATAACAAATAAAAGAGTTTTATTTAATAGAATTCTTTTAAATTCAAAGGAAATTCAAAGGAAATTCAAAGAAAATTCAAAGGAAGTTCAATTTTTGAGTTTAATATTTACTTTCAAATTAATTTTTGTATATGTATGAAAAATTGAAGTCCTTAAAACATTGCAAATTCCCAGTGAAAAACTTTTAATTTATATTTTAGAATGGAAAATGCATCACCAGTCAAATTAAGGATAAAGATTATTTGATATTATTACTTTTACCTGATACTTTGAAGAAATAAATAAATAAATAAATTAATTAATTAATTTTTTAGGCGTTTGGTTTTTCAGTGTTGCCTTATTGACATTTCGCCCGTGATTCGTGACATGTGTCAAAGTCAAACATGCTCAGTTAGCATTGACATTTCACCATGAATAAACTCACGGTTGCGAAACAATCAATTGCTTTGAAAATCGGTCCCGTAATTTTATCGCAAATTTGTGTTCAGTGTCGAGGCTCATTTTTGGCTCCATTAATAAGCAAAATTGTCACTTTTGGAGTGAGACCAATCTAGAAGACTCTAGGGATCCCATTGCATCCAGGAAAATGAAGTTTACATGCTGGTGGCATCGTTGGGCCTTATTTCTTTAAAAATGAGGCGGCAGCTCGTGTTATGGTCAATCAGAGTGTTACCGGACCATGATCAATGAATATTTCTTTGAAAATATGGATGACATTTATCCTGCTGAGATGTGATTTAAACATTAAGACGCTACGTACCATATACTGACAAAAATCATCGATTTATTGAAATCACGGTTTAGCGATAATGTGATCTTGAGAAATATCCTTTTAAATTGGCCTCCAAAATGGTGAGATCTGACATATTTCCAACATTTTCTATGGGCTTACGTGTAGTCCTGGGCTTAAGCTGATAAACCAGCAATAATTGGGCAACATTGTTCATTTTATTCATGACCTACGGCCGCTATTGATTGAAAATACAAACAAAAATTGAACTGATAGTATGCGCTTCGCCCAGAGCAGTCACAGTGGCCATATGCCCAAAGTCATTTTTAAATATTAATGGCATGAATAGGACTTTAGAATAAAAAAAGCTTGTTGATTAAAAGATAACTTTTTGTGTTATGTTGTTGAATTTAAAGTTCATTACGCTAAAAAAATTACCCTTTATATGTTGTGAAATACAGGGTACAACACCACGACTACTTTTGCAGACCTCGATTCTTTCGACCAAATTTTCGATCACATTTCTGCATAATTGCGGTCCTATCTCACGAATTACGCGTTGGTTTTCAGTTTTGCATCATTTTCGAAAAAATATGGTTCAATGATGTCATTAGCCCATAAAACACATCAAAGAGTGATACGAGATGAATGTAATAATGGTTCAAAAATTGTTCTTGGATTTTCAGAAGCTTAGATGCGATAATTTTGTTTATTAACGTAGCTATTCAAATGAAAGAGATTTTTTCTAAGAATCCAGCACCATACTGAATCAAACAAAACAGCTTAACACAGTTTTTTTTTTAGCATTAAATCAGTTTTGTTACAAATAAATACACAGAAGTATGTAGGCGAACCCATAAATCATGCAAAAACCTCTAAGAAAAAACAAATTGTTTTATCGAATGTTTTAAGACAGAAATACCATACATGGCCATGGAATTTATCAACCATCACTAAATAGAACAAAACCAGCTTAGTCAGACTTAGCAATATTTCCCATACGTCATTTTACGTAGGAACCCATACCAGCTAGCATTTTTGAGCGCTGGCACGTTTCTGCCACTAGCGGCGATATGTAAATAAATAGCTGGCACGATTACTAAAAATGTTACTAGGGATGCCTTTCTGAATTGGAAAAAGTGTAGTAGAGAGAGTGTGAAATCGCAGACTACAACAATTTCCTTCTTTTTTGTCAAAAATGATCGCAAGAATAAATTATAAAGAAAACTACATATTTCAGTGAAATTATGAATTTTCAACTGATACTACAAGTAGTATCAATCCAAATCAATTATAGATTCCTTGATTATAACAAATAAATAAAGGATTTCCATTTTCTAAATAAAAGGAAAAACTGACTCATAAATCTGAATTGTAATTTAATATCCGGAATGGAAGAAGTGTTTTCACTCGTTTTATGAATATTTATTAATGTTGGCTCTTTCAAGAAGAAAATTTATAATCAATAAATTGATTAAATTCTCGAATAGTTTCCAAGTTAAGATAAATTCAGTAAATTAAATATTCTAAATAAGCATTAAGTTTTTGCAAATGTTTTGAAATAAATCAAATAAAATATGCAAAGAAATTTATTTATACATTTTTTTTCTTTGCATTTAGAAGCATTAGTATGTAACGTACGCGAGAAAGGAAAATTATTTATAAGATACCCATTGAAGGATCCATTCATCCATAAAACATATGAATTTTTTTCTTTGTACCTTTATGGATCCTTTTTTGGCGCTTTTTCTTACAAACTGATTTTCATTAAACTTTCTAAACTTTCGGGAATTTGGAACAAGAATATTGTACAATATTTTAGGAGAACGTGTGTAAAATTTTTGTTATGGCCTCTGACAATAAATGCTTAGAAGAAAAAACGATATGAAATCAAGTTTCATATTTTCTTCTTAATCGTTTGGGATTTCAGGGAAGCAATTTTTTTTTTGAATAATCCATATTGTCGATAGAATATAAATGTTACGGTGTATGTGGAGAAAATGTTACTACATATGCATATACATGCATACAGAATGGACTATAAGCAAAATATATCCGTGCCAAAACTAAATAGAAAATTAATTTGAGGATAATCGCAGTTGTTATTGTTTTAAGACGAGAAATATTAACCTTCTTCAAATGCTGAAGAGTATAAATTCCAATATGTGAATTTTGTGAATTTTTGAGGTATCAGAAACAACAAGGACTATAATGGAGATTTGGATAAAGCATGAATGAATCAATATTAAAATGTAATTTTATTACTGTTGACGAAACTGAAAGAACTCAACAATCGAAGGAATCTCGTGCCGAAGGTGAAACGAAACCGATACAACCTACAAAAATTCAATTATTTTCATAAAAAAAAAAAAATTTCAAACTTTTTTAAACATTTTGCAAAATTGGAATTAATAAATTAAAAATATATGAGATTTTGGAGAAATGTTAATGGAACATTTTAAGAACGAATGAAAGCAACATACAAAACAATTCTTAAAAGAAAAGTTCAAAGTAAAGGAAATCTTTTCATATGAAAATCTTTTTTTTTTTTAATGAAAACAAGAAAACTTTTCAATTGTTCCTTTAATAACGCGAAGGAAAATATTACTATCTAAAATTGAATATAATAAAATATAATTTTCTTTTAGTGAATTAAATGAAAAAGTCAGTAGCGTAGATATATCGTTGCATACCGTGGATACCATGGAATCTATCTAACTAGATGTAAAAGTGATAGTTTCGTAATCTGCACCAATTTTCAATGTCGAGTTGGACTCGAAAACTCAGCTAGTAATACATTTGCTGATACATTCGCTTGGCCGTAAAGTGAACAGAACTACATTTATGATATTTCCGTGGAACCAAGCGAAGTAAAGTTTAATCGAATTATGGGTCTGTTTTATTTGCCATACTCTACCATGGAGCAGGGTAAGTGGCAAATAAAACGAGCAGGAGTAGAAAAAAGCTTTAATTCAAATGTTTGTAGCGCTGCTTAGCAACCATGTTATAATTGAATGAGATACTTTTAGCTAATACACTTTTTATGGTAGAAAACTGAATTAATTCGGTTGCAATAGTTTACACCTGCTTTGAAAGTAGTTCTGTTGCTCTTTTGTTGTTTTTGTTTTCAATCTAAAAATTTGCTCTACCCAGAGCAAGTGGCAAATAAAACAGACCTTATGTTGTCAAAGTAAATATGGTACCTCATAAACGAAATCCCTTTCATATATAATATATACTGTACTATATATGAACGGATACGCCACTGGTATTAACTTTGGAGGGTGTGTACGTAAAATGGAATAGAATTAAAACCAACATATAAGTACGTATGTATTTCATCGTAAGAATGTCCTTCAGTATGATTGCTGTTTAAGGATAATCTCTATTAACCATCGTTTTCCATATTATTCCGCTATACTGTTCTCATTCCATTAGATCTAACACAAGTATGTATATTTTTTTCCATTCTAAAATAATCTTCAAGTCAAAAGCTTTTTTCAGGGATTATAAAATTTCCTATTAGGAAAATTTGAATATACTTGCAATTCTATAACAAAAAAACAGAAAGAAATAAGGTAACCTTATACCTTACGAAGAGGGGCTCCTCTATTTAGATTCAATTTTTGAATTCTTTGCGGCAAAATTGGGACACGAAAAAAAGGGTTAGATATACTTTAAAAAAGGGTTCGCATCGATGCTTATTCTAATCCCTTGAACAATACACCGCGTTCCTCGTGTAACAAAATAAGAACCTTCATCATCAGATAAAGATAAAAACAATGTGATTGAATTGGATATTGACAAAAACAACCACTAATCTTCCATGTTTCCCTTCAATTTTTTTTTTTTTTTTGCATAGAGAAAATGTACATACTTCCATTTGTAAATTGTTTTTCTTTGCCATTTTTTCCGTCATTTAATCTCGAAACAATTTAATTAGACTAATTTTTTGTTGTTGTTGCTTTTTGTTTTAATTGATTTACTTTGGATCTAATTGAAATTTTCCAATACATTAAGCTATTCCCACATTATACAATGATTTGGTTTATAATGTTTCGATTTATGACATTATTTTAACATAGATATTTTCAATTACGACGTTGAATGGGATTAAATCAATGATGTTGAAGAACAAAACAATATTGTAAATCGAGAAAATCGCGGATTATGCTGCCACGTTTTAAAAGTTTAATTATTTCATAATATTATGTTTTTTAGAAGAATTTTTAATGGCAAAAATTCATTATTCAATGTCTATTAAAGTAGAAAATGGACAGACACACCAAATAATATGTGTTTTTTAGAAATGTAACAAAAAAAGGGTTTTCATAAAAATTCATAACCTCTCCACAAGAAAAGGATGATTCCTGGTCCTTTTTTTTTGGTTTAGAATATTTTACACCTATTCATTCTCTTTGTAAACAGTTACAGAATAAAAGTCTTAGACATTATAATAATGGTCTTTATGCCCTATGGTAGATACTACCAAAGCGTATATTAGTTTTGTTATTACATTTGTAGCGCATAGAAATAATCATTGGAGAATGGCTTCAAGGCAATATAGATTTGTAAAGTTCTTTCGATTTATGCATGTTTGTCCGACTAACCGTCTACGCGATAACTCAAAAACGCGTTGTCTCATTTTAATGAAATTTAGAACATAAATTAATCATTCCTTAAACCGATTTGTTATTCGATTTTAGCAAAGTTAGTCCTAGGTGAGCGAAACTATAAAGCAAAAATGAGGATGACCACAATGTTTTGTTGATTTTTTTTGTCGTTTTTCGGATTTAATTCGAACAATTGTGAAACAATTCTGTTTAACTAATTAGTTACATAGGTTAACTACATAAATAGACAGCATTGTGCTGAATATCAGTAAAATCAATCTAAAGATAGTGTAAAAAGGAATAGTTGTAAAGAAATATATGGTTAACTACGAAGTTTTAAGTTGTATTTCAAATCTACTTCAAAAACTGATACACCGATTTGAATAAAATTTGCTAAATAGATTGATTGAGCAAATTCGAAGAAGAGGAGACAAAGTTACGAAAGAAAAACTTTGAAATATTATTAATTTGGGTTGGCTTTTTATTGAAATGCAAATTATTATAGATAACTACTAGCGTGCTTTTTTGGGGGAAAAGAGCCAAGACTAAAACTTATAGGTTCCTAAAAAATTAAAATGTTGGACAATCTTTCAAATATTGTATTATTCAAACGAAAATGTTGAAATTAAAATTCATTAAAATTCTCAGCCATAGTCCTATATTATTCAGTTCTAAATCGTTTGTCCAGACGGTGGCTATTTACGATTAATCCAAGAAAACTTAAATTTGTATATGTATTATTTAAGTATTGGAGTTTTGTTAAAGTTTATGAAGAATTAAGACTTCTGCATATATAGTTAAGCCATTTAATTCCACTTCTTTCAGTCCCGTTTTTGTATAGGACAAGTCCTTATAAATCCAATAATACACAAAACATGAAATTATATATGGCAAGTAGCTAGTTTAATATTATACCGCATTTTTTCAAAAGACGAGGTCTTTTCACTAAATTTTATAATTCAAATTCAAGGCATACCTTCCTTAGTAAGCCCTAATTTTTCTATAATACAAACATAAGATTTAATTGAAATCATAAAAGTTAGAAAGATAAAAAGTCCTTAAAATGATTTTAAGTGCGTGTAGATGGTTTTATTATCCAACAATCTTCTGTTTATGCCCTATGGTAGGTACTACCAGAGGGTATATTAGTTTTGTCACTAAGTGTGTAACACATAGAAATAATAATCGGAGAAAAATTTCAAGGGTATGGTTGTGTAGGGAATCAAAAGTTATATCGATTTATGCATGTCCGTCCGTCCGTCCGTCCGTAGACAAGATAACTCAAAAACGCGTTATCCGATTTTGATGAAATTTATAATTTGAGTTGCTTATTCCTTAACTTGATTTGGTATTGCATTTGAGCCAAATCGATTCACGAGGAGCAAAGTTATAAAGGAAAAACCAGGGTGACCAGAAAGTTTTGTCGTTTTTTTGGTTATGGTTTTTCGGATGTAATTGGAAAATTTGTGACCCGATTTTGTTTAAATTAATTATGTAGATTAACTGCATAAATAGATGATACCGAATTAATTTTCAGTCAAATCGGTCCAAGGATAGTGGAGAAAGAAATAGTTGTAGCCTAAAATAAGCCTGTTCATAAAGTTTTTCCGATGTATTTTAAAAAGTTATATACCGATTTCAATCAAATTTACGAAACGTGTTTATACTATTAGACTCCAGCCTACCTGTGAATTTGGGCCAATTTGAGAATTAAGAAACGAAGTTATGGAGAGAAAAACCTTAAAATATTCAGTTAAGCAGAAAGTTCGTGGCGTTTTTTTTCCAATAGTCGGCTTTAGAATCGTATAACTTTAGTAGTTCTAATCCTATCAAGTTATATTATAGCGCGCTGAAAATGAGATATCTTATAAAATATTTATGAAAAAAATTATGAAATTCAGGCAGAACAAATTGGGGTAATTGGGTTTTGAAAATGAGCCGAAATTCTGAAAAAAATTCCCTATATTAATGCTCCATGTAAGGTACTGCCGTCCGTCCGTGGATAAAATAACTCAATAACGCGTTATCCAATTTTGATAAAATTTAGAATGCTACTTGGTTATTGCTATAGTGGTTTTGGTATTGCATTTCAGCAAAATCGACTGAGGGGCAGCGAAGTTATTAAGGAAAACCTTGATATATTGTTAGTTTTCACAATTTTTCTCTCCCATTTCTACCATAGGGCATCAAAAAATCGGCTATAGGCCGATTTTAAATTACTTTATGTTTTTTTTTTTTTTTTTTGTAATTCGACTACCAGTTTGAATTTCCACTCAATAATTTTAGAGATTAGGCACTAAGGAAATATTTACTTCAACTAAAGAAGTAAAGTACATGACCTGCATATCAAAGAAACAAGGATGAAGATACATACTTCAAGAGAACAACATTGACATCTACGATCTTCATATAGAAAATTTTATATATTAAATTTTTTTAACATATTCTTTTCTTTCTTCAGTATATGGAATGTTACTCAGCTGTAGACTTCTTGAAATTGGGCCAACAAAAGATTCATCAAAACCTTTTTTTTTTTTTTTTTTGAAGCGCAAATTACCCTGAATGGTTCTTCTTTAACTTTCAACAAAAGCGTTTCGATAAAGTATACCTTGAAGGCGTTACATCATCCCATTTAAATCCTATATATATTTTTCCTACATAATATTATATATTTTTATTCCTGGCTTCTTTTCTGGTAAAGCAGAGATCTCTAGAAATTCCATATATCAATGAGCTTGTGTCATATTTTATTCGTTGGTTTCTATAGTGTCTACTATATACTATACGGTACTATATATCAAAGGTTCTTCTTACTACCATTCTATCAGACGAAATACAAATTTTAGTCTTTAAGATTCTCCTGCTGTAAGTATATCGGATTTTGTATAGAACTTATATCAAGAACTTAAGTGTATATAAAAGAAGAGGACGAGAAGAAAAATAAAAATAGTAATATAAGAAGAAGATATCACATAAAGAAGAGTTCCTTTCAGTTCCCAGTCAAATGGAAAAATCTAATGTAATGTAAGAGAAAGATGAAAAAGAAAACTTCATCCAGTAAAAGTTCTATCTTTAGAAATTAAAATCTCTTTTTCTTATTTCCATTTAATCGTTTCTTGTATAAAGAATGTTTTTCTTCTACTTCTTCTTTATCCTGTATCAAGAAATCGTGGTTCCCAAGATTTGCCCATTTTGATTCTATAAGATCTATTACGTGTTCAGAAGTTATGATATGACAGAGTGTGATAAAGAAATCTTGATATTTGGATACTTTTTGAAAAATTTGTGGGTCTTCTATATCGCATTAATTGACTCACTGATGCAGATTATCAGTTTCTATTTCAGTTGTTAACAGGTAATTCTTTCAACAAGTTTTAGTCATCTTCAGAAAATATGTTTAACATTATACTGGGTAATTCTTCAGCGACGTCACCACCTAGATATCCTTGCAGTACTTCTAACGTAAAGGATACCCAAACAATTTTACTCATTAGATAGTAGATATAATGTAGTTGATGCACAACTAGTGCCAACCACTGAAAAGTAATTTTTCAGTTTAATGGTCTCTTTTAAACGTATTTTTCGATTATAAATTTACAAATTTACCAATCAATAATTATACGAATAGTTTCCTATATATATCTAGTACATTAGAGTATAGAATCTTTCTAATATGGTAATATGATGAACATATTGAAATCTGGCTTTTGGGAATTCAATCACAACACGTCCCAACACGGTTTAGTTTTGTTTTCATCCTTTTGGAAGGTAATTGTTATGACGCCAATCTAACAGAAAACATACACATACGTTTATAAATATTCTATAAGTAGGAATCAATAATCCTGCGATCAATCATCAAGGCATTTCATAAATGGAAATCAAATGGATTTGATGCATAAAATCGATATTTCGACTTCGAATTTTGATGGTTTCATATAGATTGTCTATACATATAATGTATTGTAGTAACCACAAAAAGAAATCATATACAAGTACATCAGGAACATGAACAAATATCCAGATTATTGAAGTGAGAACTTCAAATTGAAAATGAAAAGAAAATGGAAATGCAAATAGGTTTTTCATTGAAATTTTTGATATTATAAATTGGTTAGAATCAAATAGTTTGTAAAAATATTAAATTGATTTATAAAAACGGGAAGAACTCTTGTAAGCAGGGATGCAAACCAAAACTCTTTTACAAGTGGTTCGGTTTTGGTTCAAGCATGAATTTTACTTACTAAATATTTGAAAATTTAGTTTTGGCTTGGTTTTGGTTTAAAGACTGCACTTTTTTTTTTCGTTGTGGTTTAGGTTTTGGTTTGGTTGTGGTTCTGGTTCAGAAAAAATATGTCTTTTTCCTTAGTTGTTGTGCTTGTGACAGAAACGAAGGAAGCCAATGTAGATTTGCTTGGGCAATTTTTTTCAGCTGTTTTATTTCTTCGCTTCGAATCAATTACCATTTGTCGTAGGATTCCAAGTGCTTTCTTTTTCTTGTTAATTATAGGAGAAATTTTTTCTATTGAACCGAACCATAAATCAATACAAAAACATCAGTTTATGGTTCGGTTCAACTATTAATATTAAACTAGTTTTGGTTTTGGTTTTGGTTCGGTAAATTTCGATGGTTCAGTGGTTTTCGTCAGATAAAAATGAACCGGTTTGCATCTCTGCTTGTAAGTTCTTAATCTGACATTTAAAGGATAAGGAAATATGTTCCTGAAATATGTTTTCGAAAAATAATTGACTTCAAACATGTAATTGTTACACGATCTCTAATTGAAGATTTTTATCTAATAGGAACTATAATGTTTGCCTTTAATAATGTTACATGTAACGATGTCCTATTAATGGTAACAACTGTACTACATATAATTGTATATACAAGTATAAGTACTAACTTATTTTGCAGTTAAAAGCTTGCTTTTATATTGTAGTATAATTGTACAAACTTTATTATTACAGCTTCTTCTTATTGTAAAATGGAATCCATTGCTGAAGATGATTGTACGTGAAAATTTAGGCTAATTTTCATATAGGAGAAAAAACTAAAATCACGGTTATCTGGTTGATGAAAATTACTAGAAAAAATAGTTGCTCCAATATGAGAATCAAGTTGCCCCAACGTAGCGAAATTTGGTTTAGAAGTATGTATATCACGCCTTGAAAATCCTATGCCCTAAATATCTTTGATCACAAAGAGAGGCACGCTGAAGGATGCTGAGAAAAAATACAAGAGACTTTTGCATCGATGTTTTAAAGATTAAGAAATATAATGAATTTTTGAAAAATGTTCATGCGGTAATTAAAAACAATCTTGTTGAGAAAATTAACAAGACAAATCTGTCTGTATTGGGATAAGATAAAATTAAAAATTTAAAACATTATTATTTGTAATGTTAAGAAGAAAATATGAAATTGAAATTTTTATGAAGCTATTTTCTAGAAGCAATTTAATATAGGAAACATATTAAACGCCTGAAGTTTGTTCTACCTTTCTATTAAGTCTAATCAACTCTTATTAAAAAGAATAGTGTTTTGAGTTTTTCCTGGAAAAGGTTAGCAACTCTTTTGTGTAGAATATTCATGTTTTTTCTTATGAAAAGAAAAATATTTCAAAATTTTCCTTTAGGCGATAGAAAATTACGGGAAAATTTCGTCTCATTTATATAAAACATCTCATCTCTATAAAATGTTACCGTAGAATTCTTTTGCTTTGCAAGAAGAGAAGTTAGTGAAATTTTCCTTATATAGATTTTCAGGTTCACATTCTTGGAAAGTTTTCTTTAGCCACAAAAGTTGATTTTTTTTTGATTTGTTTCGTAAAAAAAAGTTAAAAGTTTATTTTTATGGAAAAGCATACTTTCCAAAATATTGATTAAAATTTTTAAGAAAAAAATTATGGTTTTACCGAAATTATCTTGTTTCTTAAATTCCTTTATTTCCTTCAATTTTTATGAATTTATTTTCCTAACATTTTGTTTAGTTTGATGAGCTTGACCACGCGGTTAATCTAGTTTCAGTGGTCCCCAAACGTTTTAGTATATATGCTAAATCAAAACAATATGAAAATTCGATGTGCCACAATTAAAATATACTTTAAAAGTATAGAAAGCCAGTAAGAACAAATTCAGCACCCTACAGTAAGGGTATTTAGGGTCTTGTATCGCTGTGAAATTGCATCTTTTTACATCCAAAAGTAAGGCCACCCTAATTTAATTGTAGCTACTACATTAAAGCTTATACCAACTCAAATACTATAATGTTTGTCTTCAATTTCAGACTCCACTTTAGGAACTTAAGGCGTTTGCAAATAAGACGCAAGCTGCGAACTGCGAATTACGAATATACGCAAATTTGGACAGTTCGCGTTTGATGTGCAAAAGTCTTTCGGTTTGATTCCTAGTTGAGTCCGTTCCACAAATTTTACAATAGAAAATGTTTTAATGAATTGTGAAAAACTCCAATAAGATCACAATAAAAAGTTCGCCTTTAGACTGAATATAAGAGCTTTAGTGCCATTAAATATTAGAGGATACTAATTAGACGTTAATATTTAACTTAAGCTTAATTTTGGTATCAGTTTTTTACTGCTAGAATTAATGATGGTATTTAGTTTTCTGGTTAAATTGAAATGATCCATCAGATCATGTCATAAAAGTCAAAAAAATATAATCAAACCCTTGTATCCTCCGAAATTTTAGGAATATTTCCCAGTATTCATGCTATTTTATTATGAATTGATCTATGAGAATCCTTAACAGGATAGAATGATAGAAAAATAACATGGAATTAATTCATACTTCGATTGGTGAAACTGCATTAATAGGAATTCACCTTTAGCTCCTTTAAACGTTAATCTTTCATAAATTTAATATGATTTTTGAAATCTGAAAATTATTTCTCTAAAAATTCTATTCCTTTATTTATAAAGTGTTCATTTTCTATTGAATTCCATTCATTCATTCAACTCCATTCAACTCATATAAACTCAAACCATAATTTATTCATGATGAAGTTTTTTATGTTCAACTCATCTTGTTTTTCATTCTTATTTTTGAATGTTTATGAAAATTATTAAATTTTGTTTTTCTTTTTCTTTTCTTTTATTATCCAATGGAAAATTCTAACGTTCTTAGAAATATACATAGGTATAGAAGTTCATATATAATATCATACAAAAACATACTTATTTAATTTTAAAGAATTACCAAAAATTCGCTATAAGCTAAAAAGTTTTATGTGGCTTTATATACCGTTTCGAAACAGGGTTTTGGTCTTTTTTTTCGCCACCCAACCGAGATATTGGTGGTTGGGTGGTTGGGTGGGTGGCAGATGGTTTTAGATCAACAACATATATCCGTTTATATGAAGTGAAAATTTTCTTATATAAAATTCTTAAATTGTGGTATTTTAAATGAGAAAATGGAATAAAATTATCCTGTTGGAATATGCATATACTTATATACACAAGGGAATTAGTTGATTAGATATGTATAATATTTCTTATAAACATATTATGTTTTGTAATTTAATAAAACAACCGGAACCTTATGAAATTTTCAGATTTTTAACAACCATAATTTCTCGACAAAAAAAGTAAGTTTAAGAATAAGGATTCAGAATTTCTTATACCACAGAATCTCTTTCATAGACAAAAAAAACAAACAATTAAAGAAGATGTATTATAACACGACTATAGTAGAATAATTTAATTATGTTTATGTAATATTTTTATTCGAGTATATATTCGTGATTTTGGATAATAATCATTAAAATAATGATAATTGTAATAAGTCGAAGAGGGAAAACAAATTAGCTGAGACATAATAATAATGTAATTGCGGTTCGATATTGATTTATTAACGCATTATATTAAATAGTTTCAATATGAAAATTAATTTCTTTTTCATATTTGAATTGAATATAAGTTAATAATAGAAAAATGAAGTATATTTAAGTTAATATATTAATAGGGAACGATATCGTGTAGAATATTAACAGTTGTGTAACTTTTTCTGACTATTTATAAATGGGAATTCGCTTCAAAATAGAAATACGATATTATTTTTAAAAGCTAAATAAAAAATGCTTATTATTATTATTATTAGTTATATGCACGACTATTCTTAGCGCAGTCATAACAAGTTCTGACTGTCATAATATGACGTTAAACATTAACCGACCTGACCGTTATATTATAGACAGATTTTAAAACTCGATAATGACTTTTATTTACGTAATAATGATCAATTTTAAGTATCTATTTCAAGCATCACTATTGTTTTAATTATCAAATGAAATTGTGAAGAGGTCTCAAATTTTTGCTTCACACTGTTTACAGGGCCATCTAAATTTTAAAAATTTCATCAGATTTTGACATGTTTTCTTCTTTCGCATAAACTTAAAAGGAGGAAAAATTGTTATTATTCTAAAAATTCCTTAAAATTTATTAAAAACAATTTAAAAAAATTAATTTTATTGAGTCAAAATGAAAATTATAAACAAAATAGTAACTTTTTGAACCTTTTGGAATGACAAGAATAATGATCATTATAAAAAAAAGATGTGTCATGGGTCATTCAGAGGTATAATTAAAAATTAATTATTGTAATTAAAACCGGAGATCTGTCTAGCGCATTATGCAACTTTCCCGATAATGGCATTGGGTGCATCCAGTACTCTTAAGCGCGTTTTCAAAATTCTGAATCTAAGCAGTTAGAATTTTTTGTACTCCTGGATGCATTGCTTGAATCAAGCGAATGGTAGTAATCTCTGCTAAACATCAAATTAATTTTATTTGAATAACTTTTAAAAACATATTTTTTTTAAACGAAATAAGTGTCGAGAGTAAATAAAAATTGAAAATAAAATGAAATAAAAATTTCGTCGGGAAATGGAAAAGTTTTATCCAAATTAATTTTTTTGGAATTTCAATTAAAATTCAATAATCCAGAAACAATTTTCAAAAATTCCTCTCAATTTATTCTTTACACAAATCATTTTTTAGCGTGAACAACAACTTTAAATGCGCTGTTTGAGTTACCATGAGTTCTATGCTAGAATTTCACTAAGCGCTTAAAGTTAGAATTGCATCCAGTCATCTAGCTAGATTTAAGCGCTTAGGACAGCTGGATGTGCCCATTGAATATCCTACTGCGAAAATTTCAATCGGTTTTAGATAAGTTGAAACAACTAAAATATCAAAATTTCAATGAAATCGGATCACATAATTTTCTTACACAAATGCTTTTGCAAAAAGTTTTTAGAATTAGTGTTGCCATAAGTGAATTTTGGTAAATATTTAGTCAGATCTCCAAATCATTTCATATATATACTATAAAACTTAACGATCATAGTATAAAGTCGCATACTAGTAGCATCAAATGACCTGCATGGGCTGAATTGGGTCTTGATAGAAAAATGTGGAAATTTCATGAAAATTTGAAGAGCAGTTTCGCTTCCACAAGTATTGCATAAATTAGTTATATGTATTTGGACAAAATATAATCAGTTCCAAGTCAAATACATAAATTGTACGAATTATGTCGAAATCGACCAAGCTTGTTCTACACTGAACTTATAAAATTTTGTTGTTTTTTGATAAAAAAATGGTTTCTAAATGTTGTTGACACACAATTTCACCCAAAAACTAGTATCAAAAATCGTACATTACTGGAGGACTTTTGCTAATATCATTTAACATTAGTTGCAAACCAGAAATTGAGGAATTAAGGATTTAAAGAACTAACGGAAGTACAGTCGGGCGGATATCTTTCTATTCCTTCAAGAAGAAAAAAATTTATTTCTCGCACGAATGTAATACTTTATACTTAAAATCATTCGTTTAGTTGGGAAAGTAAAAATTGAATTAAGCTAAGCTCAACCAACTGTGATAATTCTATTCAAAATAGGTATATAACTAGAAACAACGGGGTTGCAAGTATATTAAGGTTAAATTAGAAATACAAATATATTCTAGGTTGCTAAACAAATTGTACATCAAGAAGAAGGCACAAGAAAAGACCTTCAAAATTTTTAATAAAAATTTACGACTCCCGTAAGGAAAACCATAATTTTTTTCTCATATAAATGTTGTGCTGATTATATTTCACACCAAGTTCTATTTGGTAATCATCAAACCGTATTTAATTATATGGAAACCATATTCATCATACTAAAGACACGGTAAAATGAAAATGACAAACCACAATGAAAAGATTTGTTAATAACTAGAATTTCCACTATTAGAAATGTATATACATATATGTGTATCTGTCCATATCTTAAAATGTTATCTGCGAACCAAATTCATTGCTGGAAATGTTTAAATGATTTTCACGTTTCACAATTCTTATAAAACTAAACCCATGTAAACATCCTAACACATATGCTCGTATATTTGATTCCCTAGAACTTAAAGTTCGCAGTACATGACCAAAAAATATTCATTCTATCTTCTTATTTATTCTCTGTTGGGTTCTAACAGGATTCAACTAATTACCAAAAAATTATTTCCTTCTAACATGAAAAAGGTTTATTTCTTAAAATATTTTGGTTGGAAGTTTCCATTTCACGTTTAAACTTTAGTAAGTCTGTCGTTAAAAAAAAAGGAAACTAACTAATAGAAAGCTTAGGATATACGCGAGCGGGAAACGAAAAACTTTCTTCTTTGTACAGGATGTGGCAAAGAAATTGAAAATTTAACAAATGGTAATGTGAACATACATAAAGCGTATCCCAATAAGAAGTGCAAAATTTAATTTACGTAACGAAGTTTGTGTATATCTCGGGTATTCTGCATCCTATAGATACGATCCATACCTCATTCGACGATCAATTTAATAAGGAATTAAATGCCATTCGCGGTTTTCAAAAATATTCTTTCTAGGACAGGAAATCTAAAAATTCTCTAGTATCAAGGTATACGTATATCTCAGGCATTCCGCGTCCTACAGGTGTGATCCATACCTCATTCGACTGGGAATTTAATAATTTATTAAATAAAGACTGCTACGAAAGAAACGTACGATTTGAAATTTGTGGAATTGTCTTTTTCATTACAGTAGGCGGTCGAAACTTGACAGACTGTCAATAATAATGTCGTGCCTTCGTGCAGAGTTCCATGACTATTAATCGCAATAATGGCAGATGACAGATGTTAAGATTTTATTACTGTAAATTGAATGAAACGAAAATAGCGCGAGATTTAAATTTGCACCTATTATGGAGACACCCTATAGATAGAAGGTATTTAAAGCACATAAGTGCATGTAATTTTCAGGGCACGTAGCAATAGATAGATAGGGCTGGCAATTTTTTTTTACAGAGAATAAACGACTTTAACGTCCCAGTAACTTTATTTGATATCTCTTAGCATTAGAAGTTCTAACATATTACAGCAGAAAAAATACCTGGTGGCTGCTGCTGTAATTTAGCAATTATTTGCAAATAATAGCGCTATTAATCTGAAATTAGCATTAATCAGAACCAAAATAATTGCTAATTCATAGCCAAATATTTTAAAGTACTACATAAAGCTGCAAATCAGAAGAAACACATAGCAGTAGCAGCAATCAAGTACACACAATCAAGAAGCCTTCGCATTTATTTCTGGTATTATTTGTGTCTGTCACACAAGTATTCCAAATCAAATCGCCACTAAAAAACGAAATGTAGAATAAATTCTCTTTCCATACAATAATTTTTGTGGGTAAATTACAGATTGGACCCACGATTGCGAAAAGAAGAAGAAGTATTTCTGATTCGTTTTTTATATGGGAAGTCACCACTCTATCTAGTTATTTGCTCAGTGTATGAAACTAACACCACGTAGGTAATCATAATTACATCTACCCCATCAAACTCGGCATGATATGAAAACAGAATTTCCTCCCGATTCTCAACTGTTCGCTGTATTTTTTTGAAATTTGATGTCCTACATGCTATGTTGGAATCCCTTTTAAGGTTAACAATGGAGAATAATAGCGCGGAGTATGATAAAATATCGACCAAACTATAATTACTAGCAAAAATATTTTAGTCTAATTTTCTTTTTTTTTACTTTAGTTTTTCATATTTTTTTTTTTTGTATTTCCACATATAATAAAAGTATAATTTTCTTTTCGTTTATTTTTGGGGACATTTCCGTTGTACGTATATTAAACACAACAAAAACAAAATAATAATAAAGTTTTAATAATTTCATAAGAATATATGAAATAAACCATTGTTAAATCCATAAAACCTAAAAAAAGAAACGAACAAATTTGATAGGTAGAGTATATGTATTCTGTTATCAGCAAAAAACCAGGTTCTCTTCCCAATGAAAATGTACTTGAATGATTTTCATGTGTAATCTAGTGAAATAACAAAATGTGACCAAATTAAATAATTTCTTGTCATTAATTTTAATATCAAAAAGTAGAAAAAAAAGAAAGAAAAACGACAACAAATGGTACAAGGTACCGGGTAAGTTTATGGAAGAATTAAAAAAGAAAATAAAGTCTTCTTAGCATACACGCGTGCCCAATATATCCAAAAGAACAAAATGAGAAATATAGAACGACCATAAAAAAAAAAAAAACTTATATCAAGAATGGAATCAGATATGAAATGCCCTTAAGGATTTTACATGCAAAAGACATGGACATTTTCTGATATAAATATCAAAAAGAATAAAATATTATGTTTGAAGAAAATTTGTAAAGAAAGATGTCCGATTTCAAAAGAGTTAGGAGTCTGGTCGAGAAAGCTAATAACCTCGAGTATTGATCCTTGATTTAAAAACAAAAAATATTAAGATTTTAATTGAGAGAATTATTAATCAGAAATGTTTACATTAACTTAGTCTTTTTGGCTATTTTTAAAGGAAAATAATTATACTTAAGAAAGAAATACGACAACTAATAAATCTTTGATTTCCTTTTTTCTTCTTTTAAAAACATTAATTTCACTTGGAATATTAGTTTCTTTTTCCAATATATATAGTTAACCTCCATCAAGTTTTATAAGCTATATAAAATCCGATCAAATGTGGTTCACATAAAATGAAGCTACTTAACTTTTCTTTTAAACATTAATCTCTATTTTTTTTTAACTTCAAAGTGAGACGGGATAAAACCCATCATCATTACTAAATACCCTTAGTTTCTGGTATGTTCTAAGTCATCTAAGTTAATTTTATGAAGAAAATATAGAAGATAGTATATTTTCTTTTTGATGGAAGTTTTAGTTTTTACTTAAAGAAAATTCTGCACTCCTTGATGCCACTTTAATGAAACTTCTATATGTGATTCGGAATACCGTATGTTTCATAAGTTTCATAAGATTCTAGAATCTGATGGATAAACAAACTTTGAATAATTTTTCCCTGGGAATAAAATCTGTTTTAAATTGTCTAACCTCAAAAAGAGCCAATATATAGTATATCAATGGGATTATAATTTAAGTAAGTTGAAAGCTGTAAATGTTTTCTTTCTCTTAAAAGAAACAATTAATCAGTTTTCGGTTGAATAATCAAAGTATTGAACAAATTTTGATTACTCAATTAATCAATTAACAAACCATGCTCTGAGGAGGTACTGGTGGGTACAGGTCAATCACGGAAAAAGAAAACCGAAAGCAGACTGAAAACCAAATTGTCATTTCAATCATAATGTTATCTCACCTAGATTTGATTCTAGATATTGTCTTAAAATTATTTTGTGTCTTTTCGAACGATCTGTAGATAAGATGAATGAGATGTGGAATATTGCAGAATGGCAATATTAGAATCTATAGAATCTATAGTGAGATAGTGCATATACCTGCTATATGAATAGAATTTATAATATTTTAACACTAGATACTTTTCACTTAGATATATTCTAACTTAGACTATGGTATTTGAACAATTTTGTTAGTGCATAGGAACCGAAATTTAAACGAACAAAATCTCAATGCGATAATAAATCTTGTCGTTATCACTTTTCGCTCTAAGAATTTTATGGGATTACATCTAGACGTTGGAATTTTCTACTAACAAACTTTATTATTATTTATATTCATTTTTCGCATATATTTCACCATTTTAACTTCCTTTGATATATAATATAATCATCTAACTACGCGTACCTTTCAACTGCAGGGAATCCAACAATAATCATCATTATTATAGAAAAGGAAATAAAAAAACATTTCTACATTAGAATGGATGGTGGCAGAGGTAAAATAACATTGATGAAATCAAAAATTACATATTTTTATTACTAATGTGGTTGAGAAGAAAAACGAACTCCTTTTCTAACAAATTTTATATATGAAGTTTATTATGATAAACATATAATATGTAGATATGAAGGAAGCACACCTCCTTGGCGGGTGAACTTTTCACCTCTAATACATGTATATAATAATTTTCGTAAAAGACTTTCTACCATATTACATTGTTGAAGATATTTTTAAGAAAAAAAAAAAAAAAAATTCAAAGACATTTTATGTTCATTCATTTCGAAGAAGCTGCAGGGTACACATTCTACATAATGTCCTTTGGGTAATACTATATATATTATATTGAGATTTTCGATATTTTAAAAGAAGATTAAAGTTAAAAACATTTATAAAAAATTACTCGTGAACTTTTATGTTTATGTTATTCGAAATTAGAAGATTTTACTTTAATTTAAACTTTAAATATGTATCTATTTGTGGTAAAATTTCTGGATCATTTAATCTGCTCCAAATTGTTATCAATATCATATATTATGAAAAAAAGAATCATTCTTTTATCTGAATTTCTAAATAACAACAACAAAGATCTGATTATTATCTTTTAAATTGTATCCTAAAGATTATTTCAGGTATTCTCTAGAAACAATAAAATACGTAGCTTTATCCTAGCTAGCATCATTTACAATAAAAAAAAAAGAAACGTTATTGATATAAATCACTTTGGTTCTTTTGCTCGTTTCGAAGCTTTATTGCAATATCGTCGTTAGATATGTTCACAACGTCTACACGTACACGGTGTCTCCTTTGATTTTATCTCAAATACAACAAACTATATATCGTCTGGTTTCAACTTGTCGATATCGATTTGTGAAAATTTTCCAAATTTTTCTTTCGAAAAATGTTTTCATTTTACACAAAAAAAAAACAGAACGAAAGTCAATAACCAAATATTGTATTAAAAGTATTCGATTTCAAAAAGTTGTGAGTTTGTGACAATATTTCGTAGTTCGTGTTGTCATAACTTTTATCCTGATATTCAAGTTTTACAATAAAATTTTTTAATGGATTCATAACTCTGAAAAATGATTACAGAAAATAAATTCAATCGTTTACATTTCATTTGTTCGTATATATCGAGGGTGTCCAACCTTTTTGTTTCCCTGGGCCGCATTGGAAGAAGATATGGTGTTTTGGGCCGCAAGTATGTAACTATGTATAAATCCGTATCATAAAATGAATGTGATGCTTGGCATTGAAGTTGAGAAACTAAACCGTCAATATCTGGTTCGATTGACGTGGTTGCAATTGTCAGGCAATTCTCAAGGGGTTCATCCAACATGTTGGTTCTAATTTTACACTAAGTATGTTTCATTCTTCACTTAACCCACTAGGTGACAAACAACAGAACAGTGTAGCTGAGCGAGCAACGCAAACAGAAGGAGAATTTACTACATAACGAAAGAGCTCTCTGTTCTGGTCCTGTTTCTGTTGTTTATGACTTGGCAGCTTTAGTACGAGAGCGCAAACACACAAATCATTCCTCATAAAAATGGACATGCTTCAGTAACTTTGCATATTTTCGGGCCGCATTGATACTTGCTTTGGGCCGCATGCGGCACGCGGGCCGCGAGTTAGACAGCCTTGGTATATATGGTATTTGGTCAAAGAATCTTTTTTTGATGTTGAGCATTACGCTTTGTACCATCACAATAACATTCATTGTCCACCAAAGTATTCCCTAAAAGTATTGGATAATAGAATTATTTTAAGCGTTTTCAAACTAACTTCTTTGAAAACGCCTGTCCAAATTTATTGCAGCAAAACAGTATTTTCGGGAAGGGGTACTTCTTTCCTTTAATCTAAAGAAAACTTCCACTGAAAATTATCGTTTGCTGGTGGAAGCTAATGGGAGGACATGTTCTATCTGAAACCACTAATCGTTACCGATAACAGTTAATCAATTTGTAAGAATAACGATCAGAATATACACAAAGAAAACACGATCACACATTGCAAAATGTTGGAAGCACTTGAGTGGGTTGTTTTAGCTCACCTACTATATTTACCAGATAAAGCGCCATCTGAATATAATTTATTTCGATGTAGCATGTCCTCTCTGAATAAAACTTCAAAACTTATAACGAAATCACAAAATGGCTCAATGAATAGATTGCTTTAAAATAAGAAGAATTTTTTTACCGCGCATTACACTTCTTTCGCGAAAAATGGGAAAAGGTTTGAATAAAATATGATGTACCCTTTTTTTTCAAGTAAACGAGTCAAAAACCAGCCAGAATTATTTCAAGTACTCAATAAGTATCTGAAACTTTTCCCATTTCAAAAGTATGATTGGAAATAAAACGGAAAACTAATTTCTATGAAAAATGGGTTCAAAATTCAATACTTTTTTGATAATGGCACCAACGGAAATGTAAATGACATCATAAATTTTCAAATTTACAAGTTTTTTTTTTTTGGAAAAGGTTATTCCGCCTTCGTCAAGGAAACAAATTTCGATAAAATAACTTGATGTAAAGTTATTGGAAAGGAAATTAATGTAAAATATCTTTCAAATAGAATGAAATTATAGAAAATTTTATACATTTAAATGGAAATATTTCTCTATAGAGTTACACTTACGATTTGATAGAATTAATTCAAATATTTATTCGACATTTATTACTAGTAAAATATATACTACAAGAAAATCTTAAATTCTTAGATAACAAACAATATACTATAATTATGAAATTCCTATTTAAAATTCATATTTCTCAAAAATTTTATTATTAAATTTGAATTGAATTCAATTCAAAACGAAAAAGGTTTAAAATAAAATATTTATTGTTTCGCCTAAATATATGCAATTTATAAAAGAAAATATGATAAAAGATTTTTAAAGCGAAATTTTCTTAGTTCATAAATATTTCATAAAGTATAAATCATTGTAAAACTGATTACCGAAAAAAGTAATCCTTTTTTTTAAAGAATAAAAACAGATCCAAATTTATCTTAATGATCTCTTAAATATTATATAATATAGAAAATGTTTACAACCTTCAACAGAAACGTACATGAAAAATGGATTGGAATAAAATATAATATTTTTCTTCTTCCATTTTTCAAGTACGAAAAAAAAAACGTATTCAAATTTTAGTAGCCGTTCTTGTTCATAAATCACAGAGAAATCACATCAATGTTAGACATTATTTCTTAAAAAAAATATTCAAAGACGCCATCGTAATCATATTTTCAGAAGGATATATGCCTGTTTAGATCTGTGTGCATATATTTTATGGGAAAAGGATAAAATGAATACCTTTGAAGTATACACAACACGGTAAAATTATTCCATAATTTTTCCATAAAAACAATACAGTAATAAAAGAACGTTTCGGCTTGAAACATGAAAATAAATACTTACTTGTAATCCGGTAGATTTGCAAAAAAAAGAAGAAATATATTGTTTAGATAGATATGGGGTGTTTCATAATGCAGTTAGTGGTGGACCCAATGATTGAATGGTTGAATTCAGAATCAATACTCTTGATCTTTGTGTACAAATCTAAGTAAATAATATTAAAATTATTTCTCTATCTATAAGTTTAAGTATAGCTAATGAGAAAACTCAACAAACCTCAATCTACCTGAACTTTAGCTAACCTAGGCATTTTTATGGAAATTTAACCATTTAGGTATGAATTAGTTCTGAAAAATAGAGACAAAATTATACGAAATAATAATATACAGGCATACGTCGAATAGCACGGTACTTGAATAGCACGAAGTCGTGAATAATACGGTCAAAAATTGCCACAACCCTTGAATAGCACGGAATTTGAATTACACGAATTTGCGAATGTGTACACATATATTACTGTCTACGATCACACAGTGCATATGTACATAACGGATTTGCAGGAAATTCATAGATGGCAAGCAAAGTTGTAAATCTCAGTTCTTATCGTAAATAGACTTTCTCTCCTCTTTGTGCTCGGAATAGTTTTAGTACCATTGCATAAAGTGGTGAGTGCTTACTTCTCTTTGGAATCAAATGTACAAATTTGTATGGATCTCGACTTTTGAATTGCACGGTTTTGAATAGCACGGAGCGATATTTTCAAAATTGTATGAATTATTAGTATCGAATGACACGAATTTCAATAACACGGAACCAATTAACAGTGTTATTCGCGGGATGCCTGTAATTGAATATTACAATAAAAATCAACTTTAATTTGGGAGTTTCGATAGAATCAGTAAACGAATCGAACATATTAATTCGAATTCGTTAAATAATAAGAAGATTAATTCAAAATTAAGGGAGCACTTTACTTATTTATGAAATAGATTTATTTCGAACTTTCAGGTGCTTATTCAGATATGGAATAAGCAGATTGTGATAATCAATCTGCGTATGGATATTTGTGGTTGGTTATCAGAACCGGAAGATTACAGGCCTTAATCGAAGAACTTAACTCATCGGGTTTATTGGAAAAGAATATATGACGTACTTATTTGCTCGTAAAAATCTTATTTATTATCATTGTTGAAACTTGTAATAAAGCACAAGTTCTAGTCTTGATGTAGCCTGAGATACTGAAATTTGATTAAACGCCGGAGTTACTACCAATATTTTATGAAACACGCTGTATCTTTTTGCTATACATATTTTGAGATTAATGCTTTAAAAAATGATATGTTAAGTTGTATCCATCATGAAAAAAAAAGTAAAAATGACGATCTTGCAGTAAATAACAAAACAAGTCGAAACTACATAAACAAAATATAAGCAAAAAAGTTTCATTTAATGAGGCTTTTAGTAAATATGCTGCATTTTAAACTTCACTTAATGGTTTTTCCTACAAGACTTAAAACTTGGTAAAGAGAAATTTCACTTTTAGCTTTATACGAGAAAAACTAAAAAATGAAAAAATGTGTTAACTGAGCTTTAGATGGTAAAATTCTAGTTACCCAGCTGTGTATACAAAATAATGTAAGAAAAGTTTTCAATTAATAAATGAATTTTATGGCGGGATAAATAGGAGAAAGTTTTAAATTGATTTTTTCATTCATTTTAGCATACTTTTCTTTTTAAATACTAATTTGTTTAACAAAAAAAAACAACATTGTTGAATAATTAACTAACTGATAAAAAACAAGAATCATCTAATAAAATTCCTCCATGAAACATATTCATAAAAAATAGTCCCAGAATAGTCCCACAAAGGTCGTATATAGACAATAATAAGGCGGTAGAAAATGGTATTTTGAATCCGCCTTCTTGCCTAAGTACCAACATTAAATTGTTTATATCTTTTCTCTGATTTCGTTTTGGTTTTGTTGTAGATTTATTTCATTTCTCATATTTCACCACTAAAAACCTTAACAACAAAAAGAAAAAGAAGGAAAACAAATGAAAAACAAAAGAAAAATTACATTTAAGAAGTGCTAATGATGGTTCTATTAACGTATCTTATTTTACGGAAGTCATTTTTAATTACTTTCCGGGAAGATTAGAATATATAACATAAATAAAATGGAAATAAAAAACCAGGAATTTTTGGATATTTCTCATTAAGATTGTGGATACCAAACCTAGGTGTTTCCAAATCTAAATCATATTACTACTTGTATTATTATTCTCGTCATTATAATTATTTTTTAATAATAATTATAATTAAATTAATTATACTATTGTAAAATATTGCCAAGACAGTCCTCGACTTCTTATTTTATTCGATTCATATCACATGAAGAGCAATTGGTAGGAGTAATCCCTACCACAGTAAAAAGATTCGGACATTTCCAAACAAAATGCATTCGACGGTTTTATTTTTAAAATTTAACATACATTTTCATTTGAAATAGATATCGCAGAGTTCAAATCCGGGTTACTTTGGCGATTATTTCACATTTTTCTTTAAAATTGTTATCCATTCGTCAGAATTGAGTTTAAAATTAAAAATCCTTTCAAGTCATTAATCTGAAAGCTCTCATGTTTCACTCGAACCAAAATACGTGTTTCATTTTGATTGTTGAATTCTTTTAAAATAGTATATACTATAATCTGCCTCAAAAATATGGAGCTATTTTTATAGCAACAGTAACAGCTCAAATCAAGCCTAAAGATAAAAAATTAATACATAATAAAAAAATTGATTATTAAGAATTATATAAAAGTTCTTTCAGTTCATATTTACTGAGAAAAAAGTCAAAACTTGTGCATTAGCATTTACGACAAGCAGCATTCGGGAGACTGGTGCATTCCTCCCGTAGTCCGTCCGGTGAAATCTGATTATAAACAAGTCCACGGATCTCAAGGAATAAATATTAGAATTTAGGTACAATTTGCATAAAATATTGGGGGCGTCAATGGTTCCATTAAAAATCTGATGAACGAAAATTACATCTGCCACGTCTCGCCGCTTTTCCAGGGAATGCAAGCTTAACAATTTCAGCCTATCACTGTAAGGTGGTAAAGATGAAGGATCATTTCATGGAAAAGTTCCACAAAGCAAAACGTAAAAACCTACGTTGAACGGATTCCAGCCTGTTGATATGAACTTTGTGGTGCGGTGACCACACCTGACTGGCATAGTCCATAATTGGTCTAACGAAAGCGATATAAAGCAATTTACAGACATACGGGTCGGAAAACTCCTTGGACCACCGCTTAATATAGCCCAGAGTCGAAATGGCTTTATGAACCAATGAGTCAAAGTGAAGTCTGAAGTTAAGCTCACTGTCGCAAGTAACTTCCAACTCAGTAATACAATTAACTCTTTGTAGAGGAGTGTAGTCAATAAAATATTTGCGGTAAGAGTTATCACGTTTACGAGAAAAAGTGATAATCCTAAATTTGTCCGTGTTAAGTGTCAAGATATTTTTAAAATACCACGTAATAAAATTGGTAAAGTCTTCCTGGAGGAAATCAATCGACTGGGTTCTCACCTCTACGTATAATTTCATATCATCGGCGTAGTTGGAAATCTTCGAAAACTTGATTGCAGAAGCTATATCATCGATAGCTAATATGAAGAGAAAAAGTTCTAAATGACTACCTTGTGGAACACCAGATGTCGCTAAAAAGGGAATAGATTTAGCAGAGCGGAACAAGATCTGATACCTTCTACCGTCAAGGTATGACCGGATCCATTCTATAAAAATTAAGCTTTAATAATATAATCTTATGAGACAACTATGTTGAGTCTTGCTCAACATTTTCTATAAAATAAAAAATTAAAAATAAATGAATAAAAATTTGAATTATCAAATACCTTGTTTATATTTAAACTGTCAAACGACAGCCATGCGCAGTACGCCATATTAAAATAAGACCATATTTTATGTATCCACTGAACAGAATTATTCAGAATAAATTATAATTTTTTTTTAAAATTAATTCATACATTCAACTAATTACCACATTATAAGTAATGTGACGAATTACCATATAATTAGTTTTCAACAAAAAGGAATATTTAATTAAATATTCAATAAAACCCAACACATCAGTTGTGAATTTGATCCAACAATAAGTTTAGCCACATCCTCCCAATTGTACACCCCTGCATTTTGCTACTTTCATTTAAGTTTGCTAATCCAATTTAAGTGGAAAATCCAAAAAGATAACAAAAAAACTTAAAGAAACCATTTACACACCTAATAACGTCAAAATTAAAGAACATAGGATAAAATAAGTTAATAAGATCCAAAACTGTATTTTGGGTTTTTACACACCCCTAAAATTTTGAAGAAGTTTTTTTTATTAATTTTTGTACAAAAAATTATCAGGGGGACACAGGTGCGTTAGCAAAATTCGCAAGAAATAAATTCAAATGAAGTAATGTAAGAATTAGAGCATCAATACTACATATCATAAGCATATTTAATTTTTAAAGTCGTAAGGACGACAACTTGACTCAGAAGTCAATCGATCCCGTATCATTTGAAAAATCCGTTAAACATCCAGTATAAAAAGGGGAATCAAATCCAAATCAAATCACTTAGTTTTTCTCAACCGAACGAGAAGGGATCAACCAAACATGGTGAGTACAAATTAAAATTAAGTCGTCTTGGTGAAACAAGTAAAAAAATTGAAAATTTCCAACGGACAAATTGCCTTGCAAATTTTCAATCGGGCATTGATAAAGGATACTCGTTGCCTTATCATTTTTTCATATTAAGAATGGTGATGGATAATTTGCCTCATTATTTTTAATCGGGATTTTAATTCTGGATATCGTTGCCGAATTAATGTAAAATCAAATAGCTTGATAAATACAATCAAGAAAGTTTCAACCATAGACAACATTATTGTCTTTACATAAACACGGACATTGTTGCCTGTTTATTCTTTTATACATAACCACGGACATTTTTGCCTGTTTATTCTTTTATAAAATTACGGACATATCGCCTAATTTTCGTCAAACAATCACGGATATTCACGCCTGATTACCATCACATAAACACGGACATTTTGCCTGTTTATTTTTTATAAACACGGACATTTTTGCCTGTTTATTCTTTTATAAGTTACAGATATTATCGCCTAATATTTCTTTGAGATAATTACGGACACTAGCGCCTAATTGATCTCACATTAAACCACGGACAATTTTGCCCGATCTCTCCGTCCAAAATCACGGACAGACCAGCTGACTTTCGTCAAGAGTTCACTAAGGCAACACAGACCAGACTACTTGCTTAGAGTCATAAAATTAATAATTAAATTGATATTTTTTTTCTTGAATTTTTTTTTTTGCTAAACTAAGATATATGAATTTTAAATATTTTAAGATGAATTAAATAAAATTAAATATTATTCCTATTTACAAATAAAACAATCTTTTTATTTTACCACAACAACCTATCCGTTTAAAATTAATGATTAGATTGTGTCGAAGTTACGTAAGTTACATCAACACAATTTCATCATTATAAATGTTAAGTTGAGGACTTAACATTTTGGTCCTTCGAGCCGGATAGATTGATTGTTTGTAGTAGGAATCGCGTTTATTTAAAATTCATATAGAACCACGAGTAGTAACGCATTTGTGTCCTCTTGGATAGATAGAATCAGATAAGGGTTAGTGTGTAGGTGACTTGCATTCAATTTCGTTTGTTTTTTATTATAAAAATTGCAGAGGGTTACAATGGGTGATCCAAAAATCATATTAACGCAAATGGGGTTGATCGACCAAATTCGAAGGGCGATTATAAATCATCGAAAAACTGGGGAAGCCAGAAAAACGGGAGGTTATTTAAATCGAAGAATGTCTGCCGTTGAGAAAGTATGGGAAGATATAACGAAGAATCAGGTTCTCATTTCCATGGAAGAACAAACACTAAAGGACACCGACTATATAAAAAAGGGGGTTTTCGACGACATAGAAGGTGCATATTTCGAATTCATTGGTGAACTCCAAGAAGCTTTCGAAATCATCAATAAACCAACGAACCCGGTGCCTCTTAATGAGTCGTTCAACCAAACTAGCGGAGAATCAAGAATTCAGAATAGATCGGAAATACATTTACCAAAAATTAACCTCCCAAAGTTTAACGGCGATTACGAATCATGGCGGTCGTTCCACGATTTATTCGTCTCTTTAATACATTCAAATTCTGGAATTCCTTCAGTGCAAAAATTGCACTATTTAAAAACAAGTCTAGTCGGCGAAGCAGAAAGGCTGCTACGACAATTCCAGACCATTGGGGATAATTATGGCCCAGCCTGGAACACGTTAGTTAAACGTTATGACAATAAACGAGTATTAGTACACACTCAGTTAAAAGTACTATTCAATCAAAACATTTTACGAAACGAAACGGTCAATGGCATTAAAGCTATTATCGACCAAACATCAGAATGCCTTCATGAATTAGAAGCATTGCAAATCCCCATCGGGGAATGGGATCCAATCATAATTCATTTAGTAAATCAACGATTACCTCTCGAAACGAGGAATCTATGGGAGCAATCATTAGGAAACACGTCAGAGGTGCCTTCTTTAGACGAATTTTTCAAATTCTTAGAGTCAAGGTACCGCACGTTGGAAGCTGTAGTCGATATAAAGTCCAACAACGGAAAAACACAAAATCATCATGTGGATTGTAAAAGTGGATGCCCACTATGCAAGCAATCACATTATTTGCATGCGTGCAACAGATTCTTGAACATGGACATCTCCATGAAAACAAAATACATATTAGATAATCAGATGTGCTACAATTGTCTAAGGGTAGGACATCAAATAAAGAAATGTTTAAACAAATTCGGATGCAAGAGATGTGGAAAAAGACACCACACTTTGCTACACACTGACCACACATCTTCTAACGGAGAAGATGTGGGTCATACGGAGGGTGCAGACAAAGTACCATCCAGGGTTTCAACTTCGACCATGTTCGCGCAGAACAGTAAGGGTCAAAAAACCATCCTAAGGGATAACATTCAAGGGCTACTCGCTACCGCAATGGTAGGGGTAGCAAACACACAAGGCAATGCTGCAACATTTCGAGCATTGGTAGATTCAGGATCACAAGCATCCTTTACGGAAGGTGTGGATACGACACCTTCTAGGGTTTCTGCCGTGACTACGTTTAGTCAAATTAGTAAAGATCGGCAAACAACACCCAGGCAAAACAATCAAGGGCTACTCGCTACCGCAATGGTAGGGGTAGCAAACACACAAGGCAATGCTGCAACATTTCGAGCATTAATAGATTCGGGATCACAAGTATCCTTTATCACGGAAAAAGCCGTTCAACAACTAAAGTTGAAAGGCTCACAAGTTGATATTCAAGTCACGGGACTTGGTAAACCGAGGGTAACAACAATCAATAAGAAAGTAACTTTCAACATAAAATCAATCAATTCCAATTTTGCACTAAACTTAGAAGCTTTAGTATTAAAAAGAATCACTGGAATAACCCCAGCTGACACTATTACCAAAGAAAATTGGTCGCATCTTCAGGATCTCGAGTTCGCAGATCCACAATTCTCTCAACCGGGAAAAATTGACATCCTGTTAGGAGTCGAAATATATTCGGCAATCCTGTTGGATGGGTTAAGAAAAGGGCCGATTGAATATCCAATTGCCCAACGAACACATTTGGGTTGGATCTTATTTGGTGGCAAAAATAAATCCAATCAAACTACCTCATTCAATATAACCGTTGAAAACGAACTTGATCAAGCACTGAAAAGATTCTGGGAAATAGAAGAACTTTTACCATCACGTAAACACACTAAAGAGGAAACCCAATGTGAGAAATTTTTCGGAGAAACTCATAGACTTAAAGAAACTAGACAATCTCAAGTTCGTCTGCCATTTATAACACCACCAAATCTCGGCCATTCAAAATACATCGCTGATAAATGTTTTCAACAAATAGAAAACAAATTTGCAAAAAACAAACATATGTTGGAAGAATACACAACGTGCATAAATGAATACATATATTTAAAACACATGAGACCCTTAACGCAAAAGGAACTTTGTACACAACAACCATCCAATCATTGTTATTTACCACATCAAGCTGTGTACAAAAACAGTAGTACAACCAAAGTAAGAGTTGTCTTTAACGCATCTGCCAAAACATCAAATGGGAAGACCTTAAATGTTTATCTTATGACTGATCCAACAATCCAACCAAAACGCGCTGCTACACTTCTCAAATCGAAAAAATATAAATACGCCTTAACGGCCGATATCGAGAAAATGTACCGAATAACACAAATCGAAGCATGTCTTAATTCAAGACCATTATGCCCAATGACCACAGACATAGCAGACTTGGAGCCTTTAACCCCAGGTCATTTTCTAATAGGAACAACATTAATAGCACTTCCAGAACAAAATTTAACTTTAGAAAACATACATATCCTTTCAAGATGGCAGTACCTTAAACAATTACAACAAATTTTTTGAAAAAAAATAGTCAACCGATTATTTACATCGACTGCAACAACGACCTAAATGGTTAACTGCAACACCCAATTCAGAAATCGGAGAATTATTATTTCTCAAATGCAATATCCTTCCACCCATCAAGTGGCCCTTAGCAAGGATAATTGATATCCATCCAGGCAAGGACAATATAGTTCGAGTAGTCACAGTTAAGACTACAGAAGGCACATTCAAACGCCCAACCACAAAAATCATTAAACTCCCAACCAATAAATAAATCAGTCCCAATTCCTTGTACAACAGTATCAACAAATAACACAATCAAAGAAACATAAAAGTTAATACACGGAACAAACGGGCGAGTCATTAAGGTGAAATTATTGAAATCGATCGACACCAACAATATCACCAATTGGAAAATTAGATGATTCGGATATCGGGACCATCCTACCGTTTCCCAGACAACTACCACAAAGGGGAAACCTGTTTTAACAAAGGGGGGGAGTATGTTGAGTCTTGCTCAACATTTTCTATAAAATAAAAAATTAAAAATAAATGAATAAAAATATGAATTATCAAATACCTTGTTTATATTTAAACTGTCAAACGACAGCCATGCGCAGTACGCCATATTAAAATAAGACCATATTTTATGTATCCACTGAACAGAATTATTCAGAATAAATTATAATTTTTTTTTAAAATTAATTCATACATTCAACTAATTACCACATTATAAGTAATGTGACGAATTACCATATAATTAGTTTTCAACAAAAAGGAATATTTAATTAAATATTCAATAAAACCCAACACATCAGTTGTGAATTTGATCCAACAATAAGTTTAGCCACATCCTCCCAATTGTACACCCCTGCATTTTGCTACTTTCATTTAAGTTTGCTAATCCAATTTAAGTGGAAAATCCAAAAAGATAACAAAAAAACTTAAAGAAACCATTTACACACCTAATAACGTCAAAATTAAAGAACATAGGATAAAATAAGTTAATAAGATCCAAAACTGTATTTTGGGTTTTTACACACCCCTAAAATTTTGAAGAAGTTTTTTTTATTAATTTTTGTACAAAAAATTATCAGGGGGACACAGGTGCGTTAGCAAAATTCGCAAGAAATAAATTCAAATGAAGTAATGTAAGAATTAGAGCATCAATACTACATATCATAAGCATATTTAATTTTTAAAGTCGTAAGGACGACAACTTGACTCAGAAGTCAATCGATCCCGTATCATTTGAAAAATCCGTTAAACATCCAGTATAAAAAAGGGAATCAAATCCAAATCAAATCACTTAGTTTTTCTGAACCGAACGAGAAGGGATCAACCAAACATGGTGAGTACAAATTAAAATTAAGTCGTCTTGGTGAAACAAGTAAAAAAATTGAAAATTTCCAACGGACAAATTGCCTTGCAAATTTTCAATCGGGCATTGATAAAGGATACTCGTTGCCTTATCATTTTTTCATATTAAGAATGGTGATGGATAATTTGCCTCATTATTTTTAATCGGGATTTTAATTCTGGATATCGTTGCCGAATTAATGTAAAATCAAATAGCTTGATAAATACAATCAAGAAAGTTTCAACCATAGACAACATTATTGTCTTTACATAAACACGGACATTTTTGCCTGTTTATTCTTTTATAAAATTACGGACATATCGCCTAATTTTCGTCAAACAATCACGGATATTCACGCCTGATTACCATCACATAAACACGGACATTTTGCCTGTTTATTTTTTATAAACACGGACATTTTTGCCTGTTTATTCTTTTATAAGTTACAGATATTATCGCCTAATATTTCTTTGAGATAATTACGGACACTAGCGCCTAATTGATCTCACATTAAACCACGGACAATTTTGCCCGATCTCTCCGTCCAAAATCACGGACAGACCAGCTGACTTTCGTCAAGAGTTCACCAAGGCAACACAGACCAGACTACTTGCTTAGAGTCATAAAATTAATAATTAAATTGATATTTTTTTTCTTGAATTTTTTTTTTTTGCTAAACTAAGATATATGAATTTTAAATATTTTAAGATGAATTAAATAAAATTAAATATTATTCCTATTTACAAATAAAACAATCTTTTTATTTTACCACAACAACCTATCCGTTTAAAATTAATGATTAGATTGTGTCGAAGTTACGTAAGTTACATCAACACAATTTCATCATTATAAATGTTAAGTTGAGGACTTAACAACTATGTCAGTAAATAGTTAGATAGTTAGTCTTTTATGATGTCCCCACCATATGAAATTACTGTAATCTCAATTTGATGTCTACCTGATTATTTTCCATAATTTCAATAAAAAATAAGTATATGAATTTTTCGTGTTTTTTTTGTTCATAATTATTTCGAAATCAGATTTTAATCAATGATTAAGTATAGTTTGTAAACATTTTCATGTTGCTACGTACATATAAGTACTTTATTCAACACTGGAAAATTGCCACATGACCTTTGCATAATATAAAAATAGAAAATTTGAATCATAAATTTTTCGGGGATATTTTAATAACACAATATTTATTACTCATCATTATTTCCTAAAATACAGAAAGTTTACTACGAGTAATATAAAATCTTTAGAATTTATTGTAAAAGAATTTTTATAAAGTTTTCCCCATCATAATTTCTAGTTTACATGCGAAAATATTTGATACATTTTATACAATTTTTAATGTAATACTTGGAAAATCTGAGTTGATTACTAATTTTGACTTCTTACGTAATAATACTAATATAGAATGGCATACGAATATTAAATCTACTAGCAATGGAGATACTTTGTCCATTTAAACAGCATTGGAGCTAAAGCTATAGCAAAGAGAATTATATAAACAATATCCCCATTACCTGTCTGTCCATTTTAAAAACAATTTTAATCCACACCTGAAAATATGCAATTTAGAAGATGTTTTAAAATTTTTCATTGTCACTAATTTCCTGATGAAAATTTATGGAAACATATCAGAATTTCTCAAAGTTTTTGGTCTGAGCCTGAGATAACAGGAAATTGTAAAATTCTTTCATCCCTAACTACAATAGAATGGGATATCTTACTAGTATAATATAAATAGCAATTTTCCTCCATTATTTTTCAACAGCATATTTGCAAGCTTATTAATAGTACTATATTTGTAAGAAATATGTACTTTAATATATTTTATCTTATTATACACAAATCTGTTTCTAGAAATACAAATATGGAGTTGGAATTGTTGCCGGAAAGAAAATGGTATTATAACTTACTATAATACAAGAAAATAACTCTATTTATATTATATGTTGTTTGGATACAACTTTAAATAGAAAGAAATGCATTAGGAGAAATAAATCTTTAAGAATATTAATCCAATATTTTGGATATTTGATATGTTCATTACGATTTGCTATAAGAAGCAAAGAAAATCTAACAAAATATTGAAACAAAAATGTTTTGATTTCATTTGAAAAATCTGATAGTATGTTATGATTTCGATTAATTCTTATTTATCAAACAATTCTTGTTCATATTTCCTAGATTACAGTTTTTCTCGACAATTTTCTTTTGATTCATTCATAAAAATAGCATTTTCTTCTAAAAATGATTCATGCCAAACATCAGGAAATATAATAACTATATTAAGAACAAAAGAATGTTTTCGTTGTCGAATTTATTCTTCATATCTGTGCATACTTGACTGATTTTCATTTCTTTTTAATATAAATATGATGATGAAGGTGTATCGTACCCAAAAACTCCGTATTAATACGAAAACTTTTCCAATGGAATCAAATTGAATGACTACAAAATTTTCTATCACAAGGTTTTATAATAAACAATTGAGTACGTTTAATTTATGATAAGAGTTTGGACCGAGATACATGAAGGCAGAAAATTAGAGATGCCAAGGTCCACTGGAAACTGTAATGCATAAAATGATGATGATGATAAGGAAAACAATAAATACTGTGAGAGCAATGATGTGAAGAAAATTTAAATGAGAATTATTCATTTTTTTTTGTAATATAAAACTTTATAAAGTTCTTATATTACGAAACCTATCAATTTTCTATTAACCCTTTCATTAGTATCGCATTTAACAATCTCTATATTCT
The DNA here is from genome assembly GCA_963422695.1 of Xylophagus ater. Taxonomy (NCBI): domain Eukaryota; kingdom Metazoa; phylum Arthropoda; class Insecta; order Diptera; family Xylophagidae; genus Xylophagus; species Xylophagus ater. The sequence continues at coordinate 17,127,837 of OY730481.1, forward strand.
ACCGTCTAATGTCCATTATAGGTTATGTTACATTAAATTAGATTGTTGATCACAAATGCTAAAGGTAACCTATATAAATGGGCAAATATTAATATTATGTAATTACGTTAGTCCCAACCCGTATTTTGAATTAGATGCCGGTGGCTTTGGAGGAATAAGCGACAAAATACTAACGATTATTATTGAAAATTTCAATTAAATTTGTTCAATCAAATAGAAAATTGGAAATTTGTCAAACCACATGAAAAAAATATATGCCTTAAAATTAGGCATAGTTTAATTAAAACTATAAATAATTTTAGATAAATTTTCACAATTAAATAATAGTGGTAAGAAATATCTTAAGAATGCTAAAAACAAAAGAAGAGAGATCTCTTTATGGATTTAAATAGGTTTATGTGGGTATAATGATGATATCTTGCAACCAGCTTAGACTTAATCTTGATTTGAAAAATATTGGAAGATTAGAATAGAATTTGTATTAATTATTATTAATAGAATAGAATATTCTTACAAATGTGATAAATCTAAAATGAAACATGATTATAATGCCCCAAGCAAAACCAAAACAAACGGAAACTATATTACAATTGGATACCATCGATCTCTAAACATAGATTTTGTTCAAACGATTATTTAATACAAACTTGTATTATTAATATATTTTCTATATTTTATTTAAATCAGTTATCTAAACAACAAAATTTAACTATATACAATTTTATATAGAAGTTTCTCTGGATCGAGTTTGCATTAATTCAATATCCAGTAGATTCTAATCAAGCGGTTTTGAACTGTAGTGTAAATATAGAGACGAACATGCTGATGTACATATCTATAGTGCTTTGAAGTTGTTTAATATATCTGGTGAGATTAGAATAGATATCCTTCGGCACAAGATATAGAACTGGATATGCATCCATTCGAAAATAAAATTTAATTAGAATTGCATTTTGAGATGGAACCAGAAAATTTCCGACAGAATAAAATTGTTTTAAAATAACAAACATTACAAGAAAAATATTAGTATACTTGTATATATAAAATCGAAAACTGATACACTGGTATATTTGCATCGCGACACCATCGTAAAGAACCACCGACATCTTTTTCGAAACTATATAGTTATTTACTTTACTATTTAATTGCGATTTCACGATGATTTATATTCTAAATATAATCCTTAGAAATTTTAATAAAAACTTTTCAGAAAATACAGTATTCAATTTTTCATTTAAATGTCATTGAATTTTCTCGTTACTTTCCATAGTGGCTATTTTAAAGTCGCAAAGCTTAAAACTTTTAATGACAATTATAAATGACAAGGTCCTGTCCAATGTTACAGTCGAAATGCATAATAAATTATTATTTTAAAGGTAACAAAGGTAATAAAGGTAATGTTTCCGTATAAAGCCAGAAAAATATTAATAACTAATTTTGCCTAAATATATGCAATTTTTTCAACACTTAATTTTCATTACAAAATTTTTGAAGGACAATTATTTTCGTTGCTTTTAAAATGGAATATTTTAAATTTTTAAATTTTTTATTTTTAGAATTGTTAAAGTCGAATAAAATATAATCAAAATGGATGTAAAAAATTCTACAATAGATATTTTATTAATAGAAAAAGAAACATAAGTTTCATGTCACAAAAATATGAAAAACTTTTTCGTTTTTCTTTTTAGTGCTGTATTGTTTTTTTCTTCTGTATTTTATAAATTATTATAATAATTATTAATCATGATCAACCTAATTTTCTTTTTTTTCTAATTAAACATGTGTGATTGTCGTGACAAAATTCGATTTCCGTGCATAAATCAAGAACAATAACAAAAAACATATAGTAACTTATAATCGGCCTATAGCCGATTTTTTGATGCCCTGTGGTAGAAATGGGACAGAAAAACTGTCAAAACTAACATTATATCAAGGTTTTTTCTTCATAACTTAGTTTCCTCTTTTCAAAATTCCTTCCAATTTGCAGGTAACCTAGACCCTGATAGCATTAGTCAAATTTGTAAATTTTATTCAAATCGGTGTATTCGTTTTTAAAGTACATCAAAAAAACCTTATAGAGAGGGTTATTTTCTCCTAGGATTATTTCTTTCTCCTTTATCCTTGGACCGATTTGACTGAAATTTAACATGATATCGTCTGTTTATGTAGTTAATCTGCATAATTTCAATAAAATTGATTAACAAATTTCCAATTAAATCGGAAAAACCATAAACAAAAAAACGACAAAACTTTCTGGTCACCCTGGTTTTTCGTTTATAACTTTGCTCCCCTTGGATCGATTTTGCTCAAATGCAATACCAAACCAAGTTAAGGAATAAGCAAGCCATATTCTAAATTTCATCAAAATCAGATAACGTCTTTTTGAGTTATCTTGTATACGGACGAACGGACGGACATGCATAAATCGATATAACTTTTGATTCCCGACACAACCATACCATTAAAACCTTTCTACGACGATTATATCGATGTGTTACAAACTGAGTGACAAAACTAATATACCCTCTGGTAGTACCTACCATAGGGCATAAAAAAAGAAAAACAGTTTTCTTTTTACTTTCTATGTTTTTCTGTAAATTTTATTTTCTTTTTTTTTTCATATTTTTAAATAGCACATCACTTCGGACAGTGTGTCATAAACATTTTCTAGTGATTTTAAAAACACTCTTATCATTTCTATTTTTTGATTAAACAATTTTCCCACAAGTTCAATCGACTACAATAAAAACAATTTTTAGAAAATTTTCCTATTTAATTATTTAATCGAAAATAAGTTGAAATTGATTTTTCCTGTTCAACTATCAACATGTCTCATGAATGTCTCACATTCATGAGCAATTTTATTTAGGCAGAAACTCATATACACTATTGTTTAGACTATTATTAAATATTTTTTACATTGTGTCATGGACATAACTTTGTGATAGCACATGCCCGTGTTAAAGGATCATATTATTAACTGTGTATTAAATAAATGCATATATGTAATAATATTCAGGTCCATCAACTATGCTAGCAATAATGACAATATATAAAATACGAACAATATTATTTTCCTGTCGAATTCTAATAGTTGTAAAAAGTCACGACACTCTATCATAATAATACTAGTTATATGTTATACTAGAGGCACACATAGGGTATTCATACCATAGTTTAAGGATACCATGTCGTATACCATATGTGTGTCGTCGAATACTAGCCGAATACCATTTCAACTACCTAGCATAAATCTGGTATTTAAATTCGAAAAAGTACGTGGTATTCCCTTTTTTACTTAATTTTTTCGGCCACTGTAATCTATTCTTTAGTGATTGTCGCGCCTTTTTATTGAAGCGGAAAATAGCGAATGTAATTTTGTAGGAAAGCTGAGTAATTGACACATGTTTACACTTTTTTTTTTGAAAATTTTATTTTGAAAAAATGGAAAAAGTAAAGAAAAAACGCAAAATTTTATCGGTGGATGAAACCTCAAAATTTATAGATCTTTGTAGGAATCATATAGAGGATTTAAGAGGAGCGAAAAGAAATTCCCATATTTTCGTTGAAATGGCAGAATTTCAAATGTCAGACAAATACTATGGTTGATGTATACTGTAGTATCGATACTAAGGTATGAATACCCTATGTCTGCCTCTACTATTACTATATCTACTATTACAATGTGTGCCTATTCACTTTCGTATAGATCTCACCTAGTTACATATTGTATAAAAAAAAAAGTTTTTGTTGTGGTATATTGTTTTCTACTTCTATGTTGTTCTTTAGTTAAGTGTAATTTGAGGGTAAGAAAATGGACAATTTACCTTTGCGTGGCTGATTTTTATAGACTAGTAAAAAATTGGTGCCTGTAGTGGCATTTTATGGGAATGTTTTTGTATAGTAAATACATGTTATTGGATCATAGACAAAATAACAATGGTTGAAAAATATTTTATGTGGAATAATTAATGAAATTTCATTCTGAATATTATTGTTGACCATTAATTTGAATTTATTTGGTTCATGTTTTTGTTTTTTTCTTTTTCTGTTTAGAGTTCAAGGTTTATCTATGTTGAAATGAAAAACCTTTGCAAAATTTCAAGCTTATCGATAAAAAAAAAGAGTGAAAACCTTAAATTTAATGATAATGAACATTTTCGAAAATCGTTTTCCGAACAAAATATACAAATAAAATTAAATTTAATTATATTTTCTTTTTAGAACTTTTAGGCTTCTTAGAAAATATCCTTCTTCTAGGTCACACTCTATTTTTATCGACTAATTACTGTCACATAAAGATGAAAAATTATTCATTTTCAAATCAAAATTTTCAACTCTATTATAAGTAAATTTTCAGATTGGCTGTCGTTTTCCAATGAAAAACCTATTTACTCTTGTTTGTTTGACACACAAATTCCTAATTATATTAGTTGGATATCATTTCATATATTTATGGATTATTTCGACATCATGTAGGAAATATTTATCTTTTTCTATTTATCAAATTGATTATTCTGAAATTTTCTATTATCATATAAAATTTTGTTATGATATTGTGTTTATTAATTGATTTCGATAGACAATAAATTTCCCTTCTTAAGAAATATAAATAAAAAAGTTTTAAAGAAGAACATTAATATTATATTTCGAAGAAAAATAATGATTTTGAAGAAATAAAGAAGTAAAGTAGTAGTTGTTTGGGTTTCTAGAATACTACAATTAGAAAAAATTAATAAAATATAGTTTTTAATAAATAAGTAAATAAATAAACTTAAGTTTTACTAATTTTCATGGTCAAGAACAGGAATATCAAATGTTTTCAACATTCATTAGGTTTTAAAAGTACAGATGGGTCAATTGATATTCTGATGCTTTCAACAATAATAATTGAAAACTTAATCTTTTTCCTAAAAATATTATTACTTAAAATTTTATAATATACGGAAAGTAGGTTTTTACATATCTACCTAAAAATTTAGTAAACGATGTAGGTGAAAGGTTTATGACAGCTCTGCAACGTAAATAACTAAAACCGCTATTCTGCAGTACATATGCGCTGTAGATATAAGCTATTTTATTTTCCCACCGATTATATATTGCATTACATGAATATTTTATGATTTTCCTAAAGAAAAATCGTTAAAGGTTCGGAAAAATGGAAAAGTTTTTACTCTTTTTTTATTAAAGAATTTAAAGAAACTTTCACACCAAAAAAAACACATTTGACACTTGATTCATGATATTTCTTTAATGTCCTAGAAGGACTGCATGATGTACACAAGTACAAGGGTTGAAAGCAATGCAAATTAAGTTTAGATTAAACAACAGTATTGATTACATGAAAATTCGAAGAGTGTTTAAACTTGGTGTTTTAAAGTAAATGAAAATTGAGATAGTTTAAATCAAATATTGAATGAAATTAAATGTGATTCCAAAGCGATTGAATTTGAGTACAAATTAGGAAATTGAGTTCAAATTGTACAATCCAATATTACATAATTTTAAAGATCAGTGATCACACAGAAATTTAAGAACTTAATTTTAAACAACGAAATTTTTAAATGAGAATTTCTATACATTTTCCTTATTTATAACTTGAGAGTGAAATATAAAGATTTAAGTAAATGTAGCTAACCAAGATAAGAGCATCTAATCAATATTCGAAGTTCAGTGCAGTAACTCTTTTCTAGTTCTAAATTGTTAATACTAGTCATAAAATGAATTAGGAATCGAATTAGTAGGAACATAATATATAATGTTATGACTAAACTGATGTGTTTATTATCGATCTAATTCATTCAGAAAAGTAGCTCGAATACAGTCATTATGAGTATTAAATATGGATTTGTATACGAAGTTAGAAGGATGTGTAATTTCATACATAAGGAAGCCATATATATATATATATATAGGGTGTCCCAAATAAAAGTGCAAGATTTGATTTGCGTAACTGAAGTTTGTGCATATCTCGGATATTCTGCATCTTATAAAGACGACCCATACCTCATTCGACGATCAATTTAATAAGGAATTAAATGCCATTCATCGTTTTCAAAAAATATTCCTTTTTAGGACAGGAAACACAAGAATTCTCTTGTATGAAGGTATACGTATATGTCAGGTATTCTGGGTCCTACAGGTATGAATTATACCTCATTCGATAGCGAATTTAATAATTAATTAAATAAAGAATGTTTCGAAAGAAACGCACGATTTGAATTTTGTGGAATTGTCTTTTTGACAACAGTAGGCGCTCGAAACTTGACAAACTGTCAATAATAATGTCGTTCCTTCCTGCAAAGTTCCATGACTATTAATAGCAACAATGGCAGATGACAGATGTGATGATTTCAGTACTGTAAACTTAATGAAACGAAAATAGCACAACATTTAAATCAGGCGCTATTATGGAGACACACTTTATGTACCATGTATTCCATATATAGTATATTTTTTTTCGAAAAAGCTGAGGATTTATTAAAGAGAATTGTTATTTTTACACTAAGAAGTGATTTACACTAAAAATATATTCAAGTATAAAGTTTAGAATTGATTTTATTGTTTACACACACTTCTATATTTGAATTTTTAGTTTTCCGGTCAAAGGATTTTTAGAATAGAATATGAGAAAATATTTTATTCCTAAATTTGGGCGCCAAATTAAAGAACTAAAGAATTCTCCTGAACGAAGAATAATTCAAACATTTATGAATCAAACGACTGCCAAAAGAAATACTTAAGAAATGATTTTTTTTTTTCTGATTTTATATTCAACCTTTGAATGAAATATTGATGTAGTACCAAGAAATTATTTCTTTGTAGAAAAGAAAATTAAAATTGAAAACTTAAAGGTTAGTCCTGGTATGATTAAAATCGTTACTAAAATAATAGCCGACACAGTGTAATGAATTTGAATTTTTTATGAAGTAAATATTACATAAAAGAATTTTAATTTTTTACTGACATATTTGATTTTTCTTTTTTGAACTGAGAAAATTAATTTTAACAAGAAGATCCTTCATTTTCTTCATTTTTTTCTTTTTCTTTTGTGTTAAGGAAAATTAGTTTTTCATCAAACAAATCAAACATAAAAAATGTAACAGTTATAAATTACTTTTAAAATAATAAAACATTTGTAATATTAATTAGTTTTTGAAAATGGACAAAAAGAAAAATTAAAAATTAACAGAAAAGAAAACAAAAAATTATTATTGAATAAATTAATAAAATATTAATGAAAAATACGATCAAAAATTTTAATTATTTATGAGAAATTATTAATGAAAATTTATTGCCCTGGAAAATGTCGATTCTAATTATAATTAAAACTCCATTAGCATAAATATGTGTGTTTTGTTTTAATTTTATTATTCTTTTTTTTTTGTCTTTAAAAAATATTTTCATTGAAAATTACGAAAATATAATTTCTCTTTAATTACAAGTACATTGAGGGAAAATATGATTGGTATAAACATAAATGATCGCAACCAACATTTTCAGTATCCGCTACGTGTGCCACTAGTGACAGAAACGTGCCAGAGAACACAAATGGTAGCTGCGATGGGAAGAACATAGTGCATAGTTAGATTCATATTTGTGACAAATATGGTATGTTCAATTTTTGTTACAAAAAGAAACTGTAGAGTTAAAAATTAGAGTACAGATAAATTGGCATTGAGAGTTGAAAGGTTTTATAGAATAACTGTTGTATTGTTTGAATAATATAATATTTAGAATTTATGAAAAAGGCCAATGAACAGATTAATAACTACAGTGTTGAATAGTCGGGTCAAAGTCGGTAAAGACCTCGTTTCTAGAAGCTGATGGGACACCCTGGTTCAAATCCAAGTCTCGGTTCTTCATGTATTTATTTTTCTTTGCCTACTAAAACTACGTTCGAGATTTTTTTCTTCTCTTTTTCAAATTTCATTTAAATACTTAAATAATATAGTCGAAATAACAAATTTAAACAACGAAAGAGGGGGCGAAAAACTGAAGAATTAAAAAAATACCGCTGGGCTTCGAACTTAATATGGTTGGGTACTAAACAACAGATTTCCAACTGAGCTATCGACTATTCATCGTTATATTTTAGACTTACAATCTACTAATGAGTATTGTTGTCACAATTTAAATATATGTTTAGAAGCAAACAAATCTCAGGGAAAACGTTATTATTTCTGACAATAATTATATCATGGCTGCATGAAATGTGTTAGCATTGAGCTATTAACATAGTTTCATTGAAAATAATTTATCATAATTTTTTCTATCAGTGTACTGAAATTAATTAATTATAAATGTATTAAAATTCGGTGTTAAAAAAATAATTAGTTGTCAACAAGGAATTAATATTTTAAGCTATTATTCATTTTATATATAATCAAAATAATTATTGTTAGCAATATTTTAATATCGATATTAATTTTAAAAATTCAATTTTTAATTCCAAATAATGTTTTTATAATTTCATTATTCATATTTTAGTTGGGTATTTTCCCATTAAAACCAGCTAGATTGAGTTGCTACTAGGAAATTTAGTCAAATTCTAGACTTTTAGTTATGCATGTAAGTAAATGATCTAGTGCAGCGGTTCCCATCTGGTGGTCAGTGACCCAAAACAGGGTCACGAGCTTTTAAAATAGGGTCGCGAAAATTTTCTAAAATTATAACTTGAAATATTTATAATCATCTCAAATTATGTTTTCAAATTACCTCCCAATATGCCTTAATTCCAACTTGGAAATTGTAAAACGATTTTCACGCGGAATTCTGAGTGCAAAATCGTACGCTACAAGCTACACCAAAACACACATAGATTTGGTATAAATCGTGCATAAATAAAGAGCAAATGGCAAGTCAGGTTTAAATTTTTGCGAAACAGATGCTCACGTATCTGGGTCGCGAAATTTACTTTAAAAAAAAGTGGGTCGTGTTGGAAAAATTCTGGGAACCGCTTCTAGTGTCTAGTCTGGGGTAGGTAGCTAACTTATAGTACTGATCTGAACTAGTTATTTGGTCACTGCTTATAGGAAAAATAATCTGAAACCGTTTTTTTTTTATCTAGAGACTAGAAATACAGGGCAACAATATTAGGGCAGCTTGATTCTTATATTGTACAAACTATTATCTAGTAATTATCATTTATTGTATCGTAGTTATCCGTTTTGCAAATAGTTTGAAATATTTGAATACTTTGCATTTCGTCGATTGTCAATTTTTCATTTGCAATAGTTTCTTGTAATTTACAAAATTCTCTGCATAGAATAGAGGAGCAATAATCAGAGTGTTTCCTTTATAAAGATCCTAAAAATAGGCAATTTATAATTTTCCTGATGAAGCCACACTACTATCTTTTGATTATGTTTTGAATGGAGCATTTGTTCGTCGTGTTCAAAAAAGGAGTCCGAATAGGGTTTGAAGAAACAGGAAACTGAGGCGAAATATGATACATGGTGCATAATCCAAAAAAAGGGAATTTCCAACTTTATTAATACCCAAACATGTATGACTTTATAAATATCATAAAAAACATACATTAAAAATTAGTCTTTCGAAAATATTATAGAATTCGCGACGATGGGGTTTAGAACTAAAAACAATAAATCTGTAATACGTCACAATGACGACATTTGCGCCAATTCATTGTCAAATTATTAGAAAATCAGTTAAATTTAAATTTAAATTTCGTAGCCATTATTAGTTATTTAAAAATTATTCATGGAAAATTTGTAATTTTAACAAAAACCTCAAATTATTGTGCAACATTTTTTTTTTCGTTTATTTTAAATAAGTAATTCAATTGTAACACATTTAAACGTGGATGGATGGTGTAAAGTGATATATTTGAAATTCAAATATTTTGAATTTATTTAATCAGAATTTATTAAAACATTCAAATAGAAAAATTATGCTAAACTAGAAAATAAAATGCATATAAAAAGGTTATTTATGAAAATTTATATTTTTGGTATTTTTGGTATTTTTCCGCAAATTAGGAAATTCCAGCATACATTTTTTTTTGTTTTTGTATTCTATTAAATCCTTAAATATATTCTTGGGAAATCTTTTTTTTTTTTGAAAACATTTAAAAAATAATCCAAGGAAATTTTTTTTTATATTTCTTTTAAATTGCTTTTATTTTGATTAAATTTTATATTTATTAATATTAGTGGCTAATTTTCCGGTAAAAAAAAAAAAATATGAATAAAAAAATTGCACATTAGAATATTTTTTCCACAATAAACTAACTTTTGTATTTCACTTAATAGTTTTTCTATTTTCTTTTTTTATTGATTTAATATATTTAATTAACTAATTAACAATATTGAAGAAAATATATTTCAAAAGAAAACTATTCACTTACACTCACACAAACCAAATGGAAAAAGAAAAAAGAAAAACCGAAGAAAAAACCCACATATATTTTGGAAGAAAGAAAAAAAATCAAAATAGAATTTTTCCACTATTTTCAACGATTTTCCAAGAAAACTATAATATTTTTTCCCAACACAAAATAAACAACAACAAAAAAAAAATAAATAAACGTGATTCAATCAAAAATTTTCAAAATTAAACTTTTCGCGGTTTTCACCAAAAACAAAAGAATTTTCTTTTGAAATTTCCCTTCTTTTTGTTGTAATTTTGTTTGTTAACTATTTTTTATGTTTTAACTCAATTTTTTATCTTTACACAAAAAGAAAAAGTCCTGTTTTAAATATTTTTCTTTTAAAATTAATTAAAATAATAAGAATTTCATTTCTTTTCAAAAATATTTGTTATGTTTTTTTTTATGTAATTTTCTTATTTATTTTTTAACAAAAAAAACACACGCGACAACGAACAACAACTAACTGGATAACGAGCTGGCGACCAACTGTTGAAAATTCATTAATACAAAAACAAAAACATAAAACTATAAAGGAAAAACATATTTCTGAGTATTGGAAAATTCCTATATATATGTTCATCATAATACATGAAAATCTTTGTATTGGTATATGATTCTCCTGTCTCCACTACATTATTCTTGGGGTATTAAATCAGTTTTCCGAATAAAATTGCAATCGAGAAAAGCTTTTCTACTATCCTTTTCGTTTTTCGTAAAAATGTTGGGGAAAAACTCACCTGACAAGAAAAGCTTTCAGTTTTTTGAAAATGTTGTGAAATTTAGAGGAAGAAGATTGTATCTCATGAAATGGGGTAGTTTATGAAACAAAGGAAAAAAGAAAATGTTTGTGCAACAAACGAATTTGAAGGACATGTGATGAATCAGAATGGGCAGAAAGAGCTTAAAAAAAATGAATAACATATTTTTTTTACTATGGTTTTTCCCAGGTAGAAAACTGAACAGGTAAATGGAAATTCATGGAAAAAGCTCGAAAATTAAAGCATGTAGTTCTTGTTGATATTTGTGAGAGGATATTTTTTTTGTAGTATTTTTTTTTCTTTCCGAAGTTTTAATTTTGAAATTTTATGAAAATTTCACTCAAATGATTTTGAGTGAAATTTTCTTATTTATTCTTTCGTTTTAATCATTTATTGGCAGAGAGAATATCCAATATTTGATAAAGGATTTTCTAATTTCTTTGAATAAATAAATTTTCATTTGATTCATCGAATTTTGTATAATTTTTTGGCAAAAATGATTTTATGATGAGAGAGATTTTTTCAACAAATAACTTTCACTAATTCCCGTCTTTACATCTAATAAATCAAAAGAATAAAAATTACCAAGTATATTTGCATATAGTTTACTTAGTATTTTTACTAGATATACACAATTCATAGTCAACTTCCGAGATAGAATTAATACAAATTACCTATTAAAAACCAACTTGGCTACTTGTTTATTTAATGTCAGTGCAACATTTGCATCGAACCTGTATATAAAAACATCTAGTAACATAAAATCGGAGTATAGCCTATATTTTGATGCCCTATGGTAGAAATTGGACAGAAAACCTGTCAAAATTAACATTATTTCAAGGTTTTTTCTTCAAAATGTTATTTCTTCTTTTCAAAATTTCTTCCAATTCACTAGTAACCTAGACCCTGATAGCATAAGTCTAATCTGTAAATTTTATTCACATCGGTGTATTAGCTTTTAAAGTACATCAAAAAAACTTTATAAAAACCCTCTTTATAAAGTTTTTTAATTTCTCCTAGGATTATTTCTTTCTCCTTTATCCTTAGACTGATTTGACTGAAATTTAACATGATATCGTCTATTTATGTATATATAACATAATTATTTTAAACAAAATTGATTCACAAATTTTCCAATTAAATCCGAAAAACCATAAATAAAAAAACTACAGAAGTTTCTGATCACCCTGGTTTTTCCTTTATAACTTTGCTCCCCCTATATCGATTTCGCTCAAATGTAATACCAAACCAAGGAAAGGAAAAGGCAACTCACATTATAAAGTTCATCAAAATCGGATTACGCGTTTTTGAGTTAACTTGTATACGGACGGACATATATAAATCGCTATAATTTTTGATTCCCGACACAACCATACCCTTAAAACCTTTCTACGACGATTATTTCGATGTGTTACAAATGGAGTGACAAAACTAATATACCTCTGGTAGTACCTACCATAGGGCATAATGAGATAAAAATGCTTCTACAAAAGCCCGGAAAGTGGAATGGGTCCTTAGAATATACATAGCTTGAATTTTCCTATAAATATTACCATAAAATTTGTAGAACAACTTATAAAACAGCATGTAGGTTTAACATGTACTCGAAATGGAGGTTCATCTAGAAACACTACTAATTCTAGTGGTATATATGCTGTTAGTAACATAAAATAAACTAAAATAAACTAAATGTTAAATTTTAAAATAGAAAATCAAAAAAAATTGATTCAATTTTCATTCAAATTAAACAACAAAACATATAAGTATTTTACGCAATTTTCATTTTACTATATTTGAAACATTATTAAATATTAATTTATAATATTGTGGTACATAAAAACAAGAATAAGAATAAAAAATAAATCTTGTATTTTCATTTTATTTTTAGTACATTTTCCTTTATTTTTTACTCAAACGTATAAAGTAAAACTTTATTTTCCAATATGTTTTCTTTTATGTTCAATACACCACATAAATCCTGTAGGTATAAAATCAAATGAAAAATACAGATTCTGCATGAAGGGTAAAATATCATATAATTATATTGGCTTCATCATTTATACAGAAATTCAGTTTTCAGGCGTTACCACGTTATATACCAATCTTTAGCAGTGCCTACCAACTAACATAGGTTTTATTATTATATTATAGTATTTCCGTTTTGTATTCAATTGTAATTCAAAAGGAAAATTCTCCTCAAATATGTTTATAATGGAAAATCAAATATATACACGTATATTCAAAATATTTATTTAAAAAAAAATAAGAAAACATGCCACTAAATAGGACATTTATGTTAATGTACAAGAAAAGTAATTTTACTCAAGCAAAAAGAAAATTATCGCATCGTACACAAGTCTTCCACTGCCCAGATTCTAACGTTTGAAAAAGTGCATCTTAATCCCATACTCTTTTCTCATACCTTTCCTCAACGATATTCTAGAATGGATTACTACAGAACTCTTGAGCTACTAAACATATTCGTTTTCATTTCATACAGTCCTAATAACCTCAAGGAGTTTCCTTCATATATTCTGGAAATAGATGCACATTTCATATGCACAATGGAACAATAGTTGTCTAGTTGTATTTAAGATTTAATTCGCTGAAACTATAATGTTGCTTTAAAAAACTAATTAGCAGGAAACAGAGTCACTCACATGCCTTTCTCTAGAAAGTAACATACGTTAACAAGAATTAAAATTAAACATTTTAAATATACAATTTGAATCTTTTTTGTAGAGACTTTAATTTCTTATTTCTAGATTAGTAGGAAAAGAAATCCCAAAGAAAAACAACCATTTAATCTTGAAAATAGATCACCACAAACGACATTCATTTTCAAGGTAATCAAGGAAGCCAGAAGAAAAAAAGGTAAACAAAGTGTGTATACTCTATCAAAGTCAAGGCAAGTCAAAAAAGGATTTCGATGTTGTATATTTCACATTCTAATAATGTGAAAACAAGAAAACATGAAATTGAAGAAAATTAACTGAAATTTTTTTTTGTTTTGGTGGAAAATTTGTAGTTTGAGGAAATCAATTCCATATAAGCGAAATTTGTTTTTCATTTTTATTTTACCATAGTTCGTTTTCTCGTTTTTCTTTTGTAAACCTTTTGTCCTGATATTTGCTTTTTTTTATTATCTAATTCCCAGCGGTGTATTTACAGAAATCGCTCGAAAGGGGTTCTCGCAGTTCAGGCATTACTAAACTAAAGGAAAAACTTATAGCAACTTCAAATTGGTCTATTGCCGATTTTTTGATGCCCTATAATATAAATGAGACTTGTAGTTAACATAAAACTGCCAAAAGTAATAATATTTGAAAGTTTTCTGTGCATAATTTTGTCCTTTTTCAAATTTCCTCTAATTTCCAGGTAGTTCAGGCACTAATCATGAATGAAAGAATATACAGATTACGCCATGAGCATATCGGCCATTTTAAATATTTATTTTGATACTTTTTTGACAGCACATGTGATTTTCTTTCAAATAAATAATCGTAATTTTTCACAAAACAATGTATTTCAAGTCCTCTGTGACGTAGGTGCGCAGAAAAAACCAATTTCAAATATGGGAAGGCGTAATCTGTAAATTCTTTCATTCATGGGCACTAATAGCATAAATCTAGTCTATTAATTTTATTCAAATCGAATAATCGAATGTTTATTCAAATTGGAAGGTCCTAAATAAGAAGTGTATAAATTCACCATTAAAAACATTTTTCTTCTGCTAATTTTCATCAACTAGATAATCTATCGATAGTTGTTAGTTTCATGCCAAATGGCCAGGATTTTAGTTATTTCTCGTATATGAAAATATGCCTCAATTTTCACGCAAACTCATCTTCAGCGATTAGGTGCATCATAGATTAGAATAACTTAACATTTTGCATTTAAAAGGAAGAAAATACCTTTGTTGCTGCATAATAGTTTATGAACAACGTTGACAGGTCGAAGTTTACATGAAAACCAAATGGAAATGAGACTTGAACAATTATCAAAGCCAACTAAATCTAGCTAGTACTGCCGTTTTCTGTTTGTCCTACTAGAAACTTGTGCGAATCTACCGAACTAGATTTTAAGCCCTAGGAATTTTGTTATGAATCTAGCTTTAATAACTCAACTTAAAGTAAAGTCGCTAAAACTAGAAACTATTGATTATGAGTACTTTTTCAGATTATGATTAGAATACTACTTTTGCATAACTAGACATTTTCAACTTTACATAACTGATTTTTAATGAATCGTCCATTTAACCTATTTATTACTTACTTGTAATTGTTATCTAAACTACTAGGGGCCCGTCCCGCCTTCGCACGGGTGGACATTGATTTTTAAATATTAGAAGGGGCTTTGTGCCTGAAGTTAGACTACAGAGAATATTAGATGCGACAGACATGAATGTGAGGATTTTTGGATACAAATGTATGCGGAATTACATTATTTAAGTTTTAGTAGGGATCCCTAATTTTTTCTAGTAATAAATATAGCCTATGTTACTCAGGGATAATGTAGCATTCTAATGGTGAAAGAATTTTTGAAATCGGTCCAGTAGTTTTTGAGTTTATTCGTTACAAACATACAAAAGTACAAATCTTACCTCTTTATAATATTTCTATAGATTAAAACCGAAATTTTATTCATGGCATTACTAATTTACTATTGAAAAAAAGAAGAATGAGATAGTTGAATTGAAAGTTCAATGCAACAAATGAAACAAATGCGTCTCAACTTTATCAATATTTTGTATATTGTTCAATGTTGATTTACGCATAAACCGAATTAATAATATTGTTTAAATTTATGACTTAGTAAATTAAATGTTGTTGACCTAAATATTATGTCGAAATAAAATAATTACAATTAATCAGTTATTAAATAAAATTACGATCAAATATACATAAAATGGATATTGTCAAATAAACATAACAATATTTTTTGATTATGGTATTTATGGCCTTTATACTTTTTGATAAAGGTACAAAAAAAAAGGTTTATTTAATTGATGATAATAATTTCACAAACAAAATAGAAAAAACCTAGTTAAATATAAGTAATAATATTGAATCAAACCTTGTCGTGCATTATGAAGTACTTGATTAAAATCTGTCTAAGCATACATTTATGCCATAATTTATTAATAATCCTTTTTTTTCTGTACATTATTATCATTCACAATACTACTTATACCTTTTTGTAATCCATATTCTATTAAATAGTTTAGTTTTCTATTATACTATTACGAAAAATCATTTTATCTCCACAGGACTTTTTTGCTTATTTTAAATATTAATCAAATTAATAAAGAGTTATTTTCTGTTCGATAATAATTATCTGACATAAAATGATACAATGAAAATCTACATTGGCCCTAAAGAAAAATGATTTCCATAAAAAAAAGGAAATTCAACAAATACAAATGTAATTTTCATATTATTACATAAATAAATGGTTTCCTTTTTACTGAAATTTGTGGATCGATATAATTTTGTGTTCCCATAAAAATAGTTTTGTGGTTTCTTTCCTTTTTTACAGTACAATTTATTTATTTGTAATAATATGAATATTGAAAATAATTGATATTATGCAAAATCGGGGAAAAAATTGCTAAGGATTCGTCTTCACTATAACTGACGCCTTGCTAAATACCGTAAAAGGCAATGAAATTGAAATTTTTGGTCAACTCCCATTTTACAGTAAATATGGTAATCTATATACATAGTTAAACTAAAATAATAAAATAAAATAAATAAAATAGGTTGTAAGTAAGTAATTATATAAATATTAAGGGAAAGCTCAATTTAACCCCTCAAACCCAAATAACTGCTCAACAATCTTCCAACTTGCCCATGTAAATTGACCTCAGATCCATAATCTCTTACTTAAGAAGCAATTGGATATCGAATTTCATCCGGATCGATCAAATTCTTTCAACGTTAGACAAAGACATTGCAAATTTGAGCTCATATTTTTATATTAATGAGCAAATATTTCAGTGCCTGATGTATAGTAACTACCTGTCAGGCCTATTTTCGAGCAGCTGGAAATAGACAATTTACAATATATCTCCCGCAGTGCAAAGAGAGCTTACTTGTTTTGAGGGTTTTGTGAATGGACCAAGTTCGAACAAGTTGGTTATTAAGTAAACAAAAAAAACTAGATACAAAATGCTGAACAAAATTTTGTGCGAAAAATTTAGCAATCTTAGTACAAAGCCAATATGTTCAACATCATTTCTATGTTATTGTTAATATACTTTTATAGCATATTCAATGAAAAGGAAAATTTCTTGTTGTTACAAGTACATGTCTAAATTAAATAACATAATTAAAATCACAATTTCCAATTAGTGCAAAATCAATTCAAGTCAAATTCTCAGGCAAAATCGCTTTAGTTTGGATGTATCTTAAATCTTTTTCAGTCAATAGTTGCATTAAGCTAATTATTAGCTGACTATATAGTACTCTGCTACGAGTCCAAATATTTACTATAGAAATGTATAAAAGTCATTTTTTTCATACAATAGTGCTAACATAAACATATTTATTATAAGAGAATCGAATGAACAACGAACTAATCTACTATAAAGACATGGATTCGTGAAAATTTCTAATGTAACGTAATGTTAAGAATTTTCCTTTTCTTTAGATATGTATACATACTTATATCTAATAGAGACATTTATTATATATATAAACCAAATGATTCTATATTGTTTCAAGCAAAAAGTCTAATGAAAATAAAAAGGTGTCAGAGTTGGGAGTAACAGCAAAGTATTGTTAGAGTTAAAACATGATGGAAAAAAAATATGTTTTTATATAAATGTGGAGTACATCAGAAGGTAACATGACACTAATTATACCTTCTTGGAATATGTTCACATACCTATACATATATGTATAATATGTTGTATGTTTATGATTTTTTGTTGAATTTTCTATCATATTCTATATATACTCTAAATTATTTACGTTCTACTATAGTTCTTTTTTTTATGTTAAGAATTAATAATAACAAACAATATTTTGGTTTATAGCAAGCATTTAAATAATTAATTATCAATTTTTTCTAGAAATTAATTCCAGTCTATTGTGAATTTATTTCATCAATTGCACATAAAGGGAAATCACTCAATCCTGTTTAAAGAGCACGATTTTCCGGATTTTTTTTGTTCCCGGGAAACAGGAAATTTTAAATCAATTTTCTCGGTTTTCTTGGAAAAATTTGTAAATATATTGAAAAAATAGCTTCGAAACATATATCGAGTGCCAGATTTAAATTTCGCGCTATTTTCGTTTCATTAAGTTGACAGTACCAAAATCTTGACATCTGTCATCTGTCATTATTGCTATTAATAATCATAGAATTCTGCACGAAGGAATGACATTAATGCTGACAATTCGTCAAGTTTCCAGCGCTATGGTCAAAAAAGAAAATTCCACAAAATTCAAATCGTGCATTTCTTTCGAAGCATTCTTAAGTCTTGCGCTTCAATTAAGACACCCTATATTTACAGTAATTCCTCCATATGCACGGTAGATACGTTGTACAAAAACAGCATGCAAACCGAAACTGGTCACTATGAACCATACTTTAGGTCTGTTTTTATATTGAAAACAAAAACAACAAAAGTGCAAATCCTACACTACTTTCAGACCAGGGGCAGCTCTCACACCGAATTTAGTTCTGTTTTCTACCATAAAAAGTGTATTAGCTAAAAGCTTCTCATTTCATTACAATATGGTTGATACACAACGCTACAAACATTTGAATTATAGCTTTCTTTTACTCCTGCCCATTTTATTTGCCACTTACTCTGCTCCGGTGTAGGGTATGGCAAATAAAACAGACCTTTTGTATGAAATTATGGGGTTATGTTCTAGATATTAGAAAAATTGTACAAAAAGTTTTTATTCCAGGACTTATAATGAACATAAACATAAAAAACATTAACAAAATATTAATATAATATTAACATAAATTTAAAAATTCTTAGAAGTAGGAAATCTAATCACTCTATTCTGTACGTAATCTTATTTTAATCACCGCTATATTTAGATATGATTGATACTTATGACTGTTTATGTTTTTAAAAAAAGCTTCTTAGCAGTGATTGCTTATTAGATTAACAGAAAGTTGTACAATGGCAGTTATTTTATTTCGAAATTTTAACCTACTACTTCATCGGAATATTTAAATTTTAAATTTTACAATAAAAACGAAAATCACAAAAAAAAATCCGGGCAGCTACGAATTTTTTCCAGTGCAATTCGAAAATTTGGTATTAAATTTACCAAACTATTCAGAATTTTGTGAAAATTCTTTATTTCTGAAAATTAATCTTGGGAATTTACATAAACAATGGATGAAAAGAAAATTCAAAAACTTAAGATTCGTACCATACTTTCGATTTCAATTTATGGTTTTCACTTCCATATCCATTTTTAATCCGTCATTTGACATTTGATCAGTCACGAATCTGGCTCTTCTGTTCTATACCATTAAATCAAATAAGGTTATAAATTACCTCAGAGTCCCTTTTCGTTTTCTTCTTCCTTTTTTTTAGAAATACATCTTTTCAAATAAAATAAAATTAATGAATTTGAATATTTAATGAAAAACCAGCCAAAAAAAACGAAAACATATCCGTGATAATTAAATTATTTTAGAATAAAATTTGTATTAATGAATTCCGTCTGATTTTTTATATTTGGTTATTACTTTAGGAAAAACCCTAATTTCAAAAAAATATAGAATTTTCCATATTTTCTCGTAAAAATGAAAATATGGAACATAATTTAATATTTAAAATTTAATCTAATTGAAATTAAATTCAAGTGAATTTTATTTATTAAATTTCAAAATTCATATGAAAATTTTCTGTTTTTCCGTCCTTCGGGAGTAATTCCTTGAATTTAGTGCAATCATTTTCTTTCCGTATTTTGAAATTTCAAATATAATATTCAAATATTTCGTGTGATATTTTTTCATATAAAAAAATACAGAAAACAGAAGAGAAAATGTATAGTTTATAAATTATTTAAATTTTATCAGGACATGAGTCGCATGCAATGGAAAGCTTACATAATAACTTTAGATTTTGAAACTTTGGACTTTATTTTCTTTATAAACATTAATCGGCTAACACACATAAAGGCTGATATGTATTTACCTCACTCTTTATTTTAAATAAAATTAAGTGCATGCTCATTGATATCGATTTTTCTTGCTAATTTTTGTGTTACAAGCAACTTATTATGGATCCACCATAACGAGCGGTAGGGGTATTGTATTTATTTGAAAAATTAAATAAAATAGGGACTGGGCACTTTATACTGCGGCTAATCGTCTTTCAGATACCATGTTGGACGATAAGCAATGATCATTCATCCATAGAAATGGATCCTCGGTCAATAGCTTCATGCTGCACTTCACGCTGGAACACCACCATAATATACGGTCTTTCAAATGGGACATAACAATTTTGTATCTCTATATGAACAAACCCTTAAACATTAATAATGACCTGTCAATGTCAAAACGTAGATTAAAGTAAACATTTTCATCATGGTAAAGGTCACGAACGAGCAACGCTTGGAAATTATTAAAAATTACTACTGGAAGAAAATCAAGAATTTCATCAAAAAATCATCATCAGCGATGTGCTCATTTCTGGCTAAACGGATTTGTCAACAAGCAAAATATAGTATGCGTTATTGGGCAGCAACAAACCCACATGTGCTTCAAGAGACACCATTGCATACACAAAAAATCACTGTATGGTGCGGTTTACATGACGGAGGCGTGATTGGGCCGTATTTTTTCGATCGCCATGTTACCGTCAAGGGAGATCGCTACAGTGCCATGTTAGAGGATTATTTTTGGCCAGAATTAGATGAAATTGATAACGGCGATATATGGTTTCAACAAGACGGCGCTACAAGCCAAACAGCACACGTTACAATCGATTTATTGAAGGAGAAGTTTGAATTGTTATGTCCTTAATGAAAGACCCTATAGTTGCAGATCATTTTACATGACATCTCTAGACATCAGTAAAGCATTCGATTTCGTTTCACAAAATACCATAAATGGTACTCTTCGATCGACCGGACCGGAGTCCTAGCACACTTCATTAATTACTTCCATGATGTCCATATAAGATCACAAAGCATCTTAATTGGAGACACCTTGAGATCAGTTCCTATCAATCCATTCAGAGGAGTGAAGCAAGAAGACCCCATGACCCAAATTTTATTCAACAAATCCCATTTTTATATTTTACATAACTTTTTAAAAAATCCAAGGTTCTATACTTGTTCCATAAATTTTCATCAGAATAGCAATTGATTTTTCAAGTTCTGAATCTATTAAAGGAAAAGTATTCAACAAGTTGTAATAAATCAACAAATAAATTTGAATAATTTAATAGAGAAATAAATTTCAGCTCGTTTATATAGATTGGATCAAAAGAATACGAGATTCAAATATTTGTATGTAACTACTATTGCACTGACAAAGTTTGTCATCAATTTCAATATTATCTTACTTTCGAATTCGTCAACTTGAACGACAAAACACCCAAATTGTCTACCAGAAAAGCATTTTTTTAACTCAACAAGGTCCCTAAATACCGTGTGATTCAAACCTTACTTTTTTTTCAATAGGGTTTTTTTTGACAGATCACGCGTGACTAGTGTCATTCTGATTTGTCATTTTTGTTCAGTATTGTATGGCAATTCATCATACATCTGAGCAACGTTTACAAATGGGCGCTTGAACGCATCGAAGAAAATCCGGAATTTTCAAGCCAAATTTTGTTCTGTGATGAGGCTTATTTCTAGCTTAATGGCTACGTTAATAAGCAAAATTGCCGTATTTGGGATGATGAGCATCCACAAGAGTTTCAAGAGCTACCATTACATCCATTGGAAACAACAGTTTGGTGTGGTTTATGGGCCGGGGGCATCATCGGTCCGTATTTCTTCAAAAATGCAGCCGGCGGCCACGTTACCGTCAATGGTGAGCGCTATCGTGCCACGATAACGGGTCTTTTTGGTACCTGAAATTGAAGCCCGTGGTCTCGACAATATTTGGTTTCAACAAGATGGTGCTACGAGCCATACAGCCCGTGTTACACTAGATTTTTTGCAAAATCATTTCGGTGAGCAATTAATTTCACGTTTTGGCCCAGTGAATTGGCCACCAAGATCGTGCGATATCACACCTTTGGACTTTTTTCTTTGGGGCAATGTAAAGTCAAAAGTCTTTGCCGATAAACCAGTGACAATTGAAGCATTGGAAGCGAACATTACACGTGTCATTCATGAGATTCCGGTCGAAATGCTTGAGAGAGTGATCGAAAATTGGACCGACAGACTGGCCGAGCTGAAGTGTAGTACCGGCCAACATTTGAAGGAAATTATTTTCAAACATTAATTGCCATACTATGTGCTTAAAGTTGATAACAAAGATTTGATATTTGCATTCAATTCTAAGTGTTTTAATTTTATTTAAAAAAAAAAGTAAAGAATGAATCATGCCATATATGATACAGTATATATACTAAAGGGTGGAGTACATGAATGAATTTTCGCTAATTTTTAAAACTAAATCATATTGCTGTTTCTGCGATTCAATCAGTTAGTCAACAATTTCCTTTTGTTGTTAAATATCAAACATATTAATGAATTAAATTATTTCATTTAGTTCACTATTTTAAATAGTGGCGCCATTTTAAAATCGGTTAATAAATCTAATGTAGTGTTAGCGTTCACTGACGAACTGGCAATCTAAGTCATCAATGGAAATTTGTCAGTGAAAAACTGCCTAACCTTCTCACTATATGTAAACACTGATAATCAGTGCATTGCCCAGGTTTTATGGAAAAAACTGACAAAAGCCACTGACAGTACAATAGTAGCATTAAAGCGGAAAAATATACTGACAGTTTCACAGTTAAAGTACCAGAGATATGAGCAAATATGTAATATGCGCTAACTTGTAAATATATCTCTCTAAAATATAAGCTTGACAGTAACGTGCCATCTCGCCATCTAGTTCACAGAAATGAACTAAAATGTATATTGCAGTAAGCTAATAAAGTTTATGAATTATTTTTTATTTTGTCAATTAGTTGAATATTTTTGGTCCACCCTTGCTATATGTATACAAAATAGTGATATTTACAATTTTAAGATTGTAAATTCCAATAAAATTTTGTATTTTAAGAAATAAGATTTCTCTAGCCGGAAATTTGATGGAGGAAATTTTTATGTACAAAATTTTAATAGAAAGAACTAAAATGGAAAATGATTTCTCAAAGTTAAGAACAACATTTTGATTAAAATAGTAGTTTTTTTTTTATATAAAATTGAAACATGAAATTAATCAAAATAGAAAATTGATTTGAAATAAATTCACAACAAATAAATATATCATTGTGATACTAAATGAAAAATGAATTTCATTGAAATTTCCAAAATTTGAAATTTAATTGACTTCAAAAACTATATAAATAATTACTTTTGGTTAATTTAATTTATTCGGTTTCATCATTTCGATGGAACTCAAATGCACACCAATTAAACCATTATTATTTTATCATATTGTTTTGTTCTGTTTAAATTATAATTAAATAATTAAAATTGAATTATTTTCAAATAATAGGTCTGTTTTATTTGCCACTTGCTCTGGAGTAGAGCAAATTTTTACATTGAAAACAAAAACAACAAAAGAGCAAATCCTACAATACTTTCAGACCAGGTGTAACTATAACACCCGAAACTAGTTCATTTTTCTCCCGTACAAAGTGTGTTAGCCAAAAGTTTCTCATTTCATTACAATATAGTTGCTAAACAGCGCTACAAACATTTGAATTAAAACTTTCTCCTACTCCTACTCGTTTTATTTGCCACTTGCCCTGCTCCAGGGTAGGGTATGACAAATAAAACAGACCTAATATTCGTGCTTATGATTATGTATTGGTATATAATGAAACAGTGAAACATTAGAAGCAAGGGATGCATCCCTTCAGATTTAGATTTTAAAATTTAAATTCTTTAAATAAATTTTTCGATATTGAAATAGTTTCACTTGCGCAATTGTTATAAAGGGTGATTTTTTTAGCGTAATGAAATTTAAATTCAAAAAAATAACACAAAAAGTTAACTTTTAATCAAACATCTTATTTTATTCGAAAGACCTATTCATCCCATTAATATTTAAAAATGACTTTGGGCATATGGCCACTGTGACTGCTCTGGACGAAGCGGATATTGCTAGTCCAATTTTGGTTTGTATTTTCGATCAATAGTGGCGCAGTTCGCGCATCGGCCACACGATGCGTCCAACCATCAAGCGTCCAACGTTGGAAGGAGTTCGTAGCATCGTCTGGCGCCGGCATAACACGAACAATGTTGGCCAATTATTGCTAGTTTATCAGCCCAAACCAGAGACTACACGTGAGCCCATAGAAAATGTTGGAAATATATCAGATTTTACCATTTTGGAGGCCAATTTAAAGGGATATTTGTCAAAATCACATTATCGCTAAATCGTGATTTCAATAAATCGATGGTTTCTGTCACTATATGGCACGTAACGTCTTCCTGTTTAAACCACAGCTCAGCAGGATCAATGTCATCTATATTTTCGAAGAAATATTCATTGATCATGGTCTGGTAACACTCTGATTGACCATAACACGAGCTACCGCCTCATTTTTAAAGAAATAAGGGCCAATGATGCCACCAGCATGTAAACTTCATTTTTCTGGATGCAATGAGATCTCTAGAGTCGTCTAGGTTGGTCTCACTTCAGAAGCGACAATAGTCTAGATAGTCTAGTATTAAGGTACTAGTCCCCTGAATCAAGAAGACCCTACTTTAAAGCATGCCAGCAGCATCGTTAAAAGTTCACTCAGCTTTTATTAAAAAAAAGTAGTACAAACAATCGATTCTCATTGGTTATATCGGTGAAATCAATACAATAATAGAATATTTTCATTGCAAGTGTTCCATGGTTCGTAATCCATTAATTGATAAAAATATAAATCGTTTCAATATCTAAAACTAATTTATACCATATTAATAGCTAACAAAATGTTAAATTGTTTGTTCGCCCTTTTTTATATTCATAATTTCTTTTAAGAGGAAATTCTATTGGAATTTTGAATTTAATTCATTTGCTTTTTTTTGGGGAATAAACTTTTTGTTCTTTTCCAGGAAAATAACAGAAGCAAAGCAAATAAAAAACTGGTAATATCAACAAATGTCTGGGCATGACACATGGTTAGTTGACATAATTTGATAATCTTAATCTAAAGATACTCCAACAAATTTATCAAGCTTGAAGCGACACTTCTAAAAAGCTAACGTATTTTAATCTTTTTCCAAACAGTTGGAGGTTTGATCTGACATACAAGTCCAACATTTATACTAGGTAACCTAACAAGCTTGATTAACTTGTTGGAGTGTCTGTATGTAGCTTTACTTGCGATTAGGTCTTCTTTAAATATTCCATTTGCCACAGGGTAGCATTTTTTTTAGTTTTCTGTATCTATAGTAATTTCAGAAGCTTAGGAAATCATTTTGCATTTAAGACATATATCCATATTGCACTAAACAGCACTAGAAATTGCTGGAAATATTCTGATTCCTTTATTAAATAAAGAAAGAAATCAGGATATTTCCAGAAAAACACCAAATTCACTACACCACACGACCGAAAGAATAACATAAACAAAACAACGTCAAAACAATTTCGACGTTTCCTTGAAATATTCACAATTCAAGATTATTCGAGAAATATTGCCATCTAGTATAGAAAAGCCAGCGAAAATCTAGACTTTTCGAGCACTCTCCAGATACACACACCAATTTGCTCTAAAAGCAGCCGAGGGTCGAGTCTAAGATCAGATTTAATCAAACAGTTGAAGTCTAAACTTCGTCCGAGATTAAAAACAGAGATTTGAAACGTGATTATTTCGGAAAGCGATTACAAGGGGGATTTGAATACAAAAGTGAAATAGTGATCTATTATTGAAAATAGTGACTGTGTATTTAAATAAACTGTGATAAATTAATTGTAATAATTAATTATTGACAAACAAATATTTTTAAGACAATTGTTACCGCAGAAATAATTATAATAAAGTTTATACACTAAATTCACATAAATAAAAAGTGTTAACATTTACATAACATCGAACCGAACGGGTAGCACGTTACAATATATCGGATCCTTACTTTTTACGAAGGTGCCACAGTATCAGTGACTTTCTAATACTGATTGATTTGTCGACTATAACTTTATACTGGACTTGTTGCTCCAAAACTAGATGTCACATGAAACAAGTTCATTAGACCTTAAATTGAAATAAACTAAATTTATACTGTTTTTAATGAAAACGAGTAGATAGCAACTGTGATACATATTTGATTACATTCTTTTATTGTGGACTAACTAGATATTGCATTATTTATCCAATCTATTCTATCTCATACTAAATATGAGATATTTTTCAGGATTTCAATAATATAGATTCGTTGGGCACCTGTTGTTCAGACTTTCATTTTATCCACTTTATACGGAATGTACAAACACGACGCACCAATAACACTAAACTCAAATATATATTGAAAAGTTCACATTTTCAATCGAATAAAATTTTATATCCAAACAAAAATATATTGTATAGAATATAAGAATCCTTTTTATTATTAAAGGAACGTGTATATTTACTTATCATATACAAAAGAATTGAATCTGGAATAGAAACTGTTTAGTACGAGTGTTAAAGTAGATATCGATATTGTTCTCTGTTGAAATTTTATGATAACATTGTTATTAACTTTTTTTGGGAATACCAAAAAAAAAAAAAAAAGCTTAATACAGAATCTTATCGTTTAGGTTTTCATCAATCGTGAGTAAGAATATATTTATTACTTTTTATTTTATAAAATTGTTATAACAAATTTTGGTATGGTAAATGTTCTCTATGCAAATTTGTTTCTATATTGAACATAAGAAAATGCGACATTTGTATTAAATCACTTTTGAATTTTGATATGTTATTACTTAAAATCTATAAATAAAGCCACGTACAAACTAAACAGTGACATATGTGAAAATATTACTTTTCTAACAATATTTTTCAAGTCATGAAAATGACACCCAAAATCAGCCAACCAACTTTCGAATGCAAAATATGTATTTCAAGCTTATATTTCTTCATAATCTATCGGATATCCCCTTTAAATGCAATATAGAAAAGCATATACAGGGTGGCAATTAAATCATAAATCATAAATCATTTTTAACTTCTATAAGAACTATATAAGTTACTGGAATCATGATCGAAAAAAAATACAAATCTCCACGTTTTATACAAGGGGCAATCCAAAGTAATCAGGACTTTAAAAAAAAAACAGAACAAATGGTTTTTTCGGCAAAATCAATTGATTTTATTCAAAATAGTCTCCTTCTGCTTAAATACAGCTTTTTGCACGGTCCAAAAGCATGTCGAACGAGTGTTTTAGCTCGTTGGCCTGTATGGTCGCCAGTATGCCGGTGCAAGCCTCTACGTCTGCATAACGCTTTCCTTTCATCGGCAAATGCATTTTTCCGAAAAGGTAGAAGTCGCACGGTGCCATATCCGGTGAATACGGGGAGTGGTTGATGCTTAAAATGTGATTTTTGGTGAGATAATCGGTCACAAGCGTCGATCGATGAGACGGCGCATTATCGTGCAACAAACGCCAACTTCCATCTTCGCGATATTCGGGCCGAACACGTCGAATACGGCGCACCAAACGTTTCAAAACTCCTAGGTAGAATACCGCATTAACGTTTTGACCGGGTGGAACAAATTCTTTGTGGACAATACCCTTGGAATCATAAAAACAAATCAGCATTGTCTTCACTTTTGACTTCTCCAGGCGCGATTTTTTGGGTTTCGGCTCGTCCGGCGCCTTCCATTCAGTACTCTGGCGTTTCGTTTCGGGATCATATTGAAAACACCACGTTTCGTCACCAGTCACAATGTTATAAAGGAAGTTTTTGTCCTTTTTGACCTCTTTAATGATGTCCTTCGAATGTTGAATTCTGAGCAATTTTTGGTCGTTCGAAGCTCATTTTCGCACCGATGACACAAACATACTGACACTTAAAACGCAATAGCTTCACTTTCAATAGATGAAATGTCATGAAATTCTCACAGGAAGTCGATAAAGGATAGCAGATTCTAACGCACCAGTCGACATATAGATGGCGCCACTAGGGGCGCTAGATTCAAAAAGTCCTGATTACTTTGGACAGCTCCTTGTAAGATTCTAAATCGTTTGCAATCCTTTTTATTTGTCTGTCTGTCGTCTGTCTGTCTCTCTGTCTGTCGGTCTGTCTGTCGTGTACAAGGTTGCGGCCGTAATTTTGAAGCAATTTCCATGAAAATTGGTAAGAGCGTTTTTTCCTCGTGAGAACCATTCTATCAGAAGTTGGGTTTGATCGAAATAAAGCTTCGGGTAGCCGCCGAACAAAAGTTCGGTTTTTTGTGTTTTTACATTACAGGGTATTGTAACGTTATTTATGGACCGATTTCAATGTAATTTGGTATGAGACACTTTTTCATTGAAAAAACAATTGCGTCCAAAAATTAATGAATCTGAAAACAACTTCGGGTAGCTGCCGAACAAAATTCGGATTTTTTTGTATGAAATTTGGAGCATAACTTTGGGTGCTCGGACAAAACTTCGAAGTTTTTGTACGAAATAAATCATAAATTGTTGTATGAAATAATTTGATCGGTATGTATAGAAGTTCCCATAGTGGTTTGTGCACTATAGCTTATTTCTAAATAAATTACGATGATTTTTATGTTCCTTATTAAAGTCTGAAAAAAAGCAAAAAAGTGTTAAGAACAAAATCTCTACCTAACAGATTCATAAATCAATCTAAGTAGCTTGGTACTTAGGTCCTCCCAAAACATGAGAAAGTGTAAAACGTTAATCGCAGACAAATTCGTAGTTTTGCTTAGAATTGTTGTCAGACCCATATAAATATAAGTTTAAGTAAAACATGACTGAAATTTCGCCTTATTAGGTGAAACGTTGTGAATTTACTCATTGTTATATTTCAACCTCCATAAATTCATCAATTCTTTGAATATTGTTGTGATGATTTTTCCAAAATAAAACTAAAACTTGGAATTGTTTTCTTGCACATTGATCTTAGCCCTTCACTGAAGTAGTTTAAATATTTCCATTGGAAACGTTGATTCGCACGAACAAAAAAGTAGTAGATATTTGGTTTCTTTAAATCACGGTGGTCAAGGTACTCATAGTCTACCACTGCTTTCAATCGATAAATTGCCTTAAGTCATGTATGAAAGAAACGATCGAACCAAGCTTAAGGCCAATCTCCACACAGCCGACTTCCTATTCTGACGAGAAAAATCAGAAAACTAGAAAGAGATAGACTTTTGCAATATTCGCTAGGATTGATCGAATAAAAACATCAGAGTCTCCCCACATAATTTAGAAAAATTGGTAGTGTGCGACGGTATCGTGTGTGATTATTATGAGAGTATGCACTCGCAGATGAAGTGCCATATAAATCAGATAAACATGTTCATCTGTTTTTGGGGGGAATTACCTGCAGCTCGAATATCAGTTGGGGAAATTAGAAAAGCAGAAGCCGACCACTTTGGTGGATGATTGTTTTCTCACTTTCTGTTTAACCAATCTTTGTATAGTGTTATCTCATACTTGCATCAGATGTAGGAAGTCGACTGTGTGGAGATTGGCCTTTAGTCGCCTGATTTTGATTTGAATCCAGCTTTATATATTTATGAAAATCTTAGAATGAAATTTTGGATATTGGATATTAAAACGTTTATAAATTTATTTTAGACTAAAGTTAAAGTAAATGTTTGTAGTCCCTTCAAAATAATCATCCTGACTTATATTTGAAAATGTTGGGGAAAAGAAAAACAACACCAAAACTCTTAATATGAAATTTGAAAAAAAAATAGAAATTCCTATAAAAATAACGAAATTTCATATCAAATAAATATTAAAGGAAATTTTCAAAGTATTTTCTTTAGATTATGTAAGTTTTCCTTTAAAAAAAAATTTTAAATCCCATTTTACTAAATAAACATTCAAGTTCTTAACATTCTAATCTAAATCTTATTATAATTCAATTAATTTCATTTATTTCTAGAAGAATAGATTTTCTTCCTATTTAATCTTTTGTTGAAATCTTTCAGGAAAAACAACTAATTAAGTCCAATGCGGCTTTTATTATTGATCTTTTCTTAAGAAGTTGTCATCGTCATCTGTTCAATTTTTTTCTCATTTGTTTATTTAGGAAAATTCAAATGAGAAAAAATTAAACCAAAAAAAAAAAAAATTAATTTGATTAAAAATTTTGTTGTTCTTAAACTTTTTCCTTAATTGTTTTTGTTTTTAGAGGAAAATAAAAGGAAATTTCCTTTAACTAATGTGAAAATATTTTCTTTTTTTTTCCTGATAGAAATTATAATTTAAAGTCAATTAAGTTGTCAAAACAACACGATGCCGATCTCAAAAGAAAAAGAAAAGGTGTTCCAATGTTAGTAATCAAGAAAATTTTATGGTTTTATTTTTTTACCGTAAAAGTGCAGTATTATGAGTGAAAATATTGAGGAAATGGTTTAAGGAACGAAAAGGAAAATACAAATTAGAAAATCGTTTGTAAAAGTTGGAGAAGATTTAAATTGATTTAGAAGGAAGCCTTAGTCCCACTGAGACTCTGAAAATACTTTCCAGTAAATGTGTCTCGAAAACACATAAATAATATAAATAAATATAGTATTGTAAGGCAAAGAAAAGGAGAGAAAAAGTGAAGAACCGAGACCTGGATTCGAACCAGGGTCTCATCAGTCTCATGAGGCGTGGTCGAGGTCTTAACCAACAAGACCATTCTACACTATATCTACCAGCCTGTTCATTTGCCTTTTCCCTCTACTACCAATATAATTCAAATCATTACAACTGTTTTTGTCAAACCTCTCTATTGTTTTACCAAATCCAGTTGTATCCTATTTTTAACTCTTACAGTATAAATAATTAATTACTCGAAAACCTGGTTTATAAAAATGGATGTCTTGGTTAAACATTTGCCGTGAATTCCATTTTCGTATAAAAAACAGTACATGGACAAGTTGCAGAAGTGTTTACACTTCATTACCAGACAGAAATTCGGTAAATAAATGTAATAGCTAAGGAACAGGATTCATTATAAAGGACTATTTCGAATACAACCATGTAGACACAGCTGCATGGTAAGGTTCTAGATAAGTCCTATGTAAAGATGAATCATGTGGATAAGATGCCTACATGATAGTCATATGTTACGGAGATGATGACTTAACATAATGCCCTAGACAGTGGATTATTTTTTAATCGAGAATTGCGACACATTCTGTTTTTCTGGATTAAAATTCATTCTCAATTACTTTTTGACATTTCTCAAAACATTTAATAAATTTTTTTGGTTAGAAAATTTTGGAAGTAAAAAAAAAATTATTTATGAATATGCAAACATCTAAAATCTAAAAGAAAAAATTTAAAAATATTATATTTTTTAAAAAAAAGAATTATTTCTTTCAAAATAAAAAAAAATTAGAACCGCCAAATTCAAATCCGTTATTTTGCTCTGTGTCTTCTTCTTACTTTTTCAGTTTTGAAAGTTTATATCTATAAATATGAGCGGTATTATCAGATATAAAAGCTAAAGCTTTAAAGCTTTTCACAATCAGCGAGGAAAAAGTTCTCAATTATTCAATAATTGAGATTAAAATACTCGGTTAAATATCCTTAATAATTGAGAAAATCTGGTCCATTATCGAATTTTAACCGAGAATCGTGAGATAATCGAGATTATCGCTGCTAATATGTCTTTAGTATAAGACTAAGAAAAGTTCTACGTTAAATATAAATCATGTAGATAAGACGCCTATATGACGATAGAGATATTTAAACTAGGACCAGGGTAAAGAATAATCATACAGATATGATGCCTGAAAAGAAAAGAAGAAAAAATGAAGAAGGGGATGTTTTAAGCGGCAGTCGAGAGACAACCGCGATTCAAACAAGACTCAAATAATAAAGAAAGTATTGAAAAATTAAGTGTTTTTTTTAAAGTAATAAGTATCGTTTTTTTGTAAAAAATGACAAAATCATGCCAATTAGGTGCTTGTAAGTAATTCAAATGGCAAGCACTAATTGCAATAAAATTATACTAATAGCTGTGTTGGAATATTTGCAACAACATAAAAATGCATAGAAATAAAATATTGCTTAACGAAAATCAAGAAAGTCCTTGTTGACTATCGATCTGTTAATAAATACATATAAATAAATATATGTATATACCTATATCAAGAAATATTCTAAAAATACAATTCTATTGTTGATTTATTCGAAAAGGAACCGTCAATTTTCCTGATAAAATGCCAATACAAAATCTTAACCCAAAATGCTGAAACAACTAAATTCCCAATGGAATTTGAACAATCAAGAAAAGGGCACGATAAAATGAATCTATATACCAACAAAACAAGAGAAAAATTATTAAATTTAAAGGAGACGAAAAAAGGTAAAAGGTTTTAACAGGCTTTGGCAAATTACTTTCTAAATATTTTATAAAAAAAAAAAAGCTCAAACAAAACGAATGAAATGTCCTTCTAAGTCAATGGTCGGTCTTTTACCTTTTTTATATACTGAACTAAGGATAAAGTCCTAGCATTTATATGTTTTGCTTTTTGACTGATATTCTTTTGCAAATTTTACATCTTAATCGCATACACATAAAACCCAGAAGTTCTACAGTGACGGGATAATTAACCTGCCAGTATAATCACAAACCATCATCAACCAAAATGAACAATATTTAATTTAATAAAGATTTTGTTTCAAATGAAAATTTTCCTTTCATTTACACGCAGAAAGACACCCGCAATGATTTCTTGGTCCATCCAATATTTTATTTATTCCTTCGTTCGGGAAGGCACAATCAAATGAAAACGATCAAAAAAGCTAACGTATATGATTATATAACCGCATTTCAGCCGCAAAAACCTTATCTCGATATATATCTGATTTGTTGTTTCTTTTTCAGAATCGAAATACCTGGAGATGACATTGCGATTTATTAGAGCTCAAAGGAACCACAAAAAAAATATAATTGCAGAAACTTGCTGCTTTCGTTCACCAAAGAAAAAAAAATAACATTAGGCCCATATAAAGGGTGATTCAAACCTTACTTTTTTTTCAATAGGGTTTTTTTGACAGATCACGCGTGACTCGTGTCATTCTGATTTGTCATTTTTGTTCAGTATTGTATGGCACTTCATCATGTCAAGACTTACATCGTCGTTTCTTTGTTGAATGGGCGCTTGAACGCATCGAAGAAAATCCGGAATTTTCAAGCCAAATTTTGTTCAGTGATGAGGCTCATTTCTGGCTTAATGGCTACGTTAATAAGCAAAATTGCCGTATTTGGGATGATGAGCATCTACAAGAGTTTCAAGAGCTACCATTACATCCATTCAAAACAACAGTTTGGTGTAGTTTATGGGCCGGAGGCATCATCGGTCCGTATTTCTTCAAAAATGCGGCCGGCGGCCACGTTACCGTCAATGGTGAGCGCTATCGTGCCACGATAACGGACTTTTCGGTACCTGAAATTGAAGCCCGTGGTCTCGATAATATTTGATTTCAACAAAACGGTGCTACGAGCCATACAGCCCGTGTTACAATGGATTTATTGCAAAATCATTTCGGTGAGCAATAAATTTCACGTTTTGGCCCAGTGAATTGGCCACCAAGATCGGGCGATATCACACCTTTGGACTTTTTTCTTTGGGGCTATGTAAAGTCAAAAGTCTTTGCCGATAAACCAGTGACAATTGAAGCATTGGAAGCGAACATTACACGTGTCATTCATGAGATTCGGGTCGAAATGCTTGAGAGAGTATCGAAAATTGGACCGCCAGACTGGCCGAGCTGAAACGTAGTGCCGGCCAACATTTGAAGGAAATTATTTTCGAACATTAATTGTCATACTATGTGCTTAAAGTTGATAATAAAGATTTGATATTTGAATTCAATTCTAAGTGTTTTATTTTTATTTAAAAAAAAGTAAGGTTTGAATCACCCTTTAGTTGGTTGTACAGGTGTCGAAATACTGATATGAAACATGGTTCATAAGAGAGTAGAATTCTACATTTAAATTTTATATTTTCGACTTTCATAAATCAAAAAAGTTAAAGGTTAATATAACATAATAAAAAGCAAGCTACTTACACTGTCATATGGTAAACGAAACACTTCCATCCAGTTGGTCTTTCCAAGAAATTATAAACTTGTCCTTGAAATGTTGCACGACCAGTATTGTAACGACGTTGAGCTTTAACAAAACTTCTTGTTGCTTCACTAAAATTATTTGGACCACGTTCAGTAGGTAATAAAAGGCCTATTAATGCGAAAAAGAAGATAAAGTTTAAAAAAATGATTTGTTTAACATTGTTAGTATAGTACTTCCAGGAATTGGTGATGTACCACCAGGTGTGTTTCCAATACCGGCAGCAACACTTCCTCCCAGGCTACTTTCTGTTGTATCATTAAATTTTGATGAAGGTACCAATGATGATGTAGATGTTAATTGTTTACGAACTGGTCCTGTTAATGCTGCCGGACTAGCTGCAACACCACCCATTTCAACAATAATAGCACTCGGTGATAGGAATTTTTCTGTATTATTACGAATAATACCAGAATATTGTTGTTCACCGCCAAGTAATGTTTCAGATTCATCAAGAATCATCATTTCTGGTATATCGCCAGGACTTCGTGGTAAATATGATATTCTTGGCGGTTGTTTCCATTCGGTACTAATTCGATGTTTTGCCATTTTATTTTTGTTCTTATTTATTCTTTTTGTTTTGTTTTTTTTTTGGATTTATATATTTTTCTTCTATTGTTGTGTTACTAAATCTTTAATGAGAGAATCCTCTCGAAGAAGTAACACAAGAAATAACAAAGAACCCAAAAATATTGAATAATGGAACTTAAATAATGATTGATGATATTGAAGTTCTTTTTGTTGGAGGAATTTTAAATAAGCTCCATTGAGCTTTATTTGCTATCTTTCTATTATTTTCAGGCACATTGTTAATTGGATTTCTGAAATTGCAATAAAAAAAAAAAAAAATATTTATAAATTTTGATTTGATGAAAAGCATTTATTTTTGAAATAAGGAAATATAATTAAAGGAAAAGTTATAATGCAAAATTATATTTTGCTAATCAATTGGAAAACTAAATGACAGGAGCTTTGATAGAAGATCATTAAAATATTTAGGCATAAGGAATAATCGAAAAACGAACAATTTTCTAAACCATGAAATCACATACAAAGTCGACCTAGCAGAAAAACTTGGCCTAATTTACTTCTCGCCAGTCTTCAAATTTTAGTTAAGTAGGTAGAAGTAGATTTTATAGCGAATACTTTTACCTATTTACATACCAGTCCTTGAAAGGTGTAAATGGACAACGACTAATAAAGAAATTGTTGTATACACGTTGAATGCCATGGGGGTCACCGGTGACCGGCGAAGCCAAGATTATTAGAAGCACATAATTCGAGTAAATTTTTAATGCTTTTAATTTTTTTTATATTATTATCGTTACTAAAATGGTTTGAAGAAATTAATGAAATATTAGATTTTAGATTAGATTTTATTTTAGGGTGTTCCTGTACTGCGACCTTAAGATCTATTGTACCCCCTTTTTCTTTGGTGCAATAGTTAGGTTAACTTCCCATTCTACAACACCTCCTCCAGGCCTATTTCTCTTAGGAATTTTAGTATCCGGAGTGCATTAAGAGATTGTAACACACTTGGAGAGAAGCAATACGCCCCAAGATGTTTCCTTCTCCTACGGAGTAATGCCTCACAATAGGAGAGAATATGCATTGGGGTTTCTTCGTCCCACTCACAGAATCTGCACGTGCTATCTCTTTCAAGTCCTAGTTTTTTAAAGTGTGCTTTGAGTCTGCAGTGTCCTGTTAGGATTCCTCTCAGTACTCTTATATTCTTCTTATTAGTGCTGACAAAGGCTTTAAGTCTCTGTGGGTTGTATTCCCCAAGGAGATCCTTGGCCGGCCTTAGTCCTGGTTGTATTTGGTTCTTTCTGCCGCCTCTTCTTCCATTAAAATTTCTCGGATTATATGTGGTCCGATTCCACAGAAGGGTTCTGGACCTATGAAGGGTGTTCCTGCCCCTTGTTTCGCCAGTTTGTCGGCGTCTTCGTTGCCCTGGATACCCACATGCCCTGGTATCCAGTATAGGGTAACTTTGTTGTTTGTGCCTAATTCATTTAATTTGGCCACACATTCTTCTACCATCTTGGAGCATATTGTATGCGAGCTTAGTGCTCTGATGGCCTATCTGGACTATCTATCATTATCGATAGTCAGGCGGCCATCAGAGGAATGCAATATAGAACACACAAAAATAGTTTTATTTATATACATACTAACTGAGAAATTCATTTTGGCCAGACGGGCAAGACATGTAAAATTAGCGTGGCATTCAACGTGGCATTCAACCTAAGTTTCATACATGCGTACAAATCAAATCTGATAATGGAGCTCTAAACTATAAGAGAAAATCTCAAATTTTCACATCTTTATATATTCTGTATTAAAGTGCTTTCTGCTTTGCTACTCTAGAATGCAGTATTGGCACTTCTGTTATCAAAAACTAGCTTCTATTATGTTTATGACCAGTTATTATATTGTAATAGACACTATAGTTTATAAGAATATAAAAGTCTATTTATTGAAAACGAACAATACTCGAGGTACTTACTATCTTTTAACACAACAGTATCAAGGCACAATTACCGTAATCTGAGAGTACTGAAGTATTTTTATATACATTTATGATTTCGGGTCAACCATCTTTAAGCTCACTAAATTAACAGTATAAAAAGGAAATTGCTTCCGATGAACTTTATTATTTGACATTTTCTTTTAGACGCGTATTATTTTTCCACATTTTCCTCACTAAAGTTTGAATATTGTGCAAACAAATAAACTCAGTTTGAATTAAATACAGTAAAAAATTGTTATAAAACCCTTCCCTTTGACTTCACAACTAACAAAATTCTTTTAAGAATTTTCTTAATAATAATTTACACATTTTTTTGTTATTCAATTCATGTACATATCAAGAAAATTTCCCGAATTTTTTTTTTTTTTTTAAGAACTCACTATGCTAAGACTTCCTGCTCTAGAAATACTTCCTGTTCTGGACAGCTATTTATGTAAAAAGGAACTCGTTGAAAATTTTGTTGTAAAGTACTTTTATTAAGTTAAAGACTTTCGTTATTTCTTTTGTACATAATTTATGATTTGTATATGAATTATGTGATTCAGCAGAAATTTTAATGGGAAATGTCTTGTGAAAATGTCGTTACAATAAATGTTAAGAATAAAAATTTCAGTATAGGGTTCGTTCACCAAGCCTCTCTCTCCTGTATGTAATAATCTCTTAAACTAATTCGAAATCTATGCAAGTCATTATCGTTGAAAATCATAGGTTTTCATCATTATTCAAATGTCTGTTATCATAATTTTGAACACATTTTTTGACTTCATATTAAAAATACAAGCTTTTTAAAATATATTATTAAAATTTTCCTTCCAAAAATAAGCAAGAAAAAATATTTTCTACTCTTTTTTTAAAATACACTAATTATCCTTTAATTATTAGGTTTGAAGGGAATTCATTAATGCTTTAGAATTTATTTGAATTTTATATACAACAAAATTATTCTAAAAGAAAACGGAATTTCCCTTTTTTTTTGGTGTTATATTTTCTTTCATTTTGTGTTTTAATTTTTTAGCAAATTAAAATTAAATTGTTTTCCTTCTTTTTATTTATTCTAGGAAAAATTTCATAGAGGAAGGCAGGGTATATTTGGTATTTTACAATGATACTGTTACGATGGGAATCGACAGCACGTAAAGGATATAAAGGAATGTTAACCAAATGGTCAATTAAGATGTTATAGATTTGGCATACAAAACCTGACTTTTAAAATATTCAAAACAAGAAACTAAATTAGATTATTATTGCTGTATTTTATTGGGAATTCTATCCGCGCTTACAATACATTTTAAAGGTTCTTAATTAACGACGTATAATATTGGGCGCTAATTAGCGATGGACAGTAGGCATGGATAGCAGGATGGATATTAATATCTACCAGATGGTAGATGGCGCGAAACAAAGGGTTTTTTTTCATTAGAATATTTAAAAATAACAAAAAATTGGTTTGAATCTTGAAACGTACCTCATTTTGATTAGTTTTTTTTCTATTATTTTTATTGCTTTTTGTCTTATTTAGTTAAAAGAATACTTTAAATAGTCGTCTCGCGAAGTATTATTTGTTTTGATTTCATTATTTGTCTAAAAAAAGAATTTTTAATTTGTTTAATCTCAAAAAATTACCCTTGTAGGGTACGCAACCAAATAATTTGGTCAAATTATTTCAGTGGTTCGAATATTCGAAATTAAGAATTTATATAAGAGAAATCGTTCTTTTGAGAAAGTAAATTAGCGCCCGATAGAATTCCCAATAAAATACAGCATATATCTCATTATTAGTGAATTATTATCTTCGAAATCTGTAAAACTTGGATTTTAGTATTTGGAGTCAGCAAAAGAGGAGATAGAAAAGTAATTAATTCCTCACCATAGTATCTTAAGCTGAGTATCCATCAAACCGATAAAGTATCTACTATGTAGTGGATACTGGAAACGAAATCTCCATACAATAAATCACAGTTGTTATTCGCAGGAAATAACAAAACAATCGAGGCTTTTTCTGGTTTGAAAATCGAACAAGAGTTATAGAAGGCAGAATTAGAACAAAGTAGAATGACATAGCAGAATTTAAACACGATTGGCCTATATATCTCAGTAAACCTAGGACATAACAAAAATCTAACACCTGTGACAGACTAGGGAATTTTTATTCACATTCTGAGATCATATCTGATCATGTTTCAGGAACTAGACTTCTACATTTAGTTAAATTACCTGTAAATCTCGGATAGATAGATAAATTTCGTTCATGACAGAATAGAATTTAAATCCAGTTTGACTACTGTATTATATCAGAATCAGAATAAATATCCTAGTTTGTTGCAAACTTTAGCGACGCAATCAATACTTATTAGTACAAATACGGAAACATTTCTCTACTAAGATTAATTTTATCTTTTCTACAATATATTAAGTACAGTTCTATTATATTTCATATCAAAATAATTCAAATAAATTTTAATTCCTAGTAAAAGAAAGAGCGGATTTGGGTGACTTAATAGGTTAAACTAATTTTTTAATCGGATTAACCTGAATTTCACTATTACCATTTTGTTGATTTTGTATTTGAAAAATTACCAGCTGTCTCAAAATTATATTCATACTCCTTTCTACCCTATGCAAATTAGATATGATTGTAAAACGACTTGAAAACCACACAAACAGGTGATAAAATTCGTTCCTTTATTTTGTTGTCCACAAATTCCTGATGTTATCAATCTTTTGTTTTTAATAATAAAGAAAAACTGAACTCAAACCAAAGTTAGAATTAAAATTCTGATCGTTTTCTATACCGTATGTGGTTGTGTTGTTGACCACAAATTTAATGAACAAATAAAACTGAAAATTAATTGCCATCAAACACGCATAATTCCCAAAGAAAAATGTTTTTCTACTTAATTTCATCGAAATGAAATAGAAAACATATAGTAACTCAAAATCGGCTAATACCTCTATCCCTATGGTAGAAATGGGACTCGTATAGTTAACAAATCTATAGTTCAATGAATTAACTCAGAGAAAAAAGAAACAAAACTACTAATATTTCAATCTCCATAACTTTGTTTCGTCTTCTTCAAATTCGTGCTAATTCACAGGTAAGCAATGACCTAATAAGCATAAACATCTTCTCCAAATTTTATTCAAATCGGTGCATTAGTTTTTAAAGTACATCAAAAGAAACAAGTTTATTTTTTTCTACAACTAAATCTTTCTCTACTAACTGAAATTTAACATATTAGGTCTGTTTTATTTGCCACTTGCTCTGGAGTAGAGCAAATTTTTACATTGAAAACAAAAACAACAAAAGTGCAAATCCTACATTACTTTCAGATCAGGTGTAACTACAACACCCGAAACTAGTTCATTTTTTTCCCGTACAAAGTGTATTAGCTAAAAGTTTATCATTTCATTACAATATAGTTACTAAACAATTCAATTCAATTAAAGCTTTCTCCTACTCTTGCTCGTTTTATTTGCCACTTACCCTGCTCCAGGGTAGAGTATGACAAATAAAACAGACCTAGTATCTTCTATTTCCATGCCAAACTTGCTTTACAAATTTTCTAGTCACCCTTGTTTTTGCTTAATAACTTCGCACCCCCTCAGTCGATTTTGTTGTAGTGCAATACCAAATCGAGTTAAGAAATACACAAATCACATTGTAAATTTCATCAAAATCGGATAATGCTTTTTTGAGTTATCTTGTAGACCGGAAGGACATGCAGAAATCGATATTACTTTTGATTCTTTACACAACCATACCTTTGAAACTTTTCTACGATGATTATTACTATGCGTTACAAATGTAGTAACAAATCTAATATACTCTATGGTAGGTACTACCATAGGGCATAAAAAGGCTTAGTAATAGAGAACAAAATAGGTGCTCTTCTATTCAACAATAAAAAAAAAGAAAGATGTTTGGAAGGAAACCAAGAGATTAATTCTT
Source organism: Xylophagus ater (assembly GCA_963422695.1). Classification (NCBI taxonomy): domain Eukaryota; kingdom Metazoa; phylum Arthropoda; class Insecta; order Diptera; family Xylophagidae; genus Xylophagus; species Xylophagus ater. Next base: position 17,168,879 of record OY730481.1, read on the forward strand.
TGAAAAAAACTCAATTTGTAGACGAGAGTAAAAATTTAAAAATTTTAAATTTTACAATAAGAAAATTTTCGTCCTTATCAACAAAGGAATGAATTTTTTTTATAATAATCACAAATAGTACAAATTTTCTGTTATTAAAAGGTTTGTGTCAATGATAACGATGTGGGAAATTTTTCACAACTCCAAGAAAATGGTATTTTCAAAGCTTTCATTCAGATGTCTCTTAAATCTTTAAAAGGATTTTGTTTTATATTATTCAAAACAATATATATTGTTATTATTATATAACAATTGTTATTTTAACAGAAAAGAAAGGACATATAGGAACTTAAAATTGGTTTTTAGGCGATTTTTCATGTCCTACGGTAGAAATGGGACTCCGTGTTAACAAATTCATTTTTCAATGAATTATAACCTACAAAAAAAACAATCCAAACGAATAATATTTTAGAGCTTTTTCTTTATAACTTTGCTTCCTCCTTTTCGAATTCATTCTAATTCATAGATAGCCTGGGACCTAATAGGATAAATATCTTCTGGAAATTTTATGGACTTCGGTAATCTCGAAAATAGTGAGTATTTAAATTAAAACTTCTTGCGACTAGCGAACCTGACTCGCATTTTCTTCGCAATCTCTATGAGAAAGTCGGCAATTTAATATTAAAGATTTAGCTATTGAGATGGAGATTTTTAAAATAGCGATAATCATACAACTAGTTTTTTCTCCACTATACTTGGCTGGATTTTACCGAACATTGGGCATAGTCTATTTATTTAGTCAATCTAATGCTCTAGACAGATCTCTGATTTTAATTACAATAATTATTTTTTAATGATATTTCTGGATGACCTATGACACATCTTCTTTTTTTCACAATGATAATTATTCTTGTCATTACAAAAGGTTCAAACAATTACTATTTTGGATATAATTTTCAAAACTCAAAAATATTAATTTTGATTCAATAAAATTAATTTTTTTAAAATTGTGTTTAGTAAATTTTATGTAATTTTTAGAATAATAACCATTTTCCCTCCTTTTAAGTTTATGTGAAAGAAGAAAACATGTCAAAATCATACGAAATTTTTAAAATGTTCAAATGTAGGTGGCCCTGTAAACAGTGTGAAGCAACAATTTGGAACCTCTTCACAATTTCATTTGATAATTAAAACAATAATGATGCTTGAAATAGATACTTAAAATTGATCATTATTACATAAATAAATGTCATTATCGAGTTTTAATGACCGATTGGGCAATAATGAGCATTAAAATCGGAGATCTGTCTGGGATATAAGTAGTTAACTTAAACAAAGTTGCTACACAAACGACAAATATTGTATTTGTGGTCATCTTGATTTCTGCCTTAGAACTTTACTCCAGTTGGACCGATTTTTCTGAAATGCACTACCAAATCGAGACAAGGCATGTTTAACCAATATTCGAAATATCATTAAAATCTACCAAATAGTTTTTGAATTATCGTGTAGAGACGAAAGGACAGAACTTTTGATTGTTTTTACAAATAAAGTTGCAAAACAGCATAAAACATAATTTTGTAATTTTAAACTAATAATAATATATTCAATTTCAATAAGCATTAGAAAATAAATTCAATATAGTATAAGGTATTAAAAGTTAATACCAATAATAAAAATAAAACTATTTTTCAAAACAAAAACAAAAAAAACTATGAGTATTAAAAAAAACTACTTTAATCGAAAAAACGATTATCCCAAGAGAGAATTATTATACCAAAACCATCAACTCCTACGACACTAATTTCGCTTCGATGAAAACGGAAAATTGGAATGATTTTGTGAAGTTATTCCATTTTTCGGTCTCGGTAGGGCAATCAGAGTTAATTGTTCAGCATATTGGCGAAATAAACTTTCATTCTATTTCAACCACACAACCTCAAACTCCATTAATATCGGAAAGTTTTCCAACTTTCTATATTCAACATTTCACTGTAGATGTTCATTTTCCGATTTACTATGGATTTTCCTGTTTTATATATATTTGAACTTTTGAAGGTGTTATATTTATGCCAATTTATTACATTGCTCTTTCCATTTTTCCGTTGTTTTCTTTTTTCTTCGTATAAAAACAAATCAAGTAAACAACAACAAGAACAAATTTAATCCATTCAAACCTCATCGATTTTAATAAAGTTAACAAAATCTTGTGAAGAGTAAACAGACTCACTCCCGTTCACACCACCAATCACAACAGTTTCAATTCTGGATGGTATTCGGGTTCACTGCCGATTGACTGGAAAAATCTTATTTTAAATGTGTTTTTCGTTAACAATATTTTTTATCAAGAAAATAAAAAAGAGCAACAAGAAGGATTGATGTTACTAAATGGAAACTTAAATCAACAAAAATTTCTTCTACAGAAAAAAAAAAAGTATGATAATGTTTCCAATTCCAGACGTATTTTACAAAATTTATTAGTATAAAATCCCTGTTGGAAAATTTGATTATCATTATTTTGATTAGCATGTAAATGAAAAAAGGTTGTAAAATTGCAAAGGTTTATCGCATTTATCAAGAACAGCCTAAAGGTTACACCAAATACTATCTCAAGACAATGCCTGGCTAAAAAAAAGGGATTCTCAAATGTATTAGAATTGTTTCAAAATTATAAATTCATTTCTATTCTCAAATTGATTGATAAAAAAAACCTACTAAATATGAATGCAGTCAGTTTAATCTGAAGTCAAAGAGTTGACTTTTAAAACTCGAATCGATTTAACATATTTCCGTATATCAGTAAACGCTATATACCACGAATTTAGATGAGCTGGCAATTCGCTCAATAGTATTAATAATCCATCTTGATACGCTGTGGCGATATCTTGCTGCAAAATTAAGCAAAGACCGCATAACACAAGCTTTCTCTAACACCTCAAGTTATAGTTTTAAAGGGTCGGTCCATCTAAATTAAATTTATTTTTGTTTGAAGAAAGAACTAAATATTTGCTATTCTTTAGTCTTATGCTCTAGACAGATCTCTGATTTTAATTACAATAATTATTTTTTAATGATCATTATTCTTGTCATTCAAAAAGGTTCAAAAACTTACTATTTTGCTTATAATTTTCAAAAGAGAATGTTTATTCATTTTGATTCAATAAAATAATTTCTTTTAAATGGGTTTTAATAAATTTTAAGGAATTTTTAGAATAATAAACATTATTCCATCTTTTAAGTTTATGTGAAAGAAGAAAACATGTCAAAATCACATGAAATTTTTTAAATGTTCAAATGTAAATGGCCCTGTAAACAATGTGAGGATACAATTTAGGACCTCTTCACAATTTCATTTGAAAATTAAAAAAATAATGATGTTTGAAAAAGATACTTAAAATTGATCATTATTACGTAAATAAAGGTCATTATCGAGTTTTAATGACCGATTGGGCAATAATGAGCATTAAAATCGGAAATCTGTCTAGGATATTAGACATGTATTTTTTCCAAATCCCAAACGACCAATTTATGTGTCTCATTAAGTACTAGTTTTTGGGTGGTCTTCTATTAAAATCCACGTTGAAAGCACTGATTAAAATTCGTTGTACACGTTTGCTTGATCAGCCAATTTTCTTCGCGATTCCTTGCCATTCAAGCATTATAGTATTCTTTCTCTTATTCCGCTAGGATTTTGTCTCGTGACATAGCTTAATAAAGCCTTACATTGAACTTGAATTGAATAAAATTTGTGGCAATCTCAAAGATCAATAGGTATAGTTGAATTTAAGGATTTTACAGCAAACTCCTTCGAACCATTTCTAAGAAAAATATGGACTTTCTTTTGTTTTACTCGGTTTTTTTTCACCTTGTCTGATTTTGTCACTTTTGTCTGACTAATATCAAAATAACCATTCTAATAACTTTGTATATAATTAACAAATTTACCGAAAATATTCTAGAAATCATGTACACTTAAGAAGATTTCTTCAAAATGTTTAAAATGTCATTCGCATACTTTGGATCAATCTTCTCCCTTTATCTATTTTTTTCTCTTGTGTAGCTGATTTTTATTTCGTTTATCCACCCAAAACCTTGAAGTGTCAAGGCTCAAAGAGTCTTATCAAAACGAAAGACAAAAAAAAACCATTGATATAGATTTTAAAGAGCAGCCAATCTAAAGTTTCATCTTCCTCAAATGGGAATTATTGAAATTTTCATATTTTATATAACACAAGATGGGATGATAAAATTCCCATCCACCACATTTATTATAATCATTTATCATTTTCTAAAAATAGCATACAAAAATATTTTTCAGAAGTATAACATATACTTCTTCCCTGTCCTCCAAAGGAAAAAATTACTAAATTAAGAATTAAAGGAATTAGGCATATGTAAATAGTTTCGTATATATATATATATATAGATTTGTGTAAAGAATTCAGTACTTACATATGGGAATTCAAAGGTATATATGGTAGTACAATAATGACGTCGACAATATTATTATTTCAGTCAACTACATATGGTCACTTATTAGATATAGTTTCCTTCATTGTGTACACAAAAGACAATTCAATATATACAATCCTTTTTATATGGACATCAACTTCAAATGGATAATAGTACAACATAACATATAGTATTCAAAGTCATGGCTTATAGATATGAAGTAGTCGTCTTTTGAATTAAATATGCATATATGAGAATAGTATGGATGGAAATTCAGGATATACACAGTGAGTGATATCGATAACACATATTCTTCCGGTTATTTCGGATACTACTATAATATTCAACTCTTTATACTCTTTATAACTTTTGTACTCGTACTAACCTTTCAGCAGTTGAATAGATAACAAAAGATAAAGGTATAGGAGTTTCAATTTAGTGAGGGGATCATATAGTATTTAGAATTCACTTTAAAAAAATAAAAATTCTTTTAATAAAAACATCGAGATTATCTTTCCCAGTTTGGGTTTCATTCAACAATCTTTTTCGTCTAAAAAGAAAATATTTTTTGTTACAGCTAAATTAAAATTCTTCTAAAATTTTTCACAATTAAGACAATAACGTTTTTTTTTGCAAGAAACCTTAATCACAATTTTCGCAAAAGCTTTTTCCTGAGAAAGGACAAGAAAAACAACAAATAAAAATCAGAGTGAAAAACTTCCTCTCAATCTAAAATTCAATCAGTGAACGGCGCAAATAAAATATAAAAAATAATAGGTAAAAAGTAAAATAACCTGAACTAAAATACAACAGCAGAGTATAATAATGTCAAACTAAAATGAATCCTTACGGGTTGTACAGAAGTACCAATCCCTTTTTGAAAACAGTGTGATATACCTAATGATTTCCGACAAGAAACATGAAAAACCATTTCATATATTAAATATATAGTTCCATTAGAACAGTGAAACGACTGGTGAGAAAAGAATAACCGACCAAGAAAAATGGACTGGAAAAACTATAGTTTGATACAAGGTGTTTATGAAGCGGTCTTTTCGTCAGAGTATTAAATGTTTCAAACAAAGTTCTAGTTCTACAGTAAGATCTTGGAAGCAATTACATCTTCCGTATAATCACTAATAGGATGTTGTATAAAGTACACATCTCTAGTTATGTCTTACTTAGTTTACAATTGCCAGACGTCCTGATTTTTCCGGACATGTTCTGGTGTTTGGATTATATGCGGGTGTCTGAGCTAACTTTCTGCGGGTGTCCGGTTTTGTGATTAAGATTTATTGTTATGCAACATTTCAGTCATAGAACTACAAAAGATTTTACAACAAATTTCAATTCACTTACGTATTAGCTCTAAATTCTTGCCATCAAAAGTTAGAACTTCGTAATCAAGCAGAAAGTGGTTCAGAACTATGGATTACATAGTTTCATGTAATGTATCTAAATGCTCCTGAGTACCAGCAGCATATATGCCTCAGTAAATAATGGTGTTGAAACAATAAAAAATTTTACTTCCAAAAGGACGAGTCTGTTTGTAAGACACAATTATAGTTGACCAATGTTAAAAACATTAATCTGCTAAAATGGATGAAGATAGAAATTAATTTTTCGTCTATCAGAGAAACCTAAATGAGACAAATTGAATAGGGCATAACCCAACTAACATTGTATATCAATTCGCTGAAATATAAGTTCTTTCAAAACTTGGTGAACTTTATTAAACACTCTTTATACCAAGGCTGTCCAGCCCGCGGCCCAAGGTATCAATGCGGCCCGAAAATATTCAAAATTACTGAAGCATGTCCATTTTTCTAAGGAATGATTTGTGTGCTTGCGCTCTCATGCTAAAGCTGCCAAGTGACAACCAACAGAAACAGGACCAGAACAGAAAGCTCTTTCGTTTCATTTTATGATATAGATTTATACATATGGTAGTAATATACTTGTAGCACTATTCTTGTTCCAATGCGGCCCAGGGAAACAAAAAGGTTGAACACCCTTGCTTTATACTGTATAACCAATAAAAGAACAAAATGTAATGGCTTAATACAATATTTCCATTTAATTATTTTCCTGTTTGGCCTGATAACAATTTATAGATTTTTTGACGGTTAAAATGGAAACTTTAAAACTTTGTGGTCTATTATCTTAATCAAGAAAAAGAAAAATTCAATTTCTTTAGAATGCATTTAAAAGGAAACAGAATTGACCTATCCACGTACCACAAATCCTTTTTGAAGCAAAAATATCGTGACTAAATTTCATTTCATTTCAAAATATACGTTCTAGAAATTTGTTTTTTTGTTTGTTTGAATTGAATAAATTTTATAGTTTTAGAACAGACTTCTTGAAACTTTGGAAAGGTTTATCCATTGTTACACTTAGATAGATAGAATAGCATAAAGCATAGAAGAATATGAGCATTTCCATTTATTTTTCTATCATAAAACAAAAGAGCTAACTATTCTTGTTGAATAAATTTTAATAGTTAAACTTTCTTTTTACTATAATATCCATTTTTTATTTGTTTTATGAATAAATTTTGTTTTGATTACCAACCGATGACAATGGTACTAACTTTTTTCTTTTTTAAGGATAAATAAAAGATTTCATTGTAACCAAATCAATTCAAGATGATTTTCTAAGAAATTCTATGCAACGAAAAATAATCCAATATAAACAAAAATATTTCCCAGAAATCGGTTAATATGAATGAATGAATCGAATTAAATTAATTTCATTATCAACGTTAAAACAATTCGAATAGGAAGAAGGTTAATGTATCAACTTAAAGAGTCCATTTATTTGATAAGGAAATATAACAGACGAAAGGATATTAGATTATGTGAAAATCCATGAAATATAACATATCTGGAGGGTCACAAAAAGATATATAGATAAAATAGTATTTTTATTCATAAATCATTTGTGAATTGTGTATTATCTTCAAATTGAATTAAATAATAAAGAAAATTTTGTGATGCGTTAAGGTTTTGTGTTTTGTGTCTTTAAAAGAGCCAGCACGATTTTATATATTAGAAAATGTTCAAACTGGTAAATTCTGAAAGTTCTGAAGATTTCCAATAAATATTTAGGGCTTATTTCACAGTGGTGGCTTAAGTCCGGCTTAAGCCTAAGCAAGATTCTAGGCTTAAGCTCAGCTTTTTTATTTCTACATTTCACGGTGCAGGCTTAAATGATTTTGAAATGTGGGCGCTATTGTGAATATTTCTTCGTAATTTTCAATCGTGAATGATTTGTTATACATTTTAAATGTCAAAATTTTGTTCGCGGTAAAAATTTCGAATTTAAATAAAATAAATTTCAATTAAATTAAAATAATAAATTAAAAACTCAGATACATAAAATGGATGGAAGAAATAAAAGAATTGCGAATTTCGGTCGTCTCAATAAAGTCACAACTAATTCTAAATGTAACTCTTCATCGCTCATATTTTCTTCATCAGATGACATTTTTATAAAAAACCATGAGTAATTTGTGCCTATTACGATTATTTTATTTATTTTTATAATAGGCCTGTTTTATTTGCCACTTGCTCTGGGGTAGAGCAAATTTTTACATTGAAAACAAAAACAACAAAGGTACAAATCCTACACTACTTTCAGACCAGGGGTAGCTCTCACACCGAAATTAGTTCAGTTTTCTACCATAAAAACTGTATTAGCTAAAAATTTCCCATTTAATTACAATATGGTTGCTAAGCAGCGCATACAAACATTTGAATTAAAGGTTTTTATTACTCCTGCTCGTTTTATTTGCCACTTACCCTGCTCCGGTGTAGGGTATGGCAAATAAAACAGACCTATTATAATTCAATTGAAATTTGTTCGTTTTGACGTTTATGCATTCGCTGTCAAATTGAAAAAATTGAACTTAAGCCGTCGATATTGCTAGCTTAAGCTCTACTGAAGCTCTGAATAATCCGCACTGTGAAATGCACGTTCCAGCTTAAATATTGCTTAAGCAACAAATTAGGCTTAAGCCACCACTGTGAAATCGGCCCTTAGTAAATCATTTTTTTAATAAAATTTAAATACAATTTCAGTTTCACATGGAGTCATTTAATTAAAATTGAATTGCAACTTGGAGCACATTTACATAAATGTTTTTTATTTAAATTCATTCTAAACTGTCGAAAAGTAATAATCTTTACAACACAATAGAAAATCGAAAGTCTTAAAGATAGGACCCACAAGACTCATCGATGGCGATTTTATTTTTTAAAAAATTGAATTACAAAATAAAATAACAATTTAATTCCGAACCGAAACTCGTGTGTAAACATAAAATTATTTATTAATCAGTTTGATGTCATCCAAGACTTATCCAATTATTAATTTATCAGAAAAATCTTCATTTGAGGTGATGGAAAATTTTTCATTTGTTTATCCAAGAAAATTTTTTCCAAATACTTATTTTTTTGGAAGAATAAAATTTGCATAATTTTCATGTTTAATTTTTTCGAAATCTTATAAATTATTTGAATATTTACACGTTTGATAATAATAAGCGCAAAACTCTTCTAAAACATAAGAAAAAAAAAAAACAAAGTATTTTGACTTTATAAAATTATAATGAATTGAAGATAATCATCCAGTTCACAGCAACAGAATCAGCTTTTAACTTTTGTATATCTTCGCTATACACTAAGTACAATGTTTCAATTCGGTATCTTAAGAGATTCATCTTGACGTTACTTTTTTTCCCCAGAATTTAATCTGTACACCAGTTATGTGTGCGGCTTTTACTCTGTGACCATTAAACTTGAAAATTAGATGATACCTATTGTGGTTACTATCCACCCATCTTCATTCTAGTCATAGTTATTTCATACAATGTGAATTTTACCGAGAATAACAAAAGTTTTGTGGCATCTGCAATATGTAACAAAACTTTATGGCAAACCATTTATTTGGTTGCACACAAATGTATAGAAGAGTGATAATTCTTAAAGGTTATATACTGAAGTAATTTCTACACGGGGAAAAATATATTTTAAAAGACATCGAAAATTTGTTAAAGGTAGTCTGATAAAAATCTTAACTTATTCCCTATTCCAAATTCATATAAATTCTCAAAGCCTTATATTACCACATCCCTTTTTGTTCCCCTGGTAAGACCTCTACTTACCACCGTATTGGTCAAGTGAGGATGTGTTTCTATTTTAATCTTCGCGCTTAATAATTATTTACCTTTTTTTTAAAGGAGGTAGGTGCCAAGGCACCCCGTACTTAGGCCATGCGGCCCATTGTACCCTCGGGAAAATCTGGACATATGTCCTGGGATTGCACAAGTTTTCCAAGAAAACCTATGGGAAAAAAGACTAATTACCTGTATCCTGTTTACCGAGTGGCAGCTTGTCCCAACTCTGGAAATAGTTCTGTCTTCTTCGGGTAATCGATTAAGGGTCCCACCTTCAGATTCCGGGCATTCGACAAAGTCAAGAATGGTTTTCCGAAGATCTTCTTTCGCAGGCCCGTTAAGGCATCACATAAACAAATAACGTGTAGTGATGTTTCCTCAACAGTTCTGCACTTACGACAGGTGGGATCAGATAGGATACCTATGGTATGTAGATGTTTGCGTAGGCAGTGTCCCGTGAGGGCTCCGACTAGCACTCTGGTTTTATTTTTCAGTAACGAGGCCCTGACAAGGCCTGGTTCAGTTACTTTTTTTTATTTACCTTAATAATTGTTTATTCTCATTTTGAAATGGTTTGCTACTAATTTGAAATTGAAAAGGTACCTATACAAGGCATTGATGGAATGCTTGTAGATAGTATACATATCAACGCAGAAGAAATTATAACGTAGAGATTAAAAAACTTTACCAATTAGAAGAAGTTAGAAAAAATTACATTCAGTTAAGAATGGAAACTACATCATCGGTCTTAGTAAATCTCAAATCAGTTTTCATAGTTTCTTCTTCTGCTCGTGGATAAGAAGTTTTCATACTATACATTTGCTTATGCTATGGTACATAAAAAGTGTCAACATTGTACTCACTCTTTCCCTTACAATTCAATTTCCGGCTTTTTAGTGATGATAATAAAACTCGTACAAAAGTACTAAACTGCTAAAATATTACTTTCAAAAAGACCAACGTTTCAACTTTTGCTTTTTCCTGATTCTTTTCTGTTTTTTTATTTTATTTTAAGAGCTTTCACTTGATTTACCACTGAAATCAAGCAAGAAAATTCTTATGGTCACTTGTTAAATACAAAATTTTCATCAACTTCTTTGTTTTTCCTGACAAATAATAAAAAAAACGTGAAAAATTTTATATAAAAGCAGTCATTGTTCAGTACAGCGAATTTTCCTCATTATTTTTTATGCCCTTTGGTATGTACTATAACTATACTTGATGAAATTTACAATGTGATTTGGTTATTCTTTTAACTCCATTTGGTACTGCACTCTTCAGCAAAATCCAGACAAATTATTAAGCAAAAGTGACCAGAAAGTTTTTCAGATTTAATTGAAAAATTTGTAAAGCATAAAACGTTATGGATCGTCCTTCTGTTAAAGGCGGAAAGTTGAAGTAAACGTATTTATATAGTTGAATTTTTAACTACATTCAGAAATTTGGACTCTCCAATTTTGTCATTTCTAAACTATATATATAACAAGTTCTGTATAGAATGCCTAAATACTTATGTACTTTAGTTCATTTCTCTGTTAATTACGAACTAATTTATAAGGCAGTGGCTACACACTCATGAAGGAATAATACTACCTTGATCAAAAACAAAACGGAATAACCACCGTGTGGCGCTCCCATCGTTCCGATTTGAGTTCTGTTTTTTTTTTGTTAAATTGGTACATCTGTTATTGATATTTGCTCTAAATCTTAGCGTCATAGCTTGACATTTGCAAAAGTTACGTAGCCAAGAGTACATCTATCTCTGTGTGTGTTGGCGATTTTTCCATTACTTTCTCTCTCTTCCCCGTAATGGTTTCTTAACTCGATTGAACAGAAAGAAGTCACAGGGAGCCAAATCAGGTGAATTCGGTGGCTGTTGAATGGTATTTGTTGCATTTTTCGTCAAAAAATTACGAATAATGATGGCACTGTGCGACGGTGCGTTATCATGGTGCACAATCCACGAGTTTTCTGCCCACAATTCTGGTCTTTTTCGGCGAATTGCTTCACGCAAACGTCTCATAACGCCAAAAATAATACTCTTTGTTAATGTCTGGCCTTCTGGCAAAAATTCATGATGCACTACACCATTGTAATCCATGAAAACCATGAGCATTGCATTTTTTTTTGACTGAAAACGACGTGGTTTTTTTGGTCTCGGCTCATTTGGTTAACGCCATTCACTTGCCTGATGTCTGGATTGCGTGTCGTACTCATAAACCCACGTCTCGTCTCCAGTAATGATCCTTTTGATGAATGTGGGATCGGATTCAGCCTCGCAAATCATGTCTTTTGCGACGTCAACACGGTCTCTTTTGCATAAAATTGTAAAAAATCGCCAACACACACAGAGATAGATGTACAGCTTGACATTTGCAAAAGTTACGTAGCCAAGAACGTAACTTTTGCAAATGTTAAGCTATGACGCTAAGATTTAGAGAGAATATCAATAACAGATGTACCAATTTAGAAAAAAAGCAGAACTCAAATCGGAACGATGGGAGCGGTGGTTATTCCGTTTTGTTTTTGATCAAGGTAGTATATAGTATACATTCCTCAGGAAGTATAGAGAAATTTTTAAACACAATCAACAGGCTTTTATGCAATTTCATTCCAAAAAAAAAGAAGAATTTAATAGTGCGGTTAATTAAGCTTTCCAGATCAATGATGAAGCATTCACGTTCTAATAAACTTTACGTTTTCTTGAATACAAATCAAGTATAATGCAAATGCTAAATGCCATCATTATAAAAACAAAAAAAAAAATAAGAAACGTTAAGGTGAAAAATTCAATAAAACTTGGTTGGAAAACTTTTTCGATTTTATATATGAAATTTTCTACACATTTTCTGTACGGATTTAAAATCAAGGAACTACTTTCCATCATCTTCTAAAGATTCTGGAATTTTATTAAATTATTTGAAATTGTATTATTTTCTTAATGAGGGAAAACAAATGCCAGCCATAATTTGTGCCAATATTTTGTCATCAACTATAAAAGTAATACTTGCATAATCATTTATTTCAAACTTCCTCGTTTCTGGGTAGTCATCGATCCACCTCTTCATTGTGGCCCATTCAATTTAGTCCCATTCTAAAAAAAAAAATTTTCTTTTTATCGTTATAGATTGTATTTTCATTTCCAAATGACGAAATATATTTTTATGAATGTACGACGGAAGAACGTAAAATGTCACGGTCGATAGGATACTTTCGCATTCCACCTTCTCAATCCAATATGATATAAAAGTAAAAATTTTATGCTTTTAATTTCTCTATACATATGAAGAAAAAAAGTACATAGTATCGTTATCATTCAATTTATGCGGGAAATTAAATTCCGAGAAATACATCCGTACAATAAAAATTCCCCTATTACCAAGCTCGTGTAGTTTGTATCGAAAAATCGTATAGTAACTAAATACAAGTACACCTTTATAACGTGTTCATCAATACCAATTTGAATTTGATCCGGATTTTATTGTTATTCTCCTACATAAGTCCCACGGTATTGAAATGGTATTCCTGGTGCCGGATTACACGTAGTAGAAATCTACCGTCAAGTTTTGGGTAGAAAAGTTCCAAACCGATTAGACGAGGAATGTTTATACCACAGTCTTTTATACAAGCTACACTAGGAGTTTATTAGTGTATGTGAGCACAGCATCACTCGAACTTAAACCGTCAAACTGTTAGGATCTACTATTTTACTACTTTCTATGTACTTTTAGATTATGATTATTTTTGACGGTCAGTAAGCGAATGGTGCGCTTAAATTTTCAAATTTTTTTCCAAACCGACACAAACAGTGACTCTTGTTTGTGTGCGTAAAAAATTCCGTTGCGCCAACATTTCGAGAGGTAGGTCTTCTGCCTCACCCCCAGCCCACCAATACCTATGTCTGCGATAGAATTCTACCAAAAAAACACCGCGTGTAATCCGGCACCTGAGGTGGTAGTACGTAACTTGTTTCAGACCGCGTGTTTCGACTTTTCATAAAAATGGCAGCGCAACTTGTTTCAATCGCATGAAGTTTGTTTGTTTGTTTGTTTGGTCGAAACACAACCTGTGAAAAAAGTTACCTGCTACCACTCCTGTTTCCGTATTGTGCCATGATTTTTGTGTATTTGAATTAAAAAATACTGTACCATAGATTAGTATACCTAGATTTCCAAGCCAACTGAGCAGCATGATGTTCAGTATTGTTGTTGCAGGTGAACTTAAAGAAGAATGGATGAAAAGAGGTTTAATGTGATAGAAAGAGATGAATCTACATTGTGTTGCGATATCACGGTACAAAAAGAATCAGTTGAAAGTACAGTCGTTGGAAGTCTTTATTATTAGCAAAGTGTAACTAATAATAAAGTGTTGAAAGCTAGCGAAGTAGCCAGAAAAAGCATGTGGCAATAAGTGCGAAAGAATATTAAAGAGTATATTTAGTTTTCATAGGCAAAATCCATCAGGAAGAGAGAGAATGAAATGTTCTTAAAAAAGCACATGAAAAACTCTTAAAAACCTTATATTTCTTTTAGTATTTGTGCATTGCCATATAAATTTCAACACGTGCTTCTTTGCTTAGATTATATTTCTCTTTCACGTATAATATGTTGTGCTATCTATGCCAGCAGTGGATAGAAAATTGTTTGAAAAAGAACTGGCAAAATTTGAAAAATGGCGGTATGGTAAGGATAGGAGGTTTCCGGACTTTATTATTAGTTACAGTTTGTTATTAGTCTGTACGAAGTTTCTAGCATACACAACTATATGAGGTATAGAGAAAGTGACGTTATTATAGAAATAAGTTGTTTTTTTTTTTTTTTTTTAAATATCGTAACTATATAATAATAAAAATATTTGTTATCTTTCATCAAACTCTGTTAAATTTCATTTCGAATTTTTACGATGAAGAATTTAACAAATTATTTCGATTATTATTGAACATCGTTTGGAGTCAAAATTAAAAAATAAATTATAAATAAGTTTTTCAATTTAAAATAAAAAATATTGGAAAATTTAAATGAATTGTCAAAAACAATATGAAAATAAGCAACAACAAAAATACGGATATACTATCCGAAATTGAACATATTTAATTAGGTCAAATTTGTAGCATCAATTGCCTATAATGCGGAGGTAGAATCCTAATTGACTAAATGAGTGATGTTTTTACCTTGTTAGAACTGACACGAAAGGATACTAGACTAATTTGCCCAATTTATGTTCGTATTGACTTAAATTTAGGTTGGACTGTCCAACTTTCATGTCCAACTTGGACAGTACAGTCAATAACTACGATTTCTATGATGACATTTTCAAAAAGGCACAAATTTGAAAACTGTTCAAACATGTTTACGTTTATTGATCTTCCTTGTAAAGTATTCAAATTCTTCAACTAAGAAATTTATATAATAAATAATTTAGATTTGATTATTTATTTTCCGAAATTATGCAACATATTTTATAATTGGCAATAAATGGTGTCTGCTCATTATTGGTGTCATAACACTATTTATAATGTTAATAAAAAAATGAATTACAAAATTTGAATTTTCATTAAGTAATGATTTTTTTAGGGCAATCTTAAACGTACTTCATTTGAAGGAAACTAACTAAACTTGTACGTTACGACTAAATTTGATAAATGATCTTTTTTGGCCGATAATAAAAGACGAATAATGAAAATCTATTCCTTTAAATTCTGTTCATGCTAAAAATTTATATCGAACAAACAGGACCGGTTACAGTAAAAAGGGACAAAATTTATAATACTGAGAAAATTTTATAGAAAAAAATTTATTTCATTTGCGTTTTTAATTACGCCTATTAAAATTGTTTATTGCATTAGTTGCAAACCACGAATATTATTGAAGTCTAGTAGTTTCTTTTGTATCTGGATCTCCTTGAATGATGTCTTGTTGCAAAGCAGAAACTGCTGGTACATAATTATCACGACGTTCCCCTTCCTCTTCTTGAAATTTGATAGAAATACCACGAACTTGAGAATGACGAAGACGGCCCAGTAAATGGGTAACATATCCAGCAATTTTATTCCTTAATGGTTTTGTTGGAATAAAAGCAATTCCTTCACATATCCTTTTATAAGTATCGAAAAAAAAATAATAACCTTAGCGGCCTTTTTAATAGTTTTCGTTCTAACACGACCCATCTTGAAAGTTACACCGGAAAAAGTATAGTATAGTATAGTATAGTATAGTATAGTATAGTATAGTATAGTATAGTAGAGTTTATATACAAAAAAGACCCAATTTGTGCCCTTTGCATAACTTCACTGAAGGCTTTAATTCGAAATCAACTCTGTCTAAAACCCAATCGATTTCTGATTATATAAGATTACATAAATGATATTAATTGCTTTTAGAACCAATAAATATAATATATAATTTTAAATGGATATTTTTAAGGATAATTTTGAGTGACGTTTATGTATTCAAAGAATTCCTCTTTAAAATTACAATATCAGTCATTCCTTCTAATGCTATTTTCACTATAGTGAAAATTCAACACCTATCTTTGTATATACGTAGAACGACTTGCGGAAAATCATTATAAAACAAATTATTCTTACGATGACATGTAATCAATCAATCAGAATATTTTTAAACTGCACAAAGCATAGGATTTTCTTTGAATCATTATTTATCATTGTTTTTTTATTCAGTTATCTCTGATAAGATTAATAATTTCGTATTATTAAAGAGATAACAGACATTTTCATTTTAATATAATCTCATAAGAGATTTGAAAATTATCTCCAAATTTGATAAATAAATCTAGGCGTTTTGGGGGGGGGGGGTCATAGAGAATTTTTAAAGTCTCAGATATTCAAGTATCAATAATATTTTCGATATACATATGTATATCACCAATGGTTCCGTAATGAAAAACCTTTTCAAGTTCAACAACAACTTTGTAAAAGACAAGTTAACAAGCTGTATTCCTAATTATTCCAATTATTCGATCACACTACTTATATGAATCCTAGATTGACCTACCCTAATAACTACCGGGTCCGGCAATTGAAGTGTCCGTCTAATTCAAATCGCTTTCAAATAGAAATCGCACATCTTGCAATACTAAAATTTGACATGAATGTTGCTTGACATATTTTCTGTTAGTAGTAAAAATTTTTTGTTGGTGAAAAGACGCGTTCTTCTTTTGTGTACAATGGACCTTAAGCGAAATTCAATTATTGCGCTTCATTTGATTGGAAAGTCAAACATCGAAATTCGGAGTGAGTTAAATCACATGAACTTAAGTGAAAAGTTTGTGTATCGTACCATTAAATTCGATGAGACCGGGAGCCATAAAAAAGCTATGGCGGAGGCCGCCGATGCACTGCAACTACTCAAGAAAACGTAAACAGAGTGCGTAATCGGTTGTATCGTAATCCGGAGCAGAGTTCAGCAACAATAGCAAATGAATTGAACATAAGCGATAGAAGTGTTCGGCGAATCATAAAAAATAAGCTTAAGGTAAAGCCTTTGAAAATACAAAAGTGTCAAGAACTAATTGATGCTCAAAAAAAGTTCGATTCGAAAGATAAAAAAAAATTACTTAGTACGCTCGCCCATGATGATTTATCAAATTTGGTATTTTCGGATGAGGAAACATTCTGCATTGAACAATTTCTTAACATAGAAAACGATTCCGAAGATAGTTCTGAGCATTTGAGAGTCACATGAAAACAAGGTTCAGCACAGGCGAAAGTTTGGGAGGCTGTCACTAAAGATGTTCTGCCACCAAACACGAAAATCAATGCCGACGTTTATCAACGATTGATTTTAAATTACGCTTTAATACTATGGACCAGAAAACATTTCAAAAATAATCCGTTTACATTTCAACAGAACTCGGCAGTCATCACACAAAGCACGACAAATTTAATAATGGTTTGAAAACAATGTTCCGAAGTTTATTTCGACACAACAATGGCCGCCGTATTCATCATTATTCCATTTGGGGAATTTGGGGAAAAAAAACACAACTTTGGCCGATTTAGAAAAAGATTTGACTCGTGAATGGAACCGTTTAAGCCAAGACATCATTCGAGCATCGTGTGCATCGTTTAAAAAGAGATTGAAGCTGGTGGTTAGGGCATGGTTCGAACAAACAATTTCTTGATGTAAGCAAACAAGAGTTGTTTGAACAATTGCTCAAGCAAATCCATCCTATGTAAAAAAAAAAATTTAAGGAAAAATGACCAAATTCGAAGAGAAAAAAATTATTATATTGAAAAAATAAAAAATGAAAAGGAATAATTTTCTGCACCCTAATAATTCAACACACTCAGATATTGTGCCTATTCGCTTGTCTGTATTCCGGCAGTGCGTGCTGCCCTACGTTCTGCACCTCGTAGCGCGTAGAAATAGCTATGAAAGTGTAATATCTTTGTGACTAACTTTGGTGACGTTTTATGATGGTGTTGGAAATAATAGGCTGAAAAACAATTTTGTTGTGTCAGAAAAAGAGTAAACGAATTACAACAGAACAATTTCAGCTAACAGTAGTAGAAAAATTAATAATACTACATCGTAGCATATCTTAAACACATCGCTTTACTATTAACGAACACGAACTTATAGTAAAGTTACTGCAAAAATAGTTTTGAAATTTTAACTTTAAAAAGAGTATAGAAATTAACCTGTAAAACCATATGACCAGTTTTTTTTTTTTAAAGCAAGATGTGCAGGAAAAATTCTGCACGTTCGTTGTTTTATTATTATTCTCTGCACACCCTGTCTGATAACCCACCGCACGCCACTGTACTATTTATATATTAACAATAATTCTCTTCTGCTTATTATTCGTACATGCACCAATACTTGAAAACGTGTTGTAAAAATACAATATTTATAAGGAAACGCGTGGATTTTGTTTACAAATATTGAGTAAAAAAAAAATTGGATTGCTTTCTTTGTTTCATTCTTTCGATAGTGCAAAACCCATAAGACTATTATGAGGCTATCTAAGCTCTTCCTTGCTCTAATTATCTTATAGGAAGCACGTTGTAAAATAGAACATATTTGATTTATAACTATTTCATTTTTTCTAATGAAAAATTTGAATTTTCTGTCTTTATTTTGTGCGAAATTTTTTGTTTCTGTCATTTTCATTAAAATTATGGGAAGATCGCGCCTAATTGTCTTTTTCAAATTTATTTTTCTCTTTAATGGAAGAATTGTTTCATTTCTGTTCGAACAATGAAGAAATAGAACATGTTCTGCTTGCTCAAATAATTGTTTGTTCGAACCATGCCCTACTGATGGTTAAGGCAAAATCCGTTACATACCATTCAAATAATTGTAAAATTAACTATGTATTATAAACTATCAGTTCCATAAATTTTAATAAAACTGACCAATAAACAAAAAATTACAGAGTTTTTAAATCCACTTCAATTGCCGGACCCGGTATATAAAGACATGTAAACTAACAATAAAATCAAAAAAAGAAATACTATAGAATTATCCCGAAAATATAACTATTATATAATTTTAGCTAAAAATAAGAACAGAATAAATTGTCCCTGATTTCTTATTCTAACTAATAATTTCATAATATTCACATTAATATTCGAGAATTTCTTCCGTTTAATATAAATTCAAAGAGATAAGCTGCGGTTTTGAACTTTTCATAATGAAAAATCAAAAAAAAAAGGTCACTTCGTGCAAAAATACTTATATATTATTATTATTATTTATTTTCATTTTCACTTTAATACTTTTTAATATTGTTAAAGAAAATTTTTATGAAAATGATATCATCTTTTCATAACCAATGCGAAATATGAAACACGCAAGAAACTGATTAGTATACGAAAATTTTCTAGTATTCTTGGTCTTTCTTTGAGTAGTTTTGTTAGAAAGTTTATTTCACAATTATACAAAATTATATTTAATAGTATCTCTTCTCTACTAAAATGGCAAAACCAAAAAAAAAAACAAAAAATTCATAATTTTTGTACATGGAAATAGTTATACTACATTCAAGAATGGCGACCTCATATTGTAAATTGACCAGCATGACGAAAAATCATAAGAATTTCTGTCTAAAAAGAAATATCCTGGAACATGCAAAAACTAAATTTATACACTTTATTCATAAATATTGCAATTGACTAGAAATGTTATTTTTACGATTAATTTATAAGAGAACTTTTTGAGTGGGCTTTTTTTGCAAAATGATAAAATAAATGTTATCAATTAAATTTGGATTTATCGAAGTAAAAGTCGAAATTTTTTTTTTATAAATCATTTCCTTTTATTAACAAAAATATAAATGTTAATTATAATTATAATTATTATTTTGGAAATTTACAAGCTTATTCTCAAATTATAGCGATTACGTTTGGAAATTTCGTAATTTAAATCCATTGGTCTTAAACAAAAAAAAAGTATGAGTAATCTTAAATAAACTTTCCCATGCGTACACACGCAGAATAGTATTTTTAGTTGACATCGTTGCATATCAATTAGGGTTTCTGAAAACTCGGGTTTTTAGGACTCGGCGAGTACGAGTCATTACAAGATGTTCAACTGAAATTTTTGGTCGCGCCAGGAAATTAAATTTATTTATTAATTAATTTATTTATCTATCTATTATATAAAAAAGTTTTCTCCGCAAATTATTTATAAATTTTGTAGTAGAAAATAACTGAATAAATAATTTATAACTGAAAAAAAACTCGCCATCGACCGAACATTTATTTGATCCAATTTAATTGCTTTTTTTTGTCTTAAAATAGAAGTATTTAAGAAATAGTAACGAATTAAAAGACTTCTCAGCAAGTCTCGATCTGATTTTTTTTTTAATTGATTACTTCAAGCGTTAGAATTACAAAGAGCTTCTTTAAATTGATTTTGCTAAAACAGAAATGTAAACTACGAGCATTTGTATTAACTACACGTAGCATTCACCAAACTGGTTCGTTTTTCCCGTAATACGTTCTGTGGTACAAAATTTTAAAAAAGTCCACTGACCTCAAGGAACGCATATTAATATTTAGCGGCATCTTTTCTAGTAGTAAAGGAGCATGAATAGTGCCATTGAAAATTTGATGGACAAAAACACTATCAGCCACCTGACGACGCTTTTCTAAGTATGACAGGTCAATCAATTTTATTTTATGATTGTAGTAGAGAAGCTGCCACTTATCGAAAATGTTCTCTCCTTAGAAGTTGAAGTTGGTTTTATGGAGGAAAGTACGTTGTACAGGTTATCAATATTATTTGTACGTTTTCCAATATTTCTGAAAAGCAAAAACTCTTGTTTAAGTTTGCTATAAATCTCAGCCTCGGACTCGTCGAGTACTAGAGTCGAGTACCGAGTAACTACCCAAATACTAGACGAGTTCGAGTCGATTCGAATCAAGTACAGAAACCCTAATATCAATCAGAAAACTTTTATCAACAATAAACCAATCATTATGATCGGAGAATAAGCCCATTAGATTCGAAATTACAGTTGAATAATTTTTAATGTTATTCCTTTTTGAAATTAACGCAAATTATTTCCTGAATTTGTGTAATATTCGGAAACATCAATAACATGAACTTACATGAATACAGAGCTTGTAAAAGAGCCATAATTACTAATTAACTGAATAAATGGTTCAAAACATCATGTAAGTACGTATCGACATCATTAGATGCATTTTAAACTTATGTACAATAAATTCAAAAGCTTTATATAATACATATTTCAATTTACTAAATATATATCTTCAATTCAATATCAATTACAAATTTAGATATAAGTTCATATTATAAGTGAAACTGAAATTATATTAATCAGATATGAAATGCATACGAATACGAGTACAAGTCGTACTCATTCTCGATGCAGTATTTCAATGATATCATGTCAAAATATTATTTCATTTATCCATTAATTATGATAATTTGTCCGCGATGAACAAACTGGAAATAATGCAGTAGATATTGGAACTTTGTTTCATGCAAAAGTTGAAATCGATAGCCGTTTTTGATTGAACTTTACCAAATAATACCATTGACAATTTTACTAATTTATAAATCCTGTCAATAAAATATGAACAATTTACCGGGGAAATAAAATAAATAGCTAATTAATTGATTCATTTGAGATATTTAATATATAATTTTTTTCATTCTGATATATCAAAACTTTTTGAACATAAAAATTGAAAAAACAAATTATTTAATTTAATTCAAAACATCATCAAATAAATTTATAAAGATACTTGATTCCGTTTTTACACGATAGATACGTTCCCGAAGAGTACATGTATAGAAAACTCGTGGGAAAAAGTATATAATGTATGGAAAAATGGAAAATTCCAGACCTGAAAAATTCAACTGAAATAATACAATACCATATGAAAATTTATTACGAGGTAATACACGACCCAAAAGATTTCTAAGAGATGGCACTATTTATAAATCATAACATTTTTAAATGTTATTGAAAAAAAATTACAGATGTATTAATATATTAAGTAATAAAATCCATCTATGGGTCATAAAAGTAGTTTTGATATATAATTTTACTTGGAAAGTAAAACAACTTATCCATTTTCTACCTATTAGTAGGGAAGGCCAATTGATAAAGGCTCATTTCAGTAACTTTATAATAGTTCATAATTTTTACATTAACTATTCTAGTTAAAGGTTGATATGAGATTAAGTTGTAAAAACTACTCCATACAGTTGTCTAAAAACAACATTGATCGAAAGTTACCAGTATTCATGTCGGATGGCCATGTAGATAAGATGCCTACATAATCATGGTAAACTCAAGTTAATTATAGCACTATCGTGAACGTTAACATGTAGACTCAGCTGCATTGTAAAAATAAGTCCTATGTAAAGATGAGCCATGTAGATAAGAAGTTTACATGATAGTCTTATGTTAAGCGGTTGATGACTTAACATAAGACTAAGAAAAGATCCAATTCAAATATGAGCCATGGAGATAAGACGCCTACATAAAGATAGACATATTTGAACGAGGACTATTGTGAATATAGTAATAATCATGCAGATAAGAGGTTTGCATGATAAATGAAAGAAGGAAGATGATGTTTTAAACGGCAGTCGATAGCCAACTGCGATTAAAACGAGGACTAAAAAAGAAGAATTAAAGAGAGTTAAAAAATATAAAATTATCAAAGTGTTTTTATTTCAAAGAATAATTATCGTTTTTTCCTGCATTCATGTTGCCATTTCAGGAATTTATCAGTTAGGCAACAAGTTTTGACAATCCTTCATATCATATCGCGCAATAATGATTTATTGAAAAGATTTATTTGAAATGTGATTTCACAAACTATTCATGAAGTTAAAGTAAACATTGGTAGTATTCAATAAATTCATGAAATAAAACGAAATGTACTGCCAAATGCCATCGAAAATTGCATTCATCGACTTGGCTCCTGAATCTAAGCATAGGGAGCCATTTAAATGATGTTTTATTCCAGAGATAATTGTATCAATAGTACTTTATAATAAAACTAATAAAACAAATGTTGATTCTTTTTGTTAGAAAATATTTTATAATCATATCACTCGTACTGAAAAACCCTGTATTTAGTCACAGGAGATACTTTATGATCCAGCGTCGATAAATTCATACATATACAATATTTAACAGATCGGAAAATCCATCGCATATAAATAAACTCTTACTAAAATACCTGGAATATTTTCTTCTCAAAAATAGATGTGTTACCTAAAAGTATGCAATTTAAGAGAAAGTTTCAATAGAATTTCTGAAATTTCCTATTAATATGCAAAAAAATTTCTACTTACTTTATTCAAAGACTAAGAATAAGCTTTATTCAAATGAAATGAAATATAAATTTTTTATATAAACTAAAAGGAAAAACTGTATTCTATTGAAATTTTATGAATTACTGAACTATATTTCTATATTATTATATAAAATCGATTCACTTGAAAGTATTTGTATTCAATTCAATTGAAATAAATCTCAAGAAAACAAAAAACTAAAAAGTCGCTAAAAGTCTTATCTTAGAATAAAAAAAAAATTCTAAATTGAGATTATTGAAAAAATATTTACAAATAATTGATAGACATATTGATTTTAATTGAAAATGATAGATTTATGTGAACTTCAATTAATATTTTCTTAAGAAACGTCATTCACTTAAGTTAATCACATATATTACGATGAAAAATTATTCCTTTTCAGCTCACTGTATGAATGAAAATCAGGAAAATGGAAAATGAATTATTACAAGTCATAATTTAAGGAGAAAATCCGAATCATAAATGTGAACATTGTTTATTTCTGGAAGAAAAGATGAACGTCGTGATACATTAAAGACATTTAAAAATCGTAAATTACAAGAACCCAAAATATAAAATTCCTTTCTTTGTTTTTGTTCTTATATACACTCTCAATTGGTTGACCCCAAATTTAAGATGACTCTCGCACAGTTAAACAATTTCTATGCATAAGATGGAAAAAGAAAGGAAAAGATCCAGGTTTTCTCATTTTAGTTGTTTCGAAATTAAGTTTCATTCATATTCTTGAATGGACATATTTCTTTTTTCTTTGCCTTATTATTATTATACGAAAGAAGAACATTTTTTATATTGGACCTTCTTTTTCGTCTTTACATCGTTGGGTAATTTGTGTAAATGTCTGCGGTAAGTGATTTTGATTTATTTAATTAGTCTTCGAGTAAGTATAGTATACAGTTGTCGTTTGCCATTTCTATATTTCCGTGTGGTTTTTTTTTCTTTCTCTCTTGACTGAAAATGGTATCTTCCTTAATCAAGATTAATAGCAAACGTTTAACCTCATTACTTTCAATTTCATAGCAACACAAAAAAATAATATCAAAAAGTTCTAATGTTAAAATTATAACCTAATTGAAAAATTAATGTACAGCTGATCAATTTTCTTTAATTTCATACATTTATTTTCAAATACAGTCAATTTTCGTTTAATGCGACCCAACTGAAATCAGTTTTCGTCAAAAATTAGCTAAGGTCGCCCCTATAACAAGTAACAGGGTTAAATTTTTGTCGACGACGGTATGAGAAGTTTTGGGCTGCATACATTTTATCAAAAGTATACTAGAGGCACACATAGGGTATTCATACCATAGTTTAAAAATACCATGTCGTATACCATATGTGTGTCGTCGAATACTAGCCGAATACCATTTCAACTACGTAGCATAAATCTGGTATTTAAATTCGAAAAAGTACGTGGTATCCCCTTTTTTACTTAATTTTTTCGGCCACCGTAATCTATTCTTTAGTGATTGTCGCGCCTTTTTATTGAAGCGGAAAATAGCGAATGAAATTTTGTAAGAAAGCTGAGCAATTGACACATGTTTACACTTTTTTTTTGAAAATTTTATTTTAAAAAAATAGAAAAAGTAAAGAAAAAACACAAAATTTTATCGGTGGATGAAACCTCAAAATTTATAGATCTTTGCAGGAATCATATAGAGGATTTAAGAGGAGCGAAAAGAAATTCCCATATTCTCGCTGAAATGGCAGAATTTCAAATGTCAGACAGATACTATGTTTGATGTGTGCCAACCCCTTTTTATACCATGGTACAAGGCTATACTGTAGTATCGATACTAAGATTTGAAGACCCTATGTGTGCCTCTAGTATTACCTTTAAAAAATCACTTAGGTTGAAGTCGCTTATATCGAGAATTTGCTGTATTTGTAAATTATTGAATAGTTTTTGGATAAGACAAATCGAAAAACGAGACACGCAAAAAAATTTTTTCATATTTAATATGTTTTTTGCATGTTTTATAAATATGTTGCAGTTGATGGTCATATAAAACAAAATGGTATAAATTGATTATGTTTCGAATTCTTTTTCATTATCAAAACGAAAAAAGAAATTTGAAGACATTCGTTTTTTTTGGCAAAGTGATATCTTCAAATTATGTCTCCCAAGTGAATAGAATACTAATAAAGAAAAAGGGCACCTTCATATTCGTTAGCACCAGGCTACATCATTCAGGATGTAGATGTTGTATCGAAGAGTAATTCTATTGTACAAGTATTACTGTTTCATGATAGACAGAGTATAGTAACTGTGTAACTACCATCTGCGTACATAGATATGATGGAGTTCTCGTTTAGAATTTCATACTTTTTACCCGGTTAATATAAAATTAAAGACATAAAATCACGTCGCATATATAGGAATATTTTTTATGTTAGTTATATAATATAAAAATGAAATCAGCAGTTATAAAATTTATCGTTTTTGATAATATTTTTATTTTCGATATCAATTTTTTGAAAACGTGTTATGCTTTTATTATGTGCACCCTAAAAATTCTCTAAATCGTTGTAGGATAATGGTTACCATAGAATATAGATGGTAATTTTTTAGTACTTGTATGATGGGACACCAGATGTACTTGAAATAATTTTTAAACGTGCGATATTAGAGAAAATGGCTAAAAAAAAAAAATGGAGGATTTGACCACAATTTATGCATATCTGTGGCGAGCAGAATATGGACATAAAATAAGTAACCATAAATTTATGAATGATAACCTTTGAATTTTATTTGAATTTTGATGTGTTTTATTTTATAATATTGAATTTATTCTAACCAAATAAAATCTCTACAATGAACTTGACTTTAACTACAGGATAAGACAACTGAAATTTTTACCACTATTTAGATATAAATGTATTCAGGAAATTCAAATGAATTCGATCCCAAAGTCACATTTACCATTGACTTATTATTATGGTTCTTATACTATCCGCGAACTCTGTATCTATTTCTTTTTTTTCTAATTTACAAATAACCTGGATACTAATAGGATAAATCCATTCTGCAACTTTTATTCAACTTCGAATCTCAGCTTTTAAAGTTCTATGAAATAGCTTTAAGGACAGGTTTCTCTTTTCTACAATTGAATAACCAATTTCGAAAACGGCTCATGTCGGTTTTTTTAAATTGTTCAGGAGACACAAAAAACTGAATTTCTGCCAAACTATATGGAATTTAAGACTGCAAATTTTTTTGGAAGTGCTAACCATTGGACTGCACCGTAATACACTGAAATGGTTTTCTTTATTATAAGAGTGCCGAAAAAACAGCTGTTACAGTTTTCCGAGATGAGCCCTTTTCGAAATTGAATGAAAAACGCAGGTGGTTTTAGTAATAAAATGGCAAATAAAGAATATTTATCATAAGCCAATCAGTTCATTAATCAGAAAACATCATTTTCACAATCATTGTACGAGTGGCCTCTTTGCGGAGAATAAAGGAAAACTTTAAACTTTCGACTGATTGATTATTTTAATTTTGTCCCGGACATTCGTCGCAGAACAAGTCCAAATACGTTATTTCTTCAGAGACGTTTTCACGTATATAATCATTTAAATATGATTCCATTTCGTTGGGTGCTTTGAGAGCTTGACCCTCGTGGTAGGAGTAGAAAGTTGCTTTCGCCGTTTTCATATTATCCACGCAAAAATCAAAGTTGGCGGAAATAAAATGCTTCCTGGATGGGCAGAACTGGCCGTGGGAGACTCTGTATATAATCAAACTCCAAACCCATGATAGTGCTATCAAACGATTTTTCAGTGATTTCTTTAATTTTAGAGTAAAATTTGGATGCCCTTAGGAACTGTTAGTTAATTTCATAACTATTAGTTAATTTCTTAATTATTAGTTAATTTCTTGGCATTTTGGTCATACGTCAATTTGTGGTCTCCCAAATGACCAATTAAAATTGACTTTGAAATAGTTCACATAAGCTAGATGTCTTCAATTAATTTCGAAAAGGCCTCATCTCTAGAAAGACATGCATTTTTTCCACTTTGGAAAACATATATGAGTCTCTCTTGCTCATGGAACATGCGTCTATACGTGAAGATAAAAAAACCGGCAAAAAAATACATTTTGAAGAAAAAAACCGATATGAGCCCTTTTCGGAATTGGTGATTCAATTATTTATTTCATCATATTTCTTGGATCGATTTTACTGAAATTTATGTAAGCAACGTGTCTAATTAATTTAAACAAAATTTCTGCACAAATTTTCCAATTAAATTCGAGAACCAAATAAATAAGCGACAAATTTCTGGTTATCCTGTCTTTTGTTCATAATTTCGTACTCCCTTGGCGGATTTCGCTTAAATACAATTCGAAATCGAGTGAAGGAGTAACGGATCTACATTACGTTTTGGAGTTATCTTCAAGACGGACAAATCAATCGATCAATCGATAGCTTTGAAACCATTCTTCGATGATTACTTCTATGCGTTAATTATTTAGCAATGATGCTTCTAGATTTTTCAATATTACTTTGGTAAAAATTCTAACCACTAAGCCCCGAAATGCATTTATCACAATATTGTTTTACATGTTCGAACTTAATTGAATATTAACCAAAATATACAAATGCCAATTATTAGGACAGGGAAGTTAAATGTTGTACCATATATTATTCATCTAATATAAACGAATTTAATAGAACATATATATAGGTATAAACTTCAAATCTAACACCAACTAAATGTACTACTTTTTATGTGGGAATTCATCATGTGGCCGCATATATAATCCAAACGATTTTCCTGTCAATACATAATGACAATAAAGAAATGGTATTTTCCTATACTCATAGGCAAATTATAGTCTGTTGTTTATTTTTCTACATTTTCTGCAAATCCAACAACAATCTCGATTAGTTTTCGAAGTAAATGCTTTTTTCGATTTTATTTTTCTATTATAGAAAGTAAACTACATATACAAAAAGAAAGTATCGTATAAAATTTTCATAGGACAAAAAAAGGTATCCTCCATAATAATATTATAGATTTTATTGGTTATCCGTTGATTAAATTTTAATGTGGTGAATGCGAACGATGTCCAAGCAAAAATTGTAAGAAAAAATTAATGATCGTGTTCTGATATTAAAAGAAAAAAGATACTTTTGTCATATATGAACTATTTTCTGAACTTTCCTATCAAACTTTTATAAAGACTATGCCATTTTTTGTTACTTGAAAACTATGTTATTCCATTTTTTTTTTTATTGTCAGTTAGTTTATTGCCAGGTGGGTGTAAGGCTATTTTGTTCACATTAATGGCATGAAAAGAAAAAAAGTGGGCAAAATTTATTACATTTTCAAAAAAAAGCGATTTTTATCAAGCTTTTTATACCCTATTGTAGGAGTACTACCATGTAATTTTCAATGTACGTCATTTTACATAATTTTATTTTATATACAATTTTATAATAGGATTATCAAAATAAATTATCACTAGCAAAAGTTATGATATAAGACTTGTGACAAATATGTTTTATGCATCTTCGAATCCTCATCATCAATGCTGGCAACAATAGCCTCAGATTGCATCTAGGCTTAATAGTTTTCTAGATAAACTTCTCCAATATTCTTATGACTGCATAGATCCCATTGATAAGCTGCCAATATTAAACTTTATTGAATCCTAAGTAACACTATTGATTGATTTAGATAAACATATTAACGATTTGAAAGATATTAAGTGAATAGACATAGACACGACGGCATAGTTATATGTCAAAGTTTGTGACATTATTATTCAATAAGTAAAAGACTATACTAATGGATTTCATCAAACAATTGAACAGTATAATAACTATCTTTTATCTCTAAAAGCCTTTTAAAGCGAAAAAAATCATTTGTTTATACTTGTGACACTTAAGTCCTTAAAGAATTACACTCTTCAATTATGAAATCAATTATTCTATTGGGACGTTCAGATGCTTTTATATCCTAAGAGATGTATGGTATTTAACAGTATTCAAACGTAGTATGTGACATTTTTTTGAAGTGTAAACAATTATTTTTCTTTTGTAGGATATGATATGTCCAATAAACATTTACTTCATTATTTTGAAAGAAATCTGCCGTGGAAACGTATTGTTTGGTCATGGAAGCTTACGGTGAATACAAAAATTGTTTTCGAGGCTTTAAACCATGGGTGGCCAACCGTTTCAGCAGGCGGTCCAAATTTCAGAAATAATATTTCCTGCCGGGCCACGTACCTAATTTTTATTTTGCTAATTAAAGTAAACAAGCAAGTGTGCTACAGGGTTTACTTACCTACAGAATCGTTATGGTCGATAGGAATCCTATCTACCATTTTATCATAGGGTACTTGGTTAAAATAGTTTGAAGTCTTATTATAAATATGATAAACTAGCGGCCCGTCCCGGCTTCGCACGGGTGGAGATTTATTTTTTAAACATTAGAAGGGTCTTTGTGCATGAAGTTAGACTACAGAGAATATTTGACGCGACAGACATGAATGTGAGGATCATTAGATACAGATGTATGCGGAACAAATCTTTCCTCCTTATAATATTTCTATAGATTATATTATTTAAGTTTAAGTAGGGATCCCTAATTTTTTCTAGTAATAAATATAGCCTATGTTACTCAGGGATAATGTAGCATTCTAATGGTGAAAGAATTTTTGAAATCGGTCCAGTAGTTTTTGAGTTTATTCGTTACAAACATATAAAAATACAAATTATTTAAGTTTTAGTAGGGATCCGTAATTTTTTCTAGCAATAAATATAGCCTATGTTACTCAGGGATAATGTAGCATTCTAATGGTGAAAGAATTTTTGAAATCGGTCCAGTAGTTTTTTAATTTTTTCGTGTCAAACACCCATACAAACCTTTCCTCTTTATAATATTAGTATGATATGTATTTTAACGTTGATCGCAAAATCTCTCCAGACGCAGTGGCGATAATAGAACGAAACTACAGAATAACACGGAATGTTGTCAAGTACTTGAGTATGAGCCCGATAGTGTTGCGAGCATCTTGAAGACGCCAAAGACCACAGAACATATACATCAGAAGTTGGAGTCTCTTATTAAATTTTATCAGCACCTAGCGTCGGATAACAAATTAAGTAACCTTGAGTATCAAATAGCGGGATATTTGAAATAGCTATGAATTTTCCCGAAAATGCGGAATATTTAAAATAGCTCAAAACCAACGAATTTTTCCAAAAAGGCGAGATATTTCAAATTTCTCTTAGCTATAAATTAAAAATATATGATACAAACGACTCATGTAGTGATCTTTTCGTTATATGTTCAATAAAGTTAACACTTAACACTGTTCATTTGGCCTAGTTCCGCGGGCCGCAACATGACTCTCGGCGGGCCTCACGTTGGCTACCCATCCTTTAAACTATGATTTTGATACAATATATTATTCTCAATATTATTCATATCATCATAAAATAGCAAGTGCACCGTACATATAATTTAATAAATATTACTAAAAACGTATATTTAATAAGCCTCTGTAAATAATTCCGAAAAATTATATAAGAATCGACCCATTATGGTCTCAGTGTTGTCCATGAGAAGCATAATAATTTATATGAGCTTAAAAAAGTAATATTACTTTAAAAATAAATTATAAAATATAATTTCCACTAAAATCCATTAAAAGATAATATATCCTTGTCCGAGGACTTAAATGACATAAAAGAAAATCCACTAAAAAGCATTAACTAAAAAGGATTATTTAGGACGATTCATATCGCAAAACTAAATTAAAAAATAATTTTACACTTTTATAGTTAGAGAAAAAAAAATGATGCTTTTGATAAGCTTGTCGGTACGAAATAGTATTTATTAAAATGTGAACATATGTACTGGCAAATGTATAATTAAATTGTATAAAGTTAGCGTGTTATTGACATCTAATGTTACAAACATATTTTCGTGATCTAAAAATAAAAATATATAAATATGTTATATTTAGTTCCATACTTGACTAGACACATTTTATTATACTCGACCGCATTAAAAAGGTCACTTCTACAAAGAAGTGCCTATTTCAATTTATCAGAGGTTTATCCTATTATCTTTTTTATCAGATGAACTCATACTACTCATACTAATCCAAATCGAAATAAAACAGGCCTAAAACGTTTAGCATAATATAAAAATCAATCAAATTGCGAAATTCTAGTAATGGGAAATTTCTGAGAAAGAAATTTTTTAACCCTTAAAAACTGTTAGTTCATCATTTCTAATAATATTTAGGAACATTAAGGAAAATTTAGAAACTTTTTCCTTTGAATAAAAATTCGTCATTTATATTACTGACTTGAACTTTTTGTTTTAATATACATTAAAAAAGGTGATCGTTATCCTTCTTGGAATAATTTCTCTCACTTAGTCAGTTTTGAAGTTTTTATTGAAAAATTTAAATTTTTTAATCCCGAACAAGTTTTATGAGGATATTTTTGAGGTTTCTGACCTTTAAGTTTATGTTAGCTCCGTCATTGATATTTTAATGGAAGATTTGTTAGATTACGCTGCAAAAAAAAGCGAAACTAAAGATGACATCAGGTTCACTTTTTCTCCACGTAGAATTTTCAAGTTTTTATGGATTATATAGATAGATCTTAGCACACAATAGGTCTGTTTTATTTGCCATACCCTACCCTGGAGCAGGGTAAGTGGGAAATAAAACGAGAGGAGTAGGAGACGGCTTTAATTCAGGTATTTGTAGCGCTGCTTAGCAACCATACTGTAATGAAATGAGAAACTTTTATCTAATACACTTTTTATGGTAGAAAACTGAACTAATTCGGATGTAATAAGATTTGCTCTTTTGTTGTTTTTGTTTTCAATGTAAAAATTTGCTCTACCCCAGAGCGAGTGGCAAATAAAACAAATCTAATGTTACAAAACAACAATTAAACTATAAAAGTATAGCAATGCAACTTAGGTCAAATTCAATCAGAGTTTAGTGCCCAAACCCATTTTATTATTTAAAATTCCTTAATAAGCTGAAATTTGTTGGTTTAAGTATTGTGAATGAAAAATATTATTTTTATTTGACAATCTCCAAAATAGTGCCTCTATAAGTAAGAATTTTCGTAAATTATAACTTCTCGCGACTAGCGAACTCGAATCATATATTTCTCCTAAGCTCTATAATATAAAGTACTTAATCTAAAATTTGAGATTTAGCAGTTTGGTGATGGAAATGGAGATTTTTTAGATAGCGACAACCAGAATGGAAATGCAACTCTCGCCTCTTCACAATTTTTCCTACTATTTTTTACCTACAGGTTATTTATACTGCACTACACAGCACTAGAAATTGCTGGAAATATTCTGATTCCTTTATTAAATAAAGAAAGAAATCAGGATATTTCCAGAAAAACACCAAATTCATTATTAAACACCACACGACCAAAAGAATAACATAAACAAAACAACGTCAAAACAATTTCGACGTTTCCTAGAAATATTCACAATTCAAGATTATTCGAGAAGTATTGCCATCTAGTATATAAAAGCCAGCGAAAATCTAGACTTTCGCGCACTCTCCAGATACACACACCAATTTGCTATAAAAGCAGCCGAGGATTGAGTCTGAATTAAAATCGAGAAGTCAAGCTGTGTATTTCAAATATTATTAGTAAAGCCTAGCGCAGAACAGAAACTTTGAACCTAAAAGTAAAAATAGTGATCAATTATTGAAAATAGTTACTGTGTATTTAAATAAGCTGTAATAAATTAATTGTAATAATTAAATTATTGATAAACAAATATTTTTAAGACAATTGTTAACGCAGAAATAATTATAAATAAAGTTATACACTAAATTCACATAAATAGAAAGTGTTATCATTTTCATAAAATCGAACCGAACGGGTAGCACGTCACAATACGTTTTCCCACTCGGCAAGTGTTATATACACCCATCAAGTGCAAGTCACAGAATTACACCACAAAAGTGTTAAAAATAAGTTTCCATCTATTTATACTTTATGTTGTAAGGACACTAAAAATGTGTGAAATCTATTCAAAATTTTTAACCGTGTATATTATAGAAACTCCTTTTATGATTGTCTTTTTATTATGTTTATAATTCACTTAAAAAGAAGCTCCTTTAATGAATATTTCGAAAAATATTGAATTCAATGTAAAATTCTAACAAGTTTAAAAGGTCAATTTAGTGAAAATTTTGTTATTTAAATTCGATTCGAGGGTGATATTAACCCAAATTTTCTTTATTTTGATGCCAGAATGATTAAGTTATATAAAAATTTGTTATTTTAAGATAACCCCAATTACTGACAGAGGGAACAACAGAATAAAATTGGGTTTTGCATAATAGATTAGTATCTTTTATTAAAAACATTTTTAAATAATTTCTAATTTAAACACAATTATCTCGCTTTGAGTAAATAAGAAATACAAATGTTAAATGCTAAATGACGTCAAATTATATAACTCTCCTTTAATTTAAATGTACAATATTTTTTATTTAATATCGCTAATATTATAAAATTTAACATATCAACATTAATTTCCGGTATTTATGTACGAGTAAAAGCTTAATTTCCTGACTTAAAAGCTGATAATGTTTTTTTTTTAGAATAATTTTAAAGACGGAATATGAATAATCAATACAATCTTACATTTTTACATATCTTCTTCGAAAAAAAAAATACGCAATGCTAATTTGCTTATCGAATGCCTTCTATTTAAGTTATCATAACAACATATTAATGTCAACATGAACTCTTTACCTTTTCCTATGCTGAAGATCATACATTTTTTTTAGGAATCTAATTTTACTTACTTCGAACAGGACTGATATAACCCTTGACGAAGTGGTATTTACTTTGAAAAAGTATCTTACTATAGTATAAAATAAGTCTGATATGAATACATTACCCCGCCATCTATTTCACTGAAATTTAACAAAAATTTGCTATGTTCAGTACCCTAAAACCTACCTAAACGTTGACATTTACCTAAAATATCGATGAAAATAATGTTTGAAAACTTTAAAAAAAGTATTTATAGTTGAATGGTGTTATATATTGCCTTTTGCACCACCATGCGATACAGAGATACAGAGAAGGCTTTGCAGCAAATGTAGATGATTGTCCAAGATCAAACCATACTGTGTTCAAAAAGTAAGGTGAATTTTTAATTTAAACTTCCCGCGTTAACCGAATCGGACAAATGAGTTGGTGGGACTGTTAGTGACATCTGTGACAAATTACATGTCAATATCATAATTAGTTTTTAGTTTACGCTTGGTTTTGTGAACAAAGAAAAGTGAATTTGGCGATTTTTACGATGTCGAATTTTGTTGAGCAAAGAAACGCCGCCGCTGAAACGTATCGAATGTTACAAAAGGCCTTCGGTGACGAGACTATGTCACAGAAAAATGTTTACAAGTGGTACAAAGACTTCAAAGAAGGCAGAGAACGTGTTGATGACTTGGAACGTTTTGGACGACCATCGACGTCAGTTGATGAGCAACACATCAAGAAAATCAAAGAATTGGTGCTCGAAAATCGTCGATTAACAATTTGAGACCTTGCCGACATGCTTGCAATATCAATTAGATCAGTGCAAGCAATTTTGAAGGATCATTTGTGCCTCAGAAGAATCAAATCGTATTTGGTGCCAAAATTTCTCAACTTTTTCGAAAAAGAGCATGAGTTTTTCCACTCCACTCATGTCGCTCCACAATCACCGTATTCGCCTGATTTAGCACCGTGTGACTTCTGGCTGTTCCCAAAACTCAAGAGACCACTTCTGGGAAATCGTTTTGAGTCGATTGAGATCAAACGAGAATCGCTACGCGCATTGAAGGCTATACCTGAGGACGACTTTTTAGCATGCTTCAAAGATTGGAAAAAACGTTGGCATAAGTGTATTGTAGCTGGGGGGATTATTTTGAGGGGGACGAAATCGATTTGAAAGAATAAATAAAAATTGTTAATTTTAAAACAAAATTCACCTTACGTTTTGAACACAGTGGCATAACATTTTTATACAACACATCTAATATTTATATTAAAATTATATTAGTTACTTAATGGAATGAACTGCAATATGGATTCTAATTATTTTATGAATAAAATAGAAGAAAATCAAAACGAAAAAATAAATCTAAAGATATAAATCTTTAAGTAAATCCGTCAATGCCGTACTATCATATCGATTTTAACACCTTACCCTAGAAAAATTGGTTTTTCTTTGGGTTGGATAAAAAGATTCTATTCTACTAACGGGTTTTCTTCTAGTTAGTCCCTTACTATATTTCAATTTGAACTTCAAAGATTTTCTTTTTCACTTATTCGCAATTCTACCACGGATTTTCTGGATATTGTTTTTATTTTCATTTTGTTTTGTTTTCCTGCTATTTTGGTTTTCCTTAGGATAAAGATATTATACTGTAACCATAAGTGATGCTACTGAAATTAGATTTTGAATTAGATATGCTGCAAAATGTTTCATCTGTGTACCATCTTGTTGACTATATATATATTGTAAAAGAAACAAAAAAAAAGGTTTTACTATAAATATTTTACCAGGATTTTCATTGTGAATACGGAAGTTTAGTCGAACATAAATTATTTTTGATAATATGATCATAATAATAATGATTTCGTGAAAATTCAGTGCATGATATTTTAATTAAATTAGAATGTAAATTACTGACCATTTTAATAATATTATTTTTAGGCAAAAATTTAATAATCAAAGAAATATTTTTGAATATTTCGAACCTAAAAAGTAATTTAAATTATTATTTATTCATTTAGAAGTTTACATTTTAAATTAGAGGTGTAATTTGATTGTGATTAAAAAAAAATTAGAAGATGTTCCCATAATCCTTTATTTTTTTTTTTTAATTAATAAAAAGAGCATAGGATATGATTGGCATATGATTGACAAAAAATTGAAATGAAGGATCTCCAATGTCATTGAAAGATA
Organism: Xylophagus ater; assembly: GCA_963422695.1. Classification (NCBI taxonomy): domain Eukaryota; kingdom Metazoa; phylum Arthropoda; class Insecta; order Diptera; family Xylophagidae; genus Xylophagus; species Xylophagus ater. The sequence continues at coordinate 17,205,299 of OY730481.1, forward strand.
TCCTATTCAATACCTTTTGATTATTTTGAAAGAGAACACCCAAAGATATACCAAATTTTCATATTTTTGCATAAATTTTAATATTCTTCTGAGGTTGTTGGAGGTAAAATTAATGAATACAAATGATATTATATATATTCAAGTTTTAGAAAATATAAAAGATATAAAAGTATTTCAAATGACAAAACTATAATACAAAATATATGGAAATATGCGCCCGAAACTAACAGATTGTTATGCTAATATGTTCGTCAGTAGATTCATCAATCTGGTGACATGTCTTTATTATGCAGATGAGGTGAAAGTTCAATGCGATTGTCATGAATAAGGACATTATTATATTTCTTGGGAATCGATCAGTTGTGGTTAAAGAATTCTGTAGGCTTCTATTATTAATACACTAAAGGAAAAAAATTGGAAATCGATTAGTTATTGCAACTAGAATTAAGTTCTAAAACATATAAAGAAATTGGATACAGTTACAATTCTTTCGATTAGAGTATCATAAATTTGTTAGCCAAAACCATTTATAAACAAGCTATACGTATGTTCAAATCACGTTACCTTCCGAAAGCCTTTCTAAAAGAAAGCTATATGAATATGGAAATTCAGAGTCAACATAATCCTTAGTTAATCACAACATTTGTTGTGACAGACAGACAGACAGACGGACAGACAGACAGACGACAGGCAGACATTGGATTGAATCCTGGTGTAAGATTTCAAAAAGTTTTTTGTAAATTTACTTCAGCAAAAAACCATTTCCTTCTCTAGGACCTGTATCCTTTCTTAGATCCTGGCAAGAAGCAACAAATATCTATGTACAACCAATCTACTAGCCAAATTTCACTAAAATCTGGTAATACGTTTGTGAGTTATCCTAACTACAAATTATAAAGAAAATATGTAAGCAAAGTTTGAAAATCGTATCATTTCATACCAAAAATCTGACTTTTGTTCGGCAGCTACCCGAAGTTGTAATCGGATTCAATTGATATTTGGACACAATTGTTTCTTCATTGAAAAAGAGTCTCATGCCAAATTTCATTGAAATCGGTCCATAAATAATATTACAATCCCCTGTAATAAAAAAACATAAAAAACCGAACTCTAGTTCGGCGGCTACCCGAAGTTTTAGTCCGATCAAACCCAACTTCTGATAGAATGATTCTCATGAGGAAAAAGCCACTCTTACCAATTTTGATGGAAATTGCTTCAAAAATACGGCCGCAATCTTGTACACGACAGACGGGCAGATAGACGACAGACAGACATTGGATAAAAATTATTGCAAACAATTTAGAATCTTATAAAATGTGGAGATTTGCAATTCGAGCATGATTCCAGTAACTTATATACTTCGTATAGAAGTTATAAATGGCAGAAAACTAAAAGTTGACACAATTCACCTAACAATAAGTTTCGTTTCTTCCTTCAAATTCACTGAATATTTTGTAGTTTTGTTGGCCTTTGAACTTAGATCCAAAATTGCGGAATTGTTCAGAAACATTGATCCTCGACATTTCAAGCAACTATTTGCGTCGCTCCAAAAATATTACAAAAAAAAATCATTTTCTCCAGCATCTAGCTAAGATGCCGTACCCGTACCAATCCAATTGGCAATATTATTTTACATCCCAAATTTTAAAACATAAATTTAACTTCAAACACATTTCACCAAGAGACATCTTGAAAATTGACAAAAATAATTAAATCGATTTTAAACATTAATGAAGTCAAAATTTCTACTTTCAATTTAAAAACTCATTATCATTATTCTTCTCCAGAAATTTTAATTTTCATAAATCTAACAACATATTCGCATAGCCACTTTAACATGTAGTGAAAATGAAATACACCCGAAAGGCATATATAAGATACATTTCGTAACCATCATCATTTTGGCATCATTAAATTATTCAAAAGGGTAATATTTTTGTCATACAAATAAACTATAACCAAAATTAAAGTATTTTTAATGGGAACTTTTACTCGTCCCTTAATTAATCTAGAAATCTTCACGTAAAATGTACAAATTTTTCTCCAAATCAAACTAATACAAAAATAGGGTAAATGCCATATTAATCGGCCATACATTTTTTAAATGCTGGCCGATTTAAAAATATTGTCCATTATGTAAAATGAGCCGAGGTAGCCATTTGCCTATATCTTTTATACATAATCAAAAAATCCAAATTGTTTATTAAAATAAAGGATTAGTATTTCAAATATTTGTTGATTTATTCTTAAAACCAATCGAGCAGCTTTTATTGGAACATTTGCATTATATTATCATTTTTATTTCACAGGAAAATTAACCTCATTATTGAAAAATATATACGGGTTCTCCTTCTTCCATTTGAACAAATTAGTAATGTCGGTGCATGCACTCAAAACTGGACCCATAGTTTTAGAGAAATAAAATGTATAAACAGTCATCCATTGATTAAATTCTTTATCTATATAGCAAATTTTGCGGTTTTGGCTTACTGTAGTACGTATCTTGAGTCTAAAATATTATGACATCTTCCGAGTTTTAATTTTAGTACCGGGGGACCGAGCTTTGCTCGGTAAGGCAAAGTCAAAATATGCCGAAAAATTGCGAAAAATTTAAAATATAGAAATGTGAAAGTTCCTACATATCCATATGTTTCAACTTTCGGCAATTTTTCAAAAAATTTTCGGTAACCTTGATTTCGGAAATTCTTTCTTTACTTCTGGTCTTAGCAGCACGGCTAGTTTGAGTTTAAGTAGTCGACTACTCATCAAAATGTAATGGATCGAACAATACGTTAGAGTGCAAAGGCCCCGGTCGCGATGAAACTGGCAAGTTATACTGGAGACAGTTTAAAATAGTAATTACAATTGGCCATGAATTGTAATTCCTAATGCAGTCTGTCTCTGAGTAATGGAATCCGATTGTAATTGCAACCTGATTCGTATAATGAGGTTCAGGGAACTTGATGGTTTTGTAGTTACTATTTATCGCTGCCGATAGATATCTAAAAAGTGATATTTTTATTGAGTTTTGTAGTGGAAAAGTCGAAAGCCCTTAGGTCCCTTAGTAATACTGTAAAGTTTCATTAATATCGGACTACACAATTCGAAAATACCAAGCGAGAGGTATCGAGGGGAAGGGAAAATGAATTTTCTCAGAGGTGAGACCTATCTAGATCAATTTCTAGTCCCCGAAAACCCATAACTCCCAAGTTTCGTGAAAATCGTTAGACGGGTTTTCGAGATCGTTGTGCAAACATTCCTCGTATTATATAAGTAATAGGTGCTAAAACTAAATATTAGTAGCAATAACAGTTCTCATCGTAAGATCTATATGAAAATTCCATACAAAGACATTCATTTTAGGAAGGAGGGAAACAACACGTGTATCAAGGGACAACCAATCTAAAGGGATAATCACATATGCATGAGGATTTCTCCATTTTCTTTAAAATTTTATAGAATTTATTCCGTCTTAGTTATTTATTTATCAAAATAATAAATACTTTATGAAACTAGCCCGGATGAAACTTTTCCCAAAAACTATGATTCGGTTTATTAAATTTATTGAATTAACATTAACACGATAATAATCTGATAAACTTCTTTAAAGTTTCCTATTTTATAGTAAACATGATGATGAGATATTGAGATGAAGTTCAGAGAAATTTTTTTTGGTCAAAAAATTCAACCACATAAAAGGATATTCATATTCAAAACTCTTTCATCTTAATTCCAGGATGAAAGAAGAAAATAAAATATAACATGTATGTACGTATCTATATGTTCCCTTTATTTATATACTATCCCTTAGTTCATATCCTGGCCTAACAAGAAATCATATCTTTTTGAAGTAATATATTGTTCCAGAATATAGCAACAAAAAAGTCGAATTTATATCGAATTAATGGTGTGAGAGCATATTTCATTTAAAAAGGAAACAATATATTTTAATCTTAATAATATTTATACATTTATACATTGTTATTCCGTGTAAAATTTCATATAATTTCATTACATATTTATGTACATTTGATATAGTACAGGACGTGACAAAAACTTGCATTCAAATCTACGCAGAAAAGTTGCTGGCTAACTATGGCTACTAATAAGTGAAAAATCATGGCGTTATTTATGACATTTAAAGGCATTGATACAATCGACGTTCAACAAGACGAGAGATCACTTAGAAAACATATCGAAATCGATCATTGAAAACGATCACACATAAACGTTTAGAAGTTATGAATCGGAAAAGTATGATAATACTAAACAACCTAGAAGTTTGGATATTTGTCAAAAATTTATAAACCATGGCTGGAATTTAATGGACATGGCAAACATGGCTGGACATTTGATGCATCCACCATATTGTCTTGACTATACACCATCAGACTATCATTTATTTCGGTAGTTGAAGAATTCCATTTATGGTATAAATTTGAATTAAAAGACGTCTATAAAGATGACGTGTCTCGGGCCGAGACAGGTCGAGAGTCTCGGCTTTCCGCATAGAAAATCTGGAAGTGCCATAGTAACGAAATAATGGCAAGTTGTCATCCACCAAAATAAACAATATTTAGTTTAATAAGGTTTTTGTTTCCTATTAAAAATTCAACTTTTATTTATACAGAAAAAACGATTCAAGTTAATAAGGCGAGATGAAAATAGAATTGAAAGTAGCCTCGTCAGATTTGTTGGTGGAGAGCGAATACTATATTGCCGGGACGTTTAAAAGTCACTAATTCGGACCCTAACTTCAATGATTTCGCATTTTTCTCTTTTCCTATAAAACATTTCATTTATATAAAAGCACATGAGAAAGATATGAAGTTCTTGTTTTCCAAAAAAATATAAAATTCTTATCGATTTCTTTAAATTTAGTGAAAAGTTCTTGACTAAAATATTTCAATTAGTTCACTATACCACACCCTGTACATATATTTGCATTTCGTATGTGAATTTCTTTATTTTATTCTTTCTTTTTGCTGTTTTTAGTACTAAATTACATGCATATGTATGTTGAAACGAAATATACAACTTTCATTAGTTTTTCACTTTACGAAAACTTCTGTGTTAGGTTTATTGTAACATATGAAAAAGATTAAAATTCCACCGCATGTTTTCATTGGAAAAGAAAAAAAACGAGGTTCTCCCGAGTTCTAACGTATATATACTCTAGTACCATAAGTACATACCAATAAAGTTATACAATCTTTACAATCCTATCCAAAAAATTTTGGATTAAAGAGTTTTTGACGTTGTATTTCGAAATATGTATCCAAAGTGTTTCAGATAACCTTCTTTTTTTTCGTATACCAAGAAAGCCCAGGTCACAGAAGACCTGTTATATGATTATCCACATCTCAAAAAAGTTTCAAACCGAAACTTTAAGCGTTAACATTTCAGACTAAAAAATTAATATGTTCTAACTGTATTCTGAAGCTTTATGAGTTACCAGTATATGAATATAATACCTCAAATCAAAATTTCTAACCACGATAAGAGTTAAATTAAATTTTCATATTATTTATATAAGCAAGGTATGGACTATATTGAAGGTAAACACATATGCGAAGTAGTTACGAATATGTTGGAAAATTCTGGGAAAATATATATATGATGACGTTAAACACTTGATACTTTATAAAAGTTAGTATACTAATACTATAAGAATACCACAGAAGAAAAAATAAATAAATTTACAGGATTAACAGGAAGAGATTAAAAAGTTGGACTGTACTTTTTAGATGAAAATCTTTTCATTAGAAATGAATGAAAAACAATTTATTATAAACACAGTTTGTGAAAATATTGTACTTATACTCCCTCCGTCCGAAAATACGTTATACATTTCACATTTTTATATTTTAAATTTCTGTTAATAATTTTATTCCTTTAAATACATTTCAAAGGATGAGGGCTTTTTCTGGAGTTTCTTGTGGGCACACTAAGGTAGCTAGTAACACTGTCCTTACCTATAAAGTTTGGCTCCATAAGATTTCAAAAATTGTTATGTTATTTTATTAATAAAATATTTTTCATATACATAATATAAAAGAAATATTATAGTACCCCATCTGATTTGACCGAAAATGAATATCATAAAGTTTTCTAAACAACATAAAAGTTTTAGTTTTTTGCCAATAACATAAAATACAGCTATACCTCGCTATACGGCTACTCTTTATAAGGCATTTTGCTATAACGGCTTTTTGCAATAATGGCACTCTTTCGATTTATCGCCCCCAATGTTTCATTATACGGCCAAGACAAGATACTACCACAAAATAAAGAAGACATACTACACTTTTGCAAGCATCGATTTTACACTGTATAATACCGAAAATACGTATAAATTATTGTCAGCGATGCCAGCGAAGTTCGTTCACTTAAGGCCAACCTCCACACAGCCGACATCTTATTCTGATGAAAGTATGGCATATACTTATGCAAAATTTGGTTAAAAAAGGGAGAAACAATCATCCTACTAATTTTGTCGTCTTCTGCATTTCTCATTTCCCCATCTGATTCTTCATCTGCCAGATAATTCCCCTCAAACGCAGAAGAACATGTTCATCTGATTTAATGGAACTTCATCCGCGTTTGCATACTCTCACAATAACCATACACGATATCGTCGCATACTACCAATTTTTCTAAATTGTGTGGGAGATTCTAATGTTTTTATGCGATCAATCCTAGCGAAAATTGCAAAAGTTCATCTCTTTCTAGTTTTCTGATTTTTCTCGTCAGAATAGGATATCGGCTGTGTGGAGATTGGCCTTTAGTTGACCTACATGAAAGAGCTTAGTTCGTGTCGCTCATGACCAGGTGACGTAGTTTCAAAGGTTCGCTAAAGTGTGCGACGACCAATGCAAATGCCGAATTTTTTACTTTCAGCGAGAAACTTAGCTTACATAGTTTAGCTCGCTTAGCTTATGTGTGCGGCGGGCCTTAATTTCGAAATAGAGAGTTTTGGAAATTTAATAATGGCCAAAATGGCCAGGATAATGAAAAACAATCTCAATCTGGTTATTGAAGGCCAACAATAAATATTACAAATATTATGGAGAAATTAGATTTATCTGTTATCTTAACAAATAATTATTAATATAAATACAAAAATCTGACATAATAACAGCTCAGCATCGTTTGTATAAGATCACAAAAATTTAGAGAAATAACAATAGCTGTGTTTTATTCATCTGGGTCAGCGTCAAGGTCTGCTTCATAACATGTAAAAGCAACAACAACATAACCCAAATATTTATCGGGTTCAGCTCCTGAGACGCCGATTGATTTTAGTTACCTAAGTTACTTAAATTTGAAAGAGATGGCGCAGCCATCGTTTCCCTGGGCCACATTGGAAGAAGACATGGTGTTTTGGGCCACAAGTATAGTATACTATAGCTGCCGAGCGAAAAAAACGTAAAATATACAGTTTTCATGTTTAAGTAATTTAAAATTTATTAGTTTATGAATTTTTTCATTATAAAAACAGAACATGAAATTCATTTTATGTATAAATCCATATCATAAAGTTTATGTGATACTTGGCATTGAAGTTGACTAATGCGTCAATATCTGGTTAGATTGGTTGCAATTCTCAGGCAGTTTTGAAGGTGTTCAAGGTTCTAATTTTACTGAACGAAAGAGCCTTCTGTTCTGTTCCCGCTTCTGTTGATTGTCACTTGGCAGATTTAGTACGAGAGCGCATACAACACACAAATCATTCCTCGGAAAAATGGATATGCTTCAGTACTTTTAAATATATTCGGGCCGCATTGATACTTGCCTTGGGCCGCATGTGGCCCGCAGGCCGCGGGTTGCACAGCTTTGAATTAAAGGGAACCAACAAAAATTTGCTATTTTTAAGCAAAAAAATCATAAAATAGAAAAAATGTTCAGCATTAGTATATGATAGTACCCATATGCTATATCCGCTCAGTAAGCTGCACTCTATTAAATTACATCTGAATGTATGATGTGATTTTTGTCTATCAATTTTTTATTACAGCTTTTGATTCTCCTTTTCTACTCTAGAAAATGCATCAGTATATACTATTTATAAATATACTAGTACGTTCATATGCATACCATTTTAAATGGACTCGAATCGAACTACATATGTAAACTAGTGTAAATATTAGCCAATTTCTGCAATTTTGCTTGAAGTTCTTGTTTTTTGAATTTTAAAATCGTTACAATATAGAATCTATAGATAGATATAGCGAAGGACGAGGCTATACCATACTCCACATAGAAGGAAATCAGTATATGTAGTTATTAAAGTTACTGTTGACTTTTAACACAGTATGTAGACAGAAGATGAAATAGTTTTCAAATCCATAATTTTAATGGTTCTATATTCTACAGCAACGGTTCTTGAACTGTGTTAAATATTATTTATTGATTCGCGGAGTACAAAATTTTAGAGCCACTGTTTTTTTAATTAAATAGAATTTCAATTGAAATAATTTATAAATTTGTTCATTCTATTCAAAATAAATAACCATCGACAAAGTTCCACATTGTAGTCACAATATGTATCCTGTAAGATAAAATTGCATACAAAAGGGATATGATTTAGAAGGATTTTTGGAAACTAAACCATTAGCTCAAAAATTCGATATAAATAGAATATCAAAATAAAAGAATTTCTAATGCAACAGTGCTATATATTTTTATGCTACTACTTATAAATAAACATTGTTTTCAAATTGGATTATAATATCGGAACATGTTTTCTAACCTTTTTGTTGAGTTATATGATTTGGAAAATATTTATGAGAAATATATAAATGATAGTATTTAAGGCACTCTAGCGCCTTTGGTAAGTAAGGGTGCCAGAAAACCGAAATTTTGTTTAGTTAGACAAATAGATTAACATACAAAATCATTATCAAATATTAAATAAACAAATTTTAATTACTTTATTTACCAAAAACTGAAACGTCTATTCTTAGCGCAGTCATAAAATGACGTCACAATTTTTTTATGACAAGTTGTCAGTTTAAACTGTCCCAAAGTTACATTTTGAGACATAATTTTAATTCAAATTACCAGAATACAAATTTCCTCAGCAGTTATAATTTTAGCAACAATTTTACTGTTATAAATATTTATGAGTGGAAATCAGTCACAAGTCATATTATAATATGAATTAAGTTTTAACTGTAAAAAAAAAAGTTTCCGTTTCGGTTTCGGTTCTCATATTTTATCACTTCGTTTTCGCTCCGGTTTTCGGTTCATGAAAGATAACGGTTATTTCCGATTTTTCGTTCCGTTCCGATTTGACTCTATAGCTGCGCTCTTTGGGAAAAAACGGCACAGTTACCATAGTCGCTTATTTAAGCAATATTAAGGGTATTCATGAAACGTGGGAATTTTACCGATTGCGTAAATGTATATTTTTCCGAGGAGTGTTGCATGAACGCACCTTAAAGGTTTCGTGTATAAACTGTGTAAATCTTGTCTCATAAATATAATTTTGTCAATTTAATTGTTAAATTTGATTAGTTTCGACTTAACTCCGATATTTTTAACAAAAAATTAGTAGTATTTCTTTAGTTGTCCAAAAAAATTCTCTTTTCCTCCTATAGTAATTGCTAAAGTAACATATGTGTAAGTTTACCAGGTTTTTTACGCACCAAAATTGTCGCGGAAATTTCCCAGGTTCGTGTATTGGAGTTTCCATAGGAATTTTGACAGTTCATTTACGAGGTGGGAAAATTATGCAGTTTACACGATTTACGAGGGATTTACGCGTTTTCATGAATACCCCTATTATTTATCGGGGTCTAATTTTAACAATAGTTAATATCATCAAAAAGCATACAATAATGAGAGTTTCCAATTTAGGCACGTCTGCAAGCGTCACCTTATTAATAGTATTTGTTAAAATGACTCTGTGTGATCAAATTTCATGTATTTACAGCCTTTTTACAAATACTATTAAAAACGAGGCGCCCTTTTCAGCGCTGCAAACGTCTCTTCAATTTATATAGAAATGATTACATGTGGTATCATATTGAAGATATAGATGGCACAATCGACAGTATTTGAAATTGACAGAAAATTTGTTTCAATTTTGAATCTTACCAGATTTTGGTACTTTTTTTAATATTTTCAGATTTATTTGGTTAAAGCAATACTTAAAACGACCGTCTTACGAAATATTATTTGTTTTAATTTCACTAACATATTTGTCTAAAAAAAAAAGAGTTTTTAGTTTTTTAAACATGAATGAAGTTGGCTGCGTATTCTAGAAAATATAAGTACATAGATTTAAAGAAATCGTTTTCTTCAGAAAATAAAATAGTTGTCCATAAAAATTACCAAAAAAACACACAATATTTGTTTTTCTTTTACGATTAAACAAGTCCTAAATACTATAATTAAAGTGAATTCAAATTACCAGTATCTAATTATAATAATATAACAAAGTATTACTAAAATTTCTGATTTAATTACAACTATACATTATACATTGTAGTTATTTCAATTGGAAGTGTTTTAAGAGTTTATTATTACTTTTGTATACCAACTTTATGCTGTATATTAAAGTGTAACGTAGTAAATAATAAAATAAACAACAATGTTTATGAATATTGGATGTTGCAATAATAGTTTTTTTTTTTTTCTTTTGGGTAAATAAACTAATGAGTTTTATACAACTTGTACATTACATTACCTACACGTATATATTTTCACTAAAAAGCTGACGAGAAAGTTTCTGATACAACACCTTACTCAGAAGTATATTTAAATATTATTAAATATTCATATTCATATTTAATTTAATAATATATGAAACAAGAAAAAAAAAACAATATTTATTTTTAAAATAATATGTACGGCATCTATCCATCCATCCGTATATGGAAAGGTGTAACATCTAGTCTATAATACAATATAATATAAATGCTCTATAATCACCTTTTTCCATATTATTTACTATTGTGTATGTTTTTCATGAAAATTTATCAAATAAATGAAAAAAGTTTTCCATCCAAAAATAAAGCAAATAATATTGGGGCACAGGAAGAAAAGGGTTATATGTACCAGATTCTGATTAAAATGAAAACTAAATAAAAGTTATTACATTTTTGATATACAATTATTAACAAAGATTTTCCTGTTTGAAAGTTGGTGTCCTTAGGAATAGTATTCATAACCTTATTTGGTTATCTTATTAAAATAATGAAACAAACACTTAACTTTCACATGTAGAATGTAATACCCATTATCCGGTTGCTGCACCCAACATATGATAAAGCACACAATTTTTCTTTATTTATACATAATATTTTAAGTAGACATCATTCTTAAAATGGTCGATTCCAATTCCCTGGATGTTAAAACGTGAAGATCGCTTGTCGAATAAAAAGAGTCCAGTTAAACTTTAGGTTTAGGGTGTCTTTAAGAAGTAGATACTAATATCGTTCAAGTATTTTATAATATTTGTCGTGTTTTATTTACTACGCGCTCCGGAACAGAGCAACATTTTAACATGGAAAACAACAACAAAGAGAATAGCTTAATCCCTTTTGTTGTTGTTTACAATGATAAAACGTTGCTCTGCTCCAGAGCAAGTGGCAAATAAAACACGCCAATTATATACTATCGAAACAGCAAGGTCAGATTGTTGTATTTATCTAACAGCACATTATTTCTTATTTCGGGCACTATTCTTAATCCTGACACCTATTTACTGATTATAATTTTCTTTAAATTTCCTTAAAATTATTTTGCAGATACAAATATGTGATAAAGGTTTAAGGTTCGTTTAATTAACTTCATTGTATCTTAGTGTGTCTAGCATATTATATTTTTTAAGTAAAGAAAGATTATAAAATATCAGGATCAGCAAAGATAGGGAACAAATATGGATCTACATATATTATGTTTTTGGTGGTTCTTCAATTTCGGAATATATTTCACCTTTTTATCTTGAATTTACAACAAAATTTTCACTTACCGAAAAAGGACATAAGATACAAAATTAAAGTGAATAATTAACAAACAATTGACAGAGGAAATTAAATTAATTGCGGTTGATCATGCCTTAGTACCTTAGTAGTTTTAATAATATGTGCTCTAAAAGCTTTAGTTCCTCGTTTTGCCCCAACTTTCCCTACTTTTACTAAATAGAATAAACAACAACATTATCCAATAATATACATTTGATTCTAATAAATTCATATTTTTGTCTGCTCTAAGAAACAATGTCACAACTTAAAGCACATACATGCAAAATTTATTATGTTTGTTTAAATGTTTGTGTCCTCAAAAGTCTTAAATTTAATATAAAATGAAATTTTTAAACGAAAAATTAAATATTTGGATAGGATTTTGTTCTACACTGAGATGAAAAATATTATAAATTATTTTCACCGCATCGAGGAGACTTGAAGACTCGATTGCACCAGCAAAAATTTTATAAATGAAGACCATATCTTCAATTGTTCAATCAATTAAGGTTCATTGTCACAATTGTTCTATAATATATTCATTATTTGATTGTAGAGTCTAAAATGTAGCGACCAATCTAATTTAGTTGAATAAACTGAGTCGATAAAGTACGAGTAGTAGGAAAGCATGGTATCTAGTAACTAAGTAAATTGAGTTAAAATCCCAACGTATGATTTCTTCAATCCTCTTCAGTTTTTCCGGTATCTCTAACAATATGTATAAAAATTAGTACAACAATTAAATATTTAAATAATATCAACAAAGAAGAAATATAGTATTTATTTCACTTGCAATTCAAATAAAGTTTTTTTTCTGCAACAAAATTTTGACATGTTTCTAACTATTATGGAGTTTACTTCAAAATTGACTTGAGATCAGCTTCAAACTCAACCCGGGTATTTTAGCTTTACCCGGTTGAAAGATTGACTTGAAATCGACTTGAAATCAACGTCAATTTCATAGACACTAACAAACAAATTTGAATTTTTTAGCTTATGTGTCGCCTCACTTCATACGTCATTTTAAATTTTCAAGTCGATTTGAAGTCGATCCAGGTTTATACTGATGATTATTGGATTAAAGTCGATTTCAAGTCGATCATGTAAACAACATATCATATATGTCCTATTTCCTTTCATTTATGTTTTTAGCAATCGTATTTTTGTAGCGAAATACTTCTATGGGGCCGATTAGCAAAAATTATGTGACGATTTTCTGTGACGAAACGTCACATTGCAAAAAATCTTATTATATGGACGTCCTAGACGATTACAATGTTCGGCAATATTGTGAAGGTTATAATGAGGATTATTTTCGTCGAACGCCAAATAGTTCTATCTGCCACTGTATTGGAGCTGTAGTCATTACCAATTTTTAAAATTTTTTAACTTTTTTATATAGAGGTCGTACATGATTGAAATGTTCGGCAAAGTTATGGAGGTTTTCATGGGGATTACTTCAATCGAAAACCCAATAGTTCTATGTATCTCCCACCACTTCGGCGCTGTGTTCAATAACAATTTTTGAACTGTGATGAAACGTCACATTACAAGATATCTTATTATATCGACGATTACAATGTTCGGCGACATTGTGGAGGTTATAATGAGGATTATTTCCGTCGAAGGCCAAATAGTTCTATCTGCCACCATATTGGCCCTGTGGTCGATACAAATTTTTATATAAAGGTCATAGACGATTGGAATGTTCGGCAAAGTTGTGGAGGTTTTTATGGGGATTATTTCCGCAATAGTTCTATCTCTCACCACTTCGGCACTGTATTCAAAAAAGGACACTTGCATTTTTTTTGTTTTCTTTCAGTGTATACGAAACTTTTACTTACCGTATATAAAAATTATTCGTTTCACCCGTAAAAAGATTTTCATTTAATGTTTATTAGTTAGTATAAAAAGAACCCCGAAAAAACAGGATCAGTTATGGCGGAAGTTTTTTAAAAGAAAACTGATTTGAAAGTAAAATAAAATTTCAATTGCATTCAATTTTTTTTTCTTTCAGTTCTCGATGGATTTAAAAATATTATAAAAAAAAATATAAAATTCATCATTTAGATGTTTTGAAGAAGAAAAAAATGTATTTGCACAAAAAACTTTATGTGATTTTGAGTTTATTTCATATTTTCTTACATGAAACTACATAATTCAAACTTCGTCCTTTTTTGGGGGATTCTTGTCTTCCATCTCTAAAGATTTCTTTTCATAAGTTTTATAAGTATAAAAGCATTTCACTTTGCCGTTGGACATAAAATTAGAGACGTAAGAACAAAACCAAGGAAATGTCTTTAACATTAAACATATAAATCACTATTATGTACCTTGCCTTTTGAAACACTTAGAAATGTTTTTGTTAGGTGCACCTAAAGTTCTTGCTTTCTTTTATTTTCATGAAAAAAAGATGTCAAGATAATTTAATTTCCAGAATTTCTTTCAGTTTTTGTTTTTTAAGTATATTGTAAAGCTGGGTTTGCATATACCAACGTATTTGATGTTAGCAATGAAATGGTAATTTGGGGAGGTAAACTATTTAAGCAGGAAACAGATTACTAACTCATTGTTTTTTTTTAAGATTTAATAATTTAAATAATAAAAATCTTTGGACTACACGAAACAATGTCAGTAAGAAAAATCTACAACGTAAAAACAAATTGCTGGTACATAACTTGGTACTATAAATCTTGTACGTTTGTATGGGGAACGTTCCGTCAACCTCTTTGTTATTGGGTATTAGGATACATGTTCATGAAATAAGTACAAAATAGCTTTAATATTTCTTAAATATTCAAGGAATTTACCTAATAATTATCGTTTTATGTTCAGAATTATTAGCGATGATATCTACTACATAGATGTAATTATTCATTAATATGGTCCCCGTTTCAATTTCAACATTCAATTCATTTCCACCATTTTTAAATTTATCACGCGAAAATAAAGTCTTTCTCAATTGTTAACAAAAAAGACCGAGTTTATGTCAGCTTTATGTTCAACTTAAAAAAATTCCATTTTTGGGAGTCTCTGAAAGAGATTTTTCATCCTTACTAAAAAAAAAAGTGTTTAAATAAGTCGTGTGAACTCACATGTGAACTCACGTCCCGTGAAAAAACATAGTTATTTTACTCGACATATAATCCCAATAATATGTATATGTAAATATTTGTTTATCTCTTATTGGTAAATCATCTCCAATTAAAACACCTATGCGTCTAAACTTCTATTATTCCAGACATAAAACAACTGAGGTTAAAGAAATTCTAATAATTTGTTAAACCAAAACAGTCAGTTTCTACCACATGCCGCCACTCAATTAATAATCACTTAACTGACCAAGCCAGTTGATATTCTATGCACAAGGGAATAACTTTTCTTATTGATGACACTGCAAAAAAATTTCGCGTGCAAACTAAGCTTTAATATAGAATCTCCAAAAATTATAAATGTTTATTCATTTCTCAAGAGAGTCTCGCCTATTTATATGACCATGAAAAAAGGAGTCCAAATCAACATGTATGTAAAATATAGAAAAAAAGTGTCATGACCTCACGCAACAGGATTAATAGGAAAACAGATGCAGAAGGAAAAAAGGCGTGTAGAAGAAAAAAGCTTTCCCTAAAAATAATACAACGACTAAAATAGTATACTTTAGTCAGTTTAAACTTAAGAATAGTATATCTATTGGTGAAAATTTCTTTTTTTTACCTTAATTTCTTTTTCTGTTTATTTAAAGTGGAAATTTGTTTTTCACATTAGCCTCAATTGAATATCGATTTTTTTTAGATATATGCCGCCATGTACATAAAACACTCATAGAGTAGTTTTCAACTGAATACGAAATTTTCCAGAAGAAAATATTTATAAACCACAAAAAAAATAACAGAATCATATATGAAGGAAGAAAATCAGATATCAAAAACAGTCGAAAGGATTTATGGCCACCATGGAATGTGAAAATGATGTGAATTTTCTTTTATTATCGTATTTGTCTTGGGATTAGGATTTCAATGAAAAAGAAGAAAAAAAATTTTATATAAATTTCTTTCATTTTAGGATCTCCGGTGAATATGCATATGGCATTTTGTTTCGGTTACAGAATGCTTCTACAATGTTGAAAACTACGAAAAAAAACCAGTAGAACGATATCCATCCGTTTTACAATACTACATTATTGCTGTGCTGGTATTGTTTTATATAAATAAAAAAGTACAGGGAGGAACAAATGTTCAAAATACAATATTGAAAGGTATTAAAATTTTGGAAGATATACAAAATAGGTAAATTTGTAGCTAGTATATTTTTAAAACGTAGCAGAATACATCAAAATAATTGAAAGAATATCAGCCCAGTAATATCAAAACTAGCTCTACTTTAGTGTAAAAGAGCGAATTTTAATATTAGGAGCATCACTAGGCTAGTATACTTATTCTGCAAGGTGTCCACTTCAAGTATCTTTAGAAAAACAAATTGTTTAAGGGAAATTTATTTATGTCGGCAATTCTGAAGATGAAAGATGGCAAAGTGGACTTTAGATACTTGATGCTTTTACAAGTTGCTGAATTCTACAAATACTGCACCTTCTGATTTGCAAAAATCACTTAACATAACAACAAATAATCACTGACAATTCGGTATAACATTCACGACAGTTCTAGAAGTGTGTTTCCGTTGAATGCAAGTAAGTTCATGATGTATATAAAATGTAAACATCGTAGTACGAGTACAGTTCAAGTTGAACTTCACAAATGATTGGATGAAAGCGATTACCAAAGAGATTTTCAAAGTGATTGTTTGATTGTTTTACCTTGCAGAAAATCAAAATAATTAGATAGTAATAATTGAATTTGTTAGTAATTACTGGAAATAGTATTTTCCTGTGGTAACTAAACAGTCATTTAAATTAATTTTGTAGAAATTAATTATTGATAGAAAAATATTTTTAAGACTAAAGTTTATACACCTAATTCGCTATAAATAAGAATGACAATATTATTTTTTAACATTCGAACTGTCGTCGTACCTAGGGTTGGGAATACCGGACTAAATTATACATACCGGTATTTCGGTACTGTATATAATAATTTTTTTTTCCTTAAGAATAAATACATAATTTCATAACATTACAATATACTTCATTACAAGCCCAAAATCACCAAATCTTTCATTGACAAGCTCAATATATTTTTCTGCTGGCATTGTTCCAAAAGCACGAATCAATCCTAAATTCCAAAATTCTTTGTGAAAGTGGACATTAATATTGACATAACGTCTATTCCTGACCAATGTCCATTCATCAAATATAAGAGAAAATCTATTTCCATTAGCAGTGCAATACGATAATTGTTTAGTTCTTGGATTTCGTATGTTTTCACTGTAATTAAAAACACTATTTTGCATTGTTTTGCAGTCTTTCGGTATGTTAGAAAAGGCTCTGCCTATTAAGCCTTTTCTTATCATATGATATGCAGATAATGTTGAAAGAAAAACCGTCACACGCAGTCATTCTAGCTAAAATAGCTGGCAACGAATCATCCATTTTATCAGTTTTTAAAAAGTTCGCTATAGAAGACTTTGTTTTCTGTACAAATTCCGAAGAATCTAACATAGAAGTCGCGTTTACATCTCTTTTCAACAAGTAGATTGTTTGATGAATTGTTTTTAGATGGGTATGAAGCTCGCTTGTTGAACCTCCATATGTTTTTATTATTTTTTTACACAATTTGCATTTAGCACACTCCTCTTTTGTTCTCTTAGAAAATAACACCATGGTGAACGAAAAACCCATTATTTTGGTTAAATAATATTAATACCAAAATATGGCTATTAGACTTTTTCAATATCGGTATTTCGGTTTTTATTTACTAGCTTAAAAACCGAGATCTCGATATCGAGGTAGTCGTACCACTTAACAGTTTTAACATTAGCTTTATCTTAATCGAGTATAGAACAACACTGAAAAATAATTAACTTGTAGGTTCCTTCTGCCTCTACTATAATTATCCAATTAAAACTTTTGTAACTTTCAACTCACCCTATACATACATGTTATAACAAATATGGGCTAAACTCGTTATCAGTTCATTTTTGTTGTTTCCTTTTATTATTAAAAAAAAATCTAATTCATATAAGTTATGTAAAAAAGGGATTACAGTAGAACATCGATATTGCATGCAGGAATTATTTTGGAAATGGATTTCTTTTCGCCGTTTATCCCATGTGAATTTGATTAATCGGTAATACCTGAGATTTTTGTCGTTTTTTTTTCTTCGTTTTAGTTTTTTCAAGTAAAAATGAAGAACATTATCAGTAATGTTTGAGGATTTAGTATTTTATCTCTTCCGAAAAAAAAAACCACACACGAGATAAATTATAATCGACGAAAGACAAAAAAAAAAAAAAGTTTCTCAGCATTTTGTTACTACAAGCAATTTTTTAACTCAGATATTTTATGTTGTTACATTTTCTCGAAATACATATATGTAATAAATAATGAATGATATTGGTCAATAAATTTTTCCATTTTCCGGAAATTTTCCTTCTAAGTACCTTAAGATACTATTTAGGGCAAAAAAAAACGAACAAAACTGTGTCGGTCCGTTTTACCATTTTGTAGATAATAAAATTTACGAATCAAATATCGTTGAACATTAAAATTCTCATTGGAAATTCTATTACATCTTTGGGATCTAATTAAAATTTATGATATTCGTAATAAGTATAGTCATAACGAAATTTCTAACGTCAAGATTAAAATGCTTGCGAAATTTATTTTAAAAAAAAAACTAAACTTGGAAGAATTTGTAAGATGATCAGAGTCAGTAGAGATTATAGTATCTAAAAATATCGAAAAACTGTGAGGATTGAGGGACAAAAATCTAAAACCATTCTTAATTCGGTCAATAGTGGGTAAATTTTCATGATACTTTGGATGCATATCCTGGATAGGCCAACTTAAAAGACACGACCTGTCTCCATTCACTAGGGTGTGTAAAAATATGGATATACAATATGTTTAAATGCCCTAAGAAGTTTTTAACACTTTATATGTAAGAATACTTCTCTTCAAATGGTAATAGAAAAAAGAACTTGAAAATTAATAAGTGAGAAATGGTATGCCTTTATCCTTAAAGTGCTTCAAGGCAAGCATGTCAAACTCAATTAAAGTGTAGGGATAAGTTGAAAAGGACAGTGCTTGTGGGTAAAATTTGTTTTCAAATTCTCTTAAAAAGGTTTGGACTTATTTCGTTCGGCTATATTTTTTTTATGCATCTACATAACTGCTGCAATATTGTATTAAAAAGACTTTTTCATATCCAGGTGTCCAAATTTAATTTTTCTATATAAAAGCTATACTCAGAATTTAATTCATTATATTATTTCCATATTGGGATTCAGAAAATATACTTGGAAGTACTAAAATTAATTTTGCAAGTTAATTCTAATTTCATTGATTTTATGTTCTTAACCAAATTGCATGTAAAAATTTGACTGAGAAGATACCAGTAATTACTTGGTCCATCCTTAGTGGTTTCTAATTAGTGCATGAGAGAGATATGAATGAAAAACCAGAAATTTAGCATAGCGAAAATGGTCAAAACTAATTGTCAAATTTTTTTATGACCACAACACTTATACTTAAAGTATAAGAAAGTTAAAATTAGTTGAAAAATTTTATTCTTTTGGAAATGGAAATCCTATTACCGACCACGAATTTTCAGTGACGTGCTGTACATACAAAAACCTTTACTTTGCTAAATTATATGTTTTTCCAATTTTCTTTTCTACCAATCCCTCGGATTTATTTACCTTTAATATTTTCTTTTTGCTTTGGACCTTTATTTCCCAACACTTTTGGGATTGATTTGTTCGGGAACAGCTTGTATCAAAATCTCCTCGTAAAGATATAATAAGGAAAGGATGCTAAATTGTCTAACAGTTCAGTTCGAATATATTTAAAATTTTGCCTATAGATATGCAACTGGATAAAATTTAGCATAAAATATAGAAAACTAATGAAACTTGTACAATTTTGTTATTATAATTTTTTAATTTAGCAAAAGGATATACACTTCTGGGGATGCATTGCAGATAACGACTTAGGCAATTTGGAATGTTTAGATGGTACAGTGAATACTACCAAGTACATTGAGGTACTTGACAAATGTTTACTGTCCACAATTCAACACAATTCAAAGCCTTTTTGCGGCAAACGAAGAATACATTTTCCAACAAGACCATGCAGCTTGCCAAACTGCAAAAAAAGCAAGTATCCAACTATTGCTTAAATATTTTGCAAATTTAATCCATTTTTGATCTTTCCCAATTTTTTTGGAATTACTAAAAAAAAATTATAGACAACGGAATTTTTGAGTTGGACTTGCCGGAAACAGCCCGGAAACAGCCCGGATCTTAATCCAATAGAAAACGCTTGGCAACGGATTAAGGTCAGAATTGCAAAGGCACGATCTTCCCCTAAAGAAGAAATTAAGGAGGTAGTTAAAAAAGTATAGGAAACTGAAATTTCCGGTGATTATTTGAAAACATTGGTACAATCAGTGCCAGAAGGATTGAAAGCAGTAATAAGAGCAAAAGGAGGGCACATAAATTATTAGTGTTTTTAGTTAATTTTTTTTAAATCAATGCTAAATATGAAGAAATGCTTTTTTTTCTTAAAAAAAATCCTTGTTTTAATTGTTTTTTCTCATTATAACATATCATATAGTAAGAATTCAAAAAAACACAAGAAATCGACCAGTTTCTGTTTATCAGGTAAAAAGTACCCCGTTACAATTTTTTATTTTTAATGATATTATTTAAATTACACATAACATACTCGAGAATGATTCTAGAATAACAAATCTATCATATTTTACGGTAAAGCTCAAAAAAACACAGGCTAAAGTTAAAAAAATATCCAAAAATTGCTTGTTTCGGTTCAATTGGACAGAAGTGTAGATAGAATTCAGTACCAGTACCCGTATGGCTTTTCCCTATAGTAAGGTATGAATGAATAACAATTTTCTTATTAAATTCATATAAAAGAAAAGTACAATTATAAATGTTTAAAAAACACCTTCTTTTTTTGGAAGGCGAATAATATACTATCTATTTTTGTTCATACCTTTCTAATCCAATTTACCAATATTTCAATAATAAAATTTTCCCAAAATTTATGTGTTGTATTTATGAAAATTTCAATCCAAAAAAAAAAACGCGAAAACTTTTTAATCCACTTTTTAATCCAGTTTAAAGAAATTATAAAATTTATGTGTTACACCAAATTTTTTAATTAAATTTTATTTTATACACCATTTAAAATTAATAATTTAATTTTTGATTTAAAAAAACACATTTAAAATTTTTTATCACTTTTATGCTAATTTTTCTTTTCTTTGGTCAAACACAAATGAAAATATTTTATAGAAAAATATAAATTTATTTTCTTTTAATTTAACAACATATTTTAATTATTATTCACTGTATTTTTCTATTTACATAAATTCACTTCAATTATTATATTTTTATATTATTTTCAAGTATTTTAAATTATTAAAGCACAAACATTTTTTTTTTTGTTTAAGTTTAAAAAAAAAAAAATTACAAAAATTATTAAATAATAATTTTTACACAGAAAAGAAATTCAAGGCACTACAAGTTTTTCTAAAAAAAACTTAAAAATTAAAAGAAAAACTACCGAAATTATACAAGTTTTAGTATAATTTTTCTTTTCTTATTTTAATTTGTTTTTATTTTATTTATTCGGAAAAAAAAAACAAATAGAAAACTCTCTAATCTTTTCTTTTCTTTCTGTATTTTCAGAAATCCAATTTGTGACACTGTAAAATTGCAATGCAATTCGGTAACTGCACTTATGATGCACATTTTAAATGCATTTTTTAAATATTCTTTTTTTTATTGTTTTTCATGGTAAAATAGAAGAAAATCAATGAAAAACAAAAAAACTATAATAGAAAATTATTAGAAAAAGTTTGGAAAATATCTTATTCCTAAATTGTCACCAAAAATATTAAAAATACGAGAAAAAAGTTGTATAAAAAAATGTAAAGAATTTAATTCTGAGTCGAAAATTATTTAGGCATACTAACAGAAAAAAGGATATGAATAAAAGGATACAAGTTTAAGCATTAAAACGATTCTAGGACAGTTCACACAAAAACAATTCACAGAAAAACAATTCACAGAAAACAATTGACAGAGAAACAATTCACAGAAAACAATTCACAGAAAAACAATTCACAGAAAAACAATTCTAACTTTGCATTTCTCCGTACTATAATAATTGTTGTACAACCAATAACATTTTCCTTTATATTCCTTATCGCGAATAAATTCAAACCCGTCAACACAGTTTATTTTTTTTGGTTTTTTCTGTGAATTTTTTCCGGGAATTGTTTTTCTGTGAATTGTTTTTCTGTGAATTGTTTTTCTGTGAATTGTTTTCTGTGAATTGTTTCTCTGTCAATTGTTTTCTGTGAATTGTTTTTCTGTGAATTGTTTTTCTGTCAAACTCACCATAGTTGTACCATGGTCATATAAAAAATTAGTTACACCAAGAAAAGGGAAAATAACACACGAAATCATGCGTATATCAAAAATGCAAAATTAATAATTATATAAAAGCTGTTTCAAATCATTATTAACGCACTTCCAATTTAGCACTGTTCTACTCAAACATCGGATTTTTGATTTGAATACAGCAAAACTATGAAGCAAATTATATCAAGATTAGTCATTTAGTTCTCGACTTATAATATCCATTGGATACTATAAATCTTTTAAACTGCCTTCAGTCATAATTCATATCATATTTAAAACTGTTATTTGGCCTCAGAAGAATAAGACCTAATCGATTGGCAAGGATTCGATTAAAATGGTATAAAAAATTCAAATAATTTTTACTTTGGACAAGATTTTGGGATAAAATTGATAGAAAAATTTTAAAAAATTACTTCCAGGTCAGATGTTTTGGTGGACATGACGTGACATGAAAAATTCTAAGTTAGATATTATTAATAAACTAGTAATGTATCCCGATAAAAATCTGAAAACAGTGATTAAGAGAATCATTGCAAAATTGTTGCATTACTTTTTAATTAGTACGAATACTGAAAAACAATTAAAAAATTTTATGGGATCAGGATCTTGGATCACAATTTACAAAATTCTAAATGTTTTCATAAATTTGCTTCAGAAAATGAAATAATTGCATATTTTCAGGTGTATTTTAAAATGTTTTTGATGATGACAGACAGATATTGGGATATTTATTTACATAATTGATTTATTATTATTATTCGCTTTTGTTTTACTTATTTAAAAAGAAATTGATTTACAGAAAAACAGATAGATATACAATATGCATATGTACTATTATGTACAAAAAGTTATGAGATTATATTTTTAAAAATACGCGTACAATGAATACCAATGTGTATATTTATTTGATAGATTGGTATGACTGTTGTGAACAGCTAATAAAAATCTCATGATGTTTGCTTCGTTAGTTTAAAAATATCAGCGTCTTTTGTAATTGTGAAAAAATGGGCCAGCAAATTCTCTTGGATGACTTCTACTGACTCAAAACGATATCCACCAAGTGGTAATTTTAATCGGGGGAACAGAAAAAAGTCATACGGGGCCATATCTGGCGAATACGGTGCTTGCGGAAAGACATTCACTTGATTTTTGATGAAAATCTGACGAAAAACTGACGCTGTTTTTCAAACAAATTCAAAAGACAAGCCCAAATCGTCCTTTAAAATTGTTTGTACTGATGCTTTTGATACACCAACAATGTCTACAAGATCTCTTTGAGTTAATCGGCGATTGAAAAGTATGAACTCCTTGATTTTGTTAGTGGTTTTATCTGTAGTTGAGGTTGGTGGCCTTCCTGAACGAGATTCGTCTTCGACTTCTTCACGACCCTCACCAAATGAATTATACCACTTTAAAACTTATGATCTTGATAAACACTGATCACTGTAACATTTTTCTACAAGAAATTTCGTTTTTTACACAAAATTTAATGTTAATTCTTTGTTCATAAGATTTATCCATATTAAAAAATAGCCGCAACAAATTTTTCACAATTACAAAAGACGCTGAAATTTTTAAACTAACAAAGCAAATATCATGAGATTTCTATTAGGTGTTCACAATAGTCATACCAATCTATCAAATAAATATACACATTGATATTCATTGCAAGCTTATTTTTAAAAATGCAGTCTCATTAATTTTTTTCCATAGTAATATATTTCTGTATTACAATTTTTAAGCCTAATAAAATAGGTGTAAGAAAGTGAAAAATTAATAATAATGAAATAATTCCATATTTGCACAATAATTATTGTTTTTTTTAAAAACAGTTTTCATTTTTACATTAATAAAAATGAATTAACTTTTAAGAAAAGCAAATACTAGAAACTTATTAACATTTCTTTTAACAAAAACTCAATCAACACTTATAGATTTATATATTTTTAAGTCTCATTTTTTCGTTTGAAATGATTTCATCTAATTAAAATCATTTCTTGGCTTTTTGTTAGTAAAATATTTATCATAATTAAAATATATTAATTAATATAATATGTTAAACAGATGTGATATCTTTTTTAAAAATACTGTATTTAGTAAGTAGTTGTGTTTCATATGCGTGTGCATAAAATTTGTCTTCATTACAAACTTATTATTTAGAAACAACAAAACTTTCGGTTTAAAACAGTTACGGTTAAAAATTTTAATAGAAAAAAAGTCCATATACTATTAAAAATATACACATTAAGTTCACTGACTTTTATAAGTACCCAAAAATCCAGTCCTATTTCCGCAAAGAATATTTTTTAGCACCAAACACTTCTCATGTAAATACTTAAGCACTAAAGTTATGACACCAACAGGATTATATTTAAATTATTTTCCGGCTTTAGTGGGACACATAGTAACCAAAAGACGTTTAGACGTATACTAATTTCAAAACAAAAAAAAACCGACAACAATATTATACTATCGGGCACTGTACACGTCTTTTGAAACATACATCATATGTACACTACTATTAACAAAAAAAAAAAAAAAAGAAAAAGAAAAGCTTATAAAAAGAAAAAGCGGGTCGGTAAACCATTTATTTTTTTTACTACTAACCAAACACACATGTGCTTAAGCTTATTTGAAGTAAATAATACCATTCCAAAACTGTTACTATTTTTTGAATATACTTTTTGGTTGTTTTCAGCCCTTAGAAAGCTTTCGAATGTGCAAAATTTCGCGAAAAAAAAACTATGCGTTGCGCAGTTTATTCGAGCTTTTTATGCCCTATGGTAGGTACTACCAGAGGGTATAATAGTTTTGTCACTACATTCGTAACACATAGAAATAATCAACGGAGAAGGATTTCAAGGCTGTAGATGTGTAGATCAAGGGTTTCCAACCATTTTGTTTCCCTGGGCCGCATTGGAAGAAGACATGGTGTTTTGGGCCACAAGTATATTACTATGTAGAAATCTATATCATAAAATGAATGTGATACTTGGCATTGAAGTTGAGAAACTAAACCGTCAATATCTGGTTCGATTGATGTGATTGCAATTCTCAGGCTCTCAAGGTGTTCATCCAACATGTTGGTTGTAATTTTACACTTAGTATGTTTCATTCTTCACTTAAGCCACCAGGTGACAAACAACAGAACAGTGTAGCTGAGCGAGCAACGCAAACAGAAAGAGAATTTACTAGATAACGAAAGAGTTTTCTATTCTGGTCCTGTTTCTATTGTTTGTCACTTGGCAGCTTTAGCACGAGAGCGCAACCACACAAATCATTCCTCAGAAAAATGGACATGCTTCAGTAACTTTGAATCGGGCCACATCGATACTTGCCTTGGGCCGCGGGTTGGACAGTCTTGGTGTAGATAATCAACAGTTATATCAATACATGCATGACTGTCCGTCCATACGTCCGTGTAAAAGATTACTCAAAAACGCGTTATCCGATTTTGATGAAATTTACAATGTTAGTTGGTTACTCCTTTATTATTAATTAGATTTTGGCATTGGAGTTGGACAAAATCGAACGAGGAGGAGCGTAGTTATTAAGCAAAAAACAGGTTGATCCGAAAGTTTTGTCGTTTTTTTTAATCGTTTTAATGGATTTAATTGGAATATTTGTGAAGCAATTTTTTTTTTAATTCTTTACCTGGATTCACTACTAAATTTCAGTATCAAATCGGTTCCAAGCATAGTGGAGGAAGAAATAATCCTAGGAGGAAAATAAGCATGCTCATAAAGTTTTTTGATGTACGTAAAAATTTATACACTAATTTGAATAAAATTTGCAGAATAAATTTATGTTATTAGGGTCTAGATTATCTGGTAATTTTAGAAAATTTCGAAAGGAGGAAACGAAGTTATTAAGAAGAAAAACTTGAAATATTATTAATTTCGACTATTATTCTGTCCCATTTCTGCCATAGAACATCAAAAAATTGGCTATATACCGATTTTCCGTCACTATATATTTTAGTACACATTTTAGAATATTAACTCCTCTATTCTAAGCGCAGTCATAACAAGTTCTGACTGCCATAATATGCCATCATTGTCATAACTTTTTTTTTAAGACTATTTGGTATTCTGACCCAGTCATAACTAATAACTGTCATAAAAAACTATCATAAGTTCTGACCGAAAATATTTTACGTCATAACGGAATTGTATATGTCTTCTCTGGGTGATACAATTGATAAATATGGAATAACTATTTAAACTGTTATAAATTCATATTTTGGACATATTTATGACCCGTTCAATAGAATACGAATTTCGCAGCAGTCATAATTTCAGTCAGAATATTATTATCATAAATATTTATGACAGCAAAACTGTCACAATGCCAGAATAATCGGATAAATCTTCTTCTTGTAGATTTCGAATGATTAATAATAATAATAATGTTCATTCATATTATTTAGTAGATCATTTGAATTTGAATTGATAAACGTTTTCACAAGAAGAGAGTAATGAAATATCTACATATGTATGTTATAGTATGTGTACTAGAAATGCATTTGCAAACAATTTATGCCCTATGATCTATGATACCAGATATACCATCTATACCAGTGTTTCCCAACGTGGGGCCCACGCCCCACAGTGGGGCAATTTGATTGACACTAGTTTAACCCTTTCGCCCCGGGCCATTTAAATGCAATGCTAGATTTCAGAGCCAAATTTAGTTTCTCAAGTGAACAATTCAATTTTTTAATATTAAAAATTATGTATTTTATATAGCGAGGGGCATAAGAATTTTAGAAAGGCTAAGGTGGGGCATGGCACAAAAAAGGTGGCTAAGGTGGGGCATGGCACAAAAAAGGTTGGGGAACACTGATCTATACCATCTACTATATATTACCAGATTTATGCATGTCCGTCCATCCATGTACAAGATAACTGTACCCGATTTTAATGAAATTTACAACGTAAGTTAGTGATTACTTAACTCGATTTAGTATTGCATTTCTGCAAAATCGGCTCAGCGGGAGCGAAATTGTAAAGCAGAAAAAAGAATGACTACATTTTTTGTTCTCATTTTGCAAGTTTATTTGGAAAATTTGTGTAGCAAATTTTTTTGAAATCTTATATTTCGAAAACTTCTGAACCGATTTTCATGAAACTTAGAATGAATATCCTGGATAGGCTAGGCCGCAATATAAACTATATCGCCAGGCAGTCGTAGGAGACTCAAAAATTTAAAAATGTCCCTAATTCGCCAATAGTCGGTTTTACGCCGATTTTAAGTTTATATTATGTTTTGTTCTAATTTTAAAAGTGAAGATATTTTCTGCAAATAGAGTTTGGTTTTATTTTTTTTCATTTTAGAAAAGGATTATTGTGAGAAAATTCGGATTGTATTAAAAAAAACGGAAACGACAAACGAGCTTTTTTTCATTATACTAAGATTTTGTATTAAATGATTTTGTACACATATTTACAAAGCTAAATAAATATAGTATCGTCACTATGCCATTCTATTATTTGATTAGAATTATATTGACTTTGCAGAAAACAGAAAACTACTTTCATATAAATCAGATGTATTTGATTTTTTCTTCCATATATTTATTTTAATGATTTCAATTTAATATTTTACTTAATATAATATGAAGTAATTAAACGCTTGTTCTATAATTTAATAGTTTTAGTCTATTTAATTATAAAAATGATAAGGAATTTAACCCAGAATGGTATCAGATGAAATAGAATTATATACCTTTGGGAGACACAATAGTGGAAGGCTTTTTGGACATAGCCGCCAAATGGATTTAAATACACTACCTATGCACACACTAGAAGAATGCTTCCTTCCGTATAAATTATTCTCCAATATTTCCCTCAGATATCTTATTTTGTCTTTTTTTTAAATGTGATCCTTAACTTTACCATATAACTATTCCCATTTTAAAGTTCAATTAAATTTAATTTCAGTTCAATTGAACGATTGTTAATCGGTATTATATACCTTTGGGTTATTTATTACGATGTCTTTTACCTAATCCTCGACAAAAAAACCTTTAACCTGTAAACAATATAATCACATGCTTAAGGTATCAAGAAGAAGAAGCTTTAAAGTCCAATCTCCACACAGCCGACATCCTATTCTGACGAGAAAAATCAGAAAACTAGAAAGAGATGGATTTTTGCAATTTTCGCTAGGATTGATCGAATAAAAACATCAGAGTCTCCCCATATAATTTAGAAAAATTGGTAGTGTGCGACGGTATCGTGTGTGATTATTGTGAAAGTATGCAAACGCAGATAAAGTCCCATATAAATCAGATGAACATGTTCTTCTGCGTTTGAGGGGAATCATCTGCAGATCGAAAATCAGATGGGGAAATTAGAAATGCAGAAGCCGACAAAATTAGTAGAATGATTGTTTCTCCCTTTCTGTTTAACCAAACTTTGCATAAACGTATCCCATACTTTCATCAGAATAGGATGTCGGCTGTGTGGTGATTGGCCTTTAGCAAACTGAAAGCATCAATTCTTATTTCCAAAATAAGTTTTTTTAACGCTTTATTATTGTTTGGGAGCATCAAAATCTTTTAAGTGCATGGCGGGTTTTAAAGACCCTAATTTGGCCTTCTGTTACTTCCAAGATAAAAATAAGTCTCAGATTTCATAAATCAAATCGATACTAAAAAATGGTAGTCTCTTCCTCATAATACCCCGACTACTTTCACAAATTGAACCTGAATCGTGTAACGCGTTTCAGAAATTTCGTGTAAGCTGTACGTTAATTTTGATAGAGACAAACGAACGGATATTTTCTAAAAATAGGTTCTTTAAACTTAAGCGACTTCAAAACGTGAAGATCCATCAAAATCTTTAAAGCTGAAATTAGTAAGAAATCTTCTTTTCACATTGAACTAAAATGTGTAAAAAGCCTTTAATGCTATTCACATGTGGTGAACATTATTGTAAATATTTACTTGTATTAACTGCGTACACAATATGTTATACAAAATATCGGGGAATTCACTTCTTTTTTTTTTCTTTTAAAATATCCATTAAAGAAAAACTTGCCTGTTTTTGTGTAAAAAGTAAAATACAATTCTGAAGCCTTTCATTTGAAACGTGTAAAAGAAAAGCTAAATATCCTACTATCTTTATTGGTGTTTAATTTTTCTTAAACAACAGAAACCTTTAAAACCTTGACTTTATATATTAAAAAGGGTAATTTTCATTTTGAAATTATAACACACGAAAGCCTCTCATTGAATAAATTCGTAAAACAAATCTTCTAAAGACAATATGGTTGAAAATTGCCTCACCAAGAACCCACCCAAAAGCCTACAATGTTAGAATGTCTCTTCTAATATACTCTTGTAAAATACTTTGCAATGTAAAAATATAATTACAAATGAAAGAAACAAAATTGCATTTATTAAGATTTATTTTTATAGTAATTACTCGTAAAATATTATAAGTACACTTATAAGCTCACTAATTTTAAGAAACTAAATTCTATGCAAGGGAAACTCAAGAAGTTAGGTGATTTTTAAATGCCTTCCAACAAAATAGTTAAGGCCAATCTCCACACAGCCGACATCCTATTCTGACGAGAAAAATCAGAAAAGTAGAAAGAGATGGACTTTTGCAATTTTCGCTAGGATTGACCGAATAAAAACATCATCCCCACACAATTTATAATATTATGGGAAAATTAAGAACATTCCCTTCCATTTTCTAGGAAAATGTAGTACTAAATTGTGTTTTCAGGCTTTATCATAAGGCTTAAATTCCTATCACATCTAAAAACAAGCTATAGTCAATTCCTCATAGAAAAACTTCCTATAAGAAAATCTGGTAGTGTGCGACGATATCGTTTATTATTATTGTGAGAGTATGCAAATGCAGATGAAAACCCATAAATCAGATGAACAAGTTTATCTGCGTTTGAGGGGAATCATCTGGCAGATGAAGAATCAGATGGGGAAATTTCAACTGCAGAAGACGACAAAATTCGTACGATGGTTGTTTCTCCCTTTCTGTTTAGCTAAATTTTGCATAAGTGCATCCCATACTTTTATCAGAATAGGATGTCGGCTGTGTGGAGATTGGCCTTTATTCGTATATTTTTTCCTTGGGAATGAAAACTGAAGGATGTAAATAGGACGACATTATACGGTATAGTCTCTTTACTTTTTAACTCACTCTCGTACAAAAATTTAACTACTTTTTCAGTAATAACAAGCTATAGTGCGCAAACCACTATAGGAACTTCTATACATATCGAGCAAATTATTTCATACAACAATTTATGATTTATTTTGTACAAAAACTTCGAAGTTTTGTCCAAGCACCCAAAGTTATGCTCCAAATTTCATACAAAACAATTCGAATTTTTTTCGGCAGCTACCCGAAGTTGTAATCGGATTCAATTGATTTTTGGACACAATTGTTCTTTCTAATGCTAAATTTCATTGAAATCGGTCCATAAATAACATTACAATACCGTGTAATGTAAAAACACAAAAAAACTTTTGTTCGGCGGTTACCCGAAGTTTTAGTACGATCAAACCCAACTAGACCCAACTAGGCGTTATAGAATGGTTCTCATGAAGAAAAAACCGCTCTTACCAATTTTCATGGAAATTGCTTCAAAAATACAGCCGCAATCTTGTACACGACAGACAGACAGACGACAGACAGACATTGGATAAAAATGATTGCAAACAATTTAGAATCTTATAAAACGTGGAGATTCGCAAGATTTGGATCATGATTCCAGTAACTTATATATTTCGTATAGAAGTTAAAAATGAATGAAAGTTTTGAACATATTTAATGCATTTTTACACGAAAGTGGACTTTTAGAAAGCTTCAGGAAAAGTGTATATGAAGATAGTCTATTAGCATTGCTCGCACATGGAATAATTAGAAAATGTGGCAACTGTTGGAAACATGAATACTTCAAAAATACAATTATTTTCATGCAATAAAAACAGTTTAGTGTTTTGAGAAACTTAAGTTTTTACATTAAATTTGTCAAGTGTTTTTTTACAGAATATAATTTACTAAAGGTCTTATTGGGAAATTAAAAATAAAAGAACCGGAAAAGTATAACTCGAAAAGACCCGGCAAAATCTATACAAATTGTGTTATAGAAAGGCAAGTAGGCTGGATATTGAAAAAACGTCCATTTTGAAACGTCACAATATTCAAATTATAAAGAAATGTACGAATTTACTATGGAAATGTACTTAAAAAGTAGATTTACGAACAAATTAATAAATGAAATAATTAAAAAAAAAACGAAACCTTTTATTTTAATGATTATAGATTTTATTTTATTATTATTTTAGTTTTCAAAATTCAAAATTTTTGGCCAACTTTCTTAGTTGAAACGGGAATTTTAGTGAAGGCGTGAACCAAATACAACTGCCATCTATTGACAAATAAAAATGAAATGATATTAAAATTCACCTCGTGTAACCTTGATTTCTAATTCACCTTACCTTATTGGAAATGGGAGAAAAAAAAACACATGAAGTTCGATAATGGCGGTCGGGGATATCGTTGTTCATTACATTTGTTAATTGTTAAATCGAGATCATTTTCACATTTTATTATTTCATTTCAAACTTTAGTTTTTCCTTCATTTAAAGTAGAAGACAAAAATAAGTAACGTTTAAGTGTTGTGTAAAATTTTTAATCAACAAGAAAGATGGAAATTAATAAAACAACACTTGGAATTGCGGCTGGTGTTGCCGGAACTTTATTTCTTGGATATTGCATTTATTTTGATAAAAAACGTCGTAGTGATCCTGATTATAAAAAAAAAATTCGAGAAAGTATGTTAAATTTTAAATAAAATAAAATTTCATTTATTAATATGACGACTTTTCTGGGTGCAATTGTAGGAAGACGTCGTCAACGTAAAAATCAAAATGGCACAGGCGCTCGTAGTGAAATGCCAAATTTAAATGATCATGAAGCAATTGAAAGGTAAAACTAATTGGAAATAATGAAACAAAAAAAAGTAATTTTTCCTTCCGAGAAAGAAATTGAGGTTATGTGAAAGTTTGACATTTTGGAGAGACGAATGGGTGATTCTATTCCACTGCCCTTTCAGACGGACTCGTATTTTCCCTTTGGTTATGTAACCTTATTACCTGTTTTTAAGGGTTTTTCGTTTTGTTTATTTTATGAAAATGTTACACTTTCAATCTCATCCCTGAAGAACATGACATAACCCCATTTTTTCTTTTTCTTTTTTTTTTGAGCTTTTTGGTAGAAATTTATGATAATTTGTCACGCTAGAAATTTTCATATGTTCTCATTTTCGGTTTTTAATTGTAAAAATAATATTCGCTTGGTCATTGAATTACTCATTTTTACAACAAATATAAACTCCAATAATCTAAATAATATAAAAAGATAAGCTAAACATTCAAACGATTCGTATGAGGTTCGGTATCCAGATTTCTTCGGTTTGGATTTGAGGAAGACATGTATTAGTAAACATTTTGCTTTTCTATTTCACATGGAGTATTCCATCTATCCTAAGATTTCTGAAAACCTCGAAGTATATGTTTTTCACAGATAGCTAAAAACCCGGTCGATCAATTTTAATGAAATTTGGAATTTTGAAAGTCTGGACAAAATCGGTGTATGTGGACATATAAACAGAAACAATTAAATTCATAGTGTCTTTTCACATTGGGACATCTTCCTTGGTGTCAGCACAGCGCTGTATAGGTTAGACTATAAAAAAATGCATTAATGGAGTTTTCTATCGGGTATCCTAATAATAGCGCAAGATTTAAATTTTGCTCTATTTTCGTTTCATTAAGTTGACAGTGCTAAAATCTTGACATCAGTCATAGTTGCTATTAATAGTCCTGGAACTCTGCACGAAGGAACGACATTATTATTGACAATTTGTCAAGTTTCGAACGACTACTGTGGTCAAAAAGACAATTCCACGAAATTGAAATCGTGCGTTTCTTTCTGAACATTCTTTACTTAATTAAATATTAAATTACCCGTCGAATGAGATATGGATCATACCTGTAAGACCCAGAATACCTGAGATATACGTATTCCTTCATACTAGAGAATTTTTGGATTTCCTGTCGTAAAAAGGAATATTTTTGAGGTATACACGTACTTCAAGTTACGCAAATTAAATCTTTCGCTATTATTGGGACACCCTTTGTTTCCTTTTTCACATGAGTCAACTGAGCCGAATATAAAACCTGGCATTAAATGTATTGAAAATAATAGCACATATTTTAAATGCTAATTGAGAGAAAACCGAATTAAAGTATTATATTTGATTGGTTAAACAACGATTCATTAAACTTGGATTTGAATCTTTTAGACTAAACGAATGAGAATATAGAAAAGTAATCATTTCCCTTGACCCTTGCATAGTTTTGTAGCGAAAAACTTCATATAAGATCTTAAGACTATTAAAAGCGTGTAGAGGAGGGGTAGAAGAATGGAGGAAGATGGATTGGGCACATGAAGCCTAGTTTTAAATTTTTCTAATTTGTTTTTTTTTTCTCTCCGTATTTCCAGATATTTCCTACAAGAAATACAATTGGGTGAATCTTTAATTGCCAGTGGTGATTTTGAACGTGGTGTCGAACATTTAGCTAATGCAATTGTTGTTTGCGGTCAACCGACAAGATTATTACAAATTCTACAAAGTTCACTGCCAGCTCAAGTGTTCGCCATGTTAATACAAAAAATGCAAGAATACGGTAGTCGTGCTGGTGCCGATGACAATAAACCAAGAATTGTAGCCGCTTCAGCAGGATCATCATTAGGAATCGGAGTCGGTGGCGGTTTAGATGTTGATGCTATGGACGATCTCGAGTAGTAGTTAGTTATTCTTTTTTCTTTTTTTTTTCTTTATGTTTCCATTTATTTGGTTGCAATTCTAAATTAAAAAAAAAAAAAAAAGAACATAAACCAATAATAATAAAATTAATAGTAAAAGATCTGCAATAATAATATTTGGTAGAATAAGAAAAGAAATTTGTTTTTAAAAGAATGGCGAGAGCAAAAGGAACATTTTATGGTCCTAAAATGATGAAATTAAATTTTGTTTCTTTTGATTTTCCTTTAACGAAAGAAAAAACCTAGAAGAAGAAAAAGTTCTCACCAGGAAACAAGGAAAAAGGATTTTTACAATAGAAAACAAACAAATTGAAAAAAAAGAGCAGATCTTAGTGTAAAAAAACCAAAAGGAAAATACATAATTGACGTGAAAATGATGTGAACAGAAAAATATATTTGTTTTAATTTTCTTCTTTATTTTCAAAAAATTATTTAAATAATAAAATTACTAGGTGGGGTGAAAAGTAACCTCCTTGACCGCCAAAATGCGCTGCTACTACAAAAAAGGTTATGACGCCTTGAAGTCCGTTCATATTTAGGCAGACATGCCAAATTTCAGTGCGATACTGTCTTTAGTTTTGTTTTGACAGCCGATTGTTGTTGACGTGTTTGGCATCACGATTTTCGTTCTCTCATAAAACATTATTTTTTGAGAGGCAAAACGGCGAAGGAAACAAAAGAAAAGTTGGATAAATATTATGGGGCTAATGCTCCGTCAGATTACACCGTCAAATATTGGTTTCGAGAGTTTCGTGGTGGCCGCAACTCCACTACCGATCAAGTCCGCAGCGGCAGGCCCTCCGATGCGGTTACAGAGGATTGTCATGGCATACTCTTCGTGGACTACCTCGAAAAAGGAAAAACCATCAACAGCGAGTATTACTGTGCATTTTTGGAGCGATTGAAGGCCGAAATCGCTGCAAAACGGCCTCACATGAAGCGAAGAAAACGTTTCTTTTTGCAAGACAATGCACAAGAGCATCGCAACCA
Source organism: Xylophagus ater (assembly GCA_963422695.1). Lineage (NCBI taxonomy): Eukaryota > Metazoa > Arthropoda > Insecta > Diptera > Xylophagidae > Xylophagus > Xylophagus ater. The sequence continues at coordinate 17,240,697 of OY730481.1, forward strand.
CGGCTAAAATCAATGACTTACGGCTCCAATTGCTGTCGCGTCTACTGTATTATCTTTTCCCAAACCTCAAAAGATGGCTCATCAATAAAAAATTCAGCTCACGCGAGGAAATCATCGACGCCGCGAAGAAGTATTTTGCAGACCTTCCGGAAAATTACTTTTCGGACGGGATCAAGAAGTTGGAAAATCGCTGGAATAAGAGTATCGAGCTAAAACTATATTGAATAAAATAAAAAAACATTTAAAAAAAATTTTTTTTTCATTTCCAAGGAGGTTACTTTTCAATCCACCTAGTAAAGCTGCCTGAAATTCGCTTTTTTTTTGTTGTTCTTTGAGAGAAATAGTTTCGTTCTCCTAAAAATTATGCTGCCTAAATTTTTGGGATAATTTTTTGGAATTTTCTCGAAGAAATTATCTAAAAAAAAAACAGAAAACAAATCTTCAATGCTTTCTTTCGCTTTTAATAAAACATATTTTGAATAAGAAAATGAATATACCAAAAAAAAAAAAAGAATTATTAATCAATATAATTAAATTTTTTTGTTTTTCAATTTATTTTATTGAATAAAAAAAGATTTCAATTTTTCCTTTTTTTTTTTTTAATTAGAAAATATTTAATATGGAAACAGAAAGTTTAAAATTACTCTGGGTTACTCAGGGTAGGCGTTTTGTACGGCAATAGACGATTGTCGCTCGTCTCGTTTCGACATTCCGTAAGGTGATATCGCCGTCAACATCGCCGCATATTGATGCATTTGAAGCGACATGTCAAACCCTGTCGCTTTCATATAATTTTTTTACGAAAAAATGAAGTTGAGGCTAGAACGAAAGTGATCGACCCTACGTAATGCCGCAATATGTGGTGATCACTTTCAAATTGGCCACAAGTAACAATCGTCTGTCGCTATACAGAATGCCAGTCCAGAGTTGTTTGGTTTTTTAAACAAACTTTCTTCTTGAAAGAAGATAAATTGCACCGAAATTTAGTAAAATAAAAAAAACTTACTTTTTTTCTTTGGATAGAATTTGAATGTTCGTGTTTTTAAAATCTAGTCGTAATTTAGAAAAAAATGAAAAATGCTATTTAAATTTTTTTTAAAGGAATTTATTTATTACAACAGAATCAAATTACTAGGATGTAAACTATGACTTAAAGAAGTTTTCATCCAAAATCAATACCAAAGTGTAACTATAATAAAGTCTGGAAACTTCCTATCCTTACCGTACCGCCGTTTTTCAAATTTTGCCTGTTCTTTCTCAAACAATTTTCTATCCATGCTGACATAGATAGAACTAAAAATGTTACGTATGGGTGAAAGAGACACATTATTTTAAAAAACATCCCATTTCGCGCTTTTGGGTAATTTTAAAATGTAAACAATGAAACACAGGCAGAAATTAATATACAAATGCACACACACCAGAAAAAAAAAAATTTGGCGCATATTTTTTTTTCTGGTATGTGTGGGAAATTTATAAGATTTGGTCCCATATTTTAGATTCCAAGGGTAATTCATAAGATTCCATCTGATTTTTAAGAACATTTCATTCTCTCTCTTGCTGATGGATTTTGCCTATGAAAAATATATGTACTCTTGCGTATTCTTTCCCCCGTTTGCCACGTGCCTTTTCTGGCTACTTCGCTAGCTTTCCGGACTTTATTATTAATTACACTTTGATCAATACGTTTTATTTTTGATGTTTTACCTTAAAGCCAGGTATCGTGTTGAAACTGAATCGAATTTTCCATACAAATTTAACACAACGCTGAAATTTTTCTAGAAAGTACCAAAAAGCATACAATAATGAGAGTTTTCAATTTAGTCACGTCTGCAAGCTCCTCATTATTAATAGCATTTGTTAAAATGACTCTGTGTGATATAAAATTTCATGTATTTACAGTCTTTTTTTTTACAAATACTATTAAAAATGAGGAGAGCTTTGCAGCGCTGCAAACGTCTTATCAATTTATATAGGAATGATTACATGTGATAGTACGCTGTTCGGTGTTAAAAACATGTGAAAAGTTGTTTTTATGGTTGTTGTATCCAATGTAGTCTCCATTTATTTTACCAGCATTTTTATTGTTCGGTACATTTTAAACCTAGTAAAAAGTTGACAGATTGAATTTCCTTTGCTTTTTTTACGGAATTTTTTTGAATGCTGTGTTTTGATTGGTTTCTTGGACTACAAAATAGAATTCCATGAGGCCTTTGACGTCTGTCACTTCGATTTCTCCACAAACTTTTTCTCTTCAGTTTTTCCTACGATTTTAATGTACCCATTTGGAGATCGTGTTAAAATTAAGTTTTGCTTCAACACGATACCAGGCTTAATCAAAATATTTTCCATCTTTCAGGCTTAAAGCTTGTAGATATAGATAGATGAAAATCTGCCCAACACATTTATTTATATCAGGGACGTTTTTCTATATTTGGAACCTGCTCGTAGAGGGGTCAAATATATAAAAATAGCTTTTATTTAACTTAAGTAAATTACATTAGTTCTTATGGAGAGACCTTTACCCGCTTAAAGGCTGGATTAGATTGAAGCAGCAACAACAAAAATTATCTATTATTAAAATAGAAGATGGTGTAATTTACCTAAAAACGATAAATTCGTATATTTTAATGACATTATTTCAGTTTATTTTCTTAGAATTTCTTAGAAGAAAAATCCCATTACGGCAATGTAATAAAATGTCCTTAAGAATAGGTCTGTTTTATTTGCCACTTGCTCTGGGGTAGAGCAAATTTTTACATTGAAAACAAAAACAACAAAAGAGCAAATTTTACACTACTTTGAGACCAGGTGTAACTATTACACACGAAATTAGTTCAGTTTTCTACCATAAAAAGTGTATTAGCTGAAAGTTTCTCATTTCATTACAATATGGTTGCTAAGCAACGCTACAAACATTTGAATTAAAACTTTCTCCTACTCCTGCTCGTTTTATTTGCCCCTTACCCTGCTCCAGGGTAGGGTATGGCCAATAAAACAGACCTAATATTTCAAATATTTTTGCCATAAAACGATATGAACTTTAATCAAAATTTTTTAATATGAAATTCACTAAATTGTATACATTTTATTGCGGTCGTTATAAAGGCGGCAAATTATTCTTTTCCAGAAAAAATGTCTAGAAAATAAAAACATTTTAAATGGAAATAATATTGGGAAAAACCTCTCGCAATTAAGTGCATTCCGTATGCAGGGGAGTTATTGGGTAACAGGAAAGCAAGCAAACTTATTTGTTAAAACTTGAACTGACAAATTTATCTATTGCTGTTGCTGTTGTTTAATGTGTTTCAAAGCAACATTCACGACGTTCGATGTTGCTGTTGTTGCTTCAATCTGATTCAGGGGTTATTTTGGCATTGCGACACTTTTCCGGTCATAAATATTTATGACAATAATATTCTGACTGAAATTATGACTACTGCGAAAATTCGTATTCCATCGAACAGGTCATAATTATGTCCAAAATATGAATTTATAACAGTTTAAACTGTTATAATTCGAGCGAGTTGTCGCGGTTATTTGAGAAATACTCTCGAAAATGTTTGTATAGATTTGAAATTTTTTTTATAGTTGTAAAACTATTTGTGTGTTTAAAAAAAATGGTGGAAATTATTCCGTATTTATCAATTGAATCACTCAGAGAACACATATAAAATTTCGTTATGATGTTAAATGTTTTCGGTCAGAACTTATGATCTTTTTTTATGACATTTATTAGTTATGACTGGGTCAGAACACCAAATAGTCCTAAAAGAAAAGTTAAGACCGGTTAAACATAAGGCCTAATGTAATTTACTCATGTTAAATAATTGCTTTTTTGAATTTTACATATCTCATATACTTATTATCTTTGGCGGGGTGATTTCTTTTGGTTGGTCTACCATGGAAATTGAAGTGCGATTTGAGGAAGATAGAAAAGTGAGCATTTCATCAGCATAGTTTCATATGTAATATATCTTAATGCCTCCAACGATGATGGAAGGATACCGGTTGGGATGGTATAGTAGCAGGGTTGGTTTAGTCCCGCATTATCTGATAAACGTTAAATCGATTTCAATTTAATTTGCAACTTATTATCTAGCTTAAATTATTTCGTGAAAGTTTTTTCGGGTGATTTAAAATATAAACACATCTTTCACTTGTTAATATAGATTCTAAAACATAAAATTCACATAACTAAAGTTATAAGAAATTGGAATGGTTTAAATTTTATAAAAAAAAATAAGTATAAGTTTTAAAAATCCACTTAATCCTAACTGATCGATTGAATGTTAAAGATTCTGCTGTAAACACAAAAACGATTAGTTTTTTTAAATACATGCAGAATTTAAATTTTTCTAATTTGGTCTTCACTAGTGCTATATTATTACAATTTTACAACACCTTATCCTACATTGGAATCACTTCAAAGTGAATCAAATAGAATTGGAAGTCGGTTATAAGGATTTCAATTTTACTGATTTGTCACTCATATCCAAGAGTCGGAACCGACCCTCACTTCTAGCAAACAAATTAAACAACCTCAATTTTAATCCTCGAAATTAGATGTTAAATGCTTTTTAATAATATCAGTTAGTAGTAGTAGTCTACGCATAAACGAAGACGAACCGATTCGTTTGTATTTATAATGGGTCTTATTTTGATACGGACCAAATCAGACCCAACAACTGATCTGGTTCATGAGTAAATACGAACGAGTTATAACTTTTAAAAAAACTATTTGGATGTTTTTAAATCCAATTTTAATATTTGCAAACTTCTCAGGACTCTTGAAATGGTTTTAAAACTTTTGTAATTGTAAGTTAATTTCAAATTTCTCCTTTAAAATGTTAGAAAATTTAAATTTGATGAGAAACTTTAAAAGAATTTGTATGTTGTTCGAGTGTTTTTTAGTGAATTGCTAAAAAAAACTTCAAATAAGTGCTTAAAAAATATATATTTTAAATAATAAAAAATTACGAAAATTTAAATTTATTAGCTTAACAAAAAAAAAAAAAATTATTTTAAGCATTTTTTCGTTTTTAATTTAAATAAAAACAATTTGAAAAATTTTTGTTAAATGTCTTTAAATTAAATGCAATATAAAACAAAATTGGAAAAGAAAGTATTTTTCGAAAATAAAAAATTTATTAAAAAAAAGTTGTTGATGTTCACTAGCGATAAAAAAGAGTTATAAATTGGATAAATTAAAAAAAAAAATTTTAATTTTTGAAAAACATTTTAAATTTAAAAACAAATTAAAATGGATATATTTTAAGAAACAAAAAATATATATTTGAAAATAAAATACAATTTAAAAATATCTGTTTTTTTTTTGTTCCCAAACAAAATTTGGTATTGCATTTGAGCAAAATCGATCCAGGGGGAGCAAAGTTATAAAGGAAAAACCAGAGTGACCAGAAAGTTTTGTCGTTTTTTTGTTTATGGTTTTTCGGATTTAATTGGAAAATTTGTGAATCAATTTTATTGAAATGGACCGATTTGACTGAAATTTAACATGATCTCGTCTGTTTAAGTAGTTAACCTGCATAATTAATTTCAATAAAATTGATTAACAAATTTTCCGATTAAATCCGAAAAACCATAACCAAAAAAACAATAAAACTTTTTGGTCACCCTGGTTTTTCGTTTATAACTTTGCTCCCCCTGGATCGATTTTGCTCAAATGCAATACGAAACTAAGTTAAGGAATAAGCAACCCACTTTCTAAATTTCATCAAAATCGGATAACGCGTTTTTGAGTTATCTTGTATACGGACGGACGGACATGCAGAAATCGATATAACTTTTCATTCCCAACACAACCATACCATTAAAACCTTTCTACGACGATTATTTCGATGTGTTACAAATGGAGTGACAAAACTAATATACCCTATGGTAGTACCTACCATAGGGCATAAATATAGGAGGAGAATTCCTTCCTATTTCTACATTTAAAATCTTTTTCAAATCATATAAAGAATTTACAATTATTTTATTTTAAGTGATGCTAATCAAGTGATCCGGAGTGTATATTATGTGTACGCATGTAAATTTATATTAAGGGTATTCATGAAACGTGGGAATTTTACCGATTGCGTAAATGTATATTTTTCCGAGGAGTGTTGCATGAACGCACCTTAAAGGGTTAGTGTATAAACTGTGTAAATCTTCTTTATAGCGATTTGTTAATGCTAGAGTTGGCTAGAATTGTTCGGAAAACATGATGGTGATTTTTGCATTTGTTTTATCTGAATATCTTACATTGTGCAGTTAATTTTTTAATAAATACTAGATAATCAACGTAAGAAAGAGGAAGACATTCTAGAAATTCACGTTTAACTAATTTTCCTGTTTTCTGCTGTAATTGATGTCTCATAAATATAATTTTGTTAATTTAATTGTTAAATTTGATTAGTTTCGACTTACCTCCGACATTTTTAACAAAAAATTAGTATTTCTTTAGTTCTCTAAAAAACTTCGTTTTTCCTCCTAGAGTAATTGCCAAAGTAATATGTTACACAGGGTCTACATTAGCCAATATATCTGGTATAACAGCTGGCTTACCAGAAATATTGGCTAATGTAGAACCTGTGTTATGTATTGGAATTTCCATAGGAATTTTGACAGCTCATTTACGAGGTGACATAATTATGCAGTAAATCGTGTAGATTTACGAGGGATTTAAGGCCAATCTCCACACAGCCGACATCCTATTCTGACGAGAAAAATCAGAAAAGAAGAAAGAGATGGACTTTTGCAATTTTCGCTATGATTGACCGAATAAAAACATCAGGGTCTCTCCCCACACAATTTATAATATTATGGGAAAATTAAGAATATTCCCTGCCATTTTATAGGAAAATGTAGTACCAAATTGTGTTTTCAGCCTTTATCATAAGGCTTAAATTCCTATCACATCTAAAAACAAGCTATAGTGCAAAACGACGAAACTTCTATACGTATGTTCAAATCACGTTACCTTCCGAAAGCCTTTCTAAAAGAAAGCTATATGAATATGGAAATTCAGAGTGAACGTAGTGCTTAGTTAATCACAACATTTGTTGTGATATACAGACAGACAGACATTGGATAAAAATGATTGCAAACCATTTAGAATCTTATAAAACGTGGAGATTTGCAAAACAAATTTTTTTATTTTTTTTATATTTCGTATAGAAGTTAAAAATTTAACTTGTGTAACCATAAAAATCAATTCCTCATAGAAAAACTTCCTATAAGAAAATCTGGTAGTGTGCGACGATATCGTGTATTATTATTGTGAGAGTATGCAACTGCAGATGAAAACCCATAAATCAGATGAACAAATTTATCTGCGTTTGAGGGGAATCATCTGGCAGATGAAGAATCAGATGGGGAAATTTTAACTGCAGAAGACGACAAAATTCGTAGGATGATTGTTTCTCCCTTTCTGTTTAACTAAATTTTGCATAAGTGCATCCCATACTTTTATCAGAATAGGATGTCGGCTGTGTGGAGATTGGCCTTTAAGCGTTTTCATGACATTTTGTTCAACAATGGCCCGCAAGTCCCAAATAAAGGGTCTTTTTTGGCACTTGCGACTCAGACTTCGCCAAATAATCCTTGTGTGTCATTGATGTTAATAGAACCATAATATTTTAAAAATAAAAAATATTTCTTTAAAATTAATCAGTTTTTTTTTTGTATAGATTTTTTTTTATTTTCATTTTAAATTATAAAATAAAATTCTTTTATTTTATTATTTATTTTATTAAAAAATAAATTCAATTTTTTTTTTTGGTAGATACTTTTTCTTTTTTTAGTTTTTTTTTTAAATTTAATATTTTAATATAAAAAGTAATTAATTATTATTAATTTTTTTTATGGTATTACAATATTTTGCTTGTTTTTGTTTTGTAGTAATTTTTAATTCAAATTTTTATTAATAATTTGTTTTTTAAATATTTGATAAATATATCAGTTTTCTTTTTTTGTTTTTTATTTTATATTTCTGAAAGGAAAAAAGAGTTTTTTCTTCATTTATATTAAATATTTTCTTTTTTCTTTTAGTTTTAAATATTTTGTTTTAAAATTTATTATCTATCTTAAAAATTACAGAATATACTTAATTGGTGTTCTTTCTTTGTTCAGAAGTTTTTTTTTTTTTTTCAAAATATTTTCTTATATTTAAAAAGATTATATTTTATTCAAAAAAAAAAAAAAAAAACTAAAATTTAAAATATAATTCGAAAAATTTATTTTTGGCATCCAAATAATTTTTTTATTCGAAAAAAAAAATAGAAGCTTAAAATTAATGAACCTTAAAACAATTAATAATCACTTTAAAAAATTTGTACATATAGAAAATTAAATAAAACAAAAAAAAACTTTAAACTTATGCCACACAGAAAAGGGATAAATTTGTTGATCACATTAATAGATGTCGTTACGTTCAAAGATTTAAATTAAATTAGATTCGATAGATGGCTCTAGTAAACTGTGTTAAAAAAGAAAAATTGCTAAAGGATATATTTATTTATATAGATCAGAAATAAGGTAATATTTTCGATTATTACTGCTCAAAAATTAAGGATAGAATCACAGAGTCCACTTGAAGATATCACCAAAAATTAATAGACGGTGACAACTCTGTTTAGGGTATTCTCTGATTGAATAAAATTGGTCAGACGATGTAAGTCTAAGTCTATTTTGACAGTCGCTATACCCTAATCTACATCCCCTATTTTTGCCTATAATAAACTAGGGCTTTCTAACGACAAATTTTTTTAAATTCTCGTTCATACAGTCGTTACGGAATTTGATAGGTTAATTAAAAAATAAAAAATTATAAATTTAGCGGCACAAAAATATAGCCGCAAACTAATTAAAATTAATTTTAATATCGAATCTCTATAAATCACTATTATTGCAAATAACAACTTCTCACTATTACCGAATCCGAATCGGTTTTAACATTAATATGTTTTTAACCTAGGGGTCATGAAAAAAAAACGAGTTACGAAAACCATGCAACACTTTTTTTTACCAAGTTTTACGTTTGCATGGACGCGTGTGTGTGTGTGAACTATAATTTGGTATATAGCATACATACTCAGTGATAAATTGTAATTTGTTAGTGTCTGTCCATCGTGTCTAGTATGATTTGTGAAGTTACTCCAAATTTCCTAGTCGATTAAAGGTAAAGTAGTAGTAAAATCTATTTTAAGAAATTACTAGTTGCAATTTTTCAATTGCTAAGAGGTTGTGGTTTTATGAGATTTCATTAAAAAAATAATAAATGAAGTTGTTTGAAGAATCATGTATTTTATTCCTACCTTACACTGACAAAAATTAGATCAATAGCCTACCAACAAGAGACATATTAATGATCTCATACTTTTCCCCATAAAGGAGATATTCGTTCCTTTTTTTTCCTAATCTCCATTACATATGGCGTGTTTTTCTCCACTAGTTGTTCTAGAGCAGAGCAGAGCCAGATTTTTAACATTCAAAACAACAACAAAGTGAATCGACTGGTACGGAGCAACTAGTTAAAGAAACAAGCCTATAGTCGAAATTAGGCGATGAAAATAGAGATTATTAGATAGCGATAACCAGGAATAGAATCGTGTATAGTCTCGATTGAGACTAAAACTAATCGAATAAGCATTGTTATTTCCATACTTTTTCGATACGATTTGGTTCATGCCGAGTTATACGATTCCACTCCAGGACAATAATCGTGTATAGTAATTTGATTGAGATTAAATCGAACCGAAAATTTATTGTAATTGTTATGGTTTTCCGATACGATTTAAATCAAATCGAGCTACACGATTCCACTTTAGAACTGGCAGGTATTAACACTGATGATGATAAGTGATTTGATGGATATCCCTTACTAGGAACTCAGCTAAGTTTCTGATATATATATATATATATCAGAGCTAAGCTTGAAAGATTAAAAGATTTCTAACTACGAATGAGATATACGATTCCCCAGACTCAACTATGTGCGGCATTATGCTTAAAACCATTTTATATTAACTTTAAAAATAAGTTATATAAAAAAAATGAATTTTCTTTTATTTAGATAGTTTTAAGAAAATTTAAAAAACAAGAAGGAATTTTCTCTCTTTTTAAATTAAGATATATAAAATTTTCTTTTGTTTTGTATAGAATTATAAATATTTTTAATAATTATGTATATTTTATTAATTAATTGTCTTTTGCATTATTTTTTTCTTTAAAAAAAAATATATATGTATATATTAATTATTTAGTCGTCTTATGATTTAAATGTTTTGTTTTCATTAATGAAATACAAATACTTAAAAAATTAAAACCAAATAAAATAAATACAGATAGTCTACGCATAATATGGTTTCATATTTTAATAAACTTAGCACAATTTATATAGCACGGCACTTTCCATCCCTATAGCACAGTTTTTCGCAAACCATTCAACCAAATACGATGCATTTTAAGAACCAATCTACCATATTATGTAAGGGTTACCTGTATTTTATTAAATAATAAGCGCTTTTCATTTAAACACTTCAATTACTTACACAAGTAGAAAGTTAAAATGTTTAATAAAGAGTGTCCCAAAATTCACGAAAGATTTGAATTTTGCACCATTTGTGCGGTAAAGTGTTGTCAACGAAGAAAAAAAGACAGCGTGACAGCGCTGACAGTTCCGGGTTATTAAAAATGAAGCACTACACGCGAAAGAACAACGCGTTTTTATTGTATTGAGCAATATTTTCGTATAATTCCCGTTTTGGTGATCAGAATTGGCCGCCCAAATCATGTGATTTAACACCGTTGGACTTTTTTCTTTGGGTTTTTCTGAAGTCTAAGATTGATGCCAACAAGCACACGACCACCCACAATTTGAAGGAGGAAATTGAGCGCTGTATCAACGAAATTCAGCTACATTTATACAATTATGAAAAATGATCATGGAAAATTACAAAAAAAGAGTGCGTATGTGCCAGCAAAGCCGTGGAGGTCATTTACCCGATATGCTATACCATACATAAACCCTATACTGTATACTTTATGAATCAATAAAAATTACAATTTTTTACTTCTTACGTGATTTTTGGGACACGCTTTATAATATCTGCTTGTAGCTACTTGAATGAATTCTTATATCCTAGACAGATCTCCGATTTTAATGCTCACTATTGCCCAATCGGTCATTAAAACTCGATAATGACCTTTATTTATGTAATAATGATCAATTTTAAGTATCTATTTCAAGCATCATTATTGTTTTAATTATCAAATGAAATTGTGAAGAGGTCCCAAATTTTTGCTTCACACTGTTTATAGGGCCATCTACATTTGAAAATTTTAAAAATTTCATCTGATTTTGACATGTTTTCTTCTTTCACATAAACTTAAAAGGAGGAAAAATGGTTATTATTCTAAAAATTCCTTAAAATTTACTAAAAACAATTTTAAAAAAATTAATTTTATTGAATCAAAAAGAATATTTTTGAATTTTGAAAATTATAAACAAAATAGTAATTTTCTGAACCTTTTGGAATGACAAGAATAATGATCATTGCGAAAAAAAGAAAATGTGTCATGGGTCATCCAGAAGTATCATTAAAAAATAATTATTGTAATTAAAATAGGATATCTGTCTAGAGCATTAGAATTAAAATTACATGAAAAATTTACCAAAACTGTTTTTTTTTTCAAATTTTAACTTCAAGTACTTGCGAGTACTTGAAATGTGCAAATGGAAAACTACCTAAATTTATAATTTTCTCTTTTTTAAATATTAAAATTGTTTTTTTTTTTGTTTTAAATATTACATTTATATAAAAAAGATTTCACAGATATTAGTTTTCAGTTTTAATATAAATTTTTTTTGTTTTAAAAATATTTATGTTAAGTTTTAAGTTTTCTTTTTTTGTTTAATATGAGTTTAATAATTATTACTGAATGTTTTTTTTGTTTGTTATTTAATATTTGTTATAATATTTAATAAATACAACACGTAGAACTTTTACAAAATAAAAAAAAAAAAAAATAATTCTTCTAAAAAAAAATGTCTAAAAAATATAATAAAAATAAAGATTTTGGAAATTTATTTAAGAATGAAAATTGTTTTTTATTCTTTAAATATTAAAAAAGAAAAAACATTTAAAAAAAATATTTTTAATAATATTAATATTTAAGAATTTTCTAAAAACAATAAAAAGGAACAATTTTTCTTCTTTATTTTTTTTTTTAAAGAAAATATTTAATTTTTTAATTGTATATAAATTTATAATTTTTTAATAATAATTATACTTAATTACGAAGACGTTTAAGCGTATTTGAAATATTTTAATTTTTATCTCTTTTTTTTTGTTTTTTCATAAATTCTAAATTTTTTAATATAATTTTTCTTTTCTTTTGTTATTTTTATTTTTTTAATTATGTTTCTTTTTAATTAAATATAAAACTTCATTAAATTGCTTCGTATTATGTCGATTTGGAGTTAGATAAATTATATCTTCGCTAGAAGACAATCACATGTAAAATTAGTTTAGATCTACTAAATTAGCTAATTTCAAGACGTTACAATTTTCGCTATTTTCATGTCAAAGAAGTACAATACTTGCCCTAACTAAAATACACAGTTATATGAAGTTTCCATGGAATTTAGAAGATCATTTATTGAGTATACTATATATCTTCATAAAGCTAAGATTACACACAGCAACTTTTGCATCAGGGTTTTTTTGGTTGCAGCTGCAAAAGTTGCGAGTCTTGTTCACACATGTAAGTAAAAGTGGTGCGCAATCTGAAGTTTTTATGCTGCTGCAACAAAAAATGCTGCAACCATAAAAAAAAAGTTGCAGAGGTGTTCACACATAGCATGCAGCTTTTATTGCTTGCAACTTCCTTGGAGTTTTTTCGTGTATGTATGTGTTAAAAATTTGACGTCTGGTTTTGATTTTAACATTTAATTAATGTAATAAAATATGTTTTATGATGAAGAAGAACAAGCTGTTGCCTGTTTAGCACTTATTTTGTTGAGAAAAGAAAGACGACGGCGTCAAAAAAGTAAAAGTAAATGCTGGGTAGTTTATTACGTTAATTACGTGTTATTTTTTAAACATTTTTATAATTATCAGCATCTGATTTTGATTATCTTTTGGAAAAACTGAGACCCAAAATAAAAAAAAAGGATATTCTCATGTGAATTTCATTACATTTTCAAAACTTTTCAGAAACAATAACACTGAACTGTCAAAAAACTTGCATGCAGCAAAAGTTTCAATCATTTTAATATTTTTTGTGGCATATGCAACTTTGTTTTTTGCTATTCACACGTTGAAACTTTTCAGGTTGCACGCAATAAAAAAATCTAGTCATGCAGCAAAAAAGAATCTCAACTTTTTGTGTTGCAATGCTGTTCACACTTTGCAGCACTCTAGTTTCGCATCTTTTTATGCTGCATTGCAACAAAAGTTGCAGTGTGTGATCTTAGCTTTAGATTGCATTACATTCCTTAAAACAAGCAACAGTCATTTCCTTTTGGACAAGTCACATTTAAATATTAATACTCATTCTTTGAGATTCGTTGAACTTTTAAAGTTAAGCATCTTAGAACTGACTATGGTAGAAATGAACGGAGATTTCCCGAATGTTAAGTGTTGCTATTGATAACGCCAAGGATTTTGACTTCTGCCAATGCAAAAGTAATTTAAAAAAACGATTATATATGTAAGTTTAATACATACTCGTTTTATTTTCTTGACTTTCGCTTGTATTAAGCTGGTAACAAAATAAAAAATGTCTTTTACCCAAGCGTTTTTATTAGCCGACCGATTCGGGAAACCGGTACTCAGTTTTATGATGCCTAATTTTGAATATTTCCACGCACCTCATAGCCCGTGTATTAATGTTAAAATGCATTTTGTCCAGCAAAAAGGGGAAGTAATTGTGTTTTAAGATTTCCGAGATATGAAAGTTGTTTCTTGCTTATCCATGTTTTATTTACCATAAATAAATGGTCAATAAAACAGGCCTATTAATTGGAAACAATGACAAATTAGTATTTTAGATTCTTTTCATTGCAAGGCGAATTTAATTTTAGCAACCAAGGGGCTTGAAGAACTTATAAATCTTTTCAAAATAACAAATTACTTTAAAATATAGTCTAGCAAATTTTGAATTTAAATATACTAGGTGTCTGTATAAAAGATGTCACTGCTAGTGTCTTTTTTAAATATGATACTACTATCATATGAGCACGTTTAAAGTTTTACGCGTTCATATGTCAATTAGTTTAGTCTTGATGTCATTTTAAATATTGAAAATTGAATAATTTTTAAGTTCATCCAATATGGAAAAATTCAGTATCCATCAGTGATTAGATTCCTGTTTTTATATGGAGAAACATGTAAGAAAATCAAAAAAAAAATTATAAGCTGTCTACGAGAACCTTGTTCCTTCGAAAAATATACCATTAATCGATCAAAAAAAAAAAGCAAACGGATATCCATTTTACACAATGGGTGCGTATCTAATTTAGTACTTAGTGTATGTTTAGTTTGGGATTTAGAAAGATCAAGACTCAACTTTTGGCTGTGTGACTTGCCATTAGAAGAAAGTATTTAACTAAACTTAATAGCAAAGATGTGTAAGAAATGAATATGAAATTAAGTCTCCAATTTCATTGTATTCTATAAAACACATAAATGCATATGATTTGTATTTAGGAAAAAAGTAGCAACATTCATTTTTAACCCGTTCGCTACCAGCTGTCACATTTCTGTGACACAGGTTTTCATAAACCTCTGGTAGCGTGAACGAGTTAAATAATGCGGAAATCGATTAGCGAAGAATATAGTTATCCATTGGTGATTAAATGTTGTCTAAGAAGCAGACAACAAACATCGTAATATAATTAAAAATCAGCCACAATTTTTTCATAACAATTTAATCCGGATCAATAAAGTTTGATTCAAAACCAGATCAGATTATCAAAAAAAAAATGGAAGCTAATTTTTATCAATTTTCTTTCTCTCCAAAAATTTTTAAATTGTAATTTTAAATATTTAAAAAAAAAAAGAACAAAATTACCACACAAAAATTGAATACAATTTTCGAATTTGATATACTTGGAAAAAATTAATATATCTAAAATGGAAAAAATCCGAATTAAACTAAACTCTTGGCGGTTTAAAATGCAACTGAGACGATGGCGGTGATTGATGCTGTCCAGTTTCATGAACACCAGAAGATGAAATCGATTCAGATGTTATTATCGATGGTGGCGGTGTTGTATCCATTAAATAAATATCACAATCTTCATCAATAATTTCACCTTTTGTATTGCTACTAGAAATCTTAATTTTTGTTGGAATTATTAAGTTTGTGGATTGTGATTGTTGATGTGATGCATGTAGTCCACCAGTTCCAGTACTACCTACACCACCAACTTGTGTTGTTATAGTTGATGATTCAAATGAAACAGCACGCGGTTTTCGTAATTTACTACTTGTTTGACTACAACAATCAGTCATTAAACTATTTGATTTCTTTTGACGAAAACTATTTGAACGATTTTGTTGATCACAACCACTGCCGGCGCCAGTTGTTAAATTACTATTTGAATTACCAACGGCTGTATTATCACCGGTTGTTACTGTTGCTGTTGTTGTTGCGGTACCACCATTCGATTTACCATTTTCTTTATTACGACGTGATGATGAACGATGCGGATGATGTCTGGCAACGCTTGGACCACGACGTGATGGTCTTTTAACTGGATAATGTACTGATTCTGCACTGGCGCTTAAGCCGATGTTGCCAACTAAATTTTTGTTTTTAATGAAAATTAAATTGAAAATAAAAAAAAAATAATATTAAAGTAAAAAGAAAAAAAGAATTTCAATTTTTACTATAATTTTTTGATTTGATTTTAATTTTTTTCAATCTTATTTAGATTAGAATTAAGAACACATTTCACTTGCAAAACAAACATGCAAAAATTTGATGGTTTTTCAATGAAATCAAACAAAAAAAAATGGTGATTTTGTTATTCTTGGTGAATGTTAAAAATGAAAATTTTGAAAACAAAAAAAAAAAATGTTTTATACCTAAGGCAACATTCATACGTCTCTTAATCAGTTCGATCTCAAACTAGCTAGGGAAATAGTTAAAAGGTTTTAGTCACATAATTAAAAATAAAAAACTTTCAGCAGCGATTAATCAGCGCAACATCCATAAAAAAGGATGTTTGCCACACCAAACCAATACTAGAGGGGGACACATAGTCTATTCCTTTGTATCCATACTAATAGACCTTATCTTGAGTTGTGACAAATTTTTAGTCATAACAAATTTGCAACTACAAATATTATGACAGTTGAGAAAATTCGTATTCTGGCAGACGGATCATAATTATGTCCAAAATATGAATTTTTAACAGTTTAAACTGTTATAATACGAGCGAGTTGTAATGGTTATTTGAGAAATATAGTACTCTTAAAAATGTTTGTATAGGTGTACAATTTTTATATAGGTATAAAATTATTTGTGTGTTTAAAAAAATGATGGAAATTATTCCATATTTATTAATTAAATCACTCAAAGAACACATAAAATTTCGTTGAGATTAAAATATTTTCGATCAGAACTTGTGATAATTTTTTATGACAACTGTGAGTCAACATACGAATTAGTCTTGAAAAAAAAAAGTTATGACAGTGACGTCATGTTATAACCGTTATGACTGGGCTCAGAAATAGCGTGTAAAGTATACCTTGTACAATAGTATGAAAAAGTATTGGCACACATTAAACTTAGTATCGAGGTTTTATCATTTGATAAAAGTTTGCGTTTATTAATCACATTTTCCATTTTGTTAATTATATATTCAAAACAAAGTCTAAAAAATGTGTCAATTGCCCAGATCAATTAAAAAATTCGATTAATTCGATTATTAGTAAACGATATATCAAAGTGGGTGAAAAAGTTAAACAAAAAAAAACGTAAACCATATTTGAAATGATATTAATAATATTAAAAATATTAAGCTAGTATTCGGTGACAATTATGTGGTATACTCGATAATATTCTTAAATAATTGGGGAAAATAAGGACGGTTACTATACATTTTATATCTGCTCTTTTAAGCAATTACTTCGTTTACATGATCTACTTCAGTCCGAAAATCGTACATGTATACCCAGATCGACTTCAAATCGACTTAAGTCAATCCGATCACAAAAATTTTTCTGATCGACTTAAAATTTTTCATGTAAATCCAGATCGACTTTAAAATTTAGAATGGAGTATGAACAGAGGCGAAACATAACCTAAAAACTAAAAATTTATTTGCGCTTAAATCTAACGACACGACTGGATGCAATTCTAACTTTAAGCGCTTAGTGAAATTCTAGCATAGAAATATTTTGCTAATTCAAACAGCGCATTTCAGGTTGTTGTTCACACTAAGAAATGATATGTGCAAAGGATAAATTGAAAGGAATTTTTGAAAATTGTTTCCGGATTATTCAATTTTAATTGGAATTTAAAAAAAATGAGTTTGTTAAAACTTTTCCACTTTCCTATAAAATTTTTATTTCACTTTATTTCCAATTTTTATTTACTTTCGACGGCTATTTCGTTAAAAAAATATATTTTTTAAGATTTATTATTCAAATAAAACTAATTTAACGTTTAGCACAGATAACTACCATTCTCTTGATTCAAACAACGCATCCAGGAGTACAAAAAATTCTAACTGCTTAGATTAAGAATTTTGAAAAAGCGCTTAGTTGTGCTGGATGCAGCCAATCTTTCAATCCGGTTATGGTAAAAAACGTGGGTTGAGTTTCAAGTCGATCTCAAGTCAATTCTGAAGTCGCCATGTAAACGATGTAAATGTTAATTATATCCGTTTATATTTGACAGATTTATTCAATATTATATTTGAGATATAGATGGCACAAATCGAAATATTGTGGAAGTGAATGACAGTATTTCAAGTGAACAGAAAATTTGTTTGATTTTTGAATACTACCTAATTTTGAGTGTTTTTCCTTCCTATTATCTTTAATTTTTTAAAATCAAATTTTTATTTTTTGAGAAAATTAAATAATAGTCGATACAAATTCCCCAAAAAACAACGTCTCTTATGACCTTATGACTAAATTATCGACATGGATTTAACGCTCGCCGCACACTTGAACTAAGCGAGCTAAACTACGTAAGTTAAGTTTCTCGCTAAAAGTGAAAAATTCAAAATTTGCATTGGTCGTTACACATTTCAGCAAAGCTTTGAAACTAAGTCGCCTGGTTATGAGCGACACGAACTAAGCTCGTTCATGTAGTAAAAAGTCTAGTAATAACTCGTTGATACTGTACTCGCACATTATGTATATCTGTCTGATGGCTCAAATAAAACTGAAGCTATGAATTTACCAAAAATGTCGGCGCGTAGTTTAGTTCAAGTGTACAACGGGGTTAACGAGCTCTGCTAAGCTATGTAATTACAGCGAGGCTCGGCCGCATAGCTTAGCTCAAGTGTGCGGCGGGCCTAAGGCCTGTTTTTCTGTTTCTACTAAAATAAAATGATTCACGAAGGAAATTAAAAATAAATTAATATTATTTAATGTGTCTCCGAATTATTCTCACAAACTTTTGTCATTGTATTAATTTTGTTCAAATTTTCCCATAATTAAATTTATTTTATTTCTTTTTAAAAGTTTCCCATTTAACTTAAATACGAACAAAATTCCTAGATTTTCAGCCATAAAAAAAATAAAAATTAAAAATGTTAAAAACACATAAATTAGTAAACATTAAAAAAGAAAATAAAACATTTAAATTAATGAATATGTTTATTATTTAATTAATAAGAAAAAAAATAATATTAAAAAATGATTAATTTTAATGACAAAAAAAAAAAAAGAAAATAAAAACATGAATTATTAATAATTAAAATATTAATTTTTTTTTTTTTTTAATAATAATAAAATGATTAACTTATTTTTAATTATCTTAAAAGAAAAAATATTAAAATAAATAGCAAATCAAAAAAATCAATGCGTTTAAAAAAATTAATTTGTGTATGAAAAAAAAGGTTTGTTTCTTTATTGCTTAAATTAAGTTTTGTAAATTTTTTTTAGTATAAAAAATTAATAATAAATATTATTTTCAAAATATTAGAAACAGGCGCGACATAAAGTGCAGTCAAAATTCCTTATACAAAACATAAAATTTGAATAAAATCATCACATCGAGTTTTTAGTATAAAATATTAATATTGTTTTTAGTTTTTATATTTTTATGTATTTTAAGAATAATAATATGTTTTTCTTTTTGCATAAAATAGAAGAAATATTTAAAAATTTCAGTATTGTTAAAACAAACAAACAAAAAAATTAGTAATTTAGGCAAATATAACACAAAATTCTTCTATCTTATACAAAAAAAAACAAAAGCTTCTAGTACAACATAAATGTAACACTTAGTATATATATACAGGGTGATTCATGCCTTTCAAAACAATCCCGAAAAAAGAGGACTTTTGGGAATCAAATACTACAAATGACTAACTAACATAGTTCATGTAACAGGTGGGCTGAAAAATTCGTATCGTTTCTATGAGATGGCGCCACTAGAATTAAATCCATATCATTTTTTGTTAGTACCAACCTTCAAAAGATACGTGTATAAATTTGACAGCTGTCTGACTATTAGTTTGTGAGATATAGCATTTTGAGTGAAGCAACTTTTGTTATTTTCAAGAAAATGGATAAAAAGGAATTTCGTGTGTTAATGAAACACTGTTTTTTGATGAAAAAAAAAATGCTGCTGATATCAAAAAGTGGCTTGATGAGTGTTATCCGGACTCTGCGCCAGGCAAAGCAACCATTCGTAAGTGGTTTGTTAAGTTCCGTACAGGCCATATGAGCACCGAAGACGATGAACGCAGTAGACGTCCAAAAGAGGCTGTTACGGACAAAAACATTAAAAAATCCACAAAATAATTTCGGATGACCGTAAAGTGAAGTTGATCGAGATAGCTGACACTCTAAAGATATCAAAGGAACGTGTTGGACATATCGTTCATGAATGTTTGGGTATTCGAAAGCTCTGTGCAAAGTGGATGCCGCGTGAGCTCACAATCGACCAAAAACAACAACGAATTAATGATTCTGAGCAGTGTTTGGAGCTCTTCAATCGTAAAAAACCCGATTTTTTTCGTCGATATGTGACAATGGATGAAACATGGCTCCATCATTTCACTCCTGAGTCCAAACGACAGTCAGCCGAGTGGACTGCATGCGTAAAGACAAATCGTACTACAAAATGGTATCGAAAAGTTGGAAGATCGCTATAATCGGTGTATCGCCCTCGATGACAACTATGTTGAATAATAAAATCGAGTTTTGTTAAAAAAATGTGTTTTCCTTTAAAACGATACGAACTTTTCAGCCCACTTGGTATGTATAGGATTATACTACTTCTGCTTCGGTGATGCAAATCCAGCTTAAAAATCTTTAGATACTGAACTTACTACAATTTAGTAGGGTACAAGCCTATCAAAAAAAAAAAAACAGAAAACACAAGGATATTGCACGCAAATTGGAGAAAATAAAGACGGTTACCATTTTATACCCGCTTATTTAAGAATGGTTATTTATCGTCTTTTATTTTTAACAGTTATTTATTGTTATATTGAAAATATAGATGTCACCAAAAAAATCACATTGCTTATTTTGTATATTTCACATAAAATCCATCAGTTTTGTTCATCCCGAAACGAAATGTTTGCAACATTTTGACATACTTGCACATAATTTTATAAAATTGCTATTTCGCAATTATTTATATTTAATATAATAAAAAAAACTGCATATATAAAACATTTTATCGCGAAATTATGAGATTTTGGCTATTTCAGGCCAATGAGTTTAAATTTCGGTTATGTTTCAAAGATGGTATCCGGCGCCAATACAAGGGATAGGCTGGCACTGCTCCTGTCTATAGTGGAGTATCTACAAAAAAACCCAAAAGCCACAGAAATGACAACTTCAACCTTTGGCTATTTTTATTCCTATAAATGATACATTTTTTTTGACTTATTCGGTGAAATTTGAAATATTGCTACTGTAAAAAAAAACTGGGTGATTTTTTCGTTCGTGAATATAATTTCCTTTAAAAAGGCCTACATGTTATTTCTTGCCCCTAGGACGCGATACCATCAGCGGCTGCTAATGGTATCATATGATACATATGCATTAATTTTTATTTCGTACTTTAGAAACACATAGCAACATATTGTTCCAAAACTAATTTAGTATTTGCTCCACCATTATACCGGGTTCGGTAATTAAAGTGTCCGGATTTAAAAACGCTGTAATTTTTTTTTATGGAAATGATAGTTTATAATACATAGTTAATTTTACAATTATTCGTATGGTATGTAACCGCCTTTTACCTTAACCACCTACAGCTACAATCTCTTTTTAAACGATGATTGCATGATGTATTGGCTTAAAAGGTTCCGTTCACGAGTCAAATCTTTTTCTAAATAATTTTTTTTTTCCAAGCCGCTGCTTGTAAAATTCCCCAAATGGAATAATTCAATGGATTCAGATCTAGTGAATACGATGAATGTTTGATTTTCCAATCAAATGAAGCGCAACAATTGAATTTCGGTTACGGTCCATTGTACAAAAAATAATATAATATATAATATGTATATATAATAATAATAACGCAACAACAAATAATTTTTACTACTGACAGACAATATGTCAAACAACATTCATGTCAAATTTTAGTATTGCAAGATGTGCAGTTTATACTACAGGCACACATAGGGTATTCAAAACTTAGTATCGACACTACAGTATAGCCTTGTACCATGGTATAAAAAGGGGTTGGCACACAACAAACATGGTATCTGTCTGACACTTGAAATTCTGCCATTTCAGCGAGAATATGGGAATTTCTTTTCGCTCCTCTTAAATCCTCTATATGATTCCTACAAATATCTATAAATTTTGAGGTTTCATTAACGCATAAAATTTTGCGTATTTAATTACTTTTTTCACTTTTTTAAAATAATATTTTCAAAAAAAAAGTGTAAACATGTGTCAATTGCTAAGCTTTCCTACAAAATTTCATTCGCTATTTTCCGCTTCAATAAAAAGGCGCGACAATCACTAAAGAATAGATTACGGTGGCCGAAAAAATTAAGTAAAAAAGGAAATACCACGTACTTTTTCGAATTTAAATACCAGATTTATGCTACGTAGTTGAAATGGTATTCAGCTAGTATTCGACGACACACATATGGTATACCACATGGTATCCTTAAACTATGGTATGAATACCCTATGTGTGCCTCTAGTATTAGATTTGATAGCGATTTAAATTAGACGGACACTTCAGTTGCCGGACCCGGTATGTGCAATAATTTTGAAATTATAATACAAAATATAAAACTTTTTTGAGAACAAAAAAAAGCTATCATGAATCACCCTGTAAAATGATTGCAAACAAACAAAACAACTTACATATGAGGACAATAAAATATTTTGAAAAAAGAACAAATATTTCCAAAAAAAAGAAGAAAGTTTTAACTGACATCAAAAAGAAAGGAAAAACCATTTTTAAAAAAAACTTTCGATTTTTCTTCTTAAAATAGAAAATCTAAAACAGTGAAAAATACTGAAACAAAACTAAATTGTTGCTGTTGTTGTTGTTGTTGATTATTATTACGATTATTACGAACAATTCTATGGCGTGCATTTGAAGTTAAAACATAATCAACTTCTTCTTGAGCCGTGCTTAAATGCAAATTTCTGATACTATCAATATCACCATTAAACAATAGTGCACTAGAAGATGATGATAAAAATGATGATGCTGTTGTTGAAGTCGTTGTTGTAGCTGTAATTGGTGAGATTTGTGATGATTTTGATGATAACGATGTTGATGATGGTGATGATAATGTTTGAATTGTAGATGATGTTGAAGGAGGCTGTAACAAACTAGTCCTCCTCCTTCTTCGTGTTATGAATTGATCATTATGATTATCATCAATATCATTAAGTACACTATTGTTATATGATGATATTTCTATATTAACATTATTATTGTTATTATTAAAATTATTATTATTATTATTAATATGATGCAAAAATGGTGAAGAAGAAGAAGAAGAAGAAGTATGAAACGAAAATAGCTCACGATCAATTAAACTATGGAAATGGTTTTCATGTTGATCATATGTACCCGAAATCGATGGAAAATTTGTATCCATCATCATCATTGAATTTCCAGCAATCTGATGACCATCCGTTGTTATATCAGTATCCATATGTTGTTGCTGTTGTTGTTGTTGTTGTTGTTGTTGATTGAATTGTTGTTGTAACATAAATAACATTGCATTATTTGTGAAACCAGGATGATGATGAGGATGCCGATGATCTTGTATATCATTTGTACTACCACCAAAATATTGATGATAATTATCACAACATACTGCAGCAGCTGCTAATTCCAATGAACCACCACGTGCACCTAAAAACCATTCCGAACGTGTACGCATTCTGGCCGTTTGACGTTCGTGTACCTTTCGTATGAGTGCAGTCGGTGATGAAGATGATTCCATTTGTTGTTGATTTTGTTCCGATGGTGGTGATTCAAAAGTGAACTTGAGTTTAATTTTCTTTTTTTGAGTTTCAATTGTTTTTTGTTTTTTTTTTAAATTATTATAAAAATATTTTTTTAAAAAGCAAATTTTCTTTTTAATAATATTTACAAAAAAAAAAAAGTAAAATAAATTATGGAAATAATAAAACAAATTTGTCTTAAAATGATTGAACAAACAAATTTTAAAAATTCATCAAAAATTGTATTCCTAAAAAGTAGGTTTAAAAAAAAAAAAAAACAGTAAGTTTTGTTCAATCACAGACAAGCAAAATTAAAAGATTAAATAAAAATTTAATTAATTTTAGTTATAAGAGCGTTTGCGAATAAGTAACTAAACTGATTAAAATGGATGGCATAGTCTCTACACACGATCAAGCATTGTATATCACTAGTGTGGAGTCTGCTTTAATTAAAACCATAGAGTAAATACTTAAAGAAGAATAGTCGGACAACATTTTTTAATGTTTTTTTGTGATTTTTAACTGATTAACCCCTTTATTCTGAACGCAGTCATAACAAGTTCTGACTGTCATAAAATGACGTCATTGTTATAACTTTTTTTTAAATACTATTTGGTATTCTGACGCGCTCATAACTAAGAACTGTCATAAAAAAATATCATAAGTTCTGACTGACAATATTTTACATCATAACGGAATTTTATATGGGTTCTCTGAGCGATTCAATTGATAAATATGAAATAATTTCCACCATTCTTTTATGCTGGAAACACATGTGCAGAATTTTGCCTGCAGCGAAATTATAATACACAGGTTTATATGAGGCCGAAAACATGTAAATTCTGCATGCAGCACGGCGCTGCAAGGTGTCTCGATTTTAACTTTTACTGTGCAGAAAAAGTGTTCCCAACTTACGAAAGCATAAATTCGTTCTCGAAAAGAAAGATTGACATTTAACAACAAACTTCATGGAGGAACATTTACTAGAGTTTGTGAAAAATAATAACTTTTTGTACAACAAAAGAAGTCGGCTGCATGCAGAATATCTGCACATTGGTTTCCAGCATTAAACACACAAATAATATTACATCTATAGAAAAATTTCAAACCCATACAAACATTTTCGAGAGTATTTCTCAAATAACCACGAAAGTTCGCTCGAATTATACCAGTTTAAAGTGGTATAAATTCATATTTTGGACATAGTTATGATCCGTTCGCCAGAATACTAATTTCCGCAGCAGTCATAATTACAGTCAGAATATTATTGTCACAAATATTTATGACATTAAAACTGTCACAGTGCCAGAAAAAATGAGAGGAGGGGTAAAACTATGCCACCTCTTATCAGAAACATTAGTCAACAGTTTTATGGCAGATGGTCGAATTCGAAAACCTTTTTTCTTTTTCTGGCATTTATCACCTCGTTATTTCTTTTTCTTTTTCGACAGATTATTTTATGCAAGACACATTTTAATCCGTAAATATTGGTTTTGTTTCATTTGTCATTCATGCATTTATTGGAAACGTAAATGTGTGCGTGTATATTTTCAACTTAGGAACAGAAATGCATACGAACACTTTTTTGCGGGTGATTCGGGTTTGGTTTAAGAAGCATACATTTTATTTCTGGTTTTTGGTTTGGTTTTAGTTTCTAAATATTTCAAAATTTGGTTTTGGTTTAAAGGTTGCATAATTTTATGGTTTCCGTTTGGGTTCAGAACAAATATGTCTTTTTTTCTTAGCCGTTGTGACAGAAACGAAGAAATTCAATGTAGATTTGCTTGGCAAATTTGTAAATTATAGGACAAATTTTTTCTGTTGAACCGAACTATGAATCAACAGAAAAGCATCGATTTATGATTTAGTTCAACTATTTATTTTAAACTAGCTTTGGTTTTGTTCGACCGAATCATTTTAAAAGTGGTTTGATTTTGGTTCGATAAATTTCGATGGTTCAGTGGTTTGCATCTCTGCTTAGGAACATTTCTTTTTTTTTACACACGATTTCGAGAAATAAATGCGAATGGTTGTTTATGGTTTATTTGTTGAATATTTATAAAGTTAAGCTAAGTTATCTGACGAAGAGACTTTTCATTCCATAATGTGCGTTAATATTAAAGGCTTCGTAAAAATAACACCTATAAATATAGGGTGTTTTCATTATTGTATGGTTATGATTGTCACTTTTCAAATAAATACGATCTGTGAAGAATTAGGTGTAAACTTGAAAATGTCTGTTTCGAAATATTTCTTTAGTTACTATTCGCACAGGCCCTTAATTCAACACATGTGTTGTAGTTCATTAATTAATTTGCATTAAAAAAAAAAGCTGCATAAAAAGGAGTTTAGGTTAACTTTTTATTTTTAATTCTATTTAATAGAAGGTTATGAGATGATTTTAATAATGAATAATTAATCAAGATATTTAATTAATTTTAAATTAACAGTTGTTATAAATTTTTTGAAAATTAATCAATTGCTTTAAAAAAAAAAACTTAGTTTGTTCAATCAAAATCGACACAAAACAAAATGGAAACAAATAAAAATCAATTTCTTTTTTTTCTAAGAAAATAAAACGAATTTCTTTTAAATGAGATCAAATACAAAACAAAAAATCATATATATGTATTTACATTAAATTTATATCTTCTTTATCAAAATGAGTGCATTTTATATTAACTAGATGTGTTTTTTTGAGAATATAAAATATTACGAGTCTTAAAAAAAATAATATAAACAATTATTTACTTTAATAGTCCTTTTTCAATATTCGAAAATTGTTATGCAAAGTAATTGAAATCTAAAAAAAAAAAAAAAAATGCATGCACTGCCATCTTCCTGTCATTTTATTTACTGAATAAAATATAAATCTACAATTAGTTCTTTAATTATTTTATATAATTATAAACCCAAGTAACATGTAATCTTCAATAAATCTTTCCTCTTGAATCAGGTTGATTTGCCAATCAAGGAAACACTGACAATGTGTTTCAACGTTTACGACTTAGCTTTCATTTTAAATTCTTAAGTGAATTTCGCTTTGAAGCTATCCTATTAACTTACTACATTTATTCAAATACAAATTTGGTTTCAATTTCATATGAATTATGACTTTCGCATTTCGAATTTTAATTGAACGGATCTTTTATGGGCATTTAATGCTATACTATTAATATATCACTTCCTCAGACGGATTAGAAGTTAAAATTCGGAAAATGGTCAATAACAAATATATCACTGCATAACAGTTGCTCTTCTGTTTAATAGTACCGACGAAACAATTTTAAACCAGATATTCTAGTATGTTTTCAAAAATTTACATAAAGAAATTATAAATTGCATATTTTTATGCGCATATAAAAATTATTTTTTTCTGATCTAGAGTTATTAAAAACAATTTAATATTACCGATGATTGTCGAGTTTTAATGTGTAAAAATAATGTCGTTCATGATATTGCCAGCAATTTGGTTGAAAATTTTGAAAACCAAGAAACTTTTGAGTACAAGAAAGAATATTTGAATGATTGGATTGAAGGAATTTTTCATAAATTCATATAAAAAGAAGGCAGTTTCAATAAAGGTTTAAGGCACGGGATATTATTTATTATAACAACGCATCTCGATGATCTTTAAACGTAATCTGTGCAATACTTTTTAATATTTTTGTAAATAAAAACTAATTACGTTTTCATTTCTCGCATGAACATTTTGATTTAAAAAATGCAACTGTTTTAGGGTTGAGAAAAGAACAGAAAAAATTCTGACCTGCCTTGAAAAAACTGGTATAAAATGCAGAATTTTTTCGAGAAAAAAAAAACGCCAAAAGCTAATTTACTTAATAAAATAGGGGTTTTTTTTTCTTTGATTACCAACCATTTACTAGAGATATGTGAAGATTTGTAAAGAAATGAGTTACAAATAAAAAATTTTTTTTAGGAGGAAAGATGAAAGATTTTGTTTTTGCATCGACTAAACTTTAAACATTTCTTTCGAAGCAATGCAAAATAGCAACTAAACTGTAATAGCTGCTAACAAATATAAGAAAATGTTACTTGGGACGATTGTTCCCAAAAAAACACAACTATTCAAAACTAAAAATAATCTACTATATATTTACATAATAAAATAAAAGAAATTAATAAATCAAACTTTAATATTATTATTTAATAATAAACTACTCAGATAATTTGTTTTTGGTTTTTTTTTTAAGTACAGAAAAATCAAAAATTCAACGAAACAATTTAATTGTAATTATTTCTTTTAAAAAAAAATGTTTCTTTTTTTTAATATTTTAAACGAAAGTCTTTTATTCTTTGAATTAGTAAAAATAAATAAAATTAAATTTTAGTACAAAAGAAAAACGTATCAAGTTTGTAACAAAACAAATTTTGAAAATGTAAAAAATCGTATGCAAAATGTTTCTCGCGCTTGTTGAATGAAATTTCAATTTATTTTCGAAAAAATTTGAATGATTATTCGAAATTGAAAATATGTATATGAGAAAGCGAAATTAAATCGGAATTCGATAATCTGATAAACTTAAAAATACATCTCGAAAATTCTTGTATGAAATTCGAATTTTCGAATTCGAAAGCAAAATGATAATCTGTTTTGTGAAATACAGAAATTGTCGGTTTAATTTCTATTATAATTTCTAAATGGGATTTTGACAAAACATAGTTTTTACAATTAGTAAATTTAAAAAAAAAAAACGATGAAAATTATTTCCATAAAAAAAGCTAATGCTTTAGATACATCTCTGATTTTAATTAATTAAGGTAATTATTTTTTAATGACTCTTCTGGATAATACACATCTTATTTTGAAATAATGAATTAATGATCATTATTTTTTATATTCCAAAGTTTTTATCAAGTTTTTATTTTGTTTATCATTTTCAGAACACAATGTTTATTAATTTTTATTGTTTGTTTTTGAAGTCTAAATTTTATGCCAACAAGTCCACGACCGCCCAAATCTTGAAGGAGGAAATAAAGCGCTGTATCCACGAAAATCAGCCACATTTATGCAATTATGCAAAACAGTCATGGACAAAAGAGTGCGTATGTGCCAGCAAAGCCGTGGAGGCCATTTACCTGATATGCTATTCCATTCATAACTCTATACTTTATACTTCATGAATCAATCAAATCAAATCAATAAAAAATTTACAATTTTTAATTATAATCCTGTGTTTTCTATCAAAATTATTTCTTGCGTTAATTTTAGGACACCCTTTATGAAAGAAGGAAACATGTCAAAAATAGATTAAATTTATAAAATCAAAACTAGATGGTACTGTTCACAATTAAAAAAATTCGGCAAATTAAAATTGAATTAGACAATTAAAATTGATCATTATTGTAAATAAGCGTCTTTATCGACTTTTAATGAGAATTTGAATATGATTATTAAAATCGGAGATGTGTCTCTAGAAGAGCATAAGCATTATTATTGACCGATTAGACTATAATGATCATTAAAAATAGACAGAGAGCATAACACAAATATTATTCGTTATTTTCATTTCACATTTTCCTTTAAGAATTTTTACATTTTATAATTTTTAAAAGATTCTTGTCCTTAATTTTAATAAAAACCATTTAATTGATAAATATTCATTTTTTTTTTTGAATAATTTTATTTTTAATAATTATTTTTCTTCTAATTATAAAAATTTAGATAGAAATGAAAATAAATAAAAACAGAATTATATTTTTTCTTTTTAGATTTTAGGAAAAGCAAAAGGATTATTGATGAAAACAAAAATATAAATGAAAAATAAATATGTTAAAACCATAAAAAGTGTTAATTAAACAAGAAAAAAATATTTATATATGTTTTCCAATTTTTATAAATTAAAGAAAATTCAATTCAATATAATTTCACCGAAATTTAAATTAAACATTTTTTCCCAAAAAGCTTTGTTTTTTATTTTAATAAAAGTTATATGAAAACATTCCAGAAAATTTTCAACTAAAAACCGAAATCAATTTTTTAAATTATTTACAAAAAAGTTATTGGAAAAAAAAGAGAGAAAAACTAATAATTCAGAAATTATTAAATTATTAACAAAAAAATACCTTTTCTTTTATATAATTTAGGATTTTTTTTAGCAACATAAAACCACACCACAAAATCAAAAATTTTCTTTTTTCTCAAATATTATTAATAATTATTATAAATATAAATTTTGATTCATTTTTTTTTTTTGTTCAAACAGAAATTTGTGAAGATGGAAAATAATAGTCCCTCACCTGTGGTAAATACGACAGGCTTTTTGTACTTTCAGCATAACGATTCACAGCTCTCAGCTCATCCATTGTCATATGATGGCTAACAGCTGATGCTGATTGTGATGATCGAGCCGATGAACAACTTGATGAATTTTTAATTCCATTACTACCAGTTAAATTTCCACTTGCACCACCTGCTCCAGCATTGCCATTATTACCACCATTCTTATTATTTGTTCCATTCGGTGTTTGTTGTGG
This sequence comes from Xylophagus ater, assembly GCA_963422695.1. Taxonomy (NCBI): domain Eukaryota; kingdom Metazoa; phylum Arthropoda; class Insecta; order Diptera; family Xylophagidae; genus Xylophagus; species Xylophagus ater. Next base: position 17,270,834 of record OY730481.1, read on the forward strand.
TGTTGATGTTGCTATTGCAAAGACACCAGGTCCTTCAAGTGATACTGATAAACGTGCACATGATTCGAGTAATGAATGTTCTGGAATGATACCAAGCGATAGAGCACTATTACCAATTGCTGAACTTGAGCTGGTCAATAGGGCTGGCGTTGATTGAGATTCTTCTTGAGCAACTATTTAGGTTTGGTTGGTTTTTTGGTATTGGTTTTGGTTTTTAGTTTTTAGCAGGCATTCAGGCATTGGTAGTGTTGTAATTGTTGTGAGGATGCAATTGGAGATTTTGCAATGGTTTTGGATGAAAAGAAAATAATGAAAAATAAAAGAAAAGAATAAAAATAATGAATTAATTAAGGGGATATCAATTAAAAATGAACTTTATTATAGTTATTTCCGAAAGTTACCACAACTCAAATTGAAATCGTACAATTCAATTTCAACGCTGAACGCTGCTCAATAAATTAAGATGAGAATCGATTCAATTAAAACACGTTGATCCGAATTCATAATGTTGCTTCCAGATTTAAGGAGCGTTCGGACTATCTGTTTTGTCATATGTTTTCGTAAAAATTATAGCATGTGCTCATAGGAAACACACTAGTGCAACAACATATTACTTCGTTTACATGGCGACTAGAAAATTCATTTGGGATCGACTTTAAACTCAATCCGAGTTTTTTACCACATTGAAATATTGCCTTGAAATCGATTTCAAATCGGCTTCAGTTTGGTAAGCGCTTTGGTAGGCGCTTGCAAACAAATTTTTTTTCATGGTTGATTAAAATCGAATTCATGTCAATCCGCGTTTACATGCACGATTTTTTTTAGATTGAAATCGAAGTCATATATAAATGAAATATATGACAAAGTTTATGATTTTTCCGGGACTAGAAATATTTAGAGATATTTCTAATGTCTAATTGAATTACCAATTTCGAAAAGGGATTATGTCGGCTTTTCAAATTGTTCAGGAGACACAAAAAACTGAATTTCTGCCACACTGTATGGAAGGTCTCATCTCCAGAAAGACATGAATTTTCTCCACAACAGATATGAGTCGCTTTTGCTCAAGGAACATGCGTCTATACGTGAAGATAAAAAAAACGGCAAAAAAGTACATTTTGAAAAAAAAACCGACATGAGCCTTTTTTTGAAATTGGTGATTCAATTTTTGACTTATGGAAAGACATATAACAAAACAGATTGTCTGAAGGCACTTAAAAGTTGTCAAATTTCTTGCATGGAATCTCTATAAAATGCAATTAGATTACTATTTTACGTTCACGCTACAATACAAAACGATGTTGCGAAATGTTTCATAGTGTGAATACAATTTTAGAACTTTTGACGAAGACATTACTCTGTAGCTGTGAAATTTACGAAACAAAATTTTGTTCTTTTCAACAATATGAATTGCTTGAATCTCATAATCCAACCTTAAAATGGTTAACACCATTCAAGAAAGTAAAATAAAAAGATTTGATAAACAATTTCTAGTCTTATAACTCTAAGAAACATTTAATTTTCTTTGATATATTCTGATTTAAAGGGTTTGTATGCAAAACAATTTCGAAATGTATATCTTGGTATCTTTCGGTAACAACAACTCAAGTTCCATATTATATTTAAAAATGAATACTTACTAAGTCCCCATCGTTCACATTCGCATTGAAGCCAAGTTTTTTCTGCTTCCAAAGACAATTGAACTGTTGAAAAATTCATACAATCAAAAAGAAAAATTATATAAACAAATAATTCATAATTATTGATTTTGTATTCTTCTTACTTGCATAATGTTGTTGTGCAGATTTACCGCGCGGTTGTGGCGGATAACGAAAACTGCAGATCCATTCATCTTGAACTTTTAAAATTCTACCAGTTACACGAGCATAAAACTCATAATTAGCTCGTCCAAATAAATCGTATGTAGCAAATTGATCAATCATTTGTTTCATAATTTTCGTTGCTACCTGTTGAAGAATAGAAAGAAGAAAAAAATAATTAAAATAATTAAAAAAATTAATCCAAACAAAAAAGTTGAATATTAAAAATAAATTAATTTCTTTTCAAATTTTTTGTTTAAAAATCTTAGGAATTGATGGGCTTTTACACTTTCTATTAATTTTAAAGAAAAAAAAGAAAACTCTACTTAATTTTTGATTGCTTTTTTCTTTACGGGATCAAATCAGGTCTTTTACAAAATAAATTATTAAAATAAATAATAAAAAACTTAAAAAAAACATGCAATTGAATTTTTTTTTTATTTTTACACAATATTAAATAGTGTTAAAATAATAATATATATTTTTTTTTAGTTAATTAATCATAAAAATAAAATTGCATAAGAAAATTTGTAATAAATAAAAAAAAAAAATTAATTAACTATTTTCGTTTCGTAATTAAAATAAAAAAATTAATTATTTTTTAACATTAAAAGATGGGAGGCCAGGGTTAGCATCATAGAGTAGTATTTTAGTATTTAAAGGAATTCATTGTTATGTTGCCTTTATTCTACGCAACATTGCGTAAAAACGATTTATCAAAAATTGGACAATCAACCGCACTTCCAAGAGAGATGTGTCTATGCTCAAAAAGACCTTGCTATTCTATGGCTAAGATCCTAGACAGATCTCCTATTTTAACGATCATTATTGCCCAATCGGTCATTAAAACGCGATAATGACCTTTATATAAGTAATAATGATCAATTTTAATTATCTATTTCAAGCATCATTATTGTTTTAATTATCAAATTAAATTGTGAAGAGGTCCCAAATTTTTGCTTCACTGTTTATAGGGCCATCTACATTTGAACATTTTAAGAATTTCATCTGGTTTTGACATGTTTTCTTTTTCACATAAACTTAAAAGGAGGAAAAACGTTATTCTAAAAATTCCATAAAATTTACTAAAAACAATTTTAAAAAATTAATTTTATTGAATCAAAGTGAATATTTTTGAATTTTGAAAATTATATCCAAAATAGTAATTTTTTGAACCTTTTAGAATGACAAGAATAATGATCATTGCGAAAAAAAGAAGATGTGTCATGGGTCATCCAGAAGTATCATTAAAAAATAATCATTGTATTTAAAATCGGAGATCTGTCTACAGCATAATACTAAAGATACACCTGAGATTTTAATGATCATTATCGCCTTTTAAAAGACTATAATGATGCTTATTTATTTATCATAATGATCAATTTTAATTTTCTATTTTAAGTATCATTACACTAATTATTTTTCTTTTAATTGTGGAGATTTTCAAATTTCATTTTTTTTACTTGTTTTCTTTTTTTACATAACCTTAAAGAAAGAGAAACTTGTTTCTATTGCAAAAAATAATTGAAGTTGAGTTAAATATGATTAATCAAAAATTAGTTTTTTTTTTGAATAAAAATGAAAGTCATGAAAATTTTGGAATGTCAAAAATAATGATCATTATCTAAAAAGGTATGTCATGGATGTTCCAGAAGCTTCATTAAAAAATTATTAGCCTAATTAAAACTGCGTGTCTACGGCAGTATTCCCATTTAGTTTTCATATAAACACTGTTTATAATCTAAAATGCAGTGATAAAAATGCAGTAATTTTCTTTAGTACAGCGTCTTTTTAATGTGAAATCACTGAAAATGATTTTGCTGGAAAATCGAGACCTATTTTCACATACCAGAAAAACTAAAATTATGGTCTAAATATTAGGTACGAACGCTAGGTTATCTAGTTGATGAAAATTACTAGAAAATAATTGTTCCAATATGAAAATCAATCTATATTTGTAATTTCTCTAATTAAATATCCAATATCTAGTTATTTTCACTAACTACCCAAGATTACTAGCCAAGTTTACTAATCTCATTTTGAAGTTTCTTATTTTCATTTTGAAGTTTGTAGGTAGAAATTCTAACTAGATTCTATGTTAGCTCATCAATGGGAGGAATGTAGTCAAATTTTGTTGAGAGAATACTTCATCAATTATTGGCATTCTGGATGCCTTAAACTTAAAGAAGAATACTTGAAACATTCTTTGATTAAAACATCAAGGTAAAACATAAAATTGGAAACGACCTTATATACTATATTTTGGGGCAGAATTAATGTGGATCCTATGTTTAATTTTCTATCACATATTCCTACACTAAGTTTGGAGACTCTACTGTAAAATTACATACAAAAAAAATTTTGTTTATTAATTTGTTTTCATTAAATCACAAATTTAGTGAAGAGTAATTTCTTTCAATGTCAAAATTATTTAAGAAAAAAAATTAAGATCTTTGTTTGTCTCTTGTTTTAAGTGTTGCAGAATTTATGTTAATTAAAAATAATTATTTAAAAAAAAAAAACAGTCTTTGGAAACCGAATTTGAAAGCAAATGAAAAGGAATTTTAAATTTAGCTATGATCATTTTTTGTATTGAAAAAAATCGACAAGATCAGTGATGATCGGATCAGACAAAAAAAAAAAAGAATAATATTTTTTAAATTAATTTTCAAAATGAAAAAAAAAATACACTGAATAAAAAAATACTAAATAAAAGCAAACATGGACAATATTTTATTAAAAACAAAATAAATTCATTTTAATTATAAAACATTTATGCCAAAAACAAAATCATAATTTTAATTTTCATTCAATTAAGAAAAGAAAACCAAAAAAAAAAGGCAATTTAGGCATAAAAATTCATGCTGATGCAGTTTTCTTTTGGGCACAAATTTAGCGGAATTTCAAGAAACAATAATTTTTTACTTAAGGAATTTTCAAATACAGAATATGAAATATTTAATTTTCAATTATTAAATTGTTTTATTGGCATTAAAATTTGGTTACCAAAAAAAAAAGAAATTTAAAGACTAAGTTTGTAGTAAACGTTTTTTTTTTTTTCTTGTTTATATTTGACCCGGTTATTGACTTATTTGTCATTTTAATTAAATTAATTTGAATAAAATGAATTTTTTTTATGAATATTTTAACGCATCAAAAAAATTTCCCATCGAACAAATATATTACAGGGTGCTAAGTAAAGCTAATAATTAAGCAATTTCATGAAAAAATTGCATAGTATGCAAAAGAAGTCCTGTTAATAAGTCTTTAAATGTAATCGAAGAATTTAAAAGAAATTTATTCAACAAGAATCCGAAAAAAAACCCAGACCCTCAACTGTTGGCCATCAGAGGCCAGTCGTTGTCATAATGTTACAATAGTAATAAAATTCTCATATCGTTTTTAATCACAGACCACAATTTGAGTTGGCTTTAAGACTATCTGCTTTGTTATATTACCTTGATCAGAAACAAAACGGAATAACCACCGTGTGGCGCCCCCATTGTTCCGATTTGAGTTCTGTTTTTTTTTTTGTTAAATTGGTACATCTGTTATTGATATTCTCTCTAAATCTTAGCGTCATAGCTTGACATTTGCAAAAGTTACGTAGCCAAGAGTACATCTATCTCTGTGTGTTGGCGATTTTTTACAATTTTATGCAAAAAAGAGACCGTGTTGACGTCGCAAAAGACATGATTTGCGAGGCTGAATCCGATCCCACATTCATCAAAAGGATCATTACTGGAGACGAGACGTGGGTTTATGAGTACGACACGCAATCCAGACATCAGGCAAGTGAATGGCGTTCACCAAATGAGCCGAGACCAAAAAACCACGTCGTTTTCAGTCAAAAAAGAAGGCAATGCTCACGGTTTTCATGGATTACAACGGTGTAGTGCATCATGAATTTTTTCCAGAAGGCCAGACAGTAAACAAAGAGTATTATTTGGGCGTTATGAGACGTTTGCGTGAAGCAATTCGCCGAAAGAGACCAGAATTGTAAGCAGAAAACTCGTGGATTTTGCACCATGATAACGCACCGTCGCACAGTGCCATCATTATTCGTAATTTTTTGACGAAAAATGCAACACGGTGGTTATTCCGTTTTATTTTTGATCAAGGTAGTATGTCTTCGTAGTCATTCAGATAGCGACAGTACAGTACAGCGACATATAATAAAGTTTAGGCATTTTTGGACTTGACAACTGTTATATAGACATTTCTAATGTCTTATTTTTGACAAAATTTATCCGAAGACATATGGCAAAAGAGATAGTCTGAAGACTCCTTGAATAATGTTTGTGCTGATAATAATTGTTTAGCAGACATTATTAGAACTTCTTCATTTGTCACATAAAAAGTCTATTAGTTAAAGTATGTATACAAAGTAATATTGACAGATTTTATCAGTGCTAATATTAAAGTGTAAGTTATTATAAAGTTTGAAAACTTCGAGATTAGAAAAAGCAAACAATTAAAGCAAAATAGCAACAATTGCATTGAGTTAAACACGTGGAAACTACATATTCACTCTTCAGATCACTCTAATCTTCTCTGGCATACGCATATTCTTATAAGAATATCTGCATGTAATCTATGGCTATACATTTTTATGTATGTGAATATTGATTATGTATCGAAATCAAAACAGAAATTAACACAGCATGGATAGAAAGTATCTGTCATACTTCGGATATTATATATAAGATGTTGTTATTTCACTTTTCTAAATTTTACTTCTCTATTATTATACACCAAATTAAATCTGATAAAACAACACGTCAAAAAACAAAATGGCAATCAATATTGTCTAAAGCCTGTCTTTAATAATGCAATATTTTTTTTCTAGTTTTGAATTTTTGTTTACATCTTTTTTCGATTGAGAAAGGAACGAAAAAACAAATTCAATTCCACTTTTTTTATTCATGTTTCTAGGTCGAAGATTGAGAATGTTGATGTCGCTCGAGCGTAAAACCCTTAGAACCATTACGGGTATTGTGACAAGCCATTTCTCTTTAAACGAACATATGTGGAAAATAGGGATGGACGACAGTCCGATATGCGGAGCCTGTCTGGAAGAAAATGAATCAGCAGAACATTTTTTGTGTGAATTCCCGGGCTTTTCTAGAACGAGACTTGCTATCCAGGTACGTGAACTCTGAATACGGAGGAGTTAGCCAACTTGGACGTAACTACGGTGCTGACCTTCATTAGAAGGACTAACCGGTTCGGGAAAGAGATCCAAATCAGATCAAAATTCTGGTATCAATGGCTGCATCCAGCACTACTAAGCGCTTAGTCAAAATTCTTAATCTAAGCAGTTAGAATTTTTTGAACTCCTGGATGCGTTTTTTTTGCTTGAATTAAGCGAAAAATAATTCAGCACTGGAATTGTCTGTGCTAAACGTCAAATTAGTTTTAATTGAATAAATTCTAAAAATATATATTTTTTTTAACGAAATAAGTGCCGAAAGTAAATAAAAATTGAGAATAAAGTGAAATAAAAATTTTATAGGAAAGTTGAAAAATTTTAACAAACTCATTGCAATTAAAATTCAATAATCCAGAAACAATTTTCAAAAATTCCTCTCAATTTAGAACTGCTGGATGCGCCCAATAATACGATGCAGAAAGTTCTACATTCTTGATCAAAATTTTTAAGAAAAAAAAGACGACAATATTGAAAGTTTTAAAAAATTCTTACAAACATTTTCAAATACACCCTGTACTATAAAAAATTATCATGTATAATCGAATTTTTCTGATATTGTAAAATGCATGAATTAAAAATTATTTAATATCGTAATTTAATTAATTTTAAATGATAAAAAATTAACACGATAATAAATTTTTCTAATTTTTTTAAATTTCATATTCTGTAAAATTTATATGAATTAGAATTTTTTTGTAATTTTAGGGAAATTTGGGGAAAAAATGGATTTTTTTTGTATTAATTGTGGAAATTTTTGTTTCACAATTATTTTTTTGTATTAATTTAGTTTATAATTAAAAATTAAAAAAGAACAAAAACTTTCAATCAAACTTAAACTTACATTCACTTCCGCCTGAAGATGAATTTTTTTTGAATAAGAGAAGCGCATTAAAATAATTTTAAGGTGTGTGTTAAAGTGTAGAAAAAAAAGTTTTATAATTTTGTTTGTTTTTTTTTTCTTTTTTTATAAAAAATTAATTAATTAATAAAATTGTTTTTTTCATTAAAAAATTTGTCAAAAAATTAATAAAAAGAAAGAAAAAAAATCACATCTAAAAATCTTTAAAAAAAAAATAAATAAAAATAATAATAAAACAAAAATACATTTAAAAATTTAAGAAATAGAAAAACAAATTTTCTTAAAAAGACATTTGATTTTTAATTGAAATTAAAAAAAAAAATAATAAACAAAAAACACATCTTGTGTTAATTTTTATTAAATTATATTAAAGCTAAAAAAAATTGATGCTTTTTTCAGGTCTTAATTGAACAGGAATGAATTGATTTTACCAATAATTAAATATTTATTTAAATATTTGAATAAAAATTTAGCCATTTTTCTTCCAAAGTAAATAAACCAAATTTATGTTTATTATTTTGATTTGCATTTAAAAAAAAGTGTTGTGCCAATTTTTACCATAATTTTTTCAGATATTTACTTTACTTTTCTTTTAATATATTTTTTAAGTAAACTTAAATTTTATATTAAAATAAACTAAATTTAATAATATGGAAGAATTTCTTTTCTTCAAAAATTGTTCTGAAAATAGTTTAACTATGACGAAATACTAATTAACACTCAACATTTATCATCTTGTTTATTATAATACACTTTCTAATTAAATTATACGATTATTAGGGTCATCAATGAAATAGTAAAATTCCAAATTACTGTAATAATATCGTCACTTAGGCCCAATTTCATGAAGAACGCTTAAGCTCAGTTTTTAACTTAAATTGGGTTTAAACTTAATAATGGTTGAAATATAAAACAAACTACAGTGTTCATCAAACTACTATGGAAACTTCTATACATATCGATCAAATTATTTCATACAACAATTTATGATTTATTTTGTACAAAAATTTCGAAGTTTTGTCCGAACACCCAAAGTTATGCTCCAAATTTCATACAAAAAAATCCGAATTTTGTTCGGCAGCTACCCGAAGTTGTAATCGGATTCAATTGATTTTTGGACACAATTGTTCTTTCATTGAAAAAGTGTCACATGCCAAATATCATTGAAATCAATCCATAAATAACGTTACAATACCCTATAATGAAAAAACACAAAAAACCGAACCTTTGTTCGGCGGCTATCCGAAGTTTTAGTCCGATCAAACCCAACTTCTGATAGAATGGTTCTCATGAGGAAAAAACCGATTTTACCAATTTTCATGGAAATTGCTTCAAAAATACGGCCGCAATCTTGTACATGACAGACAGACAGACAGACGACAGACGACAGACAAACATTGGATAACAAGCTATAGTGCACAAACCACTATGGGAACTTCTATACGATTCTATACAGTTCTATACAATTATTTATTTATGATTTATTTTGTACAAAAATTTCGAAGTTTTGTCCGAGCACCCAAAGTTATGCTCCAAATTTCATACAAAAAAATCCGAATTTGGTTCGGCAGCTACTCGAAGTTGTAATCGGATTCAATTGATTTTTGGACACAATTGTTCTTTGATTGAAAAAGTGTCTCATGCCAAATATCATTGAAATCAATCCATAAATAACGTTACAATACGCTATAATGTAAAAACACAAAAAACCGAACTTTTGTTCGGCGGCTACCCGAAGTTTTAGTTTGATCAAACCCAACTTCTGATAGAATGGTTCTCATGAGGAAAAAACCGATTTTACCAATTTTCATGGAAATTGCTTCAAAAATGCGGCTGTAATCTTGTACACGACAGACAGACTGACAGACAGACAGACAAACATTGGATAACAAGCTATAGTGCACAAACCACTATGGGAACTTCTATACGATTCTATACAGTTCTATACAATTATTTATTTATGATTTATTTTGTACAAAAATTTCGAAGTTTTGTCCGAGCACCCAAAGTTATGCTCCAAATTTCATACAAAAAAATCCGAATTTGGTTCGGCAGCTACTCGAAGTTGTAATCGGATTCAATTGATTTTTGGACACAATTGTTCTTTGATTGAAAAAGTGTCTCATGCCAAATATCATTGAAATCAATTCATAAATAACGTTACAATACGCTATAATGTACAAACACAAAAAACCGAACTTTTGTTCGGCGGCTACCCGAAGTTTTAGTTTGATCAAACCCAACTTCTGATAAAATGGTTCTCATGAGGAAAAAACCGATTTTACCAATTTTCATGGAAATTGCTTCAAAAATGCGGCTGTAATCTTGTACACGACAGACAGACCGACAGACAGACAGACAGACAGACAGACAGACAGACAAACAAACAAACAAACAAACAAACAAACAAACAAACAAACAAACAAACAAACAAACAAACAAACAAACAAACAAACAAACAGACAGACAGACCGACATTTGATAAAAATGATTGCAAATGGTTTAGAATCTTGTAAAACGTGAGGATTTGCACGGTCATGATTCCAGTAACTTATATACTTCATATAGGTAGAAGTTAAAAATTAGTTAAGCATTATTTTACAGCCCGATATAATTCCTTGAAAGACATTAAAAATTGGAATAGAAATTCACCTAAACACCTATAACCTATAATAGATTTCGTTTCATGTGATCCTTAATGTTTGATATCCTAGTATTGTCATAACCCAGGATAATTTACATAATAGAGAAATAGAACCATCTAAGTTTAATCTGTCTTAAAACACACAAACAACAACAACAACAAAGAATTAGGTAAGGCTTTTCAAGTTATTCGCAGTGTATGTACATATTAGGATTAAAACTATTTACGAGCTCATTTTCAAGAAACCTGATTAGTTGAGTGATCAGCCTTCGATTGTCTTAATCTAAATTGATTTAGTCATTCTCATGTTTACACATTCTTTACATCAATTAATTACTTTTTTTTTTCATAACATTAAAAAAAACATACTAACATATATAAACAACTCTGAAATAATAAAAATAACTACAAATTTTATTATTTCGCGCCTTTTTAAATATTTTAATTAAAAAAAAATCAGCTGTAAACCTTGAATATACTTATTTGTTTATAATTTCTTATCTTAAAAATGGCCTAAAATAGTTAATTTGATAAACGGTCGTTGAATTTATGCGGATTAACCTTCATTTTTTTTTACAAGAAAAAAAAATTATATAAAAAAAAACATAAAATAATGTACTACACCTATTTTATTACATTTTATTAAAATTGGCTTCACCTCATTTTCCCTATCAGTCATTTTTCATTGCACATTTTTATGGCTTTCTTCTTTAAGTCAAAATAAATAAAATAAAATAAAAAAATATATATAATATAAAAGATTAAATTTTTATTGCACAATCAAGTCAAAGGTGTCAATGAATTTTGTTCGATATTAACCATGAAAAGAAAAACTCACATACTATAGAAAATGAAAATCGGGCCTACATCGAATTTTTGATTTTCTATACAAGAAGCAGCAATTGCGTGTACATCATCTGGGGCCAATTTTTTGTACCAATCAAAAAAAATATTACCTAATTTTATTATTTAAAGCCAAAATTGATAATATGACACAAATTACAAAATTGTTATTGTGAAGAAATCAGAGGTTTATTTTACATATCGCATATGCTCCGAACAGCATAGACTAATAATAAAGATTTCCAACGACTATGCATTCAACTAATTCTTTTTGTTCAGTGATATCCCGGTACAATATAGATTCATCTCTTTCTTTCACATTAAAATTCTTTTCATCCATTCTTAAGTTCATCTACAACAACAACACTGAACATCACTCTGCTCATTTGGCCTGGACATCTAGGTATAATAATCTATGGTCACAGTATATATTCCGTCAAATAAGTATCGGGAATTGTTCATTTAAAAAGCCCGCGTAAAAAGTTTCAATTGTTAGTTTTGTTAAGGCCAATCTCCACACAGCCGACATCCTATTCTGATGAAAGTATGGTATACACTCATGCAAAGTTTGGTTAAACAGAAAGGGAGAAACAATCATCCTATTAATTTTGTCGTCTTCTGCAGTTCTTTTTTCCCCATCTGATTCTTGATCTGCTAGATGATTCCCCTCAAACGCAGAAGAACTTGTTCATCTGATTTAATGGAACTTCAGCTGCGTTTGCTTACTCTCACAATAATCCTACACGATACCGTCGCACACTACCAATTTTTCTAAATTTTGTGGGGAGATTCAGATGTTTTTATTCTATCAATCCTAGTGAAAATTACAAAAGTCCATCTCTTTCTAGTTTTCTGATTTTTCTCGTCAGAATAGGATGTCGGCTGTGTGGAGATTGGTCTTCAGTTGAGTTCAAGTGTGGTCTGTGATTTTTCTTGAAAAAGAAGTTGTTAGAAACATGCTTCAACAAGCCGATTTGGACCCTACATTCATGAGACGCATCACGGGTGACGATACGTGGGTTTATATATTTGGCATGCAAACTAGCCAATAAGCTTGGGAATGGCGTTTCGATAACGAACGGAAACCAAAAAAAACACATCAACGTCACTCGAAAATCTTCATGTTGATTGTTTTCTTTGATTGTCGTAGTGTTGTCCACACGAAATAAATTCCGAAAAAGTAAACAGTCAACAAACAATATTATCCGCCCCACACGCCGCCCCACACATCGAAGGTTGTATGCAAATTGTTAACCCAAAACTCAGCAAATGTCATCGATCAAGCACCGTTTACCTTTTTCCCGTTTCCTCGGTTAAAATTACCACTTCTTGGAACACGTTTTGAGTCTATTGAAGCCATAACAGTCAACATTGTTCACAATTATATTTATAAACAAAAAAAAACTGTTTCCATACAAATCTTTATATTAAGTGAGAAAATAGCATAATATATAAGCATTACATTAGCTCCATCACCGTGACCATGATATACGTATACGGCAGGTCCCTAATCCTCTTGTCAAGAAAACTACTTTATTAATGAAATCGCAGATAATTCAATGAAATTTGAATTTCCTTTGAACACATACCATCTTTCTTTCGCGTTTTAACCATAGAGTTACATTAAATGGAGATTTCTTTTCCCTCGTTTTCATACAAAATTATGGAGGAGAAATGGTCAATATTTTATGTTCTCGCTCGCTTACTCCAAACGATAAAAGACCAAGTTTCGTAGATAACGACTAGCCGCTTAACCAATACGATATAATAATTTACCTTGGTTTCCCCTTAGTTAGCATTTAAAAGTTGCGTTGCTTTTATTTTTCATACAAATAACCCCAAGTTTTATATTCCCCCCTGTCGGCCCAGGGAGAGACAGAAAATTATTATCTCTAGCTAATATGGTATATCTCTATGGTTTACACCCATTAAGTAGCGCGAATGATATTTGCCACTATTTACTGTCCTAAAATATTAATACTCCACACATTAATCGTATTTAAATTAGGTAATCTTCAAGCGTCAAATTTCGTCTTAATACCATTCTTCCCCAATTACAATACATGCATATTTGCATTTGATAACAACAATATTAAAAAAAAGGAGAAAATTATATAGTGTTCCATTTTCAGAGAGTGAATAAAAATCACTGTTCTTTTTAAAGAACAATAACAATCTGTTCCTATTCTTTAAAAAGTCACAGTTTGAGTCATCTCTATTTTAAGTCTACTTTAAGTTCTCATGTATACAGGAGTAATTGTTTTAATTTAAACTATTTAGGTTAACAATAAAGAGTATTCAATTGTTTGTGATCCATTTGAAAAAGATTGCAGAATATAGTGAGACACTCCTTAAATACAGATAACACCTGATATTTAGTTTGTATATAAAATAAATTTAAATATTTCGTACGAGAAAAAATTTAAAATTAAAAATAAAAACTTTCTTTTAGTAGAAATTTTCTTTACTTTGCGTGTTGTGAATTTTAAATAAATACCATTATAACATAATTATAATGAATTAAAATATGGATTCATCAATTTAATAACGTTTGTTTTTTTTTTTTTAGTTAATTTTAATTGTTTATTATGAATTGTTAATCGCTATATAAAGTTTTATTCATCCGTATTGAGAGTATCTCTTTTATTATATTGCGCGATCGAACGTCAGAAACAATCGCTTTTAATACCAAAAAGTATGATTTTTAATTAATTCATGATTGAATTTGATTGAATTGTTTAGCTTGCATTTTTTTTTGAATAAATAATTTGTTTAATTAATTTGTGAAAGGTACACACCGATACACGCTGCCTCTACACATTATATTGCACTATATGTTTAGAAAAGAGTTCAAGACTTTCTTAATAAAACAGTGGTTTAATTCCTCTGCCGAAGAAATCAATACTTCCTACTTTTGATTCTAATTTGCGTCCATGTTAATCTCTACTGCCCTGGCCCCTTTTTCCTTGTTGGCATCTTCTTGGTTTATTGTTTATTTATTTTAATTCTTAAATTCTTCGAAGGAAAAGTGGAGACCACAACGCAGACATTGCTTTCTCTAGCAGAGGAACTAAATCATTGTTATTTGATGGGCAAACATGGTACTCATTATATAAACGTCAATTTGAAGCTGCTGTAAGCAATTGGCTGATAAAGAAATAGCTACAACTAGGGCATGGCGTGATTAACTACTTTTCGAGGTTTGTGAACAAGTGAGTAATTGAGGCCTTAAGGTAATTAATTCCTTCCTATGTAAAAAAAACTTTCTAAGCAAAATTGACCAATTTCCAAGAGAAAAAACTTATTATATGGAACAATAAGAAATAAAAAGAAAATATGAAATATTCTCTTAAAAATACATATGATTAAAAAAATGATAGATAGATTACATTATGTTAGCAAAACAGAAATAGAAACAGATTTATCTTTCATAAACAATTCTAACACTTATGTAAAAAAATAAGAATCACTATTCATACAGGAACTAACACTTAAAATATTAACAGAATTTCTCTTCTACTTATTATTCGTACATGCTCCAATGCTTAAAAACGTGTTGGAGAATACAATATTTATACAAATATTAAGTTAAAAGAAATTTCTTCGTTTCATTCTTTCTTTAATCCAAAATCCATAAGACTATTATTGCTCCCGCTTACTACAATTATCTTATAGGAAGTACGTTGTAAAATAGAGTATATTTGATTTATAGGTTACTTCATTCTTTCTAATGAAAAATTTGTAATTTTCTTTCCTTATTTTGTGCGGAATTTTTTGTTTCTGTCATTTTCAAACAAAGCATTGTGAAGATCGCGTCTAGTTGTCCCTTTTCAACTTTATTATTCTCTTAAATGAAGGAATTAATTTTTTTGGCGTTGAATATTCAAAATTTGGATTAATTTTGTTTGCGGAATTAATTACTTGTTCAAACCATGCCCTAGCTACAACGTTTATTCTGGCTTTAAGTGGAAACGCTGCTGATTTGTTATGAACGATTCCAGTAGAAATTAAAATTTTCTAGAAATTAATTATTGATAGGCAAATATTTGTAAGACTAATTGTTAAAATAATTGTAAATAAAGTTTATCCATCGAATTCACATAAATAAAAAGTGTTGTTAATTTTTAACATTTCGAACCGGGCGGAGTTAACACCAACAATATTAAAAATTAAATTTTTTTCATAAAAAATATGTTTTTCACATATTGACGATGAAGTTCATTAAAAATTTCATTTGATTGATGTTTATTTCATTTTTAATTAAATTTTTATTCAAAAAAAAAAAAATAGTAAAAGAAATTTCTTCTTTTTTCTTTTTAATTTAATGAAGATAATTATATGAAAATTTATATCTTTCACTTTATTTGAAACAAGTTTTTATTTAATATTTTGTTTATTATTATGAATATTTTGATTTTGTTTGTTTTCTTTAATTTTACTCAAAATTATGTAAGAAAACTCGCCTTTTTTACTTTTTCCGATAAAAGAAAACTTTCTCAAATATTGAATAATATACATTTAAGAAAATTTTTGAATTGATTTTAGTTAAATTTTATTTGAAAATAAAGGAAATGGAAAGTTTAATTTAAACATATTCAAGGAAATTACAAAATTAAACTAAATGTTTCTTTTCTTTATATGATGAAAGATATTCTGTATAATAAGCGATTGGAAACAAGTATGAAGAAAAATAAATAAATATATCATCTTCATTTTGGT
This sequence comes from Xylophagus ater, assembly GCA_963422695.1. NCBI lineage: Eukaryota > Metazoa > Arthropoda > Insecta > Diptera > Xylophagidae > Xylophagus > Xylophagus ater. The sequence continues at coordinate 17,286,931 of OY730481.1, forward strand.
TACATAAAGAGTTAAGAAAATACAAGTTTATATCTAGCATAAATAACGCTATTAAAAAAAAAGAAACAATATAATTTCCTTTATTTGCACGTCTGTCAAATTTTCATGGGCGCCTGAAAATACGCAATCTATAATTGCTTAATACAAATTTATATCCGTTCATTAATGATAAAGGAGCATATCTCCCATTTTCGAGTAAATTCCATTAATTAAATTAACAGGAAAATGATTAAGTGACGAATCTTGAATCGATGCATATGACCGCAAAACAAAACAGAAGTACACTGTGTGGGTTTTTCAAGATGAACCTAATCCAACAAAAGTTGATCGCGCACAAAGCACTTCGAAGCAAATGGTCGCCTGTTTCTTCGGAATAACTGGACATGTGACAACTATAACATTAGAGCAACGTACAACGATCAATTCTGAATAATGCACAGCCATTTTTTTGCCAGAAGTCGTCGGAGAAATAAGGAAAATCAACCGTCCAAGACAGATCATTTTCCACCACGACAATGCGAGCTCTCAAAACATCGAATTATTGAGTCATCCGCTGTACAGCCCTGATTTGGAATCCAATGATTTCTTTTTCCTCCGGCGCATCAAAGATAAGCTACGTGGACAACGATTTTCGACGCCAGAAGAAGCCGTTGATGCATTCAAAAACCATGTTTTGGAATGGAAAAACTGCTATAACAAATGGTTCAAACGCATGGCAAAAGTGTATTGATCATCATGAAGAATATTTTGAAAAACAATAAAGCCATTTTCGATGATAAATACTTTTTTTTTTGGTTCTCTATTCCCGAAATATAAATAGCAACCCTCGTATTTTGTAGTAAAAACTAATTAAAATTTTTCCCGCCAAAGATTTTCTTATACATATGTTTATTTTTAAATTAAATTACTTTACTAATGTCACGGTATTTTATTATCTCTTATCAACAAATACGTTATTATTACTAATTAAATTTACATACATGTACTTTATATAGTTTTCTTTTACATATTGACTTTGTCGTTTGTATCCTAATCAAAATTCTATAAACCGATGTCAAATAAAAAAGTCACATATTGAATGAACCCATTTTAAATATCGTATACGTCATAGAATATGGAATATTATTTAAATTCCGGAAGTCATTGTTCCCAATGACATATAAATGTATAATTATTATTCCAGAAGTTCTGTAAAACACCTTTCAAATTGACTTCTTCTGTTTTAAAAAGAAAATTTTATAATTTCAAATATAAAACAAACAAAAAACATATAGTAACTTAAAATCGGCCTATAGCAGATTTTTTGATGCCCTATGGTAGAATTGGGAGAGAAAAACTGTCAAAACTAACATTATTTCAAGGTTTTTTCTTCATAACTTTGTTTCTTCTCTTCAAAATTTCTTACAATTTGCTGGTAACCTAGATCCTGATAGCATAAGTCTAATCTGTAAATTTTATTCAAATCGGTGTATTAGCTTTTAAAGGACATCAAAAAAACTTTATAGAGAGGGTTATTTTCTTCTAGGATCATTTCCTTCTCTTTATCCTTGGACTGATTTGTCTGAAATTTAACATGATATCGTCTGTTTATGTAGTTAACCTGCATAATTAATTTCAATAAAATTGATTAACAAATTTTCCAATTAAATCCGAAAAACCATAAACAGAAAAACGACAAAACTTTCAGGTCATCCTGGTTTTTCGTTTATAACTTTGCTCCCCCTGGATCGATTTTGCTCAAATGCAATACGAAACCAAGTTAAGGAATACCCAAACCACATTCTAAATTTCATCAAAATCGGATAACGCGTTTTTGAGTTATCTTGTATACGGACGGACAAATGGACGGACGGACGGATGGATGGACGGACGGATGGACGGACGGATGGACGGACGGACAGATGGACGGACAGATGGACGGACGGATGGACGGACGGACGGACGGACGGACATGCAGAAATCGATATAACTTTTGATTCCCGACACAACCATACCATTAAAATCTTTCTACGACGATTATTTCGATGTGTTACAAATGGAGTGACAAAACTAATATACCCTCTGGTAGTACCTACCATAGGGCATAAAAAGTAAGTGTACCGCGCTTCAGTATATGCGCCATGTTTCGCGTCATTTTAGATTTGTTGCACGGTTGATACACGTCATTATATTCAAATTATAGTATCCAGTATAATTATTTTATATTCAAAAATATTTTGCTATTTTAACTGTTATTTTAATGTTTTAAAATATTATTATTTTGTTTTGTGTTCGCGACACGGTATTAAAACTAACGGTAGACTGGTTAAACTGAATATCATTTTGAAAAATGATTATATGGATTTTATTTAGTATATTTGATGAGTTCAACAAAGTGCATAGAGGTTTGTTATTATCAGGGCCGCATTGGCCATTCGGGCTAGGGCATGGTTTGAACAAGTAATTAATTCCGAAAACAAAATTAATCCAAATTTTAAATATTCAACGCCAAAAAAATTAATTCCTTCATTTAAGAGAATAATAAAGTTGAAAAGGGACAACTAGACGCGATCTTCACAATGCTTTGTTTGAAAATGACAGAAACAAAAAATTCCGCACAAAATAAGGAAAGAAAATTACAAATTTTTCATTAGAAAGAATGAAGTAACCTATAAATCAAATATACTCTATTTTACAACGTACTTCCTATAAGATAATTGTAGTAAGCGGGAGCATTATTAGTCTTATGGATTTTGGACTAAAGAAAGAATGAAACAAAGAAATTTCTTTTAACTTATTTGTATAAATATTGTATTCTCCCAATATGTTTTCAAGCATTGCAGCGTGTACGAATAATAATTAGAAGAGAAATTCTGTTAATATTTTAAGTGTTAGTTCCTGTATGAATAGTGATTCTTATTTTTTACATAAGTGTTAGAATTGTTTATGAAAGATAAATCTATTTCTATCTCTGTTTTGCTAACATAATGTAATCTGAAAAAAATGATAGAAAGCTAGAGAGAATCATATGCATTTTTAAGAGAATATTTCTTATTTTCTTTTTATTTCTTTTTCTTCCTTATAATAAGTTTCTTCTCTTGGAAATTGGTCACTTTTGCTTAAAAAGTTTTTTTTACATAGGAAGGAATTAATTACCTTAAAGCCTCAATTACTCACTTGTTCACAAACCTCGAAAAGTAATTAATCACGCCATGCCCTAATTCGGGCCGATTTTGAGCTGCTGATGAAGATTTATCCTAAAGAACCGATGCAATTAGATGTCACGTATGTTATATTAAACCATCCAAAACCACAAAAAAAATACTGGCCTATTGTGAACCGCATACATAAAAATAGGCAAAAAAGAGAAAATTATTAATTGGATTTTAGGTGATTTCTAGGGCTAAAGTACCGAGCCAATCTTTTCTACCAGTCCGACTATAGTTATTATGACAAATTTGTTGGAGCGAAACCATTTTTATATCAACGCACGACGTGTATAACCACAATATTTAGCACTTTTATATTCATTCATTTATTTTTTTCTTAAAAATAAAAAACATTTTTCTAGATAAAATAAAAAAGTTGAAAATTTGTAATTTTAATTCATTTACAGGATGTAACATAAATAAAATAATTAAATTATTTATCATTACTTCTAGATGTGTCACAAAATTGCTAAGTTCGCATTATAAAAAGAAATTTTACATATATCCGTACCTAATACTAGAATCACACATAAGGTATTCATACTTTTGTATCAAGACTAGTAGCATATCTTGTACCATGGCTATAGAAAAGCATTGGCACACATAAAACATAATATCAATTTTCACAGTTTGCACTTCAAATTAAGCTTAAGTTGTATTCAACTTAAGTAAAGCTTAAGTCGAAAATCTAGCTTAACTTAAATTAGGCTTAAGTTCTCACTGCGAAATTAGATATTAGGGTATGAAACCTTTAAAAACAGACCAGAGTGTGTAGTTTCTTTGTGTTTAATTCCGAAATAATGCCAAAATAAATACCAATAAAGATGCCAATGAAAATTTTTTAAAATATTGCATTATTTTTGCCTGATTTTTCAATATTTTAACTAAAGTCTAATGTCACTTTAAAAAAAAAAAACGATTTTTAAAAAGTCACACTATAACCTAGCCATAGTTAACTATCGATTAGAGAGCTTTTTGATTTGTTTAAATTTTTTGCACGTCTTAAAAGAATCCATTAAAAATTGAGAAATATATGAAAAATTGAAAAGTAACATAAAGCTCTGAACATACTACGTTCGAACTCTGGCATTTGGGGTACATTAGGGTGGCCCTTAGCTGTATAAAATTTTTTGGAAGTTTTGCTCCCACCCCCTAATCCTGTTTCAATGATCAAAAAAACAAGCTAAGCAAAATTTCTGCTCAATCGGAAAAGTTTAAGGCGACCTTCATTCGCCTTGAAATTGTAGTAGTATTCCCAACGATATTTTCTGTTTAAAAGCAGTAGACGCTTCCCTATATCAACCATTTCTTCTTAAAGAAATTTATGTGGGAACATTCAGGCGAGCCCAGGAACTATTAAAAAACATTCTGAAATAAATTTCCCAAAAGTTAATTCGAAAACTCCTTAAATTTTCAAGCTCGATGAGGGTCGCCTTGCAGTTGTCCGATTGAGCTAAAAATTTTTATATATCGTTTTTTTGTTAATTGGAACAAGATTGAGGGGTGGGAGCTAGATTTTAGCAAAGTTGAAAAATAAGGGTCACTCCAGGGTACATACTTCCAGAAAAAGTTTTATTAAACAATTGAGAACGAATGAGTATAATTTTTTCCCAAAAACAGTTGTATTTTTTATGTTTTTTAGATTGCTTCCTTTCGCCGGTCCTAGGATAAAAATATATCTTATTAGCTTTTAATAAATTTTGAGAAAACTAATATGCACCCTGTATAATTATCAGCAACGTCATCTGTCGCATCTCATTGAATACCGGACCAACTAATCAGTCATTGAATCAACCGAAAGAGTAATGAACCAGGCTGTGACGGTATTAGTGAGGATAAAAACAAAACTAATTGTGCAACTATGATGACGAGGTTTTTTCTATATAAAGTAACAAACACCCAAAACCAAAAAAACAGTAACCGAATAAAAATAGGGTGCTTCTTTTCAAGATTTATATCATCAATATAGGAGAAATTGTTCAACAGCAAAAAAAAGAAAAAACATATAGTAACTTAAAATCGGCCTATAGCCGAAGAAATCGGTAGAAATCGGGCAGAAAAACTGTCAAAACTAACATCATTTTAATGTTTTTTCTTTATAACTTTGTTCCTTCTTCTCAAAACTTCTTCCAATTAGCAGGTAACCTAGACCCTGGTAGCATAAGTCCAATCTGTAAATTTTGTTCAAATCGGTGTATTAGTTTTTAAAGTACATCAAAAAAACTTTATAAATAGGGTTATTTTCTCCTAGGATTATTTCTTTCTCCTTTATCCTTGGACTGATTTGACTGAAATTTAACATGGTATCATCTATTTATGTAGTTAACCTATATAATTAATTTAAACAAAATCGATTTACAACTTTTCCAATTACATCCGAAAAACCATAACCAAAAAAACGACAAAACTTTCTGGTCACCCTGGATTTTCCTTTATAACTTTGCCCCCCGCGGATCGATTTTGCTCAAATGCAATACCAAACGTAGTTAAGGAATAACCAACTTACATTCTAAATTTCAACAAAATCGGATAACGCGTTTTTGAGTTATCTTGTATACGGACGAACGGACGGACGGACATGCATAAATCGATATAACTTTTGATTCCTGACACAACCATACCCTTGAAACCTTTCTAAGACGATTATTTCGATGTGTTACAAATGGAGTGACAAAACTAATATACCTTCTGGTAGTACCTACCATAGGGATTAACAAGTAAAGTGTAAATAAACATACAACAAACAAATCTTTACTGAAGCAAATAGTGAACACCACATCCAGTTCATCCATCCATGAAGTTGTCGGTCAGGAATATTATATGAACTCTTAACATCGAGATAGTCATTTTGTTTTTTTCTTTATCTCCAAAATATCAAATTAGGCCAGACAGTATTAGAAATTCGGAGGAAAAGTACTATCTCTCTTCTGAAATAAATGACACTAAAATATTCTTGTCTTTCGTAATTTTCAAAAAATTTCGTAAGAAACCGTTTTATAGACGACTGACTTATTATCTTTATTTGTTATTATTTTTCTTTTTTAGTTTTTTATTTCATTCTCTACTAAACCTAAAAAATTAACTAATAGTCAAAATTTAGATGCAATTTATTCGGGATTTTGTATTATTTTTTTCTTTTTTTGGGATGAATTAAATTAATATTACAATTTGGATTCATAAAAGCGTGAAGATGAATAATTTTAACAGTATTAGGTTTGCTAAAAAAAAAAAAATTAAGCAAAGATAATTAATAATTTTCGTTGAGATTGAAATTTTTGTTTTTCCAAGCAAAAGATTATTACAACAGCGTATTTCTTGGTTTGTTTGTAATGACTTTAAAAAGAACGCATTATGATTTTGAATTTTTACTGTCATGCCATAAATATACGGAATTACGGAAAATTTTCTTTATTTAGCTTGAATAAACACCAAATTAAAGCCTAGGAAAAAGCATAACTGCGTTTTTGCATGAAACGATATAAGATTGTTTTTAGATTAAGTTTAGAGTACGATTCAATTGAATCCGATTATCAAACTACAGAAGCCATCTGTATGTGAAAACTGGCATTTAGAATTGAAGATCAACACTTGCTCATGTGTAATATACATAAGGCGTATGTACTTATAAGTAAAAGATAATATAAATTATAAACGAATTGAAGCTGACTCTTGTCTAACCAATAAAGTAACTATCATCGAATTTTGAACATAGTTACAAATGGATATCTTGGTTCCACCCATGAATGTCGGTCATATTGAAATTTTTAATGACGTAGAGTTTGTAATAGCGGAGATATCATTCTCATATGAAATTATGTGCTGTATTTTATTGGGAATTCTATCGGGCGCTAATTTACTTTCTCAAAAGAACGGTTTCTCTTATATAAATTCTTAATTTCGAATATTCGAACCACTGAAATTATTTGGTTGCGTACCCTACTAGGGTAATTTTTTTGAGGGTAAACAAATTAAAAATTCTTTTTTTAGACAAATAATGAAATCAAAACAAATAATATTTCGCGAGACGACTATTTAAAGTATTCTTTTAAGTAAATAAAACAAAAAGCAATAAAAATAATAGAAAAAAAAACTGATTAAAATGAGGTACGATTCAAGATTCAAACCAATTTTCTTTTATTTTTAAATATTCTAATGAAAAAAAACCCCCCTTTGATTCACGCCATCTACCATCTGGTAGATATTAATATCCATCCTGCGATCCATGCTTACTATCCATCGCTTATTAGCGTCCAATATTATACGGCGCTAAATAAGAACCTATAAAATGTATTGGAAACGCGGATAGAATTCCCAATAAAATACAGCAATGCAGTGTAAATAATCACTTATCTATACTTTCTTTTGCTCACTCCAAAAACACGTTTTCTAAGTTTGAAAGCATATGTTAGATTAGGATAAGTCCAGCAGAAGTCCTTACCTACAACACTAGGAACCTTATGGGGCCATATTGTAATCCCTGCAAGACCAAAATTACTTTTGATTTATTAAATGGCGCTAGTTTAGACACTATCATAAGTTACACAATAGTTCTGTTTATTTATAACATTTGGAAATTGGATTTTTTCAAATTAATTATGCTTTTTGGAATATATTTCAAATTTTTAAATAGCTTATTTTTAATTTATTTAAAAAAAAAAAAAATTTGTGATTTCCATGAAAAATGAATAAAATTTTAATTTGAAAATTATAATGTTTAAATTTTCTCCAGATTTTTATATAATAAATAAATATATCGAATTTCAAAAAAAATTCTCGATATTTTGAAAAAAACATTTTTGAAAACAAATATAAAATTTCGATTAGATAATTAAAAAATCCAGTGGACTGCTGTCGATTAGTTGGGGACGTCACGAAATGAATTTTCCCGGAAAATCACAAAAATTATTGAAAAATACGAAGTTTCATTTTTATGCCCTATGGTAGGTACTACCAGAGGGTATATTAGTTTTGTCACTCCATTTGTAACACATCGAAATAATCGCCGTAGAAAGGTTTTAAGGGTATGGTTGTGTCGGGAATCAAAAGTTATATGAATACAAGATAACTCAAAAACGCGTTATCCGATTTTGATGAAATTTACAATGTGAGTTGCTTATTCCTTAACTTGGTTTGGTATTGCATTTAAGCAAAACCGATTCAGGGGGAGCAAAGTTATAAAGGAAAAATAAGGGTGACCAAAAAGTTTTGTCATTTTTTTGTTAATGGTTTTTCGCATTTAATTGGAAAATTTGTGAATCGATTTTGTTGAAATTAATTATATAGGTTAACTACATAAATAGACGATACCATGTTAAATTTCAATCAAATCAGTCCAAGGATAAAGGAGAAAGAAATAATCCTAGGAGAAAATAACCCGCTTAACAAAGTTTTTTTGATGTACTTTAAAAACTAATACATACACCGATTTGAATAAAATTTACAGATTAGACTTATGCTATCAGGGTCTAGGTTAGCTGCAAATTGAAAGAAATTTTGAAAAGAGGAAACAAAGTTATAAAGAAAAAACCTTAAAATGATGTTAGTTTTGACAGTTTTCAGCCCGATTTCTAGCACAGGGCATCAAAAAATCGATTATAGGCCGATTTTAAGTTACTATATATTTTTCTTTTAAATCGTAATCAAAATTTTAAAATCAGGGGCGTTCATTTGTAACCACACATTTCTAGTACGTACGTAAATTGGAATTGGAAATAAATAACATATGATATTAAAGATCAAATTTCTTTCTTAGATAAGAATTTTTTATATTTAGTAAACCGATACTTTTTTTTGTCATTCAATAAAAAATCACTTTTATTCGTAAGCAATTTTATTTAGTTTTTTCTAAATGTTTAAATTGGGGTTTTTTTCACTATACATACTCAGTGTATGAAAAAACTTCTCGATCTGATAATAGATGTCGCCATTTTATATCTTTTAATATGATACTACTATCATTTGAACACATGTAAAATTCCAATTTCTTAGTAACTTTATTTCCTGTGGTGTCACGCTGATTATCGCCTTATAATTTCTTTCCTCTCAGCCAACTTTGCGGACATACAATACCAAGTTAAGGAATGATTAACCTATATTCTAAATTTTATTGAAATAAGGGAATACGTTTTTGAGTTACCATGTACCATAGATAGACGGACATGCATAAATCGAAACCGTTCTCCAATGATTGTATTTCTGTGCATTACAAATGTAGTGACAAACTAATAAACCCATATAACATAAAAATAGTATTTTTATGAATATTGTGATTTTACATTTCTACACAAACTAACAGGCCTTTTCTGGCGCTGTGATAAATTTTTAATTATAACAAATTAGCAACTACAAATATTATGACAGCTGAGAAAATTCGTATTCTGGCAGACGGTTCATAATTATGTCCAAAATATGAATTTATAACAGTTTAAACTGTTATAATTCGAGCGAGTTGTCATGATTATTTGAGAAATACTCTCGAAAATATGTACATAGGTCTAACATTTTCTTATAGGTGTAAAATTATTTGTGTGTTTAAGAAAATGATGAAAATTATTCCGTGTTTATCAATTAAATCACTCAGAGAACACATAAAATTTCGTTGTGATGTAAAATATTTTCGGTCAGAACTTGTGATAATTTTTTATGACAATTGTGAGTTATGAGGGCGGCACAAAACGAATTAGTCTTTAAAAAAATTATGACCGTGATGCCATTTTATGACAGTTATGACTTGGCTCAGAATAACCATGTAAAGCAACGAAAAGTAATATGTTCTGAACAAGTTCAAAATCTTTGTCTCAAAATGAAGAATTGACTGCGCAATCCACTCAAATAAACGGGATAAACATTTTATCATTCATCATACCAATTTGGGACATTTACCCTGTCACAGCAATTTAATCGATCACAGTTAATTTGGTAATTAATTTAATACGTTGACCTAATGCATTTATTTCTTTATTTCTTCTACTGAAATGTGCACAAAAAAAATATAGTAACTGAAAATCGGTCTCTAGCCGATGCAGTATGGGAGAAATGGGACAGAAAAACAGTCAAAACTAACAATATTTCAAGGTTCTTTCTTCATAACTTAATTTCCTTTTTTCCAAAAATTCCTGTAATTTGCATATAATTAATTTAAACAAAATTGCTTTAAAAATTTTCCAATGAAATCCAAAAAACCATATAAAAAACGACAAAACTTTCTGGTCTCCCTGGTTTATGCTTAGTAACTTCGCTCGCCCTCGGCCGATTTTACTGAAATGCAATACCAAATTCAGTTAAGGAATAACCAACTCACATTCTAAATTTCAACAAAATCGGATGACGCGTTTTTGAGTTATCTTGTATATAGACGGACGGACGGACGGACGGACATGCACAAATCGATATAACTTTTGATTCTCATACCCTTGAAACCTTTCTACATTGATTATTTCGATGTGTTCCACACTTAGTGACAGAACTAATATACTATCTGGTAGTACCTCCTACCATAGGGCATAAAAATAATAAATTGAAAACTTAGAAATAAAAATGAAATTAAAAATGCTGTCCCTCTATCAAGGGTGTCCAACCTTTTTGTTTCCCTGGACCGCATTGGAAGAAGACATGATGTTTTGGGCCGCAAGTATATTACTATGTATGAATCCTTATCATAAAATGAATGTGATGCTTGGCATTGAAGTTGAGAAACTAAACCGTCAATATCTGATTCGATTGCCGTGGTTACAATTCTCAGGCAGTTCTCAAGGTGTTCATCTAACATGTTGGTTCTAATTTTACACTTAGTATGTTTCATTCTTCACTTAACCCAAACAACAGTACAGTGTAGCTGAGCGAGTAACGCAAACAGAAAGAGAATTTACTACATAACGAAAGAGCATTCTGTTCTGATCCTGTTTCTGTTGTTTGTCACTTGGCAGCTTTAGCACGATAGCGCAACCACACAAATCATTCCTCAGAAAAATGGACATGCTTCAGTAACTTTGAATATTTTCGGGCCGCATTGATACTTGCTTTGGGCCGCATGCGGCCCGCGGGCCGCAGGTTGGACAGCCTTACTCTATAGTGACAATAATAATGTGAGTTTTTATTTTTTAAATGTTCATTTAATATTTGTTAAATAAAGAAAGAATTTAGTTGATTATGATGGGTCAGAAATTGATGTGTGGTCACAAATCTAAATGATGTGAAACGATTCTCTTTTTAATTCAATTAAACCCTCTGAAATTCAATTTATATTTTATAGTAAATTCTAAAATGGAAAGGAAATTGGTGGCAATTTTCATATAAAAACCATCAAAAAAAAAAAACAAAACTAACAATTCCTATAGAAATTGTATAATATTTCAATTCTGAGAAGTATTTTAACACTTTAAAAAAAAACATTTCAATGAAGTGGGCAGTTGAATTTAAAAAAAAGGGCATTTTTTAACCACAATAATGTAATCAAGTACATTTAGTTATTTCAATTGGCCTTCTATTGAAGCCGTCATTTCAAGGCATTAAACCACAAAAGACGATTTCTTTAAAACGGAAATTTCAAAATTTTTTGGCATGTATGCAATTCATTCCCCATATATAAAAAATGTAATTCATGTTTGTTCTTTTTTAAATTACCCAAAAAAAAAAGATCAAGTTTATTTTTCTTTTTTTCAAGTACATTTTTCTTCCTGGTCTTTGACCGTGTAACCTAAATTTAAAAATGTATTTTTTCACACCTAAAAAATATAAATTCAATCAAAAGAAATCAAACATCAATCAAATTTTGAAGAAAAAAAAAAAACTTCTTGCAAAACTTTGTTGTTTTTGAAAATGTTTTGTTTTTCTTAAAAATTTTATGATTTCAATATTAAAAAAAAAATCTTTTGGAAAAATCCCTTCTCCCCTAATAATACTTGGTGTATCAAAAAGTTATGGGCCTGTATAATAGATGTTGCTGCTAGGCGAGAGGTAGCTGACATAGTCTTCATTCATCAAATTCTTATTGATGCCATTGAGTCTTCGAAGCTTCTCGAACGCATACAATTTAAAGTAAACGCGCACTCCCTAAGAAGTGTCAGCTTAATCATGATCGACTGTCATCGTACTGACTCTGGAAGGTTGCTAGAATGTTAAGAGCCGTCCAAACGCACCGTTTTTTACTCAGTTTTGCATGCGCAAATCAGACTTGCACAGGCAAAACTGAGCGTCTGGACAAGTCACACGTCGTTTGCGCAGGCAAAAGTGCGACCTGTGCGATTTCAGATCGTGTCTGAAAAATAACTGTGTTACGTGCATGCAAAACGTAGCGTTAAGAAATTCCAAAGAAAACTGCGTAAAAAACATGGAAAAGACGGTACCGTGTGGACACAAAATTTGCGCAGGCTTTCCCACAGAAAAACTGCGCAAGCTACGACTGAGCGTCTGGACCGTACTTTATAGAGTGTAAACAACAACTCTGCACACTTTGACTTCTCGCTAAGTAAGAAGAAACTGAAGTCTGTTGGTCACTGACTCTGCTGTATCTTCGGATATGTAACCTCTCCGCTTAATCTTTTTGTGTTCTATTTGTTGTTGTCCGCATGTATTTTTGTTATTGAGTAGGATAAGACTAAAATAATAGTTATATGTCTTATTTTATTTTGTGTCGGTGAATGAGTGGTGGATTTATGATGGTGGGTTGAAGGTGGAGGTTCGGTGATGGTATTTCATTTCCTCCCTATTAATTTTATTCTCGGAGGCACTAATACTCCTCATACCCCTCCTCCCTTCCCGACACTAATGTGAAGATTATAGCATATACATTCGATTTATCATTTATTTGATATGAGTATCAATGATATTGCTGGCTTATAATAAGTATTCTGAAGTGTAGAAGTTATTGGCATTTAGATTTAAATAGTTAATACAAATAATTGGTATTAAAGGTTGAAAAGTTATAGGAGTAATTATAATATTTCCAAAAACCAGATGTCGGTTCTTCATAATTTAGTACTCATTATCGATCCGTAATTAAATTCCATTTCTTGGATGGAAAAACGTACGAGAAAATCAGCACTGTCTAATGTTGACCCCGCACGTGCGGTGGCAACCATCTAATAGTGATTCCATAAATTTAAACGTGATCGTATATGAGTTTATGATGAAGAATTCTCAAGTCAGTCACTTGAGGTTATATCACTGAAAAATTTTTAGAAAAAGTTCATGATATGGTGTTAGAAAAACGAAAAAAGAAAGCACGTTGGCATTGTGACCATCTCAAATGAATGTGTTTTGAACATCTTACATGAACATTTTTAGGTGAAAAAGCCATACGCAAGATGGGTCGCGCATTTGATTATGCTGAAAGATAAAGTATATTTGAAATCAGAGATGCAAACCAAGACTTTTTTTACAGTTGGTTCGGTTTTGGTTTAAGCATAAACCTTCTTTTTGGTTTTTGGTTTGGTTTTGGTTTCTAAATATTTCAAAATTTGGTTTTGGTTTGGTTCTGGTTTAAAGACTACATAATTTTTTGGTTTTGGTTTGGTTTTGGTTTTGGTTCAGAATAAATATGTCTTTTTGCTTAGTTGTTGTGACAGAAACGAAGGAAGCCAATGTAGATTTCCTTGGCAAATTTTTTTCAGCTGTTTTATTTGTTCGCTTCGTGTCAATTATTTCGTAGGATTCGGAGTGCCGCATTAAATTTTCTGGGTGATTATTTGTCATAGCAATACAGCATTCATTGTACTTACTGCTATTTGTTATTGAATCACAAACAAATTTTTCAAAAACCGGGTATTTTTTATCTTTGTTGCCTTATATTTTCTTTTGGGTAATACTAAAAAAATTAATATTAAACTCAAATTATACAGACTTGCTTACATTTGTCATTTAGATATGAATTTAATATCTTTTAATTTTAAGTATATTCTTCCGTCTTGTATTTGTTTCTGTTTTTATTTTAATTATGATTTCACTAAATGAAAAACTATATCGTGTTTGCTTACTCGTTAAAAACAAATTTGAAAACTGGCAAACTGTTGAATGTTGATTAACCATCGTTTTTATAAGAAAATGTAGTAGACTTTTTCAGTCTTTTTAAAAGGAAAATGTAAATTATAGGACAAATTGTTTCTGCTGAACCGAACCATAAACCAATAGAAAAACTTCGGTTCAAGTATTAATTTTAAAACTGGTTTGGTCTTGGTTTGGTTCGACTGAATCATTTTAAAAGTGGTTTGGCCTTGGTTTTGGTTCGGAAAATTTCGATATTTCATTGGTTTTGGTTTGGTTCAAAGCGGTTCAAAGGAACCGGTTTGCATCTCTGTTTGAAATACAAACATACAATATTTTATTTAAAGGCAAAAACTTTTTGTTACACCTAGTACACTAGAATTTTTGAAGAAAACTTCTTTTTTCTATTTATTTTCTTTTTTTCTTTTAGATTTTTCAATCCTGTTCAATCTGTTTTAGTAATTAAAAAAAAAATCAGTATTCATAATTTTAGATTTAAAATAGTTCTAAAAATAATGTTCTAAAAAAACGCTATTAAAAGTGTTAATTTTGAAATGAGAAATGCCAGAAATAGTTTAATTAAAATAAACAAATTAACATTTAGTTAAAAATAATTAAAAAAAAAAAAAAAAAAAAAAAAAACTAATATCGAAATTATTAAAAAAGAAAAAAAAAACAAAAAATAAATATTTTATTAATAAAAAAAAAGAAACAAATAAATAATTTTAAAAAAAATTTGAATTGTAATTTTTTCTTACCTTAAATCGTAAAACATCTTCCATTCGAGCTGTTTTTCCATCGCTAACGCACGATTGAAAAAAGCTCGGAGCTACAGAAACGCCCAATGCTTCACTTGTCATGCCAGTTCCTGCACGCTCAGCATTACTTGCGATGACACGGAATGTACCAAATAATAGCACCAATAAACGTTGTGTATAAACTGGCAGTGAAGTAATAAGTCTGAAAAATGGAGAGAAAAAAATTTGCAATTACCAATTAAAATTATAAAAAAAGAAGAAACTACCAAGGTTTTGGGTGTTGTAAATAAAAGTCAAGACAAAAATAATTGACATTATACTAATGCGATAATAAGTAGCTGATTCGAATTTGTAGTTGACCTCTGAAGTATCCACATTTAAAAGCTGCAGACTCAAAATAGCAGAAGAAAAAAAAATGGGGTAACCCGTCAATTCACAGAAAAACAATTCACAGAAAACAATTCACAGAAAAACAATTCACAGGAAAACAATTCACAGAAAAAATTCACAGAAAAAACCGAAAAAAATAAACTGTGTTGACGGGTTTGAATTTATTCGCGATAAGGAATATAAAGAAAAATTTTATTGGTTGTACAATAATTATTATAGGACGGAGAAATGCAAAGTTAGAATTTATACCAATAAAAGAACTGGAGAAATTATAGAAACTACTAGTGATCATAACCATGCTGCTAATGCACATAATGTTGGGGTAAAAAGAAGTGTTGCAGATATAAAGGAATTAATTCACAGAAAAGTAGTTTACGGAAAAAATGTCATGAAAGTCGCCGCGACTTTCAGGACATTTTTTCCGTAAACTACTTTTCTGTGAATTGTTTTTCTGTGAATTGTTTTCTGTGAATTATTTTTCTATGAATTGTTTTCTGTGAATTGTTTTCTGTGAATTGTTTTTCTGTGAATTGTTTTTCTGTGAATTGTTTTTCTGTGAATTGTTTTTCTGTGAACTGTCCTAGAATCAAAAAATGGCGACTTAAAGTATTGCTTTGGCGAAATAAGTCTCTGGCTCTATTTCTGCAGAAGTAGGATCTGGAGTAACGTGGTACAAGAATATATGAAAAAAAGAATAACTGATGCATCAGTGTAGGTATTCAGTTGAGATATTCTATATCTTATATCCTGACCAAAAAGTTCCGAGTTTTTAACTTTGTATATGGTGATCAATTAATACGTGACCATAAGCAAACAAGGCTAGTACAGCCAATTTTAGGAGGCATCAAATGAAACTAAAGAAAACAGGTTTTTTAAAAATGTCAGTTCGCTACAAAATGATACCTAATAACAGCCCTATCCCTCCTCATACATAATATTAGTAATAGATTTACACACGTGAAACGTTTGGGTAGCTTGCAAAAAGTACAGAATACCGAGAGAGAACTGCACTGTAATTTTTTAAAATAAATATATTAATTGCCTAGGGCCATTGCTGATGATAATCATTGATCTATTTTCATACAAGTTTTTTTGATAAAATTAATCCATCCCTAATAAAAAAAAAATGGCAATCTGATATCGAGATATAGTGTCTGCAGCCAGACTGTTGGACTTACTTACCCCAGAGAGATTAAGGTTTGGCCGTCTAGGCAGCTCACATTAATAAAGTGCACATGCGCAGGCATTAGATAAACTCACTTGTTTTCATATTCTATGTTATCTTATTGTTAATTTTGGGTAAATATGACGTATTTTTGTTTTGGTTTTTATCAAATAAAAACCCTTTAAATACTTCATTTGATAAGCAAAACCAAAACAATTTCAATTTCACCATTCGGGCTGAATCATCATCATCATCATCATTATCGTGGTATATCCGTTTCTTATCGCTGGGTTTCTGATTTCTTTTTTGTTTTGATTCATAATTTCAGTAGTAAAATTGATTGCAAAGATTCCAAATTACTAACTCATTTGTTACAATCGTATTAAATATTTGTCATAACAAAAGTATTTTACAGTAGTACTATTCAATTGTGCGTCAGACATATTTTGAATAACATCCCTTTTAACAATTAAATACTTCAACTGTTAACAATGATTATTGTCAAGGAATGCCAAATATGTAAATATTTAACGATTCTTTATTATATGTGATAAACCTATATTAAGTATATAATAGTTGTTTCCTAATTTTGCAAACTTCTCACAAATACAGAGAATTTTATTACCAATGATTCAACTTTGCCATTTAGGGATTATTAGCTTATAGTACCGCATTCAAAAATTATTGGGGCACGCATTTTTTCCATTTATTCGTGATACAGCAGGAATTTCTTCAAACAAGTCAAATTTTTCAAAAATAATATTATTTAAGAGTTATTATGCGTCGATTGCTTGAAGCATTTCGTCAAAAACAGACAGAGTTATAAGACAACATCCAATTTTCAACAGAAGAAATACATGCTTTTGATTCCCTGGAATCCGAATTCACTATTTTTTCAAGATGTTGATGCATGTTTATCTTATCTGTGTGTCTGTTAGTCACTTTTTTATATAATTAAGATAACTCAAAACCAACGTTCCCTTTAAGGTATAAATTGACATTAGCCCAGTTATCATTTTTATTCGCCCACAAGAAATATTGCAAAAAACACTTCTTTTTTGCGAAAATAGTTTGAAAATTTGTCACCATTTTCTTTGCTTAAACGCACATATTTTATAAATACGTGTAGATTTCCACACTGAAGTCATGTTCATGGCTGCTGGGTTGTTTCTTTTTATATGTCGTAGTTAGTAACATTGAAATTAAATGTCAATTGGCACTTCCTTGGATTGTTTATGCCCTATGGTAGGTACTACCAGAGGGTATATTAGTATATTAGTTTTGTCACTCCATTTGTAACAGAACGAAATAATCGTCGTAGAAAGGTTCTAATGGTATGGTTGTGACGTGAATCAAAAGTTATATCGATTTATGCATGTCCGTCCGTCCATCTGTCCGTATACAAGATAACTCAAAAACGTCTCATCCGATTTTGATGAAATTTAGAATGTGAGTTGCTTATTCCTTAACTTGGTTAGGAATTGCATTTGAGCAATATCGAACCAGGGGGAGAAAAGTTATAAAGGAAAAACCAGGGTGACCAGAAAGATTTGTCGTTTTTTTGTTTATGGTTTTTCGGATTTAATTGCAAAATTTGTGAATGAATTATGTTGAAATTAATCGCATGGGTCAACTACATAAATAGACGATACCTTGTTAAATTTGAATCAAATCGCTCCGAGGATGAAGGAGAAAGAATTAATCCTAGGAAAAAATAACCCGCTCTATAAAGTTTTTTTGATGTAATTTAAAAATAAATATACCAATTTGAATAAAATTTACAGATTGGACTTATGCTAGCAGGGTCTAGGTTACCTGCAAATCGGAAGAAATTTTGATAAGAAGGAACAAAGTTATAGAGAAAAAACCTTGAAATAATGCTAGTTTTGACGGCTTTTCTGTCCCATTTCTACCATAGGGTATCAGAAAATCGGCTAAATGCCGATTTTAAGTTACTATATGTTTGTTTTCGTAAATTTTGTCCGACTTTTTATAAATTTAAAAGCGTTGCCCACATGGTACTTTATACCGCCCATGAATTTTAAAAATAGGAGGGAACGTTGCTCAAGACAAGCTGTAATAAGATTGCATGATTAGATTATGGGCGGTAATGCGCAACCGGAATTAGTTCATTTTGGAAGAAAAAAAACTTTTGTGAGAATGATATCTCGAGACTTACACCTTACAAAAAAATTACCAAGATCCAATATTTTTGAAACGTAGTAGTATTTATTCCATTTTAAATAACTAAAATTTAGTCATTTGCTCAGTTTTATTATGGAAAACTAAACAACATTCAAACTTACTTAATTAAATTTACGAGCGTTCTTTTTAAGTTTACCTAATGAAATATTTGGAAGATGTGAATAAAAAAAAAAGTCTCCAATTACCAAATCTAAAGATTGTAAAAGCAAATAATTATAAATTGTCAATTAAACGACAATTACTCGATTTTTATTTTATTGGAAAATTTTCAAAATAATATATAAACAGCGTACTGAAAAAAATTACTAGTGTTGGAAAAGGTATCCAAAATCAATCTAATAAGATAAAAAGCTTTTATATCTTTGTTGCCTTTTACAAATAGATAAAAAAAAAGTGTTAAAACACGCACGTTTTCGTAATTAATGAGTTTTTTCTTCTTGTGCCTTTTTTTGGTACTGAAAGATAAACGTTAAAAGATATAAGAACAAAACATATAGTAACTGAAAATCGGCCTAGAGCCAATTTTTTGATGACCTATGGTAGAAATGCGACTCGTAGTAAGCAAAGTTCTATGAATTAACTCTGAGAAAAACACACCAAAACTACTAATATTTCAAGGATTTTTCTCCATAACTTCATTTCGGAAAAGTTTATTGAAATTGGTATATAAGTTTTTAAAATACATCAGAAAAACTTTATAAACTGGCATATTTTTCTCTACGACTATTTCTTTCTCCACTATCCTTAGACTGATTTCACTGAAATTGAACGCGATATCGCCTATTTATGTAGTCAATCCATATAAATAATTTAAACAAAATTGCTCCACAAAATTTCCAATTAAATCCAAAAACCATATAGAAAAACGACAAAACTTTTTGGTCACCCTGATTTTTGCTTAATAACTTCGCTCCCCCTTGGCCGATTTTGCTGAAATCCAATACCAATGTAATACCAGTTAAGAAATAATTACCTCATATTCTAAATTTCATCAAAATCGGATAACGCGTTTTTGAGTTATCTTGTAGACGGATGGACGGACGGACGGACGGACATGGATAAATCGATATAATTTTTGAATCTCTACACAACCATACCCTTGAATCTTTTCTACCTTTCACATTTAGTGACAATACTAATACATACTCTCTGGTAGTACCTACCACCATAGGACATAAAAATGTAGTTTCATGACGTTATTTTCTTTTTGGGGCAAATAGCAAAAAAAAAAGAAAAGAAAACATTAAATAGATTGTGCCTTTAGCAGCATTAGCAGCATTAACCAACTCGGTACAATTAGAAGAACAAGTTAACATGCGACAGAATAGTAAAAAGAAAACGTCCAAGCTAATCATTAAAACTCTAAAACAAAAAAACTATAATTAAAACAAACAACAGCGAATATAATGGTTTAATCTTGTGATATGATTTATTTACATAAAAATGTCATATGTAGAATCCTGGAAAATTTAAAAATAAAAGAAATTTTAAGGCGGCCACATTGTACAAATGTTAAACGAACTTTTCTGCTAAAATACTAATGAACTAAGTTTATGTGGTCCATGCCAAATTGTTGTTTATTTAATTATTTCAATTTTACATTATAAAGAAATAAACAGAAGCAATAAAAAAAAAAAAAATTAGTAAAATCAACAAAATTGTATTATTTTCTTAAATTCAAAAATCATGATCCGAGTTAACCAGAATTTCGAATTACCTGAATTTTATATTTTGTTTTACAATAAGAAAAAATGTTGTCAGACAATTGAAGACCTATTTAACTTATCAGGTTCATAGGTCAAGCACTTAATTTCTAAACTTTCTATATTAATTTGAAATACATGAATGAAATTTACGAGGTTTATTTATCCATATAAATAAAATTGGAGTGTCTACATTTTTAACAGTACACCGAATTCTGTTTTTACACGAACTTGTTTGTACACGATTTAATATGAATTAGAAAAAGAAATTTCATCGCCTTTTTAATCCAAATTCTAAACAAAACAAAAATAATGCATACGCTCAATTGTTATAGTTGACAAAACCCTAAACGAAGCTGAATTAATATGGTTATCCTTGGGAATCCTCATCCCTAACGACACAATCATAATAACGAAAAGCAACCAATTCCTCGGTACAGATTTTATTAATGAAGATCTTAAACTCGACAGTAAATTGGTTAATCATTTTCTCATAAATAATTCCACTACAGAACTTGCCTTAAAGTACGATCCAGACGCTCAGTCTTTTTGCTCAGTCGTAGTTTGCGCAGGTTTTCAGCGGGAAAGCCTCCGCAAATTTTGTGTCCACACGGTACCGTCTTTTACATGTTTTTTACGCAGTTCTGTTTGGAACTTCTTAATGTCAAGATATTGTGCTTAGAACTTTTAATAATGAATAGTTTAAGCGAGGATTATTTATTATTTTTGGGTTTAACTGTTTGTATTTTTTGTACGGCGAACTAACCCCACGACTCCATTGGACTTATTTCAAGACATATTTTCAGACACGATCTGAAATCGCACAGGCCACGCTTTTGCCTGCGCAAATGACCTGTGACTTGTCCAGACGTTTAATTTTGCCTGCGCTTCCTTTCAGAGTTGCTAAAACGTTCAATTATTTTAGAGTTTTTACGATATACAATCGCTTATTCCCAATCTTAGGCGAAAATATGATTATTTTTAGAACTAAACTTAATGATAAAGCTAGAAAATATAGATAAGGGGTATTCCACTATACAACTATAATTCCCCAAAATAAAACAAATTTGAAATTTACATTTGGTTTTCGCGTCATTTTAAACAGCGTGAATCAGAAAATTCATTTTCTTACTTAATACAAATTACATTTTCATTTCCTGGCTCATTTCTCATTTTTTTTTATCCACGTTAGATTTATATGCACGTCTTCTTGATATCGAAGAGGTATTGAACAAATCATTTTGCGAAGTTAAAGGATTTCCATTCGATGAGGTCATCTAATTTTCTTCCACGTCATCTAGTTAAATTCATCAACCCAACTTTGCATTCCTTCATTACTAATCGAATCCAGGAATGGAATCGTGTAACTCGATGTGACTTAAATCGTATCGAAAAACAATATCAACCGTAATGCAGTTTCGATTCGATTTAATCTCAATCGAGTTACACGATTCCATCTCTGATTTAATGATTTAAATTTATATAATGTCATGTTCAAATTAAGCTCCAGTTAACTCATTTGTACCTAATATCAAAACTAAACAGCCATACAACAATACATTAATACACCACGTCTTACAACGTTAAGGGAATATCAATAAAACACCTATGAGCTAGTAACATGAAAATGTCTTTTACGAAACATCTTGTACATAAATCCAACAGGTAGCAATTTAGTGTAGTGTATTTTTCCCTCATAAACATGAAATATTTTCTTGAAATAACAACAAAGATTCCGTTTTATGCGTATTTTTTTGTTGGAAACTTTTTACAAAATCGGAAGTTAAAAATGCTGATTTTTGAAAGCGATAAAATATTTCCAAAATAGTTCTTTTTTTTTATCAATATCAGAAATTCACTTCCTTGAATCAAGAACAAAATTTGAGTACCTGAAGAAAAGTCAACAAGAACCTTCATACAATTAACACAATTGTGGTTTTCTTTATCGATACGTAAATATTTTCAAATAATTTCAATAAGAGAAGATCGGGTAGTTTTGAACACTGTAAATGTGATATTTCGATATATAGTATATTGTACAGGGTGGCCAATGACAAACTGAAGGATCTGAAAAAGTAATAAATTATTCATTTTCAATATTTTGTATTTTGTTTTGTAGATGTCAAAGAGCATCCCCCTTAAAGATTAAAATGGCTACATATGTTGTCCAACAACAAGTAAAACTAATTCAGTTTTTCTATTCCAATGAAAGATTCATTATTCAAATTCAAAGAAAATGTCAGAGTATCTTCTAGCGATAACAGGATTCGGAATCCTGTTGAATCCCAAAAATCCACAAAAATGTTTACAGTTATAATGCTTTAAACTAATATCATTTTAACCAAGTTAAGTGCTTTGCGTAACCTACCATGGAATGATCCGTAATTGTTGCCACCTTACAATAATAGGGTGAAGTTGTCAAATTTGGATTACCTGGAAAAGCGACTAGAATTGGCAGATGTAATTTTCGCTCATCAAATTTAGAGCCATTGATGCTCCCAATATTTTAAGCAAAATGCATCTTAATTCCAACATTTGTTCACTGAGATCGGTGGTCTTGCTTAAAATCAGTTTCCAACGGACAGACTACGGGAAGAATGAACCAGTCTCTCAAATGCTGCGTATGGTAAATGCCAATGCACAAATTTGTGACTTTTGTCTCAGTAAATAAAAACTGAGAAAACTTTTATATAATTCCTAATAACGAATGACTTTTTTATCGAAATTAATCCACATTTAGGCTCGATTTGAGCTGTTATTATTAAAATTAAATTCAATACTATTTTCTCTCACAAGATTTTCCTTATGAGATATTCACCAGGGTTCTCATATGAGTAACTTATATGCTACTGTGTTCAAAAAGTAATTTTTAATTTAAACTTCCCGCGTTAACCGAATCGGACAAATGAATTTTTTTTCAAATTGGTAGGACTGTTAGTGACATCTGTGACAAATTACATGTCAATATCGTCATTAGTTTTTAGTTTAGTTTTGTGAAGAAACAAAAATGAATTTGGCGATTTTTACGATGTCGAATTTTGTTGAGCAAAGAAACGCTGCCGCTGAAACGTATCGAATGTTACAAAAGGCCTTCGGTGACGAGACTATGTCACAGAAAAATGTTTACAAGTGGTACAAAGACTGCAAAGAAGGCAGAGAACGTGTTGATGACTTGAAACGCTCTGGACGACCATCGACGTCAATTGATGAGCAACACATTAAGAAAATCAAAGAATTGGTGCTCGAAAATCGTCGATTAACAATTCGAGACCCTGCCCACATGCTTGCAATATCAATTGGATCAGTGTAAGCAATTTTGAAGGATCATTTGTGCCTCAGAAGAGTCAAATCGCGTTTGGTGTCAAAATTTCTCAATTTTTTCGAAAAAGAGCGTAAGTTTTTCGCCAAAAACTCCACTCATGTCGCTCCACAACTACCGTATTCGTCTGATTTAGCACCGTGTGACTTCTGGCTGTTCCCAAAGCTCAAGAGAACACTCCGGGGAAATCATTTTGAGTCGATTGAAGAGATGAAACGTGAATCGCTACGCGCATTGAAGACTATACCTGAGGACGACTTTTTAGCATGCTTCAAAGATTGGAAAAAACGTTGGCATAAGTGTATTGTAGCTGCGGGGGATTATTTTGAGGGGGACGAAATCGATTTGGAAGAATAAATAAAAATTGTTAATTTTAAAACAAAATTCACCTTACGTTTTGAACACAGTGGTATAATTTAAAGTGCCCTTTAAATCTTATTAAATATATATTTAACATTACCCTCTGTCACCCTAATATATTGTTTTATCTAAAATTTTCGAAACTAGACCATATTACTGAATGAAAATCTAGAACTATGCCAAATTGGGTAATGGAAAATGCATATCGGAATTAGTGTCACCGTCTGTAATTATTGTTTTTGACCATTTTGGCGTCAATTGGTTACGATTTTATCTATATACTTATTAACTAACTTCCTGTGATTCTATTCATTTTTTTTCTATTCCAGTTTTTAGTATCTCATTCCTTTATTATCTTTAAAAAAAATGAAAATTCTTGTTCTTTTTTTAATGGTTTTAAAACAATATAAGTACAGAGAATATGTCATCATGACGCATAAATTGTATGAAATATAAGAAAAAAACAAGAATACAATAAAATTACGCAAATCTTATGAGAAAATTGTTTCTTTTTTTTTTGTAAATTGCAGTAATTTCATGTTTTTTTGTAAAGAACTTAAAAAAAAACTCCTACAAAAACAAGAATTTCGTTAACAAAAACCTAAAACAAATTTCATCTGATTGAGGTTAATTTTTTTTCAAGAATACAAAAATTTTTAACGAAAACCAGGCATAAATCTTTGAAGTACAATTTACTACTTATATACGATTGTAATTTAAGTATACTAGACATGCGTAGAAGATTTTTTTTCTATTGCTTCCAATTTGCACGAGCAACATTTCATAATGACGTCATAGAAATATAAAAGAAAATTATTGGCCTCATTATGTGAAAATTATGGAGTTTTTTTTTTCTTTCTTTCTTTCGTAATAATGTAATTATTACAATTTTGATATACTAGGTGGGGTGAAAAATAACCTCCTTGACCGCCAGAATGCGCTGCTACTGCAAAAAAGGTAATGGTGCTCTGAAGTCCGTTCATATTTAGGCAGAAATGCCAAATTTCAGTGCGATATTGTCTTTAGTTTTGTTTTGACAGCCGATTGTTGTTGACGTGTTTGGCATTACGATTTTCGTTCTCTCATAAAACATTATTTTTTGAGAGGCAAAACAGCGAAGGAAATAAAAGAAAAGTTGGATAAATATTATGGGGCTAATGCTCCGTCAGATTACACCGTCAAATATTGGTTTCGAGAGTTTCGTGGTGGCCGCAACTCCACTACCGATCAAGTCCGCAGCGGCAGGCACTCTGATGCGGTTACAGAGGATTGTCATGACATACTCTTCGTGGACTACCTCGAAAAAGGAAAAACCATCAACAGCGAGTATTATTGTGCATTATTGGAGCGATTGAAGGCCGAAATCGCTGCAAAACGGCCTCACATGAAGCGAAAAAAAATTTTGTTTTTGCAAGACAATGCACAAGAGCATCGCAACCACGGCTAAAATCAATGACTTACGGCTCCAATTGCTGTCGCGTCCACTGTATTATCTCTTCCCAAACCTCAAAAGATGGCTCATCAATAAAAAATTCACCTCACGCGAGGAAATCATCGACGCCGCGGAGGAAAATTTTGCAGACCTTCCGGAAAATTACTTTTCGGACGGAATCAAGAAGTTGGAAAATCGCTGGAATAAGTGTATCGAGCTAAAAGGGGACTATTTTGAATAAAATAAAAAAACATTTTAAAAAAAAATTTTTTTCATTCCCAAGGAGGTTACTTTTCAATCCACCTAGTAAAAGAAACAAGGCACACATAAAAGCTTGCACACACTTTGAGAAAGAGAATTCTTATTTTTTATTATTAGGAAATCGACGCAGTTTCATGAACTGTTTTTATTTTTAAGTAATAACTTAATAATTAGAATTACGCTAAATGCGGCTGCACTTGTTTTTTTTTTTTTAGAAGCACGTGTATACGTTTTTTTTTAAATTCTAATTAAAAACTTCTCATTATACGCGTTGATAATTTACGTCAGAGATTAAATAGCTAGTATAACTTGGAAAAACTATGAACATTTAAAATATACTACAGTTTTCCCTCGAATATAAGAACGAAACAATTTAGTGGAAATCTTAGAATAGAAATACACAGGAAAAATAGTTCTCGTGTTTATACACATATTTTGTTGAAGCATTTATCTCCATATTTGTCTCTTTCGCACTCACTAGATTGTCTGGTTTTCAACGTTAACGTCAAAAATTTCGTTTCTTTTTTTTACAATTTATTAGAAAAATATTAGTTATTGAAGTGTTTTGTGTTAATTTGATTGCTATCTCAATATTAAAGTTTAATATTAAATAACAAAAAAGTACATTTTAAATTGAAAAACTTTGAAAACTTTAAATAAATTATGCGTAAATCAAAAAAATACTAGCAAATTCTTAAAAATCTTTATTGAATGATATTAAAAAAACATTTTTTTCACGAATTTATGAAATTGATTATGAGATTTTTATTACGATATCCACATTTATAGGGATGCAATTTAACGTAACTAAAATCTATCGGGGTCTCAGGTCCTGATCCCGATAAATATTTGGGTTATGTTGTTATTGCTTACATGTTATGAAGCAGACCTAGACCCTGACCCCGATGAAAAAAACACAGCTAATATTAAATATTTTTTAAAACATGATTTGTCCACGATTAAGTTAGGAAGTTTTTATCACCGAGGCGATGCAAATGGACTTTCATGCAATTCTGATGATGCTATTGGATTAGATTCTTCACTTCATTTTTGATAAAGCATATATTTTTTTAAAATTAATATTATATGTTTCAAAGTGTTAAGACAAGTTAAGGCCTTAGACATCAATATACGATTTCTATAAAATTCTCTTTGGTGGCAAGAAAAAAACCGCAATACGATTTGTTTTTTTTTTGCTTTAATATTAATGAGTTCCAATTATTTACTTTATCTCAACATAATAGTTTACAAAAAGAATCAATTTTCTTTGCGCACAGCACGTTCCCTAAACAATATTCAAAGTTTTTAATGAACGTCAACACTTGAAAGAAACGTGTACTGAATTTTGATAAAATTCGATATTCTCGATATTAATTTGATTGATTTATTATGAATCGCGAAAGAATTTTATAGTTAGTTTCATTTTTTTTTAAGTCAGTTTTATATGGAATACAAAAAAAAATTCAGTCACTTATAGACAGAACGTTTTCCAGCAATATACGCTTACGTAAATATAGATATAAAAACAAAAGCCGCCAATTACTTATTGGATAAGAACTATTAAAGGAATAAAATATTTTAATTATATTTAGGATAAGAATACAGAGTGGTGAATAATGTTCATTTTACTTGGAACTATCGTGTTACAAAACCGATAAAATTTTGTAGAATTAAGTTAACTACAAGGTGGCGGAAAATGAATTTTATTTCAAGATATTGTAAAGCAGGCTTGGGGAATTTGACATGGAACAATACAAAATCGAACAACTAATCAAAATCATTAAGCTTTATTTCCGGGAAAAAGCAGAAGAAAATCCAGATTTTATTCACAATTTGATAATGAGCGATAAAGCCCATTTCCAATTAAATGGCGTCGTTAATAAGCAGAACTGCAGGACATGTGCTATAGAGAATCCGAGAGCAGTTTATCAAAGACAATTACTTTCACTTAGGTTTACTGTTTGGTACGGTGTATCGTCTGAGAGGATCATTAAGCCGATATGTCTTCGAAAATTAAGATGGTCTTGCAGTTTCCATCAATAGTGATCAATATCGGATGATGTTGAAAAAATGTTTAAGACCAGCTGTGGAAAATCATCCAACCCTTTGGTTACAACAAGATGGAGTCACAGCGCATACTGCAAGGGACTCAATGGCTCTTTTAAGGAATACCACAACGTTAATTTTGCGCCCTGTATAAGATGTGTTTTTCAGCTTGGATAACCCTTTATTAAATCTTATTAATATCAGTACTTCAAAATAAAATGTGCAGCCGTTTTCACTTAGACGCAAGAAGTATTATTTACGTCATTTATTAGAAAACGATAACTTCTAATTCCCATACCAAATACAATATGCTCTCTAAAGAAATAGTATAAAATAATGCAGCTGGATCATTTTATATCTGCCAAAAGAGATAGAAAATTGTTCCACTACACCAGGGCTGTCCAACCCGCGGCCCGCGGGCCGCATGCGGCCCAAAACAAGTATCAATGCGGCCCGAAAATATTCAAAGTTACTGAAGTATGTCCATTTTTCTGAGGAATGATTTGTGCGTTTGCGCTCTCGGGCTAAAGCTGCCAAGTGACAAGTAACAGAACCAGGACCAGAACAGAAGGTTCTTTCATTATGTAAGAAATTCTCTTTTTGTTTGCGTTGCTCGCTCAGCTACAGTGTTCTGTTATTTGTCACCTGGGGGCTTAAGTGAAGAATGAAACATACTAAGGGTAAAATTAGAACCAACATGTTGGATTAACAACTTGAGAACTGCCTGAGAATTTCAACCACGTCAATCGAACCAGATATTGACGGTTTAGTTTCTCAACTTCAATGCCAGGTATCACATTCATTTTATGATATGGATTTATACATAGTAATATACTTGTGGCCCAAAACACCATGTTTTCTTCCAATGCGGCCCAGCGAAACAAAAAGGTTGGACACCCTTGCACTACACCAATGAATTGATAAACATTGATTGAGATGTTGTATATAAAATGAATTTATCAAGCTTTAGGTGTACCTTAACATTTCATTTAATATACTTTAAAACATACACCTTTAAAGGTCACAATAATATCTCATAACTATCCAATCAATGAAAACAAACAATTTAAAAGTTCATGACATTTGAAAGCGATACATGTTTGCTTTGAAAGCAACAAAACTTTTCTGCTATCTAACGAATATCAATTTTATTTTACATATAAGACATATCAAATTCGGGACAACTTATATAAATTTGTTCATGTGATCTAGAATTGCCTATAATCATATGAATATCAAAATCTATGAAAATAGTTTAAGATTGTATAAAAACAATGTTTTATTAAAAAAAAAACAAAAAACATTTATTAAAAATTGCGTCTCTCTTGTGAAGCATAAAAATACATAATACAAGAAATTACAACATAAAAATATTGGGTATCGCAAAAAGTTCGCGGCGTTTTTCACCAACATTCAAACACATTTTTATTACATTTTAAATTAATTCTTTTAAACCAAATATGTGACGTTTTGATCGATAATCTTTTGCCATTTTTCTGGTATAACCATTACGCCATCACTGTAGAATTTCTGGAATTTCTGGGCGAAAAACTGAACCAAGTGATTTTCACAGGCCTATTTTGAAATCACTTTTACACCATTAAAGGAATTCTGCAGAGACAAAAACAAATGGTAGTCAGATGGAGCAAGGTCCGCACTATATGGTGGATGCATCAAAACTTCCCAGCCAAGCTCTCTCGATTCTTGCCTAGTCATTAAAGATGTGTGTTGTGTGTAGTCATGATGGTAGGTGACGCCTTTCCTATTGATCGATGGTGGCCGCTTTACTCACTTGCGTGCTTTAATCGCATTAGTTGCTGACGGTAGAGCGTGGCATCAATCCTCTGGCCAGGTTGGATCAGTTTATGATGCACGATTACCTTCCAATCCCACCAAACACAAAACATTTGCTTACGTGGGTTAGTCCTGGCTTTGCCACCGTTTGTGCAGCTTCATTCTTCTTGGACCACAATATTTTTCGCACATTATAGTCGTATGTAATCCACTTTTCATTACATGTTAACCATTTTTTCAAAAATCGATCGATTTCGTCTCGTTTCAGGAACGATTCGCAGATGGAAATTCAGTTCATTAAATTTTTCACTGTTAATTCATGTGGAACCCAAATATTGAGCTTCCTTTTAGATCCAACCTTCCGCAAATGGTTCAAAACTATTTTTTGATCATTCTTTAGGTCCTCAGCAATGTCCTAGGTAGGTCTTTCTCAATTTTTTGGAGAATTTCATTGACTTTTACAATGGTTGGCCTACTAGAGCGCGGCGCATTTTTAACATCGTAATTTCCTGAGCGGAAACGAGCAAACCATTTACTTGCTGCTGATTTTGATAGAGCATGTTCTCCACAAACACTACAAAATTTTTCAAAAACCTGCGAAACTCTATCGCCCTGGTAGAAGTGATATTGTAAAATACAGCGAATTTTTAAGAATTTTGGCTCATTTTCAAAACCCAATTACCGCCATTACTTCTGACTGATTTTCACAATTTTTTTTTAAAATATTCTATGAAATGTTGCCTTTCAATCGCGCTATAATATAACATGATAGGGTTAGAACTACTAAAGTTATGCAGCTCTAAAGCCATCTATTGCAAAAAACGCCTCAAACTTTCTGCGATACCCAATAGTATGAAAGTTTTTAATCATCGATCATAATTCGTGTATGTAAAAAGAAAATAATAGAAATTAAAATTACGTATTTTTTAATCATGTTTTAAAAACATTACATTATGAATGAATTAAAAAAAAAAAAGAGATTACATGACTTTTTCAAAAAAAGAAAATAGTAACATAATAAAAATATGTTTTAAAAAATTAAATTTTTTTTTTTTATTGAGGTGCAAAAAAACCTTTACAATCGATTACAGACTATATTTCATAAGTCTTCCTGATTACACTTTTATTTCTATCATATTTAATATTTGCAAAAGCATAAAAATAAACTAGAAAACGAAAGAAACTATACATAAGCTTTTAGGATTAAAGTTTATGAACCTTAAAGAAAATTTCCAATAAAGAAAAACATTTGAAATTAGTAATATTAATATTTGTACTTAAGTTGGGTTCATTAATTTTATGAGAAAGTTAAGTTTTGTTTAGCTATATGAAATAACTATCATATCACTGCAGATGCAGACTCAAAGCACACATTTAAAAAAAACTAGGACTTGAACTAGATAGCACCTGAAGATTCTGCGAGGGAGACGAAGAGACCCCAATGCATATTCTCTCCGTAGGAGGAAGAAACATCTGGGAGCATACTACTTCTCCCCAATTGAGATACAACCTCTATGGATACTAAAATTTCTAAGAGAAAAAGGCCTGGTGGAGATGCTCTATAATGGGAATTTAATTTAATTACTGCACTAAAGAAGAGGTGGTACAATAGATCTTAAAGCTCGTAGTACAAGAACACCCTAAAACTTATGCTGGAAACACATGTGGAGAACTATGCCTGCAGCGAAATTATAATACACAGGTTTATATGAGGCCGAACACATGTAAATTTATCATGCCATTGGAACGATTACCCGGAATAATTGCTTCATAACTACTCGAAGTTTGCATTTGCCCTTTTTATGCCCTATGGTAGGTACTACCAGAGGGTATATTAGGTTTGTCACTCGATTTGTAACACATCGAAAGAATTGTCGTAGAAAGGTTTTAAGGGTATGGTTGTGTAGGTGATCAAAAGTTATATCGATTTATGCATATCCGTCCGTGTACTACATAACTCAAAAACGCGCTATCCGATTTTGATGAAGTTTACAATGCGAATTGCTTATTCCTTAACTTGGTTTGGTATTGCATTTCAGCAAAATCGATAGAGG
Source organism: Xylophagus ater (assembly GCA_963422695.1). Classification (NCBI taxonomy): domain Eukaryota; kingdom Metazoa; phylum Arthropoda; class Insecta; order Diptera; family Xylophagidae; genus Xylophagus; species Xylophagus ater. The sequence continues at coordinate 17,318,586 of OY730481.1, forward strand.
GAGAGGAAAGTTATAAAGGAAAAATCAAGGTGACCAGAAAGTTTTGTCTTTTTTTGTTTATGGTTTTTAAAATTTGTGAGCCAATTTTGTTTAAATTAATTATATAGGTTAACTACAGAAATAGACAATACCCTGCTAAATTTTAGTCAAATCGGTCTAAGGATAGTGGAGAAAGAAATAATCCTAGGAGAAAATAACCCTGTTCATATAGTTTTTTTTCATGTACTTTAAAAACTAATACACCGATTTGAATAAAATTTGCAGATCAGGGTTACCTTCAAATTAGAATAAAAGAAGAAAGAAAGTTATGAAAAAAGAACCTTGAAATAATGTTAGTTTTGACAGTTTTTCTGTCCCATTTCTACCATAGGGCATCAAAAAATCGGCTATAGGCATTTCAAATATCTCGAAACAGTTCTAATGTCAAAAAAATCAAGTAAACTTTATCATATGTAGAAGAATATATGTTTAAGGCCGATTTTAGTTTCATATATGTTTTTAAAAGAATAAAAAAGAAAAAACATCAACCATAAAACAGTTATTTAATGTTTTTTTTTGTAAACTAATTAATAAAACCATATTTTTTTTTTTTCAAACAAAAAATTAAAAATATTGTTAATGATAAGAAGAAAAAAGAAAACTCTTGTAAACATAAAACGTCTTACAAAATTTTGATAAGAAAATTTATATGCCTGGGAAAGAAGAAGAGAAAAAACGTTAAATTTTGCCATACAAAAATTTAATGATAAGAAAAAAAAATGACGGAGAAAACTTTTTCGATTTCGTGTATTTTAGAAATTATTCAAGAAATTCCAGTAGTTTTCTGTCGTCTAAGCGATCAAAAATAATAAATAAACCAAAAACAAAAAAAAAACAATAGTAAATTTAGTCATATTTGATGACGCGCACGCGATTTTGAAAATTTTGAAAAAAAAAAAAAAATTAAATAATTAATTATTAATGACAATAATTTCGTATTATTATAAAATTGATAAGAATTTGTTTTTGTTATTTTTGTAAAAAAAAAAAAGGAGCGCCAAAGTACTTAACAAATAATGTTCTACGTTTTAATAGAATAAATTTTGGTGTTTTTCTTTTTTTTGCGATAAAAAACCAGGGATAGAAAACTTTGTGAACGATACGAAAATCCTAAAACACAAATCATTGGCTGCACCCAGCAGTCCTAAGCACTTAGTCAAAATTCTTAATTTAAGGAGTGTAAGGCAAAGAAAAGTAGAGAAAAAGTGAAGAACCAAGACCTGAATTCGAACCAGGGTCTCATCAGTCTCATGAGGCGAGGTCGAGGTCTTAACCAACTAGACCATTCTACACTGTATCTACCAGTCTGTTCATTTGTCTTTTCCTCTACTAACACAACAATATTATTCAAATCATTACAACTGTTTTTGTCAAACTTCTCAATTGTTTTTATCAAATTCAGTTGTATCCTATTCTTAACTCTTACAGGAGTAAGAATTTTTTGTACTCCTGGATGAGTTTGCTTGAATCAAGAACTTTAAGTGCTTAGGATGCGCCCATTGATTATTTCAAAAAACCAAAACACTACCAGAAACAGGAGTTTAAAATTATAAAAATCCTCCACTAAAACAAAATCACAAAGAAAATATTGCATTTTTAAAATTTTTTTAAAAATAGAAAAAAGATAAGACCTTTTTCTAAAAATTGTTAAACTAACTAAAATATAATAAGTCGAGCCGCAAGGACAATTTAAACGGATATTAAAGGTCCAAACAGAATGACGGATTCACGACGCATTAAATGTCAAATGGATTTTAAATGTATACGTTTTCAATTAGACTACACAAAACGCGATGGGATCCAGAACAGACTATTTTTAACAAAACCGAAAACCATGAATCCATCATTCTTTCTCCCGCATAAGATTTATAATAAAATCTTTCTCAGTTCATACTTACTAAGGCAAACATCAAAAACCTGTGCATTGGCATTTACGACGTCCATTTGAGAGAACAGTCAAAGTTAGTAGTTATACCATTATTTCTGTAAGGTATAGAATGGAAACTGGCCTTCTGAATATAATCGATCGACTACGATATTAAATTGAAGTTTCGGACCACAAAATATAAGATCAATTGACAACCTATTTCCTAAATTATATCAATTTTCTCAATTATTGAGAATAGCTAATCGAGTATTTCCATTTAAATTATTGAATAATTGAGAACTTTTCGCGTTTTTCATCTGGAAATACCGCTTATATCGATAGATATAAACCTTTAAAGCAACAAATCATTGTACAAATTAGTAAATGTTATATAACTTTGACCGTGCCTTTGTAATAGGTAGAATGGTGTTAAAATTCATTTGAAATGATAGTAAACCATTTATAGGCAACAACATCTTGGAGAATATCTATCTCAAACCAAAATCAAAGTCCAGAAACGTTTTCATTTCGAAAAGAAATCATGATATAACATTCAATGGTTTCCGTCCCTGAAAAAAACACAATGGTCGCAATTTGATTCAATATTATGAAAACAAATCCAATAATCAGTCAATTAAACCAATTATCATAAAAAATCGGATAAAATTTATTAATAAACAATTTTATTTTGGAACCAATTGATTTGTTGTATTTTTTTTTTAGATTTAAAACTTTCACTATTTCTCAGTTTTTGGTGAAATTTCATTATTTTTCTTATGAATATTTATGAATGAAAATTATGGTTTTATTCTTGAGATCATGTCAGAAATGTGTGGGCTTTAGTTATGGTTGAGTTGATCACAAGGTTTTTGATATTCATTTTTGGGCTTTTTATTTTCGGGCATTTGAAAAAACATCAAAAACTATTTAAATTTGATATTATTTCCTCGTCTTATAGCTGGCTGCCTCAACTTACTCGATTGTGTAAATATGTAAGTAGATAATGTACGTAAAGGATACAGGCATTCCGGATGAGTCTGAGCGACGAAGCTGATGACTTGGAAACAAACAATTATTTAGACATGACAAGAAAATCATTTGCTGGATCTTCAATTTGTTCTTGTCAGGCAAAATTTTATTATTATATATATTATATATTATATATTATATATATATATATATATATATATATATATATATTATATATTATTTATTATTATATTTTCTTTTCCAGAGACCAGACAGATATAATAAAAACCAAATTTTTAAGACATTTCTAAGACTTTTAAGACTGCAGTACAAATTCCGTCTGTAAAAATGGTTGTCAAAACAAAAATTTTCGTATATATTTCTTAAAAAAAAAAAAAAACTTATTATAAATACAGTATCAAATTGAGTTAAGAAAAACTTAAGTTATCAACATAGGAAACTTAAGTTTTTCTGCGAAATGCGTTAATTAACTTAAGTTTCCAACAGAACTTAAGCTCTCACTGGTGAAATTGGTCATTAAAGACCAATCTCCACACAGCCGACATCCTATTCTGATAAAAGTATGGGATGCACTTATGCAAAATTTAGTTAAACAGAAAGGGAAAAACAATCATCCTACGAATTTTGTCGTCTTCTGCAGTTCAAATTTCCCCATCTGATTCTTCATCTGCCAGATGATTCCTTTCAAACGCAGATAAACTTGTTCATCTGATTTATGGGTTTCTCACAATAATCATACACGATATCGTTGCACACTACCAAATTTTCTTATAGGAAGTTTTTCTATGACGAATTGATTTTTATGGTTTAGTCACAGTATAATAAACAGTAAGAAAACTGGCGAACAAAATGTGAAAAATTACGAATGACCTCGCCAATTTTGCGTTTATTTTTAGAATTTTACACCCGCTTTTGCCACCCATTCTTGTTATTTTCCATGCATGTGTGCTTTTTCTCAATAAAAAATGTATATAAAAAAAAACCGCTATCTTTTTATGTTCTATCATTTTTTTTAGATTACGCTATGTTGGTGGAACAGAGATAAATATGCATTTAGCTTTAATAAACAGTTCTAACATTTATGTAAATAATAATTCATACAGGCACTAACACTTAAAATATTTGAAAAATACATAACAAAAAATTTCTTCTACTTAAAAAAACCCACGTGCTTATCAAAACTGCTGTTAAATAGGCACTAACACTTGAAAAAATCTTTAGTACAATTTGAAAAAAGTGTCAGTACGTGGATTAGGCGCTTAAGAAGCACGCGGGGTTTTTTGCTTTCTTCGTTTCATCCATTCTTTTGTCGAAAACGCATAAGACTATTTTAAGACTATTATTGGTCTCCCTTGCTACAATTATCTTATAGGGAGCACGTGGTAAAATTTAATATATTTGATTTATAGGTTACTTCTTTCTTTCTAATGAAAAATTTTAATTTTCTTTCCTTATTTTGTGCGGAATTTTTTCTTTCTGTCATTCTCAGGGGAAGTATTGGGAAGATCGCGTCTAATTTCTCTTCATTTTCCCAGTCAAATTACTGTCTGTTTATTATACTGAGGTTTAGTGATGAAATACGCAAGTTAAATTTTTAACTTCTATACGAAGTATATAAAAACTAAAAAAATTTGTTTTGCAAATCTCCACGTTTTATAAGATTCTAAGTGGTTTGCAATCATTTTTATCCAATGTCTGTCTGTCTGTATATCACAACAAATGTTGTGATTAACTAAGGACTACGTACACTCTGAATTCCCATATTCATATAGCTTTCTTTTAGAAAGACTTTCCGAAGGTAACTTGATTTGAACATACGTATAGAAGTCTCTCCGTTTTGAATAACAGCTTGTTTTTAGATGTGATAGGAATTTAAGCCTTATGATAAAGTCTGAAAACACAATTTGGTACTACATTTTCCTATAAAATGGAAGGGAATGTTCATAATTTTCCCATAATATTAGAAATTGTGTGGGGAGAGACCCTGATGTTTTTATTCGATCAATCCTAGCGTAAATTGCAAAAGTCCATCTCTTTCTACTTTTCTGATTTTTCTCGTCAGAATAGGATGTCGGCTGTGTGGAGATTGGCCTTTAGTCAACACTAGTTGATCATTAAATTAGAATAATATTTTTCATATAAAATTTCTCATTTCAAATGGAATAAAACGTTTTCCATTATTAAAAAAGTAATTTTATGATTTCAAATTGTTGTAATTAACGAACCGATACGATTTTCTCAGTTAAATTACAATATTTTCAAATTTTCGAACAGCCATGTACTTGCAATAACAGTGCTACACATATTTATTCTGTTCTATAAGTAGAAATAAAATATACGGATTTCTTTGGAAACCTGTTTAAACTCATTTTTAATGATTTTCTTCAGGTACACAAGTTTTCATAACTCGTAATTCTGGCGGGAAAAAAATTCAAATCACTTCGAAATTACTATGAAGAAGTCCTGTGTCAAAATTTATTTTCTCATTTCAATAAGTAGGTGTATGTCCTTTTTGTATGGAATTCTTAAAGAAAACTGGATTTATAAAAAAAGCATTCGTCGATAAGAATGGAAATTTTTGTCTAGATTTGTTCTTCGAATGAAAAATTTACTTTTTTCTTGTTTTTTTAAATAAATCTGTTTTCTGTTTAAAAAAATAAAAAAACATAGAAAATTTGTATAAATTCATTTCTTTTAGAATTTAAGAATAGAACGCAACGATATTTTTAGAATTCGGTTAACTGAACCGAAATTTATTCATTGCAAGGTGTTTTGGTAGCCATTACAAAATTACAGCAGTAAAATCTTCTCAAATACAGTCTTAATAAATTATATATGTAATTTGGGGTCTGTGGTGTACTTCTCCAGAAAATAATAGAAGATCATATACTTAATTTGCTAAGAAAGCCAAAACGATTACGATTAAATAGAGTTAAGAACTTTAAATTAGTTCCTTAATGAACAGACAGTAGTAGAGACACAAAAAGTGGAAGACCAACAAAAGTAAGTTCCAAAAATTAAAGGCGCATCATTGAAGAAAAAAAAACGATGTCTGCCAAAGATTTGTCCAATAAAAGGTAGATCAATGGTAAATGAGCCAAAATACCGCTTGATTGAATCTGAAGATTTGTTTAATAATGAAAGATTAATTGTTTTTAGTATGATTTTTTGACATCACTAGGTCTGCAATTTTATAATCTATACAACTTTTTTTTTTTTTTAAAGGTGTTCGATGCCAAGGCACCCCGTACTTAAGCCTTCTGGCCCATTGTACCCTCGGGAAAATCTGGACATATGTCCTGGGGTCGCACAAGTTTTCCAAGAAAACCTATGGGAAAAAAGACTAATTACCTATATCCTGTTTACAGAGTGGCAGCTTGTCCCAACTCTGGAAACAGTTCTGTTTTCTTCAGGTAATCGATTAAGGATCTATACAATAAGGAGAATGTTCATGATGCAGCAAAATTAATTACGATTAAAATATTTGAGCCAAGAAGGCTAATATGGGCACTAATTTGTCAATTTGCGAATTAAAGTCGTCGATTTTGCTGCTATAAAGAGATTTTAGACAAGAAAAAGATCTTGCGTAAAGAATTATTGTCATTCATAAGATCTCACGTGAGGAAAATAGAGTATTTTTTGGCTAGATTCGGCCACTAGTAAATATATGGGAATAACGTTAAAATGGAATGAAGCTAACGATGTTAACAAACCAAAAATATGAATCTACTTAAATGTTCCATAACTTCTGCTAATTCAAAGATATTGTAATTTTTGTACAAAGTATTTTAATGACAGAAGGATGGATAACAAAATCGCTATCAAAATTCTCACGATTATGGACAAAAAAATACCAAAGAAGTTGTTCGAAATATTTTGGGACTTATGCATTTTAAATATTAACAATTAATTTAACTATGTTTTAATTTAAGAATTATGTTACCAATAAAAATTGGAAAAGAAATTTTACTTCGATTAAGCCTTTTTTTTGTATCCATTTGAAAAAAAAGAGTGCAAAATACCAAAATCAAAACTTTTTTTTATATTCCATTTGTTATCTAGTTATGCCCTATGGTAGGTACTACCAGAGGGTATATTAGTTTTGTCACTCCATTTGTAACACATCAAAATGATCGTCTTAGAAAGGTTTTAAGGGTATGGTTGTGTCAGGAATCAAAAGTTATATCGATTTATGCTTGTCCGTCCGTGCGTCCGTCCGTATACAAAATAACTCAAAAACTCGTTATCCGATTTCGATGAAATTTAGAATGTGGGTTGCTTATTCCTTAGCTTGGTTTCGTATTGCAATTTGAGCAAAATCGATCCAGGGGGAGCAAAGTTATAAAGGAAAAACCAGGGTGACCAGAAAGTCTTGTGGTTTTATTGTTTATGGTTTTTCGGATTTAATTGAAAAATTTATGAATCGATTTTGTTGAAATTAATTATATAGATTAACTACATAAATAGACGATACCAGGTTAAATTTCAATCAAATCAGTCCAAGGATAAAGGAGAAAAAATAATCCTAGGATAAAATAACTCTCTATATAAAGTTTTTTTTTATGTACTTTAAAGGCTAATACACCGATTTAAATAAAATTTAAAGATTAGACTTATGCTGTCAGGATCTAGGTTACCTGCAAATTGAAAGAAATTTTGAAAAGAAGAAACAAAGTTATAAAGAAAAAACCTTTAAATTATGTTAGTTTTGACAGTTTTTTTACCCCATTTCTACCATAGGGTATCACAAAATCGGCTATAGGCCGATTTTAAGCTACTATATGTTTTTCATTGCGACTTTTCTAATTTATAAAATAATAATTTTATCGTTAAGTAATTTATAAAATTTTATATAATTGCCTTTGGGACGGGATTTGGATAAAAACTGAAATTTCTAAAAGCATGTTAAAAAGTTATAAAAAAAACTTTAAATCTAAATATTTGTTTAGTATGTTTTAATTTTAAGAATTTAATTATTTTTATGTAAATTCAGTAAAAAAAACTGTATCAATTTTACGACTAATTTCATCAGGTATATAATTTTTAATAAGCCATTTTTATTTACCAAAACATAAAAACTCAAAACCCAAACATATTATCTTTCAAATTGCATATCAAATATCAAAGATTTATTATGTTTAAAATTAATTTTAATTTATTTATTTATATATTTTGTTGTTTTTGTTTTTAACACCTAATTGCCAATTTTTATTTAATTCAAGAACATTTTCGCGCGCAGCCTCAATAATTTATATGGCAATGTGCCCGTTTTTCTTCTTCTTCTTGTTTTTCTTATGTTTTCTTTTAAAATTTTTATAGTAGGTATTGCCGCCAATTAGATATGTATATTGTAAACTATACAACTTTCTTATACAGAGTATTTCGAGTTTAATTTTCTCATTATTTCATAATAAAAGGTCGGTTTTATAAGCCACTTGGTCTGGGGTAGAGCAAATTTTTACATTGAAAACAAAAACAACAAAAGGGCAAATCCTACACTACTTTCAGACCAGGTGTAACTATTACACCCTAATTAGTTCAGTTTTCTACCATAAAAAGTGTATTAGCTAAAAGTTTCTCATTTGATTACAATATGGTTGTTAAGCAACGCTACAAACATTTGAATTAAAACTTTCTCCTACTCCTGCTCGTTTTATTTGCCACTTACCCTGCTCCAGAGTAGGGTATGGCAAATGAACCAGACCTAAAGTAATGGAAATTATATAGAGTGGCCACTGAAATATTGAAGGGTATGAAAAATTCATAATTTGTTCATTTTCAATCTTTTTTATCACCCGTTGGAGATCAAAATGGCTACGTATGATGTCTAGCAAAGAGAAAAACCATTGAGTTTTTCTATTCCAGTGAAAGAGATAAAAACGACAACATTTTAATGTCAGAATATCTCCTAGCCAGAAATAACAAGTTCTAACAACTTGACAGAACAGATTTACATAAATAAACCTCGAACAATGCAAAAACTTAAGAAGAACATTCAAGCCGAAAATCAAAATTTAAGACCTGAAAATTTGCGTACGGTCATGGAAAACGCTGAAAAGAGCCTGTGTTTGTGAGCAGGAAAATAATGGTCAATTAAGGGATGTTGTTTTTCACCAATAAAAAACATATGTTTGTATCATTCGGTCTTTCAGTGGCCACCCTCTACAAACATTTTATTTCCGGCTCACTAGCCTTTCTCTCCAGTTAACCCTAAATACTGAAATAACGTGTACAGCTCATCAGGAATTATTAAGAATTGAAACTCTTTATGTGAGAAGTATTTCTAAAAAAAATAGCGAGTCTAATGTTTCGATACATAACGTCTAAACTAACTCTATATCTATAACATAACAAAAATATATTGCTGCTACACTATTAGCTAATTGTAGAGTGTTTCCTTCCTTAAAACTGACACATCTAACCTAAGTTTAGTCCATTAAAATTAAAAAAACGACAAAACTATGTGGTCATCTTGAATTTTTGTCTTATAGCTCCTTTCTTTCTCATCAGATTTTGTTGAAATCCAATACCAAATCGTGTTAAGGAATTATCAATGTCTATTCTCAATTTCATTAAAATCGAGAAACACATTTTCATCTTATCTTGTATACGGAGAACGATTTCAAGGCTGTAGATATGTAGAGAATCAAAAGTTATATCGATTTATGCATGTCCATCCGCCCTTCCGTCCGTATACAAGATAACTTAAAAACGCGTTATCCGATTTTAATGAAATTTACAATTTGAGTTGGATATTCCTTAACTTGATTTGATATTGCAATTCAGCAAAATCGACCGAGGAGGAGCAAAGTTATTAAGTAAAAACCAGGGTGATCAGAAAATTCTGAAAATGATTTTTCGGATGCAATTGGAATATTTGTGAAGCAATTTTGTTTAAATTATTTAAATGGCTTAACTACATAAATAGACGGTATTATGTAAAATTTTAATAAAATCGGTTCTAGGAGAGTGGAGAAAAAAATAATCCTAGGAGAAAAAAAGGCTGTTCATGATCATAAAGTTATTTTGATGTACTTTAAAAACTAATATACCAATTTGTATAAAATTTGCAAAATAAAATTATGCTATTAGGGTCTAGGTTACCTGCGAATTAGAGGAAATTTTAAAAAGAGGAAACAATTACTTGGTTTACATGGCGACTTCAGAATGGATTTGAAATCGACTTGAAATTCAACTCAGGTTTTTTAGCTTTACCAGATTGAAAGACTGACTAGAAATCGGCTTGAAATCAACGTCAATTTCATAGACGCAGCGAAACAAATTTTTCTTTTTTAGGTTATGTTTCCCATACTCCATTTTTAATTTTCAATTCGATTTGAAGTCAATCTGAGTTTACATGCAAATTTCAAGTGGATCAGAAAAATTAATTAAATCATGTCGATTTAAAGTCGATCTGGTTATAGATCCACGATATTCATCATGTAAACCAAGGGTGTCCAACCTTTTTGTTTCCCTGGACCGCATTGGAAGAAGACATGATGTTTTGGGACACAAGTATATTACTATGTACAAATCCATATCATAAAATGAATGTGATACTTGGCATTGAAGTTGAGAAACTAAACCGTCAATATCTGGTTCGATTGGTTGCAATTCTCAGGCAGTTCTCAAAGTGTTCATGCAACATGTTGGTTCTAATTTTACACTTAGTATGTTTCATTCTTCACTTAAGCCACCAGGTGACAAACAACAGAACAGTGTAGCTGAGCGAGCAACGCAAACAGAAAGAGAATTTACTACATAACGAAAGAGCTTTCTGTTCTGGTCCTGTTTCTGTTGTTTGTCACTTGGCAGCTTTAGCACGAGAGCGTAAACACAATAAATCATTCCTCAGAAAAATGGACATACTTCAGTAACTTTGAATATTTTCGGGCCGCATTGATACTTGCCTTGGGCCGCATGCGGCCTGGGGACCGCGGGTTGGACAGCCTTGATGTAAACGAAGTAAATGTTATGAAGAAAAAATCTTGAAATATTCTTAGGTTTGGCTGTTTTTCAGTCGCATTTCTGCTATACGACTTCAAGTTTCAGTTACAATTTCCATCAAACCGGGGTTACCTTATAGCAGTCGATTTATTACGATTACAACACTAATCCTAAGTATAAGAAAGTGAAAAATGTTCGAAATATAGTAAAATTCGTAGGTTTCTTTTTTTTTTTAGAGTAAACAAAAAAAAAATACGATATGAATTAAATTTATTTTTAGTTAATTTAACTATAATTTATTATTTAATCAAAATTAAAAAAAAGCTAAATATATAAAATAAAAACAATTTAATTTAAAAAAAAAATTGACATTTAAGTCAATTTACAGAACAAAAAAAAAAAACATGACCTCCATCCACACATCACAACAAATCAAGCGAGATGCATTTGGTGATTTGGTCAACAACAAAAAAAAAAAAAAAACAGGAGAGAAACGAAAAATGTCTCTAGCTCTCCTCAGTTTATGTGTTTGTGTGGGCTGTCAACAAAAATGAGAGAGCGACAAAAAAAACCAGCCCTTTTTTTTGGTGGTGGACCCAAAAACATCCAAAATCTTCATGTTTTTTTCATATATTTATTTTTTTCTTGAAAATATCTAAAAATCTAAACAAATAATAATGAATTCCCCAAACCTGTGTATTCTCTCCTGTTGTTCTAATTCATCATCCAATTCGACAATTGCAAATAATTCAGCTTCACCATCACGCCCAAATATTCCATTTGGTATTTTACGTAAAAATTTCTTTAATACACTAGCTATTGTATAAACTGAATAATTATCAATATTAACTAAACGTCCAGCTTGTAAAAATAATATTAACTTTTTCATGGCACCCTGATGTCCGGGCGCCCGAAAAACATCTTTTCTTTGTGGTGCTTCTTTATTTAATTTCAATATTAAAACTAGCAATGGTCCGGGAATATCATTTTTACATACTTCATCGAGTTGTACACCAAATTTAACTTTTTCTAAACGATGCGGATATGGTCCTGGACCAGGATGACCACAAGATGTTACAACACTACCCAAATCGGCAGCACGACGATGCATTCTTTGTGCCCAGCTTGTCATGATGATGATGATTGGAGTCTCGCGTTTTTTTTTGTGTTAAATGGTATTTCTTTTTGCAAAAAAAACAAAAAAAAAAGAACAAATGAAAAAAAACAAAATTTTCTAGACTTTCACTCGCTTGCTTTCACACAGTTTTTTTTTTGGAAGTTGTTTTATTTTTCTTTTCTTTTTAATTCACAAAATCATTACACACAAACGCTGTTAATTTTTTTCTTTTTTTTCATTCAAAAATATTGAAAAATAAACAAATATTTATTTTAATTGAAAAAAATTTCGCCGCGCACCACCAAAAAAAAAAACACAAAACTTGAATACTTCTTCTTCTTCTTTTTGGAAAATTGAAAAAACCAATTCGAAAATGTCATCTGCAATAAAATTTGGCATTTTTTTCGTTTCTTGTTGTTTGGATGACTATTTTTTTCTGGTTTTTAATTCATTTAACATCAATTTTACGTCTTTTTTTTCAAATTTTCAGATTTTCCAAAAAAAGAAAGAAACCTACTTTTTTTTATTATTAAACGCCGCCACAGAAATTGATTTTTCTTTTCCTAAAAACTTTTTTGTTTTCGTTTTTTTTTTTTTGGTTTAATTTTTAGCCGATTTATTTCTTGTAAACGAAAAATATATCAATTTTTTTTTTTGTTTAAATTTTCTTATTTAAAATTGGAAGAAAATAACAATTAGAAAATTATGTATTTTATTTCTAAGGGGGAGAAAAGAAACTGGTAAGAACAAACAACCTTCCGATGAAAATGGCGCCGGCAAACTGGCAAATAAATCCTAAAAAATCGTCTAAGAAAATTTTTGAGATTGTGGAAATGAGAGTATTTTATATAAAATGTATACAATTGAGAAAAGAAAAACTGAAAAATGAATTAAATTATTTTTAAATTTAAAGTTGAATAGAATACAAGTTTTTTGCAATGAAATTCTTAATAATTTTAATTAAAATTCAAGAATATTAATAAAAACAAACTAAATTTAAAATTTAATTTTAAAAATTGATTGTTGTCATAACAAAAAATCTATACATTTTCACATTTTTTTTCGGAAAACTAATGTTTTTTTTATAATTATTTTAATTTTTAATGTTTTTGTAATAATTTCGCAAAACATTCTTAAAAATTCGTGAATAAATGCTTTTTGAAGCAAATTTAATATAAATTAATCTAGAAATCTGAAATCATTTATCGACACTTGTCGTCGATAATCTAGATCGTGGTCAATTTTCTTTAATAATCCGTTCATTATTCTAAGCAATGCCTACTAAATAACCAGGCCCATCTGTACAGTAACGACGTCATTGATTACAGAAAACAAAATGTCAACAAATTTTTGTCTTGATAATCGCGTTTGAAATTTGATTTTGGTTCTTCCTTTCTTTTCGTCGCAATAACTACTAATATTAAAAATTGATATGAAAAAAAAAATTAAAAAAATATGAGCCAAAAAAAGCTTGAAGGCTCTCGAATTTCATATGAACGACGTTCGGTGCAAGTTCACGGCAACAGTAAAAAAAAAAAAATCATGTGTGCTGTGCACACGCGGTAGTAGTGAAACTTCGGAAAACTAAACAGCGAGTGAATGAGACGAGTCTCAGGGGTGGGAAAGTTATAGGGTTTATTTATTAAAATATTGGTACCAAGTTTACAAGTTATTTTACATTCTATTATTCACACTCTTTGTTTTCAATTTCAATAAATGGCACGAGTGGCTTATGATAACTAAAGTGTGAAATGAATGATTTGATTTGGATTTGATCAATATATCTTTGAAATACAGCGTCAATTACTGTTTTCGATCTTGTTGTCGATTCAATGCGACTACTGCACTTGTTTAAATTTAATTTGGTGTTGAGGAGCTCAATCAAAGGGAGCGCTAGATCCAATGCAAAATTAACATTAAAATCTCCACTTAAAATCATCGGAATTTTATCGTAATCTTTTTTAAGAATCCGCGATATTTCTTGTGTGTACTTTAGCATATTCTCGTGGATGAATTCAATAATTGTATTTATTGATTGGTTGGGAGAAATGTAAATTGTCACAATTATAACTGATTTATTATGGTCCAATCTGCTTTCACAAGCAGATATTTCTCCCACTTTAGAAAGCTGAACAGACCATGATTCTAGTTGTTGTGCATTGAGATCTATTTGTGGAGTAACATCACGTTCTGTCATTTATATTATTATGATATATTGCAACTCGGCTTTCCTCATATATTTTCTTTTATATTGAACAACAATATCAAAATTTGGAATGTCTACAATAATTTCATTATTCATCCACGTCTCGGTAAGAATTAGAAACGTCGATGACCATGCCATTATGTCTAATTGCAGATCCTGTACATGAGCACGTAAACTTTTTGTGGCATTAGTTTTCGGCAAACTTGGAAAATGTTTTATTGAAATGATAAAATATTCACAAAACGATACACGTGAACAATATACGACGCTATGAATTCTTTATTTTCTATTTGATAAATATATCTTTACAAAACAGCGCACAAAGAAAAGACGAAGATAATAGGAAACACTGTATTCTGTATTCTATGTATCCGGCGCTCAGGAATCAGAATAATAGCAAGGAAAATTTCAGAAAAAATAATTTTTTCTGAAATTTTGCCAAAGTAGGCATATTTATCTCCAAAATTTTTTTTACGCAAAATTTTTGTTGTTATGAATTCTGATCGACTGGTATTTCATCTTGGTAAAAAAGTGTCGCTTGTTTAGCGTTTCATCGAGTTTCAAATCACTTCCAACGCGGCTAAAGAAGTTTTCACTTCAAAAACACCTTCGAAACTTCATTTTATTTCTTAACAAATTTAATTTCCATTTCTCATATTAGTTATTTCAAATATCCGAAATTATCAACAAGAAATCCAAATAAATTGTGATGTAAGAAAATCAAAAACTAAAAAAAAAAATCAAATTCATTCTCTAACAAAAACAGAGAAGAAAATATCATTTCGAACTAAAATTTTATAAATTTCAAATAATAAAATACATTCGATATAAATTATTCGTGATATTTGCAAAATAATAATAACAAACCTTTAAATTTTACAAATTGTTTGCGGACTTCTAGTTTTGACGTTCTTCGACAGCCGCCATGTGCAATTTTTTTAATTCCGCCACTAGGCGTCGCTCGTAGGTCACACATCGTTTTCGCCGGCCAAAACCAAACGACGAAAGCTAAACCAAATTGAAATCGAAAAGGGAAAGAAACTAAAACAGCCATATGATCTTCTTGCCTCTCCGAATTTATTAATATATCATGGAATTATAAACCGTATGTATATGGGAATAAGGTATAAACTCGTTGTGAAGTTAGGTTTAAGGAAATTTTTATGAAATGAAATTTCTCCGGATTGTTAGCATTTTTATAAAAGATTTTTTGGGAAATTTTCTTTTGGATTGAAAAATGACATGCGCTCTTTCAATGCCTACTAAATCACACGGCCCATCTGTACAGTAATGACGTCATTGATTGGAGACAACAAAATGTCAACAAATCTTTGTGCTGATAATCGCGTTTGTCGATAAAAAATTAATATTTTCGCGTTAAAAGTAAAGTACTAATAATAATTGAAATAAATATTGAAATATTAATTGTTTTAAAGTGTAGTGATGTGAATTTTGTGAATTTGTATTGTTTTAATGCCATTTTTTAGTCATTTTTGGAAGTTGTTTACTTCCGAAATTGGGTTATGTCATATAAAGAATTGTTGGCAGAAATGAATTTTTATGATTAATTATAATATTAAAGTGATATAATTTCGGTCTGGTGTAATATCCCGGACCCAACAACAAAGTCATTGTAATATATTTAGAACCAATCAGTATAAATCCTTAAAAGAGGGTAGCGAGCGCAGCGAGCATGCATTAAGTCACTACTAATATCATAAAAATAAGAAAATATTTAAAAAAAACAATTGATAACTAAATGACAAATGTTGATAGTTGTTGTTGGGTCCGTGAAATTACTCCAGATCCTATCATTTAAAATCGGAAATTATTTTATCGAGTTTTGATTCAAACATGTGTTGTGAAAGTTTTACATAAAATTGTATATCGAAAGTGATGTAGGAATTATGTATAGGAATGTAAAGCAAATTGATTTGCTCTTTTAGAAAATTTAAAGACTTAATTTTTGTGCTCTCATCTGTTTCATTTTCAATAAGGAGTTCGATTTCACTTTTTATATTTTTGACTAAAAAATCTTTCGAAAATTCAGCCATGGAATCGTCTTCTAACGTCTCCAAGCGCGCGACTAAATTTTCTAATTTTGAAAATAAATTGCATTTTAGAGTCGATCCTAAAATGCATTTGAATTTTGACAAATTTATTTTACGTTGACATATAAATATTTCAACATCAAAATTATTGTCTACTGGGAATGAACATTTCACGCGTGGGCAAGGTTCAAAAGACATATTGAAAAAAATGCTTTTCCAGAGTTGAATCTCAAAATCCAATCTCTGGAATTATACTTATCCATTTTGAAAATATACTGTAGGGACTCCATTGTATCATCCTTGATCCACTTCTTGTTGATGTCATCATTCCTCTTCTCCAATTCCCTCCGACGATTTTCCGGTTCTTTTCTCTTTGTGACGGTTTTCGTCAAGTATTTGGGAAGATTTGGATAAATAGTTGGAATAGCGTCCAGTTTTAAGGTCCATTTTCGTGGGACAGGAAATTCAGATCCTAAAATACATAGCGTTAAAATTTTTTTACATAAAAACGAAAATTTTTGATGCCATCAGCTAATTTCAGCATATCAAATTACACCAGAAAAGCTTTGAGCATAAAATCGTGTTCTTACTTACTCTAAAGTTTTTTCGTGGGATATGTTTCAGTCAGGTTTTTCTCATATCTCATTCCGTGGAAACTGGAACATATGGCATTCTGTTCCTGTCGCGTAAGTAGAAGGACATTCGGGAACACAACATATACGCATCTGCAAGATATTAGTAATTTGAAATATGTTTTTTTTTTTGTTTATAGATAGATAATTATGGAAAATTATTTTCTGAAATATTTCATAAAAATTCTTACCTTTCAAAATGCATTTTTCGGCACTACATTAAAACATGCAAAACAAAATTCAAATTACCTCACTTAGGCCGCGAGAAAGTAAGTTAAAAATAATTTATATTGTCCAGCACAGATTCATTTAGGTTTACCTAAATATTCTTGAAATTTATATTGCCTTTTTACCTTTGGAAAGGCATTTTAAGTTCGGCATTTCCAAATATCACCGGCAATAGAAAATTTTCAATTTTATTCTTTACTTGCACTATTTTTATTCTAAAAGCTTAAGTTTTTCACAATTTACAGAAATATCACTCTTACCTTATATTTTCACTTTTCTCACGTTAATTTTACTAAAATTATTTAATATTCATATTTTTTTCGATACAAATCAACACAAATTGTATTCAATAGAAACAAAATTTCGGCGCGAAATATCAAAAATCTAACCACAAATCAATGGCGTCATTACTAAAAGGAGCTTATACAGATGGGCCGTGTGATTTAGAAGGCATTGTTCTGAGCCTTCAATGTCAAATAATCGAATTAGATTTCAATTGATCGAATTAGAATTCAATTGATCGAATTTGATTTCAAATCATTAAAATTATTTAATATTTTTATAGGTAAAATAATAAATAAAATTCATATTAAATCATTATATCTTCTCCCCTCCACAAAATTCTCCTTAAAAAAATTCAAAACAAAGAGCGCATGTCATTTTTCAATCTAAAAGAGAATTTCCCAAAAAGTCTTTTATAAAAATACTAACAACAATCCGGAGAAATTTCATTTCATAAAAATTTCCTTAAATCTAACTTCACAACGAGTTTATACCTTATTCTCATATACATACGGTTTATAATCGCATGATATATTAATAAATTCGGAGAGGCAAGAAGATCATATGGCTGTTTTAGTTTCTTTCCCTTTTCGATTTCAATTTGGTTTAGCTTTCGTCGTTTGGTTTTGGCCGGCGAAAACGATGTGTGAGCTGCGAGCGACGCCTAGTGGCGTAATTATAAAAATTGCACATGGCGGCTGTCGAAGAACGTCAAAACTAGAAGTCCGCAAACAATTTGTAAAATTTAAAGGTTTGTTATTATTATTTTGGAAAGAATCACGAATAATTTATATCGAATGTATTTTATTATTTGAAATTTATAAAATTTTAGTTTGAAATGATATTTTCTTCTCTGTTTTTGTTGGAGAATGAATTTGGTTTTTTTTTTTTTTAGTTTTTGATTTTCTTACATCACAATTTATTTGGATTTCTTGTTGATAATTTCGGATATTTAAAATAACTAATATGAGAAATGGAAATTAAATTTATTAAGAAATAAGATGAAATTTCGAAGACGTATATTTTTCCTGTTTGTTGGAAAGAAGTATTTTTTTTTTTACTGTTGCCGTGAACTTGTACCGAACGTCGTTCATATGAAATTCGAGAGCCTTCAAGCTTTTTTTGGCTCATATTTTATTAATTTTTTTTTTCATATCAATTTTTAATATTAATAGTTATTGCGACGAAAAGAAAGGAAGAACCAAAATCGAATTTATTTTAGCCCTAGCCTGGCAAAGTTGGCGATCTCGAATGATTTTTGTACATAATTTTTTTCTTGTGCAGTTCTTTTTTATTTATTAAGTTTTTCTTGTTCTCTCGGAAGAAGGAGTCTTCGATTTTGCATGAGTAAATAAAAATGTATTTTTTTTGTCCTCCGACATAGTTTTTTTGTTGATTTTCCTGAAGCTCCCATAAAAATACTTCTTCGTACATTAAACGTTCTACTCCAGCAAAATGTACCCCAAGAAAGAAAGAAAAGTAATTGAAATCAATAACTGTTTTGTTTATTCTTCTGTTTTCTTTCGAAAACAAAATTCAATTTTATTCGGTATTTAAAAGAACCCAAAAATAGATTTCTGTGGGTTGAGAAATGCGCGATTGCAATATTTGAATACAAACTAATTTCATGTAAAAAAATATCGCGGAAAATAAAAGAGGAACTGTGAACTGCATTTTTAACATGACGAAATAAAATCATAAAATAGAATCACCTTAATTTCTTTATTAATTATAATCATTCTTTTTTTTTTCATTTTTAGAATATCAACCACCATAAGAGAAAGTTTTATTTTTTTTATATAATTTTTGAGGATTCAATCCTCGTTTTCTAGTAAGTAAATAGAAATAAGATATACAACAATGACGACAAGTAGTGAGGATGTACTCCTGCAAATGGGAGAAGTCCGATTTAAGAAAGGTGATGGAACACTTTATGTTATGAATGAACGTTTAGCTTGGATGGCAGAAAATCGTGATACAGTTGCTGTTTCGCATCGGTTTCAGGATATAAAAAGTTAGTAAAATTTTAGTATTTTATCGACAGAAAAATTATAATTTAATTTCTATTAAAAATTTTGTTTTCAGTGCAAAAAATTTCACCAGAAGGTAAACCAAAAGTTCAATTACAAGCCGTTCTTCATGATGGAAACAGTTCAACATTTCATTTTGTCAATAGAAATGGTCAAGCAGCACAATTAGCTGATCGGGATAAAGTTAAAGAGTTGCTACAACAACTTTTACCAAATTTTAAACGAAAAGTTGATAAAGAATTAGAAGAAAAAAATCGTATATTATCAGAAAATCCGCATTTATTACAATTATATAAAGATTTGGTCATATCACAAGTACTCACTAGTGAGGAATTTTGGGCGACACATGCCAAAAGTTATACAGAAAATAAGAATGCCAAAAAACAAGATATTGGTATTAATGGAAAACTTTTTGAATAATTTCAAGATTATTGATTTAATATTTTTTCCTTCTTTTTTTTTTGGCAGGTGTATCCGGTGCCTTTTTAGCTGATATTAAACCTCAAACAGACGGTTGTAATGGGCTAAAATATAATTTAACAGCTGATGTTATTCATTGTATATTTAAAACATATCCAGCTGTAAAACGTAAACATCAAGAATATGTTCCGGCAAAATTATCTGAAGCTGAATTTTGGACGAAATTTTTTCAATCACATTATTTTCATCGTGATCGTTTAACAGCAGGGACCAAAGATATATTTACGGAATGTGGTAAAATTGATGATCAAGCACTTAAAATAGCGGTACAACAAGGAGCTGGTGATCCATTATTAGATTTACGACGATTTGAAGATAATACTCTTGAAGAGGGTTTTTGTGGTGCATCACAAAATGATAAAAATGCTGTGAATAGCGGAAATATTGTTCATCAAAATATGATAAAACGATTTAATCAACATTCTATAATGGTAAAAATTTAGTTATTGCTTTTTTTTTATATAATTAAAAAAAAATTATAACAATTTTAGGTTTTAAAAACTTGTACTGATATAATTGAAAATCCGCCAACAAATGTCACACATAATATTTTAGATGCTAATAAAAACGATCTCAATTTGAATGGTATAAAAGAGAAAAATAAAAAAGCCTTAAATAACAATAACAGTCATAGCCAACCATCGTCTCGTCGTAGTTCAATCGAATCGAATACAGATCAAAATAAACCAAAACGACAAAGAATTATTGATAAAATTTCATATGAAGATTTGGGGAAACCAATGTCCGATATAATTGATACCGATACAAATCCAATAAATCAAAAAAGTCAACAATTAAATTTGGCAAAAGTTGAACGTTACTTGCACGGACCAGTTCCTGATACAAATTATGATTCATACGAAGATCAACAAGGTCTCGATATGCTACAATATCAATTATACCAAAATACTGATTCATGGAGCCAAAGAACACCACATAAAGTTCTCGTTAGTGCAACGGCTGCTGTTAATGCGCTTGGTGAATTAAGTCCGGGTGGTGCGCTTATGAGAGGTTTTCAAGAACAATCTTTAGCACGTACGTATCTTTATATAATAAATCTTTTTGCTTGTAGGTTAAACTCGAAAACTACTGAATCGATTTGCATGAATATCCTGAATAAGAGGGGTCGCGAGTGATGTAAAAATATGAAAATATCCCTAATTCGAGCAATAGTAACCGAACTTTCATGAAACTTTGAATGTATATTTTGGATAGGCCAAATTAAATGATAGAGTATGTTTCCACTCGCTACGGTGTTACAAAAGAATAAAAATGTCCCTAATTAGGTCAATGATAGACGAATTTTCATGAACATTTTAATGCATATTCGTGGTAGGCCAACTTAAAAAAGAGGACTAGTCTCCAAATGCAATAGGGGCCGCGGAGAACCAAAATATAACAAGTTCCTAAATCGGCTAAAATTAGGCGGATTTTCACGAAATTTGGTCGCTGGGAACGATAAAATCTATCCCTACTGGGGGTCACGGACGGTCTAAAATGGAAAATCTTCCTTAACTCGCTCAATAATAGGTGTATGTTTTTAAAGATATGAATTTGTCAATTGTTTTTAGGATATCAACTAGTTTGAAATATAAAAATTAAATAAAAATACATACATTATAATTGTTTTGTTTTTTTCTTCCAGAACTTGTTCCAGCTGATGCTGAAAAAGAATTACGTAATCTCTATTTATCATTAAGTGAACTTTTACGACATTTTTGGAGTTCATTCCCTCCAACAACACCAGAACTTGAAAATCGTGCTATACGAATGCATGAAGCACTACAACGTTTTCAGATGGCTAAATTGAATCCTTTTGAAGTATATATTTCCATTGAAATAATATAAATTGTATAAATTTATAATCATTTGAAATGTTCAATTTTAGGATCGTGCCATGAGAGAACTATCACCATTAGGTTCGTCATTAACACTACATTTAAATCAATTATTACAAGCAGCTGCACGAAGATTTGCAACATGGCAAGATAGAAAGGTGCGACAACATCGGTAGCATCAATTCTTATCTTCGCCACAATCCACATCAATAATTTGAAATTTAAAAAATAAAAACAAAATAAATCAAAATGAAATAGAGAAATAAAATCATGGAGATTATCGAAAGGCCATCCTTTGTAAGTAAGTTCAAGTTTAGTATTTTTTGAGACGTTTCGGTTAATTATCTTACCGTGAAAATAATATCCATGCACATAAAATATTTGCTTGCCTTGTGGTCAAGATAACGAGCTATATCAAAGCTTAGATCTTACTGCCGCACAATTTGTGTTTTGGACCGTTTTTTTATTACAGATTGCTCCTACATGGAATGCAATTCTTTATATTTTATTTGTCTTCAAAAAACGTTAACGTGTCTTTAAATATATAATATTAAGGCCTCTATTATGAATGTCAATTCACAATTGCTAGTTGACAGCCATCAATTAAATTGATACGTCGGTATTACGAATGTCAATCAGAGTCAATTTTATTGATACCTGTCAACTGTTTCCAGCGACCGCAAATTTTTGGTTGATAGAGGAAAAAGGTGAAAATTTTTCAGTTTTTTATAATGAGTTTTCTTTAAAATGTCGTCAGTAGAATTATATTTTTATGATGAAGGCAGTACTGGTAAAGAAAAAAAGGTTGTTAGTAATGCACAAAGCTCACAATTGCTTTTTTAAAAAAGTCAAAATGATTGCAGTCACAATGGTGGTGAACTATTTTATCAATCCATGTTCGTAATACCAAAAGTTGTTTCGGTTGTTAAATTTTATCAATTATCAATCGTTGATAATTGTCATTCATAATAAAGGCCTAAATGTTTTGTAACATTTTACTCTTCAACATCGTAGACAATAAAATCTCTAAACTGAGTGATACTAATTTCCGCAGGATCGGAAAGCTATCTTAATTTAAAAGGAACATATCTTTTTTCATTTATGTAGGCACTCTCAAGGGATCAATAAATCAATTAATTTCATTTTGTTAGAGGTCTGTCTATAAATTGAGATTTCTATTTTAGAGGAACAAAATACAAAGTTGTTTAAATAAAAACTCCATTGTTTAAACGTATATTATTTTAATTCTTCGTTCTAATTCATATTTCTAAATATTATTTTTACAAAAAAAAAGATATAGGAAAAGCTGCCCTATATATTGCTGCTTGCAATTAAGCGATATCTAAAGCCTATAACCAATTGCGGTAAATAATGATTTATTTAAAAAATCGGAGCAAATATTGGCTGTCGATATCTACTATTGACAACCAATATATTCAATAGTATCGATTTCAAAAAATGAAATCGTTAAATCCTTAAATCTTTAAACTTCACCTCAATTCGTTGATAGTTCAATTCGCTATGATCGTCGAAACAATCCTTAAATCACTTTAATTTATCGAACATATCTTCTATCGTCATTCAAGAATCGAAATTTCAAAGTTTAGAGAATTTGTGAAGAAAAATTTTATATAGATTATGGAAATGGAGCTGTACCTAATCCTGTTTTTAGAAATGATTTCCCCTCTACACGGTCAACTCATAATATAACAAGGCATTTTGAATTACGGCACAACTAACATCATATCGCGTTACACCGGTAACGGAGGTCTGATATAAAAACGGGCGCTAGACTTATGTTCATATTGATCTTTCTAGATATCGATTTCCATGATTTTTCCCTCTTTTAAAAAATCCCAAAAAAATTTCAAATTCTAAAAAAAAATTTAACCAACATCAATAAATAAATTCCAATTGATTTAAAAATAAAAATAATAATAATTATAAAAATTAAAGATTAATTATTAAATGTTTGAATTTAAGAGAATTGCTGAAACAATTGTTAAGATTTATAAAGTTTGGCTTTAAAAAAGCGAAAATTTGATAACCAATTAAAAAATAAATTTAAGAAAAGTGAATAAAGTGAATAACAAGAAAATTGTGTTAGGTAAAAAAAAAAATGTAGTAAAAATCGATAAGAAAGAAAATCAGTTACCTATTAATTATTTTTTATTAAGAAATATATGTTTTTTTGGAAAAAAATAATTCTATGTACGAATATTTTTCTTTTACCCGACAATATAGATTTTCAGATCCCAAACAAGTTTCAAGTTTTCCAAATAAGGACGAAATTTATTAGCTTGTTTCTTTGAAATGTTAGCGCATTTGTCTTCAAATTTATCGATTGCAGTTTGTTCTAAAAGATTTATAATGCAGTGAATGCTTTAAAAACGTAGTTTAAGTCCCCAAAATATTGATGTATATTGGAGGAACAGAATAAAAATGTTTCCATTTGATCCATAAATACCAGAAGATTGGTTTAGTTGAAAAAGTTGTAATTAAAATCATGGATTCTGCAACTGTCTTTAATATATTGCCATTCGATTTTTATTGATGTACTGATATTTATGTTGAACAAATTACATACTGTAGATTATGTTCCAGCGCAGGGCTTCCCAGACTTTTTACAGCGCGACCCTTTTCAAAAAAAAAAAAAATGCCGTCTGTCATACGAAAATCCCCGTAAGGAAAGTGTTACTTGAAAAATTATTTCCTACCCAGTGAAGAATTATTTCAATGAGTCTTGACAGTGTTGCTCAGGGTTGCCGTTGTAACATTTTTCCGACATGATTACAGATTTTATGATTGTTGCGTTTAAAAAAACTTCTTAAAATTACTACACGTTTCTGAAACTTTCACAGATTTTACGCGACCCAATTTTAAATCTAGGCGACCCAATTTAGGGTCGCGGCCCCCTGTTTGGGAAGCCATGTTCTAGCGTACGTAATTTTTTGTGTATACATTTTTGGCACCATTGCAGCGCTGAAAAGCACGCCTCCTCTTTAATAGTATTATAAAAAAAAAAAGACTTTAAATACTTTTATTCTTTAATATTATTTTATTTTTGAACTATTGTGTAGTCTGAAACAATTATATGTAATGAAATAGTAAAAACTTACATTAATATGACAAAATTATTGTGCAAGAACCAATTCATTTTCCAATTCAGAGCGAAGTTTTATAAACAAAAATTCGGTACATGCATGGAAACCTCCCTTCCTTGTTTCTTCGCGAACATATTAATGGCTGACATGGAATGGTTACAGAGAAACGAGCATGCCTTCCCACGTATTTGGCGTAGATACGTCGATGACATTTTTGGCGTAGTAGATAAAGACAAAGTAGAGACCTTTCATAATGCTTTAAACAATATGCATATATGATAGTATATAATTTACCGTAGAACACGAACAAGATAAAACAAAAAACAAAAAGAATTGCAATTTGGAATGGTTTCAAATCCACAAAAATAGATGAATTAATAACCAAATATTCGAAGAAATTAAAGAACATCTCTACGCTACTGAAGCAACGAAAGAACGACAACTACAACTGGGTTAAATTCAAATATTTGGGAAAGTTCTCCTATAAGATTGGATCTGTACTCAAAAAATACAAGATTAAACCAGTATACACTAATAGCGGATGAATAAAAGAGATACTAGGTAATCCTAAAGATAAGATTCCAAATTTGAAGCAATCGGGAATTTATGCCATAGAATGCAATGGTTGCCAAAAAAAATATGTATAGGACAAACTCGTCGCAATATTCATAAGAGGTTTTTAGAACATAGAAGTCATTGCAGAAAAAACGAACCAGAAAAATCTTCCGTAGCCAAACATATGTTAGAAAACAATCATGATTTCGACAAGAA
This sequence comes from Xylophagus ater, assembly GCA_963422695.1. Lineage (NCBI taxonomy): Eukaryota > Metazoa > Arthropoda > Insecta > Diptera > Xylophagidae > Xylophagus > Xylophagus ater. The sequence goes on from OY730481.1 coordinate 17,344,168, forward strand.
CAACCTAGAATTAATACAAGGAATTAACGAGCCAATGTACCTTGACTCATACGAAAGCTTGTGCATACAAAGACATCGTGGAAGCTTATTGAATTGCTGATAAGGGCCTAATCCAGTCAGATCTTTTCGGCTATAATTTTTTTCCAATTTTAAAATGAATTAAAAAATAATTGCTAGATTACGTGTTCCTTAATAATTAATAATTGTAAATTAAAATCATTGGTAATATTTCAATTTCATAATTACTTTTTAAAAATATTTTTTAAAAATGTTTAAAATTTGTAAAAACTTCCTTTGTTGTTTTTTAGTTTACGCTGATGATGGCTCTTAAAATAAAGTTTAAACGTGTCCAATTAACAATATTTGTAAATGTGAGTCTAAAAAGGCGTCTTATTTCATCACCTATAACTGTAAATACTTGCATCTACTTCTATCGCAACGTGTCTTTTTCACAAATCCTATTAAGGAGATGGCGTGTGCAGCCGTGCCCAAATTAAAATTCAAGTTGAGAACTCTCTTTATTTTACCACACGACTCCATTAGACTTATTTCAAGACATAATTTCAGTCGGACTGAAAAAAAGTCTAATGGAGACTCGAAAATTTGGACTTTTTCGTCAGTCCAACTGAAATTATGTCTTGAAATAAGTCCAATGGAGTCGTGGGGTTATGTTTTTTGGTTTTACTAACCGCAGAATTTATAATAGGAAGAACCAAGCATAAACGAACTTTGGGAAATTTACTAATCTAAGCTGCAATTATAATCTGCATAGTCGTATGTTCGTTAATTTTAATTTCCCTTTCGTTATGTTTAAGGAATATAAATCAATTAGAACAGTTTCTTCCGTGCGGAAATTTTAGCAATCGATTTTCCAACTATTTTATAGTTTTTTTATGAAAATTAGTTTTCTAAACAACTCTCAAATTTTTAAAATAACTTAAATTACCAATCACAATCTAAAAAAAAAACGGATTTGACCTGCATAAGCTAGTATTCGTTCAGTTTATTTTTGTATTTTCCTATGTTTGGTGTTGCTTATAATTTCTGCTCAATGTATCTTGATTAGAAGTGGTGTACTGTTCAGGTTTCTTTGCCCACCCATATAGGAGTTAACTTTTTAGAAATAGAAAACTATGATCTCACAGGTGGCAAAGCTTATATTAGCTTTGTTACTACATTTGTAGTCCAAATAAATAATCATTGGGTATTAGCCGATTTTAAGCCTAGTCCTTCGAATCCTTTTTCTTTAGATTTACGAGATTTTTAACGTGCGCGCAGAATAATGGTTTATAGGCTAATTGCGGATACCAATTCTCCACGAAAAAAGAAAATTAAATATTATTTTTTGTCATTTTATCAGAAAAATAATTTATTTATTTATTTATTTTTTTTTGAAAAAATTATTACATTTAAAAATAAAAACATATTACTGCTTCTTAAAATGTTGTATTTTAATTTAATATGTTTTATTCTCGTTTTTAGTGTAAAAATCTTTTTTCTTGTAATATTTAAACAATTTTTTCCATTTATTTTAAATTTCTTATTTTTATTTGTGTTGTCTTCTAATACTAGGGTGCTCAATAATTTCTCAGCCTCGACAAGAAAAGCACTGTTTTTGTAAATGAAATATATTTTATTACTCAATTTACACTTGTTCTAACGACTCTCCAATTTAAGGATTCCATCCCTGAAATGAAAATTTTTTGACTTTTGTGAGGTGGTGCATTGGCTTGGTGGAACATGATTTTTTTGTTCTTTAAAGCAGGTCTTTTCTCACGAGTTAATTGTTTTGCCAGTTTGAAGATAATCCACTAATAAAACTCCTTTGGCATCTCAAAAAACTGATACCATAACTTTCTTCAGTGATCTTTGCAGTTTAATCCGTTTTGGAGCGGAAGTGGAGGACTCATACAACTCTTTAGCCTCTTGTTTCGATTCAGAATCATGGTGGTGGACCCAAGTCTCATCTATAGTAATGAATCAACATACGAAATCCTATTGATCCTTCTTAAAATGGTCCAAATGTTGTTGAGAAAGTCGCATTTGAAGGTGTTTTTGTTCCATTCTTAGCGAATGCACAAAGATTCCCAAAACTTCAACTAAAATGTAGTGCACAGTTCCATTTTAAATGCCTATGGCTTCAGCTAACTCAGTCGATCGACGATCATCTTAAACCATATCCTGTATTTTTGTTGCGATTTCCGGTGTTGATGCACTTTTTGGGCGTCCTTCACGTGGATCAACTTCAAGGCTTGTACGACCACTTTTAAACAGAGCAGCCCATTTCTTAATAGTGGCTATTGAAGGTGAGTATTCCTTATACATTTTTACAAATCGCTCACTAATTTCATTTAGTTTTAAACCTTCCAAAACGAAGAATTTTATTACTTAACGATATTCAATTTTTTCCATGTTAAAAAATTAAATGACACGTCAACTTCGAATAGCTTCTAAACAAAGACTGACTTGAGTTATCGACGTGAAACTTGACACATGTTCATATGAAGGTTGTACCAACTTAAGACAAAAAAAAAATAACCTGTTAGTAGCGCGTTCTCTTGTCGAGGCTGAGAAATTATTGACCACCCTAGTATATTAATTTAAAGAAAAATCAAAAAAAAAACTCCAAATTAAATGCTAAAAATTAAAGCATTTTATTTATTTTAAAAAAAATCATATTTTTAAAAAACATAAAAAAATATAAAATTAATTTTTTTATTTTTTTTTGTGTGACATAAAGCGTATAAATTATGTAATTTTTAGAAAATTATGTTAATTATTTTTGTTTTTTTTTTTCTTTTTTAATTTTACTCAAGAACGTGTTTTAATTCTTTAGGAGTGTTTTTCTGGAGTTTTTGGTCTCATTTTTCTGGTTTACTCGATTTTAACCCGTGAACTTGTGCTTTGACCTGAGATGGTGTATTGGGAAAGAATGTCATTGACTATTAGGCGGTCATTGTATAATTGGCCCCACACACTAGGCCTGTTTTTTCAATTTAAATGTTTGTAGCACTGCTTAACAATCAACTTCAAATATGTAAAAAAATTATATTTGTTAAAATATTAAATAAAGTGTTTATAATACGAAAAAAAGAACTGTTAACCAAACACACTCTACATGTGAAAAAAGTAAACACATTTCTGGAGCAAAATTAACACCGCTGTTGTTTTTGTTTTAAATATAAAAATTTGTGCTGCTCTGGAGTAAATGGTAAACTATATTATTAGTACAGAAACTATATGAGTAGTTTGGCTGATCATTGAAATCGTATCCAATTTGATAGTTAATTACTGTATCGCTTAGACGAATAATCATCTGGTGTGTGAACTACTGAAGTCGTGTTTGATTTATCTGTCTTTCTACGTAGACTTTTCACATTACGTTGAAGTCGTCGCTTTTGAAAATGACCAAAGTGATAATCACTTTTATAACATTCCATTTGATGTTTATATATTTTTTAAAGAACAGGATATAAAAAAATAAATGGCTAGATAAGTTGAAAAGGATTATTTCAATTGAAATAGGTCATATTAACTTTGTGACATTCTTTTTCTGGGTACACCTAATACAATTCTACAGAAGATTAAGTTTCAATTTTGTTTCGTATCGATTCAATTAATTTGATAGCAAAGCCCAAAACAAACACGCCTTTTGTGATCGTGACATAATTTATATTTTGTAGATTTAATACAAAACTTGTGTGTTTTCTTTTAATTTCCATCAAAAAATTCTAAATTTTTGTATTTTGTGTGATACAAGTTTTTCTTTTCTCGAAATTTTCCATAATTTTTAAAATAGCAAGAAATTAAATAATATAAAATTTTTAAAATATGAATTCTTGTTAATTATAAAAATATTTTCAAAACAAAAAAAAAAAAAAATGAATATAATTTCTTGCTATTAAAATTTTAGAAAATTATCTTGTAGTCATTTTTCTTGACTATTTTACTTTTTCTTTTTTTTATATATTTATATATTTTGTGCTTTTTAATTATATTTAATTATTAATATTAATGATTTTAAAAATCATGTATAATTTTATATTATTTTTTAATATCAAAATGTTTATCTCATTAATAAAAATTTCTTATTTATTTAAAGGGGAAAAAAAGAAAAAGATGATAAAATTAGAAAATTAGAAAATTGGTGAGTGTTTTTGTTTTTTTTGTTTTTTAAGTTTTAATTTTTAATATCAAGGACAAGGCAATTTATGTTTTTGTTATGTTTTTAAATCTAATTATTATAATTATTTAAATTAGAAATAGAACACATTCGAAATATATTTAAAAGAATACAAAAAAAAAAAAAAATATAAAATGAAAAACAATTAGGAATTTTCTTTATAAAATTTGAACACAATTTCTTATTTTGTTTTTTTCTTTTTTTTTAATTAGAATCTTGAAATATTTAATGCTGATTCTTTAATTTTAAAAATTTTATTCATTCTAAGAAGAAAAAAAACAACAAAAACAGAACCTTTCCAAAGCATTTTAAACTCGAATTTTAATTCGTTCGAAAGTTATTGAATGAAAGCTTGGATCGTACAAGTTCATTAGTAGTTATAATTTGACTGAAATCAAATCGAATCGAATATTCGATTATAGTATTTATCTATTTGCAGCGCCGGCGGAACTTACGAGCGAAATGAGCGATAGTCCCAGTCACAATCAAAAAATCGTTTTATTTTCTTTTCTTCTCTTTTAAAAGTATTTTTGTTATTATTCAAATGAAAAACAAATGAACGAAGGCGAATTTTCATGATGAACAATATTTTCCCTAACATCATGGATCTGCATGTTTATTTTGCCAACAATTTTGGTGGCTGTCACAATTAGTAAACGATAGTTTAGCAAATTAAAGCTGATACTATACTATAATACTATAAAATGATTTAAGAAAAAAGAAAACGAAATGATTTCGTTCAGATATCATGTCTACTTTTATGCCGGCCCTGTCTATTTGGCAGTGTGCGCTTTTATTATTTTCAAACGTCATTGAGCGTTTTATATCAACAAATATTCAATTGAATCAAATTATAAATGATAAAAAGTTTACGCATTTCGTTTATTATTAGGTAAGTTTATATTTCTTGTCAGACTAATTCAAAGTATAAGTAATTATAAAGTACCCATATCTAGTGAATAAACAATTACACCAATCAGAACAAAGTAGGAAATAAAAAGCAAACCAAAACAAAAAACCTTACAATAAGTACAAAAGAGGACGAGCAGTTTTCAAAGGCAAAATGTATCAGGAAGAGCGAGAATTGATGTTTTTTAAAAACTTCCCCTTGAGCACATGACAATGATGTCACAAACTCTTATTTTTTTCTAGCTTTTGTGCATTGGATGGGATAGGATGTTGGGATACTTTTTAAATTACTCATACCTTAATTCATTGTTATTATTGTAAGTGAAATTAAAGGAGAATACATCAAAAGAGCCTTTAATGTGAAATAAACATAAGAATGTGTACGTATATTAGTACACAAGATGAGTCAGATGAATTTACAATCGTTGGAAATCTTCATTATTAGTCTATGCTTTAGAAATATCGTTTTCACCCAACTAATTATGAAATCCACGAACTTCTGACTCGAATAATCACGAAGCTTAACGTTTACGTGAATATTTTTCATTTTCAAGGAAACCAATGAACTAGTTTAAGTAATAATAATTTTACTCTACCTATTTATAACATGTTAACTATACGTTAAGACACTAATTTCCTAATTTGCATAAAACTTTTTTAACCAGCTTTCCTTCAACTCAGCCCAAACTGGTTGATGATGATGCGTATTCGCTTTCTTCTTTGCCTCGGGCTAGTAACCTTTTTATTACTGCTAAGTTAAACTACCCTATGTATATTAAATGCTTGCAATTAAGGGATATCTAAAGCCTTTAAAAGACTCTTTTAAATGAGTTTATATTCAAACGAATTCGAGATGCACAAAGAAAGGCATAAAAGAGTTGAGTAGAAATTTCTTTACGTTTTTCGTCATATAAATTACCGCAAAAATATCATTTTTTCGATAAACACCAAATAAATGCAATGAATTTCGATTTAAATTGAAAATTTATCGAAAGTTTTTTCCCTGTGCTTTCCTAAAAAAAATAAAAATTGTTCCCCAAATACTAAAGAATTTTCTTACGCCCTTTTTCGCGTTTCACACTTTTTCGACTTTTTCAACTTTTTCCTTCGAATTTCTTTAAGAAAAAGTCGAAAAAACCAATTTTTCTTTCTTACAATTTGAAAAAATGAAAATCTTAAAGAAAATCTTTAGTATTTTTTTTATAATGAAAAAAAAAATGTATTTTAATTTTTTGTGATTACTTATAATTAATTTTTATTTTTGTTTTTCTTTCTTTTTTTAATATTTGTAATTATTTTGTTTCTGTTTTTTATTTTTTTTGTATATTGTTTTATTTTCTAATATCTAAATTGTCCTTTCTTCCCTCGTTCATTATGATAAACACGTAGCGGTGTATAATTCCCATTAGCACCATTTGTTGAGGTTCCATTATTAGATTGTTGCTGTTGTTGTTCAACATTTGTCATTGGCGGTGGTGGTTGTGATTTAGCTGCATATTTTGGTGCCAAAATTAAATGATAAATTATAAAATAAATTAAAGCAATAACACATGAAGTTATTGCTAAATCATGAAAAATAGAATGCATATTGTATGGTCGGCGTTCATTTAAATTAAGACCAATTATTGCACCGAAACTTTTACCTAAAAAAACAAGAAAAATGAATAGAAAAATTATAAATTCTTTCCAAAAAATAATAATATTACCTAAACAGAAATGTACAATAACAGCAAGTGCTTGTCCAGTTGCTGTAAAACGTCGCGGTACAATATGTCTCATATATAAAATAATTGCAATCCATGTGATTGCAATAACTAATGGTTCCAGAGTTTGGAATGTTATTATTAACCAATCACCATCATTTACCATTGCAAGTGATGTAAAACGTATTATATAGATTGAAAAGGCACCAATAAATATATTCGAATGTCCAGAATATTCAATAAATTTATCAACATTAAATAATAATGCAAATATTGGTATTATTGCCAAATATGTGATGCCATAATGATAATCAAAATATGTTTCTAAAATGAAACTATTTATAATACTCCAAAATATACCGAATACTAAAGCAACTGTTGATAGTGCAAATATTTCAGGACCATATTTTCTTATAGCTGACATTGGATAAACTAATACACCAGTTTTTGTATGCCACCACCATTCTGGTGGACTTAATGGCATATCCCTAAAAAAACGAAAAAAGAAAATTGTTTGAAGAAAAAAAAGAAACAATATTTATAGAAATTAAATTACTTTGCAAATAATAAAACAATTGCAGCTAATATAAATAATATCATTGCTGTTATAATATATGGCAATGGATATGATAATAAATCAACTTCGAAATTCATATTGGTTATATTACTGGGCACATCATTACTTATGGGTAGAATATAATTATGAAAATCCAAATGTGGAATGATTAGAATCCAGGCGAGTATACCCCAAAAGTATTGTCGACATACTTCTCCACGGCCAGTTGATGTTTCTCTTGTTGCAATCATAATGGCCGTATTCAAGAGTGTTAATGCACCCAACGGAAAGATTTCAGCGATTATACGTAAAACTATATAACCATAGTATGTTGTATCGATATCACCAATCATCTGTAAATAAAAGATTTTTATAATATGTCATGTTTACATGCGGATAATTAATAGATTTCGTCTTAATATGTAAAAATTCCTAGGATTATTGTAAATTTGCGAAAACTATCAGCATATCAACTTCTATGAGAGAGCAGTCGAAGCCAATAACTTATAAGCATGTTTATGTATTGAACGTAAGTCCAAAAATGTATAGTAGAGGGTTTAGGTTTTAATCAGGATCCTGTAAATTAAATGAGCGTTGATTTTAGTTAGCTGTGATTCAAGAACTAGTATATAACTAGTCATAACCACTCCAACAAGTTTGACAAACTTGAGATACCGTATAGCCCAGACCTTGTACCGACTAGCATGTGTTACGGTGTTTTCAGCACTCCTTTAATGGTGTAAATTCCAGCCCATGAAATGAATTGCCTTGGTTTTTCTCCCAAATAACCCAGAAATTCTACAGTGTGGGGAAATCGGCAAAAGGCCTTCTACCAAAGCGGACAATATATTGTTTAATAAAATTTTTGTTTTCCATGAAAAATTCTCCATTCAGAGAAAAATCCAACGATTTTTTAGCCCACCCAAAATTTCCTGCCGAAGTTTTCCGCATACCCACAGAATTATACATATTGAATCGATTTTATGTAATCTTTTATCTTACTTTTATGCATTGACTTTCAGCTAATACACTTGAACTATCGTATGGATTTTCAACTTCACATTCCACCATTGGTTTACAATCGGAATTGTTCATAATTCGTGCCATATATTCAGCTTGTAATTTTGGTACGTTACATTGAAAACCATCTAAATACCAAAAAAAAAAAAAAGTATTAATCTTATCTAAAAACCTTTTTAATTAAATCTAAAAACAAATTTTAATTTACCAAGTGGATAGGTACACCAATCTGCACTATGTGTATCATTTTCTTTATTTGTAGCACTTCCGAGAGTCGCCTGAACTGTTAACGATTCAGTATCGGCTGTATATACATGACATAAATTAACTTTTTCAGTTTTACTCTCAGGATCCCATTTTTTCAAACACAAATGTGGCGGTTCAACATAAACTTGTGGCGCTTGAGTAAGATTTTTAATACCACCTTTTGTATCACGTTTTCTACGTACACCATAATTATTTGGTTTATGTGTTGTTCCACCTTCATAATCGGCTTCATAATCTGTAACTGTTTCAGAACTAATTTCCGTTGGTAATGGTGATGGTGATGGTGCACCTTTTGTCCATGGATTATATAAATTCTCAAATTGACTTGGATTTTGACATGTATACGAACAATTTGTTAAGATTAATGAACCGAATTTTTCTTTTTTCCAATGAAAACATGTACGTTCTTCGGTACAACGTTCTTGAAATATAATTGCACCATCCGAATCACAACCAAAACTCACCAATGGACGACGTGCTTCGAAACGTTGTACAGATGGTATAAATAATGTGCAACCATAAAATATTGCTGCCAATATTAAAAATATTGCTGTTAAACTACGTATTGATCTACCAAATGTATTTGCATTTTTCGATGCTAATTTATCAGCTAACGGACCAGCTATTAATGGTCCAATTATCGATATTAATGGTACAACTATACTAATTAATCGATATTCATCAAAATTCAAACCCAAAAGTCGAGGATGAAGATTATTGACTGTATGAATACATGCTAATCCTAGAAAAATTAAGAAAATAATGGATAATTATTGGAAATTATTGGAAATTTTATTTTAGAATTTTTTTGTTTTTTTTTTTTACCTCCAAAAACAAGAAATGTTATAATTTTTAATGTTATCAAATTTGAATTTACAACTTTCTTCATGCGGGCATTTTTATTCTTTGTTGCGCCCATTTTTAAATTTTATATATTTTTATGTTTTCTTTTGTAAAAATGCGTTTTTTCTTCTTCTTCTTTTCGTCTTAAAATTTCATTAATTCCTAAACACTATCAGCTAAATTTTGATGACCAAATTTTTTAATAGCGTTATGTCTTCATTTTTTCCTTATCTCGATTTACAATTTCATCTCTTTAGAAGGACGCAATAAAGTTTCAATAATTTATTGGTCGATTTCGGTTCGTTATCTGCAAAAAAACCAAAAAAAAAAATAAAATTTGCATTTAATAATTTAATTAATTAATCATTCCACTCGAATATTAATGTAAAAATGAAAAAACAATGTTATTTTAAAACTTATTTGGTAAATTTAAACTACTTTCGTTCCTCTACGTCATCGATTCTCAACCCGTCGTACGCGCACCCCTAGGGGTGTATTACGAAAGAAAATCCGGAATTTTCAAGCCAAATTTTGTTCAGTGATGAGGCTCATTTCTGGCTTAATGGCTACATTAATAAGCAAAATTGCCGTATTTGGGATGATGAGCATCCACAAGAGTTTCAAGAGCTACCATTACAGCCATTGAAAACAACAGTTTGATGTGGTTTATAGGTCGGTGAGCAATTATTTCCAGTTTTGGCCCAGTGAATTGGCCACCAAGATCGTGCGATATCACACCTTTGGACTTTTTTCTTTGGGGCTATGTAAAGTCAAAAGTCTTTGCCGATAAACCAGTGACAGTTGAAGCATTGGAAGCGAACATTACACGTGTCATTCATGAGATTCCGGTCGAAATGCTTGAGAGAGTGATCGAAAATTGGACCGCCAGACTGGCCGAGCTGAAACGTAGTGCCGACCAACATTTGAAGGAAATTATTTTCAAACATTAATTGCCATACTATGTGCTTAAAGTTGATAATAAAGATTTGATATTTGCATTCAATTCTAAGTGTTTTATTTTTATTTAAAAAAAAAAGTAAAGAATGAATCACGCTTTACAACAACATATCTGAACACTTAAAAAAGATAAAATCAAGTTTAAAGAAGTACTTTCACAAATCTGATGAAGGAAACAATTGGATTTCAAATCCTTTCAATGAAGAATACTTTCGAGTAGCTAAATTATCTATCAAAGAAAAAGAGAACTTAATTGAACTTTCACAAATGACTCTACTTTGAAAGTCGAATTTAAAGGAAACTGCCTTATGAATTTTTGATCACATATCAGCACCGAATATGAACAGCTTTTTGCTAAAGTGCTTAACGTTTTATTGCCATTTACAAGTACAGTGCTGGTGGAAAGAGCATTCTCTTCGCATTCTCTACCGCAATAAGCTGAATGCAGTTCCAGATTTAATATTATACCTTGCATCAATCGAACCTAATTTCAAAAAACTATCTGCCTCAAAGCAAGCACAAGGATCTCACTTTAATATAATAAGTTAAAATAAAATTAATGTAAAATTGCGAATATTTAACTTAAATTAAAAATTATGTATCTATAAAAAAAATATTTTAGTTTTCATCAATAAACATTCTGGGCATACTCCTTGACACGTTATTGCTATTTTTTTTTAGTGTTAGAATAAGTTTAAAATATTAACAACTACGAGTATTTAAATTATAAACATTTTGCTAATGTAAGGAGTATAATTTAGGATAATGAACTGCCAAGGAGTATGCAAGACCAAAAAAGGTTGATAACCGCTGCTCTACGTAATTTCACGAATACGAGTGATCTACAATTTAAGAATATTGCTCAAAACTTCCAGGAATTCTTTAACTGATATTGTTCTATAATTTTTTATGAATAATGGAAGATTATTCAAAATAGAAGCAGATGAAATGGGACACCATCAAGTTTCATAGAAGGACTAAAGAACCGATATTATTGTTTTCGAAAACCAACAAGAAAGCCGAGTATGCACATCAGGCATTTGGAAAGTCTCCTCAGATAGTATGTCTCCAGAGACAGTTTCCAATTATAGGTATTTAACCGTGTATTTCTAAATCAAAAAGTTTGTAGTATTTCAAGATTTTGTCTAAAAGTCTCCGGTTTCCAGAAACTTTCAATCGCAAATTATTTTATCGTAAGCTTTCGATGCCAATAAAAACGTAAAACTTTTCAAAACTGTTAGTCCATTTATATTTACTCAGGGTCTACATTGGCCAATATTTCTGGTATACCAGCAAAATTGGTTGCTAAAAAGCTAGTGTAGACCCTGCTGGTATACCAATTTTTCTGGTATGCCAATTCTGGTATACCATTTTCGTAGCCAGCGCTGGTATACCAATTTTTGACATTTGCATTTAATAAAATGGCGGAAACTAAATTTTTGCGGAGTGAAATTATCAAATTGATAAATATGTTTCGAGAAAAAGAAGAAAAATATAGAAAAATTGATTTAAAAAAAAGGGCATGGGAAGATATTGCCACAGAATTGAATTCAACACATTAAAGCCAATATTTTGGCTATTTTTATTTTTCGTTCTCGGTTCAACGGCATGTTAGATAATGAATTGGTATACCAGTATTGGCCCACGTAAAAAAAACTGGTAGTATTTTATTTCTGGTAAGCCAATTGGTATACCAGAAATATTGGCCAATGTAGACCCTGTGTTAGCTCAAAAAACCAAAAAAATTCTTTTAAAAATTCTAAAAAATGTTTTAATTTTTATAATTTTTCCAATTAATTGCGAAAATTAATAAATTCATGATGATGTCAACAAGTAAATAACTTTCATTTATTTTTAACTTCATCGATAAAAATTTGAACCGACAGATCAATTAACACTTATCTAATTAAAATGCCGTCGTTTACTAATTGCAAGGCACTTAAGATAAATCGTTCAGAAAAAATGAAAATAAAATCGATCCAATAATATTTTAATTCATGCTTAAATTGAAATTTGAAAAAAAAAAGTTTAATAAACAAAACATAAACTGTTTTTAAATGTATATAATTTTTATTTTTCTTTCATTTAAAATATCTGATGAGAAACTTTTCTTTTTAATTAAAATAGTAAAATTAATTAACAGCATGGCATGTGCTCAAAAAAAAAAAAAAAAAGCTATTGCTTAATTAGTGAGAATAACTAATGACACGAATACGTATATAGTTTATTGCCATTTGTAACGATTTAAGCCTTGCTAGTATGAACGATATGACCTTAATTTTATGGACCACTCTTATATGTTCTGTATTGATGATTGTGCTCCAGAATAATGTCTCGAAAATTTCGATATCTTATTCCTATTTTTATGCCCTATGGTAGGTACTGCCAGACAGTATATTAGTTTTGTCACTACATTTGTAACACATCGAAATAATCATCGTAGAAAGGTTTTAAGGATATGGTTGTGTCAGGAATCAAAAGTTATATCGTTTTCTGCATGTCCGTTCGTATAAAAGATAACGCGTTATCCGATTTTGATGCAATTTAGAATGTGAGTTAGTTATACCTTAACTTGCTTTGGTATTGTATTTCAGCAAAATCGACCAAGGCGAAGCGAAGTTATTAAGCAAAAACCAGAATGACCAGAAAGTTTTGTCGTTTTTTGCTTATGGTTTTTCGGATTTAATTTGTGGACAAGTTTTGTTTAAATTATTTACATGGGTTGACTACATAAATCAGTGATTCTCAACCACTGTACCGTGGTACTTTTGTGTACCGCCAAATTTTTTTGACATTGTTAAAAGTGTAGCGCAACAAAAAAAAAGGTTGAGTATCACTGACATAAATAAACAATAAAATGGTAAATTTCAGTGAAATAAGTCCAAGGATAGTGAAGAAAGAAATAGTCGTAGGGGAAAATAAGCCTATTCATAAAGTTTTTCCGATGTATTTTAAAAACTTTTATACCGATTTTAATAAAGTTTGCGAAGGGTATTTATGCTATTAGACCCCAGTCTGCCTGTGAATTTGAGCGAATTTGAAGAAAACGGAACGAAGTTATAGAGAAAAAACCATGAAATATTAGTAGTTTTGGTGTTTCTTCCTCAGAGTTAATTCATTGAACTATAGATTTGTTAACTACAAGTCCGATTTCTAGGATAGAGCATCCAAAAATCGACCATATGTTACTATATGTTTTATTGTTATATTCCGGAATTCCCAATTCCCAAAAAAAAAAAAAAATTATTAGAAATCGAGAATTTAAAGATAGTAAATAGCTAATAATATTTGAATATTTCATTTTAATCATTTACTAAAAAAAAAAAGGATATAATAAATTCTTTGTATTCCATTTTGGGACTAATTAATTGTAATTTTTAATGTAAATGTTCGTGACAGAAATTTTCAATATTTACAAAAATCAATAACGATTAATAATACGCAGTTTGATATTTTTAATATTGTTTATAAATTAAAAATATAAATGTAATAAAAAAAAGAAGGTTTTATATAAAATACCGCGCGTATAAAAATACGTGATTTATTTTTGGATAGCGGTAATCAAAATATAAGCAAGTTCCGGTTAACGTTAAGCATATATAATAAATAATTCGTGCATTAAATGGAAATGTAAACAAAATTAAAACCAAATATAATAAATTATTAATAACAACTTATGCATGGTTTCAAACACATTCTTGATTTAAGGCTTGTTGTACACGATCACGTCAAACGAACCATATCAAGAATTCGTAAGACCTAAGTAAATATATTCCAGAACTTTGCATTGCAAACACACAAATCTAAACCAAAAATGATTAATTCAATTCGAAATGATAACTTCAGCTTCCACCTCATAATTTTTCAAATGCAAAATTACATCGCAAAATGTAGTAAAGTTTGAGTTTTAGAAGCTGTTATACAAATTCGTGCGCGAATTGAAAGATAAAGTTGAAGGCACAGTTGGGTTTTTAAAGATACTTAGAAAACCATTCAGATTGTATTGTAGTGGAAGGCCCCGCACAGTTTCAAACCTTAGCACATAACCCTTACTGGTCCATTGTACCTCCTCCTAGATAAGTTTGCGAGGCTTTGGTCTCTTCAACGTATCGGTTAGTCTTTGTAATGAAAAATAGCACCGTGATTAAAATCAGATCAATTTAATTCTCCTTTCTTACAATGCATGCGCGTATAGTGTAACAAGTCTCGTTTTGGTAAAGGCCAGACACTCATACAGAAAGTGTTCTGCTGACTTATTTTTCTCCAGACAGACTCGACACATTGGACTCTTTTAGCTACCCCTATTCTCCATATGTGTTCGTTCAAGGCACAAACATCTGTCACGATGCTCATCACAATGGTGAAACACAACACATTTGCCATTTACCAATTCTGGACATTTTTGTTTGATGATTTTCAATGCTCGATTTCGATATGTAAAAATTCGGAACAATCTTTTGTGTTGTTAAACGCAACGTCGATTGAGTTGGATAAATACCTTCATTTTGTCGTCATAAGAGACACAATAACTTTTTGGTCCATTTAATAGTTTCAAGTTTTTTACCTTAGACTAATTCCAAGGAGAGAGCTTACTACAAGATAATATAATTCATTTATCAATATCCTTTTTATATTAACAATTGGCGCCAAAATGTCGTCCCTTCGATATATATGTTATATTTCCAAAGACGTATCATATTTCTTTAGAAGGGAAGAAATCCATATTATATATAGAACACATTGCAAATATGACCTAAATAACTTAATGAAAAATGAGGACATCAACTCAACCAGAAGTCCATTTTAAAATCGAATCACGTCATACTTGGTGAATTTGTTCAACTATAATATTTCCTTTGTGAAGCAACAATTGACAATTCAAAAAAATCGATGTAACATAAATGTTATGTCTAACGAATTTTAATGTAACGCGCTGTTGTGTGTAATGAATATATTACGTCATTTAAGGGCTTCTTTAATAATTACGTCTTAATATTATACTATGGTGGGTCTTCCTTTACTCATCCTTTCTGAAGATATTTTCGTATAGTTTCAAATGTCATTGTACTTTTTCTTGTTGTCTATTATAAAATCGGAAGAAGCGTAATTTCCGTATTAATAGGAGGCCGGAAAATATATGCCAAGGGAAAATATACAATATCTATATTGATTAAAGTAAAATAAAAATATAAACAAAACTAAAAATACTTCAATGTGGTCACATTTGGATTTTTAGATACGAAAAAAAAGTATACAATTCGAGTATAGGAAGATATTTGATATATTGATCTTATACACATTTCATATCCAAGAAATTAATGGAACCTAAACATTGACGTAAGAAGTTAATGGACTAAAAATTAAGAATATAAAACTTAAAATCGGCAAATAGCTGAATTTATTTTATTTCAAATGTAAATTTCCGGTAAAACTTTAGTCAGTTCTTCGATTTAGTTCAGGATATGTGTTTACCAAATTTAGTTGAAATTGGTGATATGGTTTCTTAAGTTATCATCCCCACAAAAGTTTAAAAAATGTTTGTGTTTTTCCCCAAATACGAGTATTTTTGGTTACACATTTCCACCCAAAATCAGTTAATCAATTAATCACCTTATTACAACTTATATTTGAACCGAATTTCAATAAAATTGAACAAGCTTTTCTTGAATTATCGTGCTTTAAAAATAAGTGATTATAATTTGTAAATAATATTTTTAATTAAAATTCAAACAAAAATAATTCATTAAGAAAATATTCTTTAATCATGTTTTTATATAATAATCTTCATTATATTTCATTTCTTGGCAACTTCTTATATTAATGTTTGACTATTAATTATTGCAAAAAAAAAAAAAAAAAAAACAGGAGCAGCAGACGACAACAGCACAAAAGCTTACCTTTCTAAGGATTCAAAAAGTAGGTCAGTTCGTGTAAAATAAACACTTAATAATAAAATAGCATCACGAACAAAAGGTGTGTCTACTCTGAGTATATAACTTTATTAATGTATTACAATAGTAATACATAAAACCTTAAAAACCAGCACAAACCTTATATTATCTAACCTCTCTGTCCATAGTCCACCACCATTTTAGCTCCTTCCTTAGTATACAATTTTTGTTACCCATTCTTGCTAGTTTAATTACATAAGGTTCAATTGTTTGGAATGTATTATAGAGAAGGAGATTCTTTTGTATTCCCAACATCGTAATAAAGGATAAAGAAATATACAAGAGAGTGAAGTAGAAGGTGTGTTCACACGCGATAACGGCCAACTCCAACTCCAACTTCTGCTATTATATATATGGAATTTTAAGTGGTGGCACACGTTTTTATTATACAGTTTCTTTTTTCCTTAAGCATTTTTTCTTTAGAATACTTTTATTTTGGGGTTAATGCCCTTCCGATAGAAATTTTTTGAGAAATTTGCAAAGAAAACATTACATGACGAAACTACATTGATGAACATTTTAAATAAATGGAATTCACAGTAAATATGTAAGTACCCTGGATGCATTTCTAAAGCACCTGTAGAACTTCATCAAACAAAGTAAACACTTTTCCGAATGGCTACAAAATGAGGTGGATGCTTTCAGACGTAACTCCATATGATAAAATTTTAATGATTCCTATAAGAAGAATTGAATGAAAAATGTTTCAAAAAAAATCTGTGAATAGAAAACTCGCGAGGGCTTCAGAGAAAACGTTTTAGCAGCAAAACATTTTAGTGAAAGTACTTAGTATTGATTTTTTTTTTCCATTAGTTGATAAACATTACAAATTCGTTCTGTCTCTGTTTTGCTTTATGTTCAGAAATTATGAAAAATATTTGCGTCAGCAAATGTTTCAGATACTTTCATAAAATGTTTCTACATTGAAGTTTCGAAAATGTTTCTACCTTGTCTCTCACACAACATTTTCGTTGTGTTGAAACGAAATTTTGTGTATTTCGTTGTTTCAGTCATTGAACAACATTTGAAGTGAATTGTCAGTGCGTATTAATACGAGTAAAATGACATGGTCGCAAGAACTTACAACACTTTTATTAAATGAGGTTGAAAAACGAATCGAATTATGGGATACAACGCACAAAGATTACAAGAACAAATTAATACGTGGCAAGAAAATTAAAGAAATTGCTGATATTCTTCAATGTAGTAGTCATCAAATAGAGAACAAAATTCATAGTCTCAAATCACAATTTGCTCGTGAATTCTTATTGATGAAACGAAACGGGAAAAATAAACAGGAACGGAAATGGTTTGCTTTTGATCAAATGTGTCGTTTACGAAATAGCATTACAACTGATTGTACATCAGAATATGATCAGGTAAATAAATATAAATATTTAAATGGCTTATTGTGAAATCGTATAGCTATGTACTGTAACTGTAGCCATAAAAGAATAAGTTAGTTACCATATAAAGAAATTTAAGAAAACGTTATGAGCTTTTGGCTTAATTGCTATTTCTTTTCGTCAGCTTATTCTTCTATGGTTACAGTTTATACATACGATTTCAGAGTTTCCCAAAAAATTTGGGCTAAAGATCTTGGCATCCAAATAGAAACATACTTTCCACATCAAAACAAATGCTTTGAGGCAGGCAAATGGAAACTTTTATTTTATACACAAATAGAGCTAAACAAAATACATTATACTAAATGGATATTCATTTTATTTTTAGATATTATCAAGCAATGATAGTCAGTCAAATTCAGTCAAAACTTATATAAACGAAAACAATCATAACGACGAATTAGAAGAAAAGATCGATGACACTCTACCAAAAGAGTCAATACGTAAAATCGATAAAAGAAAACGACGACATAAAAGTAAGGATGAGGATTACGGACCATTATTTGACGAAGCAATGGATGCTCTAACACAGATTCAAGAAAATAAGAAACAAAGATCTTTAGATGAAGATGAAGATGAAACTATGGCGTTTGGTCATTGTATTGGTAGACAGTTAAAGGCAATTAAAGATCCATTTGCCAGATCTGTAGCAAAATTAAAAATGCAAGAAATTTTATTTAAAGCTGAGACTGGAGCATATTCAAAGGAAAATCCTACAATAATGTTCAATTAATCAATCTCTCTTACCTCTCTCTGATACCCGTACCAAATCACAAATACTTTTTAAATTACTTCTCCATAGATGTCAATATAGGATCGCGAAATCAATAAAAATGTGTCTACTATATTGATATTTAAATAAAGTATAATCAACATTTAAAATTTGTGTTAATATTTTATTTACCCTGATACATAGCACCATAGATAACACCTGCAGATTCTGCGAGGGAGACGAAAAAAAGACACCAATGCATATTCTCTCCGACTGTGAAGCACTATTACTACTGCTTCTCCCCAATAGAGATGCAATCTCTTAACCCACTCCGGAGAGAAATAGGCCTTGAGGAGGTGATCTAGAATGGGAAGTTAACCTAACTACTGCACTAAAGAAAAGGGAATACAATATATCTTAAAGGTGGCAGTACAAGAACACCCTAAACTTAAACTTAATCTTAATCTTACCGTGATACATATTACGTAGGTCCCGAGTTGTTACAATACAGTCTCATAAAATATCAGAATAACAATATAGAAATTACTTTTCTGAAATACACAAATAGGGGCAAAGTAGCAACTCTAAAATTAGTATTTATTTCAATACTTGATATTTAAATGGCTTACATACCCAAATCCAACATCATCGTAATGTTATAAGACTGTCCCGAAACAATTTAACTAAAGATAAGTCAAATAAAGGACTATTACAAATGCAACCATGTAGACACAGCTGAATTGGTAAGATTCCAAATAAATCTTAGGTAAAGATGAATCATGTAGATAAGATGCCTACATGACGATAGATATTTAAACTAGGACTAGAGCAAACAATAGTCATGCAGATAAGATGCCTGCATGGTATTGGTATAAGATAAAAGAAGAAGAGAAGGACGAAAACGAAGATGTTGAATCAAGTATGTAGTCTAGATTGGATCGTGGCTAGGGAAAGTATAAATTAAAAAGAATTTTCGTTCAATGAAATAAAGTGTTTCAATTTACTCTTATATCCTTTTTCCTAAATATATATATATATAATAACAACTCTATGAGTTAATTTCGTTGACTGGATCAAGTCCTAGCTAGGGTAGAAACATTTTTTTTAAAGTGTTTCTTTTTAATTCATTTTAGATATTCTCAGTTGTACCGAAACGAAGGCTTCTAGGTCTTATTATTATTAAGCATAATATGTTGTTAAATCAATATTTTTAGAATAATATTGAAATTAGTTTATTGATTGAAATAATTTTAGTGTGTTTTTAGAAATTTTTTTTTATCTCAGATACAAATTTTGTAAGGAAATAAATTCGAGAATATTTTCACATTATGGGAAAAAAGAATAAAATATTTACAACATAATACATTTATCTATATTTCATGTTGAGAAATGGAAAATTATGTAGGAATACTTAATAGAATTTCTCTATAACAATTTCTTCTGCCCAATACATTAAATTTTCATTGTAGAGAAAATTTATTATTAGTAATTTTTGGGACATTTTCTATTCTAATTTATGTATAATTAATACTAATACATTTTAAATCTACAATCGTAGAAGGGAACAAAATATAGCTGATAGCAAAATTAATTAAAATTTCAATAAAAAAAAAAATATCTTAAATAAGGGTTTGTGTCATTTCAGGTGTAAATTCAATTAAGTGTGCGACAAATTAAAAAAGCTTTTAATATATAGCCTGTAACCCAAGTAAGATTTTCTCATATTCTTAATTTTTAAAGAACTATTACAATTTATTGTGCTTTGATTTAGCAATTATTTGCCAATTATGTTTCTAAGCATTTCAATGTTACTTTAAAATATTCCAAACCATCGGTTGGTTGAGTTCTAACCGATAGTTTGAATAAATTTGTTCTATGATATGTAATATCACATAACTATACCAGTAAAATCCGATAAAGCTTTCTCTGAACAACATTAACCTATATTTTAGTTTATTAAAATAATTTATACAAAAAAAGCCGACAAACTACAATAGAACACAAAGAAAATGTGGAATTCTGCTACTGATGCCATGAAATTGACAGTAAACATGTAGTTCAGACTAACCCCCTTATTCTAAACGCAGTCATAACAAGCTCTGACTGGCATAAAATGAGGTCATTGTCATAACTTTTTTTTTTTAATACTATTTGGTATTCTGGCGCGCTCATAACTAACAACTGTCATAAAAAAATATCATAAGTTCTGACCGACAATATTTTACATCACAAAGGAATTTTATATGGGTTCTCTGAGTGATTCAATTGATAAATATGGAATAATTTCCACCATTCTTTTCAACACATAAATAATTTTACACCGATAGAAAAATTTCAAACCCATACAAACATTTTCGAGAGTATTTCTCAAATAACCACGAAAGCTCGTTCAAATTATACCAGTTTTAAAGTGGTATAAATTCATATTTTGGACATATTATGACCCGTTCGCCAGAATACGAATTTTCGTAGCAGTCATAATTTCAGTCAGAATATTATTGTCATAAATATTTCAGACCGGAAAACTGTCACAATGCCAGAATAAGCATGTAAATCTACTTTCATTAATATTACGTAAACTCTCTTTCCATGTTTTTGTGATTGACAAGTTGTTCATATCTGCTAGCTAAGAGTTTTCCATTTTTTAAACTCGAAACGAAACATACCCTTATAAGAAGATATTCGCTAAATTAAACTTTTTCTATAAAATTTCGAATATCTTGTAAAAATTTAATTTATTTTATAATATTAAGTACTGGAATTAATTTTGAATATTGATTAAGAAGTGATGTTAGTCATATTATTTTCACATTGTTTATCGTAACATCTAATGCATAGGTAGCCATCGCGAGCCCCGCTAAGTCAAATGAACATAAATGTTAACTTTATTATACATATCACCATCATTACATCATGAGTCGTTCATATCATATACAAGTATTTTTAAATTATAGCTAAGAGAAATTTGAAATATCTTGCATTTTTGGAAAAATTCATTGGTTTTGAGCTATTTTAAATATCCCGCATTTTCGGGAAAATTCATAGATTTTAGCTACTTCAAATATCCCGCTATTTAACACTCAAGGCTACTTAGTTTTTTGTCCGACACTAGCTGTTGCTAAAATTGAATAAGGGACTTCAACTTCTGATATATGTATATGTTCGTCTCCGGGAAGCTCGCAACGCTATCGGGTTCATATTCATAAGAGCTTGACAAAATTCCGTGTTATTCTGTAGTTTTGTTCTATTATCGCCACTGCGTATGGAGAGATTTTGCGAACGACGTTAAAATACATATTTATTATATTTATAATAAGAGTTCAAACTACTTTAACCAAGTGTCCTGTCTTCCATAAGGATTCTGTAGGTAAGTAAACCCTGTAGCATGCTTGCTTGTTTACTTTAAATAACCAAAAAAAATTAAGTGCGTGGCCCGGCGTGGCTGAAAGGGTTGGCCATCCATGATCTAATGTATATTAATATATTGTCAATAAGTTTTAATATTATATTTAGTATATGACATTTAGCTAAAGTGAAAACAAACAAGTTTTTTATTTAATTGATAAAACAAGCAATGCTTGCTTCTAGCATTTCTAGCAAAATGATCAGAATATACAAAAAATCATGATAAAAGGTGATTTTGCAATTTACGGTCGAGCGTTGTCATGCGAAGGAAACATTGGAAACACTTGGATTAGATGTTTTATCTCATCCACATTTTCGATTTGATTTAGTCCCAATTGAATAACATGATTCCACTCCTACTTACCACTTGTTTCGATTGATGTAACATAGCTTCTCTGAACAGCAAATCGAAAAATGGCTCGGTACAGTGGATTGCTTCAATACAAGAAACCTTTTCTGCAGAATTCATTTCTTGCTCAAAAGATAGAAAAAATGATATCAAACAACGATTTCTTTTAAATAAACATGTCTTTTTTGATTAGTAAAAAACATTCAAAATTAATTCAATTACCCAATATGAAATCGATATTCGTCAATTTAAAATCTGGACTAATCTTGCCCTGGCAATTTCTTAAATAAAAAGGAAATAATATTTTCTACAAATATAATCAAATACTTATAATACTTATTAAAATAGGCTTGAATTACGAAATTTCTGATCATTTATCAAAAAAATAATTACAATCTTGAATGCCAAACCTTGATCAATTCTATAACAATTTAATTCAAGAACAAATTGAAAACAATTTTATTCGAATTTTCCAATAACCAATAATTTCCCGCCATTTAGAGTAAAAAAAAAAATTGTTTAAATTAAAATCGATTAAACTTTTATTAAGATTTACATAAAAATTCATTCAATCCGGTCTAATTAATGACAAAATAAGTCTCCATCATGGCACGTCTCAATCAAATCAGAAATTTATGGCATAGGTTATTTATAACATATAATTGAAAATTTTCTATCCATTTTTAGTTTTTCAAGAAAATTAAGAAAATTCAACAAAAAGTTAGATTTATAAAAATTAAATCAGTTTTACTATATTTTCCGTTCCAGTCAGTTAGATTTTTAGTTGAGGTTGAATTTTTGTTGTTAATTACAACGAAAAAAAAAAAAAATGATGTCATCAACTTTTCTAATAAAATCGTTTCGGTTCGTTTAAAAAAGGTAGTTCTTCATATTTTTGTTTAGAAACGCGTTGTTTCTTTTTTTTTTTTGGAATAATTATATTATAAAATAGAATAAAAAAGATTGTAATTAGATGTACACGATGTCTAGATTTCTATGCTACATTATTTATGTTATGTCCATTCACTGGGTGTTTCATAATTTTCTTGATACTTTTGAGGAAGAAAATTTATAAAGCAAATTTTGATTCAAACTAGTATTTAATACGTAATTACTACTATGGACAAAAAGTATATTCGGCTGCCATCCCAGCAAAAAGAGATCGAAAGAATTGCTAGCTCTCAGTAAAGCAAAAATTCAGCCTGTTGTAAGTGTCCTAACTGGGCACTGCCGACTTAATTATCACTTAGCGTCCATGACCCTGATAAATGACTCTTCCTGCGATTCCTGTGACGCAGAGGAAGAGACAGCGGAACACTTTCTCTGTTATTGTCCAGCTTTTCAAAACCGCAGACTCAAAACTTTCGGCGACCGGTTTATCGAACCAAATGCCATCAATGAGATCTACGCCAGTCGGATATCCAGCTTCATTGTAGGCTCCAGGAGGCTGGCCAATCCCACAATCTAAGGACTCATTCTAGAATGTGCACAATGGACCCAATTCGTGGTCTAAGTGCCGGGAGCGCCATAGGCATTACTCCCAACATTATCTATCTATCTATCTATGGACAAAAAGTAATGTAAAGCAATGAATATCAATGTGTATACTATATTTATTTGATAAGATTTTTATGACTGTTGTGAACAGCTAATATAATAGAAATCTCATGATGTTTGCTTTGTTAGTTTAAAAATTTCAGCGTCTTTTGTAATTGTGAAAAATTTATTGCGGCTATTTCTTAATATGGATAAATCTATTGAACAAAGAATCAACATTAAATTTTGTGTACAAAACGAAATTTCTTGTACGGACACATTAAAAATGTTAGAAGAATGGTACAGTGAACAGTGTTTATCAAGATCACAAGTTTCTAAGTGGTACAAATCAGGGTCGTTGGTATATCAAAAGGATCAATACAAACAATTCTAAAGGACGATTTGGGCTTGTCTCGTGTGTCTTGTCGTCTTGTCCCAAAATCATTGAATTTATTTGAAAAACAACGTCGTGTTGAAGTGGTCGAGGGAATGCTTTCTGTGACTGATGATAATCTGAAATACATAATTACTGGCGATGAGACTTGGATCTATGCTTATGACCAGGAAATCACTTCGTAAACATCGTTTTGAGTCAGTCATCCAAAAGAATTCGCTGCCCGCTTTGAAGGCTATACCGGAAGCTGAGTATAATTAACGTTTCGAAGACTGGAAGTTGGAATAAGTGTATTTAAGTGAGAGTGGATTACTTTGAAGGAGAAATGATAAATTTAGATGAATAAAATATTTTCTGTGTTTCATTTAATCAGTCTCATTACTTTTTGTCCATGGTAGTACAGTTCATTCTAGCGAACTGGTAAATTTATGAAAACGACTCAGAAAACTGTCGAAAAGTTTATATAAAAATTCTTAGATTTAGCAGGAAAGGATTGAAAGCATTATACGATTTCTCACATAAGTTTCGAAAATATTTGTAAAAATTGACAGTTCTTATGGCCAAACATTTCCAACTCAAATGAGAATTTTTCAAACAGTTGGCTTCAAAAAAAAAACATTTTTTAAAGTTAGAAAAAATCAACCTCATTTTAAATTTCATATCAGTGAAATTAAGTCACAATTTACAATTAGTAGAAAATATTTTTGCTCTTTCAGATTCTCTTTTAGATAGCTTTGACTGCATCTAACTGCTACTAATGTATGTTATTGAATTCATTATCAAAAATTTAAATATTATCTTTCATGATTTTTAAAATAATATTGTATTTGGAGGGTCCAAGTTCATTTTTATAATTTTTAAACATTCTCGAACATTTAAATATGATGGTTTTTCTGTTCATTAACCACACGACTCCATTGGACTTATTTCAAGACATAATTTCAGTCGGACTGAGAAAAAGTTTAATGGAGACTCTGAAAATTTGGACTTTTTTGTCAGTCTGACTGAAATTATGTCTTGAAATAAGTCCAATCGGGTTATATTAAATTCTGTGTCGTGAATTTACTTTACTAACTATTTACTTATTTAAAAAAATAAAAGAAATCTAATTTTATCATCGATAGAAATTTATTGTCAACAGTTTCAACATTATATTTCTTTCACACTTCTTTTAATCCAAAAACTAGTTAACAAGAATTTTGAAAATCATGAAACATCCTGTATTGTCCCGTATTGTTAGTTATTTTCTACCTTTTTGTGTTTTTATTATTATCTACAAATGAAAATGTTGTTGGGAGCATATTATACCAGACACAAGTTGCGTTACAATTGTAGTTTTCTTCACTATCTAACTTCTCCAACAATTATATGGCAATATGACTTCTTTTTTTTTATTATTCCAACGTTCAGAAAGTTATTGTTCAAAGTCACGCATATAGCATGACGAGAGCGATATTAAAACCTGATAAAGTTTTACATTGGAACGTTTTCTCGAAACAAGAAGTACATATATAGGAAATTTTTCTCGAGGAAAATAATATAAATTCTTGTTACAACAAAATACAAGTGAAGAACTATTCACAATTTAGAATTCTTTTGGTAATACTAGAGCAGTGATTCTCAACCAATGCTCCGCGGCAATTTTGTGTGCCGCCCAATTCTTGATGGCCGCCAAATTTATCCTTTTACACTTATTTTATTGTTAGTGTGCCGCCAAATTTTTTAAAATTGTTAAAAGTGTACCGCAACCAAAAATAGGTTGAGAATCACTGTACTAGAGGCACACATAAGGTATTCATACCATAGTTTAAGGATACCATGTGGAATACCATATGTGTATCGTCGAATACCAGCTGAATACCATTTCAACTACGTAGCATAAATCTGGTATTTAAATTCGAAAAAGTACGTGGTATTCCCTTTTTTACTTAATTTTTTCGGCCACTGTAATCTATTCTTTAGTAATTGTCGCGCCTTTTTATTGAAGCGGAAAATAGCGAATGGAATTTTGTAGGAAAGCTGAGCAATTGACACATGTTTACAGTTTTTTTAAAAATTTTATTCAAAAAAAATGGAAAAAGTAAAGAAAAAACGCAAAATTTTATCGGTGGATGAAACCTCAAAATTTATAGATGTTTGTAGGAATCATATAGGGGATTTAAGAGGAGCGAAAAGAAATTCCCATATTCTCGCTGAAATGGTAGAATTTCAAATGTCAAACAAATACTATATTTGATGTGTGCCAACCCCATTTTATACCATGGTACAAGGCTATACTGTAGTATCGATACTAAGGTATGAATACTCTATGTCTGCCTCTACTATAACGAAACAATAACTTTGAAGGTAAAATATTAAGCATATGAAATCATTATTTAAGACATCACAGACATCTTCCATTTTCATCTCAAATTGCATATTATAAAATTTAAATAACTGCCAAACAATTGACCACAAGTCTTTAAAGTCTTTAATTTCATGTTCACTTTCGAATATGCTTAATGTAAATATATCACTTTATTTATTTGATTTAAATATAATTAACTAACAGTTTCCTGTTTAAGAACTTCTGTATAACAATGATTTTGTAAATTAAATATAAATCAAAGTCTGGCGCCCACTAAACTCGAACGAATGCGGTTATGTGAACGTTGATGATAGTACATTTTGAGAATTACAAAGTTCCCTATGTGTACTAACTATTTGGTAGTAGAAGATACACAAAACAAATTTATATTTCTAGAATAAAACAGAGACTAATTGAATAGATACTCTGCTTAGCTATTGAATGGCCCAAAAAGTTGTTACGATTTGTTCTGTATAAATAAATGAAAGGCGATTTTTTTATGGGAAACTAAAACTTGAATAAATATGCAAGAGTAAAATATAGCGACGAATATGAATTACTTTACGAAGTAGAATCAATGGCTTAATTGGAAAATCTGTTGTTTAGTAACCAAATGTAAGAAGTTCTAACTTAAACGGTCGTGATTTCACAATTTTTGACTTCTTTAGTTTTTCTGTCTCTAGCAATCAATATATTATTCATTTTGATCCTATCACTGTAGAACTTCTGGGTTTTCTGGGCGAAAAAAGAAGACAAGCCATTTTCATGTGGTTCCTTTGAGCCCAATACAAATGGTAGTCGGTAATCTGATGGTAGATGCATCAAAATGTCTCAGTCAACCTCTCTTCATTTTTGACTGTTAACCACATAGACATATGTATATGGTCCAATGTTATCATGATGAAAACAACATTTTTGCGATTCAATCGAGCATTTCATTAAACGCCGATTTGATTTGATTAATTCTTTTATTTTATCGTCATCAAGAACGCAACGGTTTTTTGGCCTATCCAATCCTTTACACTAAATTTTTGAACTACTGTCCACTTGTGGCTATCAATCTTTTGTCCACACTCTCTGATCCAGATTCATTATCATATTATTACAGTATAATATATCAGCGTCTTCTTCGATTACATATTTATCAATTGGTACGTTTTTTCTACAATGTTTCTTTTCTCAATTTTGATATGACATTTTTTCAGTGACCAGTGCAGTGACCCGAAATCCTACTATAATCTTTACACAAGTACATAACAATTTCTTTTAGAATGAATTAATTAATGGACTTAACAAATCTATACAATGAAGACGTAGATTTACAAAGTAACAAAAATAGAATAGAAACGGAAGGAGTACTAGCTTAATGTACTTTAATGATACTTCCTGTTTTTTCTTTAAGTTTATTAAAATACGCCAAAAAGGGTTACGTCTTCTATGATCACCAAAAAAAAAAATGATACAAATAATTTTTTAGAAATTTGATATTTTAATTTCGTTTCAGAGAATTTCATAAGCTTTCGAAATGAATGATGCCACAGACTTAAATAGAACTTTAAAAATTCCAATAAATCGTTTTAATTACAACTGGCTTATCTTGTTTACTAGTAATTTAGAAACAACAAAATATTTTATAATTGCATAATTTTAAAAATCTTAAATCTGTGTTATTTATGAACTTTCGAAGTTATTTAAACAAGAAAAATAGAATATTCGGAACACATTTTTTTGAACTTATTTAAATTTGGATATTAAAAACCAAAATACACTTCAAACCCGGTGCACTAAAATCATGAATAGAAGAAAGAAAAATTACGCTTTTCCATGTTTCAAATTGGTTTTTTTTATGGAGTAAATCATGATTATTTGTTAAGTTCCCTTTTAAAAACGATTAATTTATATTTTCTTAAATAAAATAAATAAAAAAAACCATGACAACAAGGCTCCTAAGACGTCACGAACAAATTTCAAAATGGGCAGGATGCGCAATACGTAATCTTGTATTCTTCGATTCGCTAAAAGTACCTATGCTTTCTTTCGTCTTCTTCTTCTTCCTCTTTAGCTCCTTATCCACTACTTGATATTCGTGATCACACTTCTACAGCCCTATCTGTATATGCACTATTTGTGCAATTATTTGGTAATCTGTGCAGTGCCTGATGTCTCCCACCATTGATATTTTTTTTCTACCAGTACCCCATCTAACT
The DNA here is from genome assembly GCA_963422695.1 of Xylophagus ater. Lineage (NCBI taxonomy): Eukaryota > Metazoa > Arthropoda > Insecta > Diptera > Xylophagidae > Xylophagus > Xylophagus ater. Next base: position 17,372,913 of record OY730481.1, read on the forward strand.
TCAATTTGACTTATTTGGTATTTTCTTTCTTCCTGGAAACATATTATTTGAAATTATTGGAGTTCTAAAATTTTAAGATTAATCATACGTATTGTCGATAAGGAATCATTGTACATGTAGTATGTATTGTATTGGAGGGGCCCACACAATTGCTAGCCTTAGCACGTAGGCCTTTCTGGCCTCTTCCCCGAACCGGTTTGTCCTTCTAATGAAGGTCAGCACCGTAGTTAGGTACAAATTAGTTAACCCTTCCTTATTTATCAATGTACATAGAAAATTATATCAAAATCACTCGCTATGACATATTAGACCTATTATAAAAATCCATCAAATGCTAGACGACTTAGTATTTTCCTTTCACTGACCCAAAATTATGTTCCAATTCTATATGAGAAAGTAAGTAATATAATTAAATTAGAAATTTACATATCTACAAACTATTTACTAATCCATGAAATGTGTGTGCGATTGCGTACACGCATGAATATTTCCAAATCGTATTTACTGCAGTGATTTTGATATATGAAATTTATATTCAGAACGTAAACATTTGAATTTGAATTTTTTGTGTTTTTATTAATGTCGGGGAATAAATTCGAAATAAAAACGAAATAAATTCGAAACGGGATTGGCCTAATTCTGTAAGTTTTTATTTTTGTCCGTTTTGGTGTCGTCAAATGAATTTTTGGATTCTTTGGCAAGAAAAACAATTTTAATGGAATTGTATTTTTTTTTATTGTGTTTCGATTTTTATTTGAAGTTCTGAATATTTATTTCATTAGTTATAAGTTTTTTAAATGATTCAAGAATTTCTTTTTAAATTTCTAAAAAAGTTAGACATACTTTAAAAAAGTAGTTATCATAGTTGTATACAAACAATTAGCTTCAAATCGTGTAGAAAAGCATCAGCAAATGCATTATTTAGTTAGAGTCAAAATAAAAACAGAGTTGATAGTGAATATCTTTGGTGGACGTCGTTTAGGACTAATATTAACCGTCAGTTTAGAGCGATTTTACCTTCAAATTGTTTTCTGGTTACTTCGAAAATATAACAATAGGCTATATGGGGTCGTGTCTGTTGGTAAATGATACCCAATTACTATTATAGGTTCTATAAAAAAAAAAACCTTAAAATCTTAAATTATACTAGAGGCACACATAGGGTATTCATACCATAGTTTAAGGATACCATGTCGTATACCATATGTGTGTCGTCGAATACTAGCCGAATACCATTTCAACTACGTAGCATAAATCTGGTATTTAAATTCGAAAAAGTACGTGGTATTCCCTTTTTTACTTAATTTTTTCGGCCACTGTAATCTATTCTTTATTGATTGTCGCGCCTTTTTATTGAAGCGGAAAATAGCGACTGGAATTTTGTAGGAAAGCTGAGCAATTGACACATGTTTACACTTTTTTTTGAAAATATTATTTTAAAAAAATGGAAAAAGTAAAGAAAAAACGCAAAATTTTATCTGTGGATGAAACCTCAAAATTTATAGATCTTTGTAGGAATCATATAGAGGATTTAAGAGGAGCGAAAAGAAATACCCATATTCTCGCTGAAATGGCAGAATTTCAAATGTCAGACAAATACTATGTTTGATGTGTGCCAACCCCTTTTTATACCATGGTACAAGGCTATACTGTAATATCGATACTAAGCTATGAATACCCTATGTCTGCCTCTACTATTACCGAACAAATAAATTACATACGCATGTCTTATTTATGTGGCTCCTACTGTATTCTCAGTAAACATTAAGTAGAATTTTTTTTTTCAAATTTATTAAATAAATTTATTCCAAGTTGAAGCGCTAACCGAAATGAAAATTAGTGTTCCACTAAATAAAATCTAATCAAGACATTCCTGAAAATGACATAATCACATGTCACGACCACTTCCATTGGCATTTATCCAAAAAAAAGAAAGAAAGAAATAATGCTCTATTTAAATTCTATAAGAAAATATCTCTTGGAAAAAATTAGTAGATTTGGATTCTTTTTCACATTGACACATTTAACAATTAAACAAATTTTTAGAATTAGAAAATTTTCCTAAATTTTGATTTCTACAATTAGAAGGTTTGTAATTAAATTTGGTAGTAAAATTTTTTTTGGCAAACAGAAAAAACAATAAAAGCTATAAAAATATGTAAACTTTTATATAAATAGAATTTTCTCATGAAATATTTTTTATGATTCATTCAACTTTAACGGAAGTTCTTTTCACTTTCTTTATCTTAAGATATACTAAATGTTAGTATATAAAAACCACGTCGATAAATTCAATCCAAGTCGACTATTTTTGAAATGTCTACCTTCCAAAATTAATAATAGGTTAGGTTAGGTATAGGAAGCATACTTCCATACAACCCGAGGCACGATGTAGGCGTATAGATATAGATCCCTACAAAAGACTAGTAAAGGTTGATAATTATTCCTGTGATATTCTTGTTCCTTTAAGAAATATTAAATATCCCCACAGAATTTAAATAGTTTCACTAAATCGACCATCTGAAGCAACTCCAGAATATTAAAGAAACAAATTTCTTAACAATTTCAAATTTTCACGAACAATGTCTGAACATATCCTCGCAATACCAACTAAGATCATCAACCTTATTCTTTTAGTATATTTCCTTAATAAATAATGACTCGAAAGTATCCCAATTAGTGTACGTGGCGTGTTTCTATCCCATTCGATAATAACTTTGGATTTCTTATGATCCAGCTGTGGCTAGCTAATAATAAGGTCTTTGATATGAATTGAGTGACGTATCTTTGACTTCCTTAGTCATTACTTACCCTGCTCTTTTCCTCCTTGGGAAAACCTATCTACCGACGACTTGTTGCCATACATACAAAATTAAATTATCAGTACATAACATGTACTACGACTCCTGTACGACTCCTACAGGTAGAGAAACTTTTAAATTAAATTATGTTTGATTACTCAAAATTACTTAAGAAATTGGCAAAATTTCTTTGAATTTGCCAAAAGAATTGTATATTTTGTTTACAATTGATTATTTTTGAAATTTGAATTTTGTGTAATCGTATTTATTTTTAGAACTTTGTGAAATTTTTATGGAACTTTTTTTTTACCATATTTTTAATTAAAACATTTATTTTTCAACAATTTGGTAGTATTTTTTTAATGCTTTTTATTAGAGTATAAGAAAAGAAAAATGATGGCCAAATGATAATAAAAAAATTATGGACTTATATTTTGAATCCTGTAAAATTCGACTATAATAATTTAAAAGATTTTATGGAATAATCATGTTTGATTTTCTTTAGCTTGATTTACTATTTCCATTTAATAATACCTACGTTTATTACCTATAAAATGCTGACTAAGGAGAAATATAATTCATATTTTCTTCAGGAAGACATCTAATATCCTAACCAGACTGAAAATACAAAATGAAAATGATCCTAATTCAAATTAATTGTTGGCCAATGTTCATGAAACTTGGAATGTTCATATTTGAATAGGCTGACTTAAGAAATACCGGGTCCGTCAATTGAAATGTCAGTCTAATTCAAATCGTTGTCAAATATAAACTGCAATACTAAAATTTGACATGAATGTCATATTGTCTGTCAGTAGTAAAAATTATTTGTTGGTGAAAAGACGCGTTCTTATTTTTTGTACCATGGACCTTTAACGAAATTCAATTGTTGCGCTTCATTTGATTGGAAAGGCAAACAACGAAATTTACCGTATTCACCAGATCTGAATCCTTTGGATTATTCTATTTGGGGAATTTTACAAGCAGCGGCTTGCAAAAAAAAAAACAAGATTTGACTCGTAAATGGAACCGTTTAAGCCAAAACATCGTGCGAGCATCGTGTGCATCGTTTAAAAAGAGATTGAAGCTGGTGGTTAAGGCAAAAGGTGATTACATACCATTCTAATAATTGTAAAATTAACTATGTATTATAAACTATCATTTCTATAAATTTTAATAAAACGGACCAATAAACAAAAAAATTACAACGTTTTTACAATTCAACAATTCAATTACCGGGCCCGGTATATCTCCAGTGGGTTTGGTTACTGGACTAAAATAGTACAATAGCCAATGGGTGACCAAGGAGGTAGTTATGTTAGAATGCTGGAGTTAAACGGGACTATTTTCAAAATCCACAATATGGTACTATAAGTTGATCTTGATACGCACTCGAATTAGTTTTGTTGATTTTCACTTAGGACGTGTAACCCGCTAGTAAAACATATTTTAAGAACAAAAGAAAAGTAACTTCTCTATAAACTCTAATAAAAACCAAATCTACAATAAAATTAGTCATTTCAAAAATAGATCGTATTTAAAAACAAATCATAATCTCGTTATTATCGTGGTATTAAAAAGTAATTATCATAATTTCGAATTATTGTATACTGAAAAAAAAAGCATCTTAAACCAAAACAAGATGATATAATACAAGCGATGACATCATCTCAGACATCATGCCAACATATTTTTTATATTATAAGAATCAGTTCGATACGCCAATGTCTAAAAATATATAAAAATTCGATGCTTTTAGAGTTATCACAAAGGCAGCAAAACTAGAAATTACGACATTATGTCGGGAGCAATCAACTGACACTGACTTTACATACATACTATATATTATTGAATTCAATGCTATAGTAATAAATTGTAATAGAAAAGTTCGAGAATAGAAAAACACTGTTTTCAAAATGATATGGCCTAGAGAAAATGGAAATTAAAATTTTCAAAATAAACAACAAAATTTATATATTTTCAAATAAAAAAAATCAGTGAAAGTAGAACACTGATATTGTGGCCGCATAAATTGAAGTGTTCCGATATCTATCACTTATTTTCATTTGAAAAGATCAAAGAAGCACCAACATTTAAAATATCAATAATTGAACATCTGCTCTTAGGAAGCCGCCTCCTCTGTGCTACTTTAAATCATATTTTTATACATATCGAAGAAAAATACAATTATCCAAACTTAGTACATAAAATGCATTTGCACCACACATGTCAAAATGACTTACTTAGGGTACTCCACACCGGGTGCTGAACCTTAATTTTTACACTTGATTGTCTCTCATTTCGATAAACGCCCCTATTTTAACGATATTACACGTTTTCGTGTTAATTGAACGCGATTATTAAAAAATTAGAACATGTGAAACTTATAATTATTCTTTAGATCCCCTCCTTTTTTTTTGTTTTAATTAATAAAACAAAGATGAATTAATAATCAGCTGTTTTATTTAATGGACAAGGACAGTTTTAATTAGGAGTTATGAAGAATATGGTAAGATTGTTGAGGGGAAAAATATATCTAAGATCGTTATGATGGCTGAAAAATTAATTTATTGTTCAATAATACAGTAAAACCCAAGGCAGCGAAGTCGAAAGTCAAAATTTCCGACTTCTTTCTTTTTATAACCGACTCTGACTCTCAGACCGATCGCGACTTCAACATTTCTAATTTATTAGGCACTTTTTATTTGCACGGTTCAAGTACTGTAAATAAATAATAAATTCTAGAAAAAAGTACTTCCAGCTACTTGAAAGTAGCCAGAAGTAAGTTTCGCCAATTTTTTCCGTTAGGTGGATTTTGTATGCAATTTGGTCGCTAGCGAGATTTATTGTTAAATGTAAATTAGAATTTTGGCTTAATATTCAAAGATTGAATGTTCTCAGGTAAAATAATTTTGTAATTAAAAAGATATATTAAAAATTCCAAGATTTATTTCTTTTTTATATTAGTGTGTTATTTGTAAAAAATATGTTCCATTTACCGGTTGTTGCCTTTGCTATTTAAATACTTGATCTATGCAAATGGAAAGCTACTTTTTATGCAGTATAAAATGCTAGCAGGGAAAGCAAATATCCCTGCCAGGATCAAAACAATAGAATTAAAGGTAGATTCGTATTTTTAAAACAATTTACTAATATAATTAACGCAATTATGACTCTGTTTCCAGCGATTCCTTATGAACTCCAACTCCACAACCCTGGTAATACCTGTCTAAAACGAAACCTGAATTGTCACCAAATAAATTTTCTGTCTTGGTTTATTATTATGAACTCAAAATCAATGAATTAACAAAAAAACATATCCTTTTATGGACATGTTTCTTCTTAGGCCAGGTTTGACTGTACCAGTTTACAAAAGAGACCTTTTTATGAATTAAATAAAGTCACTATTTTTGACTTATTGAAAGCCAAAAAAAAAAAACTCCCAATTTATTTAATTATTTATATTCTTTCTTTTATTCAGTAAAGACACATATCACATTCAAAAACATATACAATATTATTATGATCCTAATTAAGAAAGAATATTAAAATTAATGTGAAACCAGAATGAAAAACATGTTATTTTGTTGAATTTATATGCATTTTTAATGGAATCTCATCAATTCACATACGAAAAATGAGTACCAAACAAAAAAAAAAAAAAACATGAAAGTCATATTCAATTCCAAATTTTAAACAAGTGAACATCATTTCCTAAAATATTTACGGCATATCTTCTTTAAATTTAAAACAAATCAACATTTTGAAAGTAGGTTAAAGAATATTATCGTTAAAAGCAAAATTTAATGTTTCCATTCCCAAAAAGAAAAATTTTTTTTTTTTAATATAAATAATTACAAGACGCTGTCTTATTGCACCTGAGGTTATTCTATCTAGTGTCAAGTTTTCTCCTTACATCTTATAAAGCCCAAGAGTATAAACCTTTGTATTTAGTAAATATTTCAGTGCATACCTATATGTACTAACGTTTAGGTATGTGATGTTGAAATTTTTCATTTGCAAAAAATCATGATTTACAGGTCGAGCCAAAGGAGTAGATGCAAATTGATAGATACATACCGTTCTCTGTTTTAGAGAATTTTTCTTATTAAGATGAATTTTGAAAACTATCTTTTCATAGGAGTGAAAGATACACGATGGCCAATGAAATCATTGAAAGTATGAATGAAAGATTAGGACGTTCAATTTATTTCCATGTAATCTGGAAAGAAAGATACACACTGTACCTGTGCGCTCCTCTACAATTTATCCAAAGAAAGCAAATTTTCTAACTTATTGGACTATTGGACAGCTACATATGAGTATTCCAATGGATAACACTCTTCCCAGTTAGCATTGTAGAGCGATTCTACCGGTCTGCTACCTTCCAATATGCTGCCAATAGTGACAGTAACGTGTATTGTCTAAGCTGCGTTTGAATTTTTTTAAAGCAAACGTACAATCAGTCACGAAAATCTTCAGTAGAAAGATTAGTGAAGGATCTCGTAAAATAATTCAGAAATAAGTAAGAGAAATCGATTAATTAAAGTAGCTGATTATTATTTTAAAAATTATTCTACTAGCATTGTTAACGAGCTCACGCCAACTTGTATGCCAATACCTATGTGTACATACATGTTTCCTTATGAATAGTAAATTTTGTGTTATGAACTAATTTCTAAACATGAATTAAATGAAAATGCCAATGACCGTGTATAAAACGAAAACAAAACAAAATTCCCAATGAGAAGAGAAAATTGAGATACACATGAAGAGTTAACCAGAAAAAATTAATAACTATTGTAGATACATGACGTGAAAATATTTCGGGTAAAAAAAAAATTCTACTTGTCCCAGGTAAATATACCTGGAACAAAAGCAACAAAATTGACACAATAGGTCTGTTTTATTTGTCACTTGCTCTGGGGTGGAGCAAATTTTTACATTGAAAACAAAAACAACAAAAGAGCAAATCCTACACTACTTTCAGAGCAGGTGTAAACTATTGCACCCGAATTAGTTCAGTTTTCTACCATAAAAAGTGTATTAGCTAAAAGTTTCTTATTTAATTACAATATGGTTGCTAAGCAGCGCTACAAACATTTGAATTAAAGCTTTTTCCTACTCCTGCTCGTTTTATTTGCCACTTACCCTGCTCCGGGGTAGGGTATGGTAAATAAAACAGACCTAATAGCACAAATAGTTAGTGACGGATCGAATTCATATGTACACAAAACTTATTTTCAGAAGAAACATGAGTCCTGCGAATTTTGAAGAGGTATACATATAGATGAATACTTTGTATACGGCTTTATAATATGATTATGTGATAAGGATGCTTTGTTATTGTATCATTAGGAATGGTAGAAAGGAAATATTTGGGCAGTTTACTTCAATTTTTATAATTATTGGGATAATTTAACTTACATACAAGTTTCTACATGATAAAATATTGTATACCTAAATTGAAAGGCTGTGCCTAAAAATTAGAGTTAAATTTACTAGATGACATCACATAATAAAGCACGAGGACATCAAGCACCTATAATATGAAAGTGCAGTGATTGAAGATATCAATGACATACTTTTTAAATGAATAAGCTTTAGATTAAAGCTAATACTACTAAGTATTACATATGTCCCCCAATTCTTGTGTAAACACCCATCATAACTACTTTTTTCAATTAACCAGCCAAAGGGATAGTTTGCGATGTTTCACTGATCCACACATAACTATCTAACCAAAAGCTGGTTTGTTCAATTAAACTAAGCTAATGGAAGAATTACTATTACATTTTTTTTATAGGATTAAGTAACAATTTAGATCTGAACCACGCAAAAACAAAATAAAAAGATTAGTTTGGCATTGAATTATCTAAAATAGGAATTATTTCATAATTTTCTTAATTTCTTCTTTTTTTGACATATTTTTCTAAGATATTTTTAAATTTCAATACGTTTCATAATGTTGAACTTTTCATATTCCATTTTTATTCAAAATCAAAGAGCTTTATATATATAGGGTGATTCATTCTTTACTTTTTTTTTTTAAATAGAAATAAAACACATAGAATTGAATGCAAATATCAAATCTTTATTATCAACTTTAAGCACATAGTATGGCAATTAATGTTTGAAAATAATTTCCTTCAAATGTTGGCCGGCACTACGTTTCAGCTCGGCCAGTCTGGCGGTCCAATTTTCGATCACTCTCTCAAACATTTCGACCGGAATCTCATGAATGACATGTGTAATGTTCGCTTCCAATGCTTCAATTGTCACTGGTTTATCGGCAAAGACTTTTGACTTTACATAGCCCCAAAGAAAAAAGTCCAAAGGTGTGATATCGCACGATCTTGGTGGCCAATTCACTGGGCCAAAACGTGAAATTAATTGCTCACCGAAATGATTTTACAATAAATCCATTGTAACACGGGCTGTATGGCTCGTAGCACCGTCTTGTTGAAACCAAATATTGTCGAGACCACGGGCTTCAATTTCAGGTACCAAAAAGTCCGTTATCGTGGCACCATAGAGCTCATCATTGACGATAACGTGGCCGCCGGCTGCATTTTTGAAGAAATACGGACCGATGATGCCCCCCGCCCATAAACCACACCAAACTGTTGTTTTCAATGGATGTAATGGTAGCTCTTTAAACTCTTGTGGATGCTCATCATCCCAAATACGGCAATTTTGCTTATTAACGTAGCCATTAAGCCAGAAATGAGCCTCATCACTGATCCAATTTTGGTATTAAAATACATAAGAAACATTTTTTAAACCAACATGAAACATGACAAAAATTTTGGTGACATTTTAATGATAAAGTTATCATCCAGACGTCATTCTTATTATAAATGAAAGTAAAAAAAATGTCTACAAGCTTTCATCAGTCGATTAGATCTTTAACCTTATTAGTATATTATTTCCATTTCTATATCATCAATTCAAAAAAAAGAAAAAACTGTTGTGATAATAATTTAGTCTCAGAATTAATAAATTGACTAAACAAGCAAACAATGGACTAACTTTAAGAAGAATTGTAGAAAACAGTTTTTTTCCATATTTTAATCTTGATTTCATGTAACCAAAACGTCTACTTTATAATGCTTATGTGAATTATGAGATTCTATTTGAATTGAAATATATCAGTAGCGTCCTATAGAGCCCAAAACTCCAGCAAGAACATTTTATAATGTTGCCTTCGCACTAGGAAGAGTTTCGTGAAACACATTTCTGAAATGTCAAATTTGTTACATGAAAAATCCTTTCAAGCTAAAGCATATGATTTTTCTGAAGATACATTTACGCTATGATGGCTCCAAAATTCATAGGTTTGAACATCATATTTGAAAACAATTTCTTTTCCTGTCAAGATTTGCTACAAAGGCAAATAAAGGACGTCCCAAAATTCACTCAAGATTTGAATTTTGCGCCATGTGTGCGACAAAGTGTTGCCAACGAAAATGAAAGACAGCGTGACAGCTGACAGTTCAGATTTACACGAAAGAACAGCTCGTTTTCATTGTTGAGCAATATTTTAAAAATAATGAGTCATTTCCTGGTCGTGTAATTTCCCGTTTTGGTGTTCAGAATTGACCGCCCACATCATGCGATTTAATGCCGTTGGGACTTTTTTTTTGGGGTTTTTTGAACTCTAAGGTTTATGCCAACAAGTCCGTCCACGACCACCAACGCCTTGAAGGAGGAAATTGAGCCCTGTATCAACGAAATTCAGCCACATTTATGCAAAACTGTCATGTAAAATTTCAAAAAAAAGAGTGCGTATATGCCAGCAAAGCCGTGGAGGCCATTTACTCGATATGCTATTCCATACATAAACCCTATACTGTTTACTTTATGAATCAATAAAAAATTTACTATTTTTAATTATAAACCTGTGTTTCCTATCAAAATTACTTCTTGCGTGAAATTCGGGACATTTTTTATTTATGATCATAAAGTACTGCTTTGCGTTTGTTGGAAACTGAAAGCATCTATTAAGAACTTCTAAAACCTGATTAAAATGTTAACTTGTCAACTAATCAAAATAACAAAGTGGAACGTAAGAGGTTTTTTTGATTTTACTTCAAAAAAACTGGTGATGTTCAACTTGGGCTAGAACTTTCTTTCGCGTGCAGCTTTTATAAATATACAAAAAATACATGTGGAAAACTGAAAAATGTGAAATCGCCATGGGTTCGAACTGAGCACACCCTTGGTTTACTACTAAATTGACTTTCTCACTAAGCCAACGATTCCACTTCTAGAAGTAATTCAGATTCTGCACTACTTTTGTACAACTTATTTGTGTACTACGTCTTTTACACCTACAACTCGGCCATCCTGATAATACAGCCGCCCCCGGCTGTCGTTACAAACACAATGCCATCATGAGTGTAAAAGCACAACACAACAGAGTTAAAACATACACCGGTTAACAACACAATCAACTAAAGTGTTCCTCATCCCGGTTGAGCCCCCAAATTGCGGAAAACTAAAAAATGTGAAATCGCCACCGCATGCGTTCGAACTGAGCCCCCTTGGTTTACTACTAAATTGACTTTCTCACTAAGCCAACGATTCCACTTCTACAAGTAATTCAGGTTCTCCACTACTTTTGTACAACTTATGTGTGTACTACGTCTTTTACTCCTACATACATAATATCAATGAGAGAAATATAATGTACTTAAACAGTAATAGAAGTGCAATAATCTCGTTTCATTCGATCCATTGAACGCCACTGGAACTTATCCAAATTCATGTTTATAACATTTAATTCGTTATTTTTTTTATTCATAAGATTTATTTAAAATGCATTCGTAAGAATTTGTTTATTCCATCATCACCACAAAGAAAAGTCATCAAAAATAAAATTCAACAAATTTATTTCAATGAAACGCGATGACATTATTAAATACAATAATCAATGATGTCATTGGTCAACTCATTCTTTTTGAAAATAGCGAAAGCATGATGATTTTTTTCTGTCCAAGGTAGCTATAGCACATAACATATAAAATGGTTTGGGCTTCTATTCTCGAATTCTGGTTTTCAAAACATGATAACAAATAAAATTTTGATATCTTTTACAATAAACAATTAAAAAAATTGATCTTGATTATTTCTATGGTAGCCGTTTTTGTTATTTGACACTTCCTTCTAAGAAACCACAAATAAATATATAAACCGAGAATATAGTAAAACTGGCAAACTATAAAAACCACTCCCGAAAAAATAAAAAACCAATTTTTGGCATCCGTTTTTTTTTTTTTGCAAATATGATACACATAAAACAATATTAAAAGAAGGTTCCATCAACATTCATTACTTATTTTTTTCTTTTTTTTTTAAATGATACCATATTGTGAAACATGCTGTTAGAAACAGTAAGGCAACATGACAACAACAAAAAAAAACGAATCATAACCAACAGCCAAAAAAAATATCTGGTATGGCAAACAACCTAACTTTCTTAAACGAAATGTTTCTAGTATAATTTTTATAATATTCAAAACAGCACTATTGAGGTGAGGTCGATTGATGTTCTTTAAATGAAGATATAACAGAAATCTCACTAATTTACCTAAATAATCCACTTCCAATTTGGCATTTCCGCTCAAAACTAAGAAATTCATCCTCGTATTACAATCTGTCTCTCTGTATTAAATTGTATTTCAAGTCGTTCTCAAATAGACTTGTCAGGATTGTAAACGAGAAAACCTGGACGAACAGTGAAGAATTCCGGACAAACCAGGACAAAACCGAAACAACACCTGGATAGTATAAAATCCATAGTTATTTTTAATTTAAACGTTTTTAACTGGAAAAGACGTTAATTTAATATAAATGAAAAAATCCATCCATACAAAACTACTTAATTGCTTCAACCTCTTATTTATTTCTATCTTTTCTCCACTGACTATCAATTATTGAGAACACTACTTTGATATTAGCGTTGCATCCAAATATGTATGTCGAAACAAAATTGAAGTATTTTAAAAAGTTCTGAGAAGATTTCAAAACTCTTTGATTCTACTTTTCTTGAGCTAATTTTAAACTTCACTTGCGGTCAAAGAATTTTTTTTGGAACATATTTCTTCAATTTAAAAATGATAGAATAATTTGGAATCATCGGTTATGACGCCTTTAAATTAAAAAATTGTCACATTCTGGCACTTTTTACTACATGGATTGATAAGTAAGCTACCTGACGATAGATGGAGCCACAAACAAACAAATCACTTTGTTGTCAAACAGCACCAACCTTCAGACGGCCACATGTCAAGTTTCATGACAATCTGTTTGTTAGTTATTGTTTGACAGCCGTAGAAAGTGAACAACTTTGATTATTTTTTTTATAATAGAAAAAAATGAATTTCGTGCTGTGATTAAACACTATTTTTTGAAAGGTAGAACCCCAAAAGAAATGAAAGAAAGGCTCGATAAACATTATGGGGAATCTGCTCCGTCAGATTATATGGAGAAATACTGGATGGCTGAATTTAAACTTGGCCGAACAGACATATGTGATGAACCACGCTCAGGTCGTCCAATAGAGGTGACTACTCCAGAAAACATACGAAAAATTCATGGTATGATTTTAAAAGATCGCAAATTGAAATTGAGTGAGATAGCTGAGCTTATGCACATGTCAAAAGAGCGTGTGTACAATATTTTGCATGAACATTTGCATATGAAAATGCTATTGGCGCGATACGTACCACGAGTTCTCACAGCGGAGCAAAAGGAAAACCGTGTCATTGCTTAAATCAATGCCCAAATTGGAAGAATTGGGCTACGAATTGGTTTTCTGCCCACCATATTTGCCAGACCTAGCCCCCAGCCATTATTATCTCTTTCCAAAGTTGAAAAGAATGCTCCAAGGAACAAGATTTCACTCTAATTCGGCCTATTTTGAGGGACTTTCAAAATCGTTTTACGACACTGGTATAAAAATGTTACAAACACGCTGGACTAAGTGTATCGAGCTAAAAGAAGATTCTGTTTGAGAATACAAACGAATTTTGATAAAAAAAATTGTGTTCTCCTTATTAGGTAGCTTACTTATCAACCCATGTAGTAAGTTTTAAGATTCGTAAAATGTAATATCTCAAATCCTTTTAAGTTTTCCGTTTATTTCGGCTGAAAACCGGGAATCGAACCGGGACAAAAGCCACATTTTAATTCTACTCTAGTTAAAGTCTACGAAAGTAAAGAGAACAACAAATTTACTGACCGAATAAAATATAAGACAAAAAAAAATTGTAATTACTCCAAGGTAAGATGAAATTTTTGGCTTTTCAGCTCAATACAAAAAAGAAAAAACAAAGCTTTTTATATCATATTTTGTTGTTGTCTTCTTTTTTTTAGTTTTATTAATTAGATTGCGTGATGGCCTCATTTTTAGCCAAAAGGTAAACGTGAATAGTTCCAATAAAACAAACCTCCAAAGATTACGTAATATATGTTGTTTTTTTTTCGAGTGTATTAAACAGATTATAAGCACAACCTGCTGATGGGTGTCCAAAAACAAATAAACCAAAATCCTTCAAGATCGATTACTATGGCTACTGATTCTGCTGGTATCGTTTGGTAATACTGAAAAGCATCTGTCCAATTCGAATTAAAGGGAGAAAGTTTTGGTTAGTGAAGATATAAAAAAAAAAAATTCAACAAGAAAATTTTGGATCAAATAAATACACTATAAGCTCCATGATAGATTGCAACATAGAATTCCATTCAAAACTTGTCAAATTTGACGATAATAATATGGTAAAGCTTTTTGTCCCGCGTATTTTTTTTGAATAACGTCCGTTATATCGATTCTCATAGAAATTCAATGGAATTGCCTTCACTTCTTTTTTTTTTTTGTATCTCAACTTTAAGTTCGTATCAGTTTCTTTGACCTTTCCAAAGCCAACAAAAAAGTAAATAACAAAAATTACGCTACATAATATGATACAGAGTTTCCATTTGATGATGATGTAATGTAGTGAAAAGTTTTTGGATTGATTCATTTCACAAATTAAAATACGTACATCGTTAATAGTAATACTAATTTTATATAAAAATGATGAATTGAATTATTGTAGTTTTATGACATCAAGATTTTTATATTTCAAATATTAGTTTGAAATATTAGATAACAAAATGTGCAGGTACGAAAGTAATCAATCTAATTACTGTTTTTCCTAAAATATTGTAGTGCAAAATGATTTACGATTTATGAAAATTTTCTTCATTATGGGCCTTATTCTGAAATGAAATTGTTATGTCCTTAAGTTTTTAAACACTTAAAGGCCAATCTCCACACAGCCGACAACCTATTCTGACGAGAAAAATCAGAAAAGTAGAAAGAGATGGACTTTTGAAATGTTCGCTAGGATTGATCGAATAAAACCATCAGGGTCTCTCGCCACACAATTTATAATATTATGGGGAAAATTAAGAACATTCCCTTCCATTTTATAGGAAAATGTAGTACCAAATTGTGTTTTCAGACTTTATCATAAGGCTTAAATTCCTATCACATCTAAAAACAAGCTGTAATGCAAAACGACGAGACTTCTATACGTATGTTCAAATCAAGTTACCTTCCGAAAGCCTTTCTAAAAGAAAGCTATACAAGTATGAATATGGGAATTCAGAGTAAACGTAGTCCTTAGTTAATCACAACATTTGTTGTGATATACAGAGAGACACATTGGATAAAAATGATTGCAAACCATTTAGAATCTTATAAAACGTGGAGATTTGCAAAACAAATTTTTTTATTTTTTATATACTTCGTATAGAAGTTAAAAATTTAACTTGCGTAAACCATAAAAATCAATTCGTTATAGAAAAACTTCCTATAAGAAAATTTGGTACGTCGTACACTACCACACTACCATATCGTGTATTATTATTGTGAGAGTATGCAAATGCAGATGAAAACCCATGAACAAGTTTATCTGCGTTTGAGGGGAATCATCTGGCAGATGAAGAATCAGATGGGGAAATTTTATCTGCAGAAGACGACAAAATTTGTAGAATGATTGTTTCTCCCTTTCTGTTTAACTAAATTTTGCATAAGTGCATCCCATACTTTTATCAATAGGATGTCGGCTGTGTGGAGATTGGCCTTAAAACTCTCAAATCGTTACACGTTCGAATTGCTATTCAGAAAACCTTAACATGGTCGTTTTAATTTACCGATCATATTTTCTATCGTCCTTCCAGGTATCGAAGTTTTAAAGCTTAAAGAATTTGTGCAGAAAATTTCTGAATGGGTTATGGAAATCGATCCCTAATCCTGTTTTTACACAATCTTTCTTGACATCATTTCCTTTCTACACGGTTAAAAAAATCCAACTAATAATAAAACATAATTTGTTTGTCTGATATTGTATTATACAATTGATCTGTATGTAGTCATGTGGAAAGTGGTCAAGAGTGGCGGTCAAGAGGAATGTTAAAAACCATCCAGCCATCTAGCCATCCAAGTAATAAAGGATAAAACTAATTTGAATTTAAAGATCTTATTTTGTCTTTTCATTCATGTGACTTATTTTTATATAATCATTTATTTAAAACCAAAAAAAAAATATTGTATATTTCATCAATGTGAATTTCTTTAACAATTCTATTTAAATTTTTTTGACATTTGGGTCAATAACACACCCACCCACCACAAATATTAGTCTATATATCTAACTTTTTGTTAACACCATCGTCCATCAAATAGTAGCAATGATTTTTAAGTGATTTAATGAATGTCTAAAATTGATACTTTAATTTTTTTTTAAAATTTCAATTGAGTGAAGAAATTTCAGTGTTCCATATTTATTTGTATTTCAATTAAATTTTTCATTTTCAAATTGATATTAGATTTTATTAAAACAAAAAACAAACAAAAAAAAATTAATAATAATCAAAGTTTAATAAAAAGGACTTTGACAGCAATACTGCCAATATTTAAAAAAGGCATTTTATTGAAAAGAATTTATAGTAATAAAAAAACATATATAGGGTGTCCCAAATAAAAGCGCAAGATTTAATTTGCGTAACTGAAGTTTGTGTATATCTCGGGTATTCTGCATCTCATAAAGACGACCCATACCTCATTCGATGATCAATTTAATAAGGAATTAAATGCCATTCACTGTTTTCAAAAATATTCCTTTTTAGAACAGGAAACACAAGAATTCTCTTGTATGAAGGTATACGTATATGTCAGGTATTCTGGGTCCTACAGGTATGAATTATACCTCATTCGGTAGGGAATTTAATAATTAATTAAATAAAGAATGCTCCGAAAGAAACGCACAATTTGAATTTTGCGGAATTGTCTTTTTGACAACAGTAGGCGCTCGAAACTTGACAAACTGTCAATAATAATGTCGTTCCTTCCCGTAAAGTTCCATGACTATTAATAGCAACAATGGTAGATGACAGATGTGAAGATTTCAGTACTGTAAACTTAATGAAATGAAAATAGCACGACATTTAAATCTGGCGCTATTATGGGACACCCTTTAGTAACTTGCCCTATGGTAGAAACAAAAACCACTATACCCTTTCTACGATGATTATTTCAATGTTTAAACACTTAGTGACAAAACTAATATACCCTCTGGTAGTACCTACCATAGGGCATAACAATGTTTTGCTTCCAGCTAAACTCAATTCAAAATTCTTTCGAATTCGGTCTAATGTTCGGCCACTGTAATCTATTCTTTAGTGGATTGTCGCGCCTTTTTATTGAAGCGGAAAATAGCGAATGAAATTTTGTAGATAAGCTGAGCAATTGACACATGTTTACACTTTTTTTTTTGAAAATTTTATTTTAAAAAAATGGAAAAAGTAAAGAAAAAACGCAAAATTTTATCGGTGGATGAAACCTCAAAATTTATAGATGTTTGTAGGAATCATATAGAGGATTTAAGAGGAGCGAAAAGAAATTCCCATATTCTCGCTGAAATTGCAGAATTTCAAATGTCAGACAAATACTATGTTTTATGTGTGCCAACCCCTTTTTATACCATGGTACAAGGCTATACTGTAGTATCGATACTAAGGTATGAATACCCTATATGTGCCTCTACTATAAACCAATTCCACCTAAAAAGAAATGGTGTTATCTTTAAGTTTTCTAAAAATATTTAAGTTGATATTGTACATATATTATTAATTGAAGATTTTGTAAATTTATTTAATTATTTTTTTTTATTTTTTAGCCATTTTCATATAATTTAGAATGCAATTTAAAAGTGCATTACCATAAAATAAGCAAATGTATGGTCAACTACTTTTTATCCAAATACACAATGTTAACCTGTTCTCTCTCAATTCTTAAAAACTACTATAAAACTTCAACCTACATTTTACAATTCGTTAAACTTTAGTGTTTATTACTTCTTTTATTAACAAATTTTCTGTAACGAGATTTTATATTTTACAAATTTGCATTTTATTTTGCATTTTAATTTTTTTTTTTATGATATAATAAATGTAAAATATAAAAACTAACGTCATATGATACGAAGGCTAACCACAATATCTCTCCTGGAATTTTTTAGGCATTCAATATAAAATAATATAATCATCCATTTATATTATAAAAATATTTAAAAGAGACAAAAAGTTTCATATGACATCATCGCCAAATGTTGGATGGGTGTTTATAATGTACAAATACACTTTTGCGAATAAATTTACTAGCTTGACATGATTTTTTTTCATTAACACACAACATTATGTCCTATTCGAATTGGGTAAAATTATGCATATAATCTCCATTGTATTGTAAACTAGCGGCCCGTCCCGGCTTCGCGCGGGTGGAGATTTATTTTTTAAACATTAGAAGGGTTTTGTGCATGAAGCTAGACTACAGAGAATATTAGACGCGAGAGACATGAATGTAAGGATCATTGGATACAGATGTATGCGGAACAAATCTTTCCTCTTTATAATATTTCTATAGATTATATTATTTAAGTTTAAGTAGGGATCCCTAATTTTTTCTAGTAATAAATATAGCCTATGTTACTCAGGGATAATGTAGCATTCTAATGGTGAAAGAATTTTGGTAATCGGTCCAACAGCTTTTGAGTTTATTCGTTACAAACATATAAAAATACAAATTATTTAAGTTTTAGTAGGGATCCCTAATTTTTTCTAGCAATAAATATAGCCTATGTTACTCAGGGATAATGTAGCATTCTAATGGTGAAAGAATTTTTGAAATCGGTCCAGTAGTTTTTGAGTTTATTCGTGTCAAACATCCATACAAACCTTTCCTCTTTATAATATTAGTATGAAGTACTATATGATAAGGCTGGCGCAAACTAACGTCTGTGAATTCTTCTTTAGAAATGTGCAACAATCAAGAAATATAATTTAAGGATTTTTGAACTTATCATACTAAAACTATTGAATTTGAGTGCTCGTACATAAGCACAAGTATATTTGTGTCGCAAATATACTGTAAATATTTGTATTCAAAAAATACAACACCACCTATACAAGTATAAGACTTTTAACTTTTCCACTCTAATGAATTAGTTTGATATAAATTTGTAAGACAAAAATCCACGAACTTTAAGCTAAACTATGGCCTAAGTTATAGAACCATCATTTTTCTAACTATTTTCTTAAGTATACACCTCAGTTTAACCTCCTTTTGCAAAATAGCTCATAGTGTGTACGTCCATATGCGTATACTACGCTATTGTGTAAGGAAATTTTAATTTCACTTAACCAATACTGCTTATAAACGTCTTAGACTATATACATATGTATGTAGTAAATATGTTCAATATAAAAACAAAAACCTGGTCGGACAAATGCATCAAATGTAACGAACGTCTTTTGCAAAGAAAATGAATCTTTTTGATGAAAAAAAAACTTTATTCCCAAAAGATTAACTTATTTCCCAATGGCCTAATCAACTAATGGTATTGAATGAATTTCCGGTGAATCCTGTCTTATCTTTTCTATAGAAAACCCGACGAGGTAATAAATCTACTGACAGGGTGCATCTTTAATCAGTTTACATAGAATTGGTTGGTACTATTCGTGTTTTTTCCTTTCGATTAAATTTTGGTATGAACTGTGAATATCAAAAAAAATTTTAGTTCAATTAACAAATCACATTTCGAATACGACCTAATACTAACTAACTATATACAATTTTTTTTTTTTATAGCATGTGAAAAAAAGCTTGTTCTCATTTAGCATAAATAACTATGGCCATTGGAAAAAAAGCCCCAACACTACGCGACTTTTTAAAATTTTTATTTTTATTTTTAAACCGATTGTCGTTGTCTTATTCCAACATTTTTTTATTTGGCGGTTAAAACACCGCGATCGCTTTCAATTTGAATATTTTTCATTCAGTAATTTAATTTAATTTAAATTTGGAAGAAAAACAAGATAGATCTTAATTTTTTATTTCTATAAAGATTTGTTTGGAAATGTCGTTTTCGTACATTTGTCCTCAACAATTATTGACCAATGAGTTTTTTTTGTCCATAATAATATAAGATTACTAATGACAATGAAATCATTTACTGACACTTTATAATTCTTCAATAAATATTCCAAATGAATATAAAATATCTTATTTACGAGAAAAAAAATGACCACAAACAAAACTACTAGGTGGGGTGAAAAGTAACCTCCCTGACCGCCAGAATGCGCTGCTACTGCAAAAAAGGTTATGGTGCCTTGAAGTCCGTTCATATTTAGGCAGACATGACAAATTTCAGTGCGATACTGTCTTTAGTTTTGTTTTGACAGCCGATTGTTGTTGACGTGTTTGGCATCACGATTTTCGTTCTCTCATAAAACATTATTTTTTGAGAGGCAAAACAGCGAAGGAAACAAAAGAAAAGTTGGATAAATATTATGGGGTAATGCTCCGTCAGATTACACCGTCAAATATTGGTTTCGAGAGTTTGGTGGTGGCCGCAACTCCACTACCGATCAAGTCCGCAGCGGCAGGCCCTTCGATGCGGTTACAGAGGATTGTCATGGCATACTCTTCGTGGACTACCTCGAAAAAGGAAAAACCATCAACAGCGAGTATTACTGTGCATTATTGGAGCGATTGAAGGCCGAAATCGCTGCAAAACGGCCTCACATGAAGCGAAAAAAAATTTTGTTTTTGCAAGACAATGCACAAGAGCATCGCAACCACGGCTAAAATCAATGACTAACGGCTGCAATTGCTGTCGCATCCACTGTATTCGCCCGATTTGGCTCCCTCGGACTATTATCTCTTCCCAAACCTCAAAAGATGGCTCATCAATAAAAAATTCAGCTCACGCGAGGAAATCATCGACGCCGCGGAGGAGTATTTTGCAGACCTTCCGGAAAATTACTTTTCGGACGGGATTAAGAAGTTGAAAAATCGCTGGAATAAGTGTATCGAGCTAAAAGGGGACTATACTGAATAAAATAAAAAAACATTTTAAAAAAATAATTTTTTCATTCCCAAGGAGGTTACTTTTCACCCCACCTAGTATATGCCGGGACACTCATTTTACCCAACCAAAAAAAAAGCTAATGTTTATTGCATTTTTATACTAAAAATAACTTTGTTGCAAATTCAGTCATCCAATTTGAAATTTAAATTATTGAGTAATTATTTTGTTCAATACTAAAGATGACGGTATCTTGAAAATATTCCATTTTAAAAGGTTTAATTAACGCTTGTAGGTGGTGTCATCCAACCTCCATCATAACCTCTTTGAACACAATATTTTGATTGCACTTTCGACTATGACTCAAAATAAAACAACGAAATTTCACGTTTGTCACGATTTGATCTTAAAGTGTGCTAAATATAAAGATCATGGATACTAAATGAAATTTCACCTAAGTATATTTAATTATTTAATTATAGGATTTAACAAATCAACATTGTCTAGCAGTGGTTTTTTTTCTGCTCTCTCTGGTGGCGTCCAATTAATAGAGTCATTAGCCTGAAGCATATAAATATACAATTCTTCTAATAACAATCGTCTTTAACTAAAATACAACTGATTTTTTTTTTTCGTTTTGTTTTTCCTTGTTGACTTTTTATTCACAAAAAACATTAATCCGTCAATCAATCATCAGTCAATTGAATTACGATGCAAGAATTGTGTGTAATTAAATTGTTATCGATTTCCGTTAGAAAGTTGAAGTTTTTATAAAATTATTTCACATTTGAGATGGATTGAGAACACACCCAAATTGTAGCAATTTGATTTTCATTTTTAACTTCCATCCACATCGTTGAAGTGTAACAAGATTTGAAATATTCAAATTTCTTCGATTTACACTAAAGTTGCTTCTGATAAGTCTAGCTTAGCTTTAGTAATATTATGGAATATCACTTTTATGGCTCATTTCACTTAATTTATTTACTAAATGCATGCAAGTATGTTTGCATGGAAAAAGTTAAATAGGGGAAAATGAAGAACATATGCATGTGATTGCGTGGAAATCGTGCGGTATTTTCTTAATTCTTCATTTGATTATTATATTAACTAATTATAATCTATGCAATTTGCTACATGGATATAGAGGGCAACGAAGAAGCCGACAAACTAGCAAGGGGCAGGAACACCCTTCATAGGTCCAGAACCCTTCTGTGGAATCAGACCACTCATAATCCGAGGAATTTTAACGAAAGAAAAGGCGCCATAAAGAACCAAACACTAGGAAATACAACCAGGACTAAGGCAGACCAAATATCTCCTCGGGAAATAAAACTGCAAAAAATTCAAAGCCTTTGTCAGCACTAGCAAGAAGAATATAAGAGTACTGACAGGAATACTAACGGGACACTGCAGATTCAAAGCACACCTTAAAAAACTAGGACTTGAACTAGATAGCACATGCAGATTGTGCGAGGGAGACGAAGAGATCCCAATGCATATTCCCTCCGATTGTGAAGCACTCCTCCCCAGGAGAAGGAAACATCTGAGGGTATACTGCTTCTCCCCAAGTGAGATACAATGTCTTAACCCAGTCGGGATACTGAAATTCCTAAGAGAAATAGGCTCGGAGGAGGTGCTTTAGAATGGAAAGTCACCTTGCTACTCGATTGAAGAAGAAGGGGTATAATAGATCTTAAAGGTCGCAGTACAAGAACACCCTAAAACTTAATTTTAATCTTAATCCAATTTGCTATTTTCTAGAAACTCGATATTATACAAACAAAACAACATCATTTGTAATAATTGAGTTGTTTTTTTTTTTGAAAGTGGTATAAGTCCATTTTTTCGATTTCGAGTTATAAGCAACTTTGGAAAAACCTTCCCATTCAAATTGTACTAGACAAATAAAATATATATCGTTTTCTCGGCCTTTTTGAAGCAGAAAACTTACTATTAAATTATTTGCAAAGATAGTACTATATGTATATATGACTGTAACGTACTTAACTCAATTTTTTCAAAAATGGACTTTTACCACTTTAAAAAAAACGACTTAATTGTTAAACCTGTCAATGTCGTTTATTTTGTATATTTTGAACCAAATATTCCACCAAGTTTGTTAGAAGAAGATTGACACTCAAAAAATAACAACATGTGTTTACATTGAGTCCATTAAAAATAAACTACAACTAACCGACGCGTGCTTTAACTATGAAAAAGTTTTTGATACGGATCAGTTTAGAAGCACTAATATATAAATTGATAAAACACCAAGTCTACTATATTTACAATATCTATACCATTTCAGTTTCAAAATGAGAATAATAAACTTCAAAATGAGAATAGTAAACTTCAAAGTGGAATAGTAAACTTCAAAATGAGAATAGTAAACTTCAAAATGAGAATAGTAAACTTCAATATGAGAATAATAAAAAGAGAGCTCTCAAGAAAGTTGTCAAGTATTCTTAACATCAGAAACGAATTATCCGTCAAAAAACTGAGAGTAAGAGCCTTAGAAAGCCTTATGGAAGAAGGTCTGCAGACAATTACACCAACAACATGTGCCAATTGCATCGCAAGCATTCAAAGAAAATTCACTGCAGCTCTTAACTTAGAAAATATGTTATATTAATAAATTTAATTTAAAATATTTTGAATTAATATTAATTGTTTTAAATTAAATTAAAATAAAAAATCTAATATTGAAGTTTACTATTCTCATTTTGAAGTTTACTATTCCACTTTGAAGTTTACTATTCTCATTTTGAAACTAAAAAGGTATAGTTGCATTGATGTATTCGAAAAGAAATTTGTAGGAATTTGAAAAAACGTGAATATTGTCGAAGCCCGAAGTCGGAGATGAACTCGACATCTCACTAATGCAATCTCTAGTACTGAATAACGTGTAAATACTAAATAAATTCGCAAAAAGTCTCTTTTACACTAGACATTGTGTTAAAATTTCTTACAACAAACTTAAAATGGATAACCCAATCCCGAATTCTAACAACTCTCCGCCTTTCAACTATTTATCAACAATTTTAGTTCAATCTAAAAATTTATATTGTAATTCTGTACTTTTTAACTTCGTCCGCACGTAGGAATAGTTATTTAACGTAGACTTTCCCAGTACTTTGATATAGTGACGATGAACCAATTACCCATTTTTCCCTTAAAATTAATATAATCATAGAATAAGGTTGAAAATATGCATTTTTGATTGCACTCACATTTGGCATGCCGATCAAAGTTAATTTCTAAAGTCATACCCGCTACGAGCTGCGGCTACATTAGGATTAGTAGATTCTTGTTTGACTACTATGCTAAAATATTTAACTTTTAAGCCAGATACTTTTATAATAAAATGTTTGGGCATATTGCAAAAAAAAAAGTCGTTAATATGTTACTTTTTTTTTGGTGGAAAGGTAAACAATTTTTTACATGCAAATTTTTTTATTGATTGTATAAATGGAAATGGGAATAATTTTATTTTGGATACAGGCATTACATTATGAGACAGGTATATACCCGTTGGCTTTATTTGATCATCTTATAATAATATCCGTTGTTTTTTTTTTATCGATTGGTATATAATATCAACGTCTTTTTAAAGGTCACCTCTCACCCATTTCAGTAAGGTAATATTTAAACTTTGAGAATCTTGCAGAAAAAAACCGGTTCTAATCCAGCCGAAATATAAAAAAAACAGAAATCTCCTTCCAATCGAGTAATTTGATAGAGGGATTCGCGATCTTTCCAGGAATAAAAAAAAAAATCAACGAAAAAAACATATAAAATATTGAATGAAAAAGTTTTTTTTTTTTTATTATTTTTAAGCATAAAAATCATTTTGTTAAACGATGAACTAGTTTTCAAAGAAATACAAAAAAATGCAGATTTTTAAGTTCTTTTTAAGAGAGTCGTAATTAATCGTTAATTCTTAAAGTATGTACTCTCATTCAGAATTTAATCATAATTTTTTTATGTAAAGGGTGATTCATTCTTTACTTTTTTTTTTTTTAATAAAAATAAAACACTTAGAATTGAATGCAAATATCAAATCTTTATTATCAACTTTAAGCACATAGTATGGCAATTAATGTTTGAAAATAATTTCCTTCAAATGTTGACCGGCACTACGTTTCAGCTCGGCCAGTCTGGCGGTCCAATTTTCGATCATTCTCTCAAGCATTTCGACCGGATTCTCATGAATGACACGTGTAATGTTCGCTTCCAATGGTTCAATTGTCACTGGTTTATCGGCAAAGACTTTTGACTTTACATAGCCCCAAAGAAAAAAGTCCAAAGGTGTGATATCGCACGATCTTGGTGGCCAATTCACTGGGCCAAAACGTGAAATTAATTGCTCACCGAAATGATTTTGCAATAAATCCATTGTAACACGGGCTGTATGGCTCGTAGCACCGTCTTGTTGAAACCAAATATTGTCGAGATCACGGGCTTCAATTTCAGGTACCAAAAAGTCCGTTATCGTGGCACGATAGCGCTCACCATTGACGGTAACGTGGCCGCCGGCCGCATTTTTGAAGAAATACGGACCGATGATGCCCCGGCCCATAAACCACATCAAACTATTGTTTTCAATGGATGTAATGGTAGCTCTTGAAACTCTTGTGGATGCTCATCATCCCAAATACGGCAATTTTGCTTATTAACGTAGCCATTAAGCCAGAAATGAGCCTCATCACTGAACAAAATTTGGCTTGAAAATTCCGGATTTTCTTTCGTAATACAATTGAACGATTTGTAAACGTTGCTCAGATGTAAGTCTTGACATGATGAATTGCCATACAATACTGAACAAAAATGCGAAATCAGAATGACACTAGTCACGCGTGATCTGTCAAAAAAACCCTATTGAAAAAAAAAGTAAGGTTTGAATCACCCTTTATTATGTATAAGGTGATCCAATTTGAGTTTTATATGTTGGCAGTACTGTAAATTAAGCAGCTGTCGATAAGCATTTATTTTCAAAGTGTCAAATGTCAGTTTGCAACAACACATTTACAAAATGGATCGCTTAACCACCGCTTAATGAGTGTTACAGCACCAGGAAGTTGATGCTGATTTTTCAAAGAAAATCATCTTCTCTGGTGAGGCACTTTTTCACATCTCTGCGTGCGGGAGAGATAAAAAACCTCATGAGATTCACGAGACACCATTGCATGGCCAAAAAGTGACTGTGTGATGCGCATTATGATCAGGCGGAGTCATTGGGCCTTACTTTTTTGAAAACGATCAGGGTTAGACTGTAAAAATCAATGGTGAGCGATATAGGCGCATGATAACCGATTATTTATAGCACAAAATCGAAGATATTGATGTGGAAGACTTGCTACACAGCAGGTGCAACATTGGATGTTTTGCGTAAAAAGTTCCCAGGTCGAATTACTTCGTTAAATTTGTATATTTTATTTTGTTTTAAAGTTCAGAAAATGAAGTTGGATTACCTTTTATTTTGCATAAAAATATAGAACAAGTTTTAAGTATGTACTTGTCTTTCAAAGATCTAATGAGTATTGAAATTGCATTGAAGTCATTATAAATTCATTACATACATTTTTTTTAATTCATATGTGAATAAAATACATAACTAGTTAGTTGCTAATTATTTATTGTTAAAATTCGCACACCTGCGATACCAAAATAATAATAGATTCTTTCCGGTTGATCTTATACCTTTTTCTATACCTGAGTAATTTTGTATATTATTAAAAAAATAGATTCTCAAGCATACCGTTATTTTTTTGTATTTATTATAAAGGTAATAATACACGTTCGAAATACCCTAAAGAATAATCTTATTATGATTTACATACTATACTATAATACAGTGCAAGCTCAATTCTTGGAACTAATGATAACAACTCTTAAAAGTGTTTGGTAAAAAAAGGTGCACTTAAATATGGTAAGTCATGATTAAAATTGTATAGCCTGTACTAATCGATGGTCAAATGGCAAACGACACAAACGTCATTGCTACAAGAAAAATACAATATATTAAAATTGTCGATATGTACTAATTTTGATATTATTTTAGCTCTGTAAAGAATTTAACTCATTATTAGTGTTTGTAAAAATACTGTATATATGGTACACATACTACATACAGCAAGAGTGCCCAACCTTTTTGTTTCCCTGGGCCGCATTGGAAGAAGACATGGTGTTTTGGGCCACAAGTATATTACTATGTATAAATCCAACATGTTGGTTCTAATTTTACATGTTTCCATGTTTTGTTTCATGTTTCATTCTTCACATAAGCCACCAGGTGACAAACAACAGAATAGTGAAGCTGAGCGAGCAACGCAAACAGAAAGCATTTACTACTGCTACTGTTTCTGTTGTTTGTCACTTGGCAGCTTTAGCGCGAGAGCGCAAACACACTCAGAAAAATAGTCATGCTTCAGTAACTTGAATTTTCGGGCCGCATTGATACTTGCCTTGGGCCGCATGCGGCCCGCGGGCCGCAGGTTGGACAGCCTTGACATACAGAGTATTTTTTACAAATACTAATAACGAGCTAAATTTATTGCAGAAAAAAAAACTGAACCAACAATGTATGACATCTTAAACCTCACTGCGTGAAGAAGGAAGATTACTATTAACCAAGAAGATTAATAGAGAGAAACACGTTCTTAATTTCCCTTAATCTTCTGGTGTAATAGTTACTTACCCTTTTTACGCACTGGGATTTAAGACGTGGCGATTATACGTTGGGCTGAAGATATATCAAAAAGGCATTGACATGGAGTACGTAATAGAAGCTTCCATTATAAAAAATTACTTCTTTGATTTATTTTTTTTTTCCTTTTGCTTTTTCGTGAACTTGAAGAATGGATTTTATTTGTGTTCTTCTTTAAGAATAAATAAAACATAATTTTACCGCGCATTTTTTTTTCTTAAACGGATTTTATTGATAGCAAACGCTAAAAGAAACGGCTGCGAATTCGAAAAGGTAATCTAATGAGTTCCTAATGAAAAAAAAAAATGAGAAATTTCGTTGATTAAAAATAATATATGTAATTTCTTTCTCGAGAAAAAAAAAACATTAGTCAACTTCCTTTTTCTGATCTTGAGAACAGTTTTTTTTTCGAATTAAATTGCATAAAATCATTTTTGCATAAATCCGGTAATAAACAATTTTAATTAAAACTTTTGTTTCAATTATTAAACTTTTACAAGGACAAGAACAAACGTTTTTTAAGATTTTCTTAAACTGTATTTCAGTGCCTACACACTATTTTTCGAATTTATTCATATTATAATTATTTACAAAATAAGAAAGAAAAAATCTTTTTCTTATTTATTAAAAAAAAAAAAATAAATGTCAAGATATTAGCACAACAATAAAAAGAAAAATGAAAAATTAAGCCGGCTTAAATTTAGTATAATCTTTATTTAAAAACTTTTTCGTACGGCAAATGCTTATTCATCTTAAAAAATCCGATTTAGTGTGAACAGTCGCTTACAAAAGATAAAAATCAAAATTTCGATTGCAAAATCTTTGAAGATGTTTTTGAATATTAAAATAAATAAAAAATATTCGACTGAACTGAAGGCAAACTTAGCAAACTTAGAAATTGGGAAACTATGGAAAAGATTTTATTATTATGGTGTACACATCCTATGGTATGATATACTATAGGCGAGGTATGAGTAACTAACTAACAAGTAACCTGGTTTCTTTGTTCTGATTGGTGTAATTGTTTATTCACTAGCTTTGGGTACTTTATAATTACTCATACTTCGCTGTAGGTTAAGTTAAGTATTATAATGTATTTCAGTCGAAACGGGATAGTGCCGAAAGAAATATTGTACATAGATTCAAAGTAAAATTTACCCGGCTTTGTCAGGCCTTAGACCCTAATAAGATCTAAAATATAACTATAATCTAACCGTTCGTTTGATTACAATAAACAAGGCAGATGGTGTTACAGAAACAATTGAATAAACTCTCATAGGAAATACCAAACAGAAAGATTAAGGTTACTTTACGCTTGTATCGCACCTTTTTGTACGAGCACGATAACTTAATAACGACTAACCTAATTTGGCTAATTTGGATATAAAGTTAAATTTTAATCAGATGATGAACTGATTCCATGTTAATTGGAATATTTCGTCTCAGAAATCTTTGCTGAATTGTCTTATCAAATATTTAAGTTTAGTTTATCAGTTCTAGGGCCGGTTTGTTCACTCTTGGTTAATTTTAACCCATGATTATTCCAGAGGTTAACCATCGATTTCGTTTGATCATCAAAATTTTAATCAGAGAATCCATGGTTTCGTTAGTTAATCAACGATTTCGTTAATCAGTCGATTTTCCATGATTAACGCCATTTAACTCATGATTTACTGGAATTTCGTTTGTTCAGGCTTGGTTTTCAGACTGCGTTTCATTTTGGACATTATATTTTAATATAAATATAACAACATTCACTGAAAATATTGAGCGATACAAAATTAATAATAATAAAATGGAGTGATTTTTTTTTATTTTTCATTCTTTTTTCTTGTATATCTGTATTGTTTTATTTATAAATTCAGTTCTTTCGGAAATTGCATTTGAAATCTGTGGAGTAATCACGATAATGACGAAGATTACAATCAATTATTTAAAAATTCAAAAATTTAAATTAATTACGGATTAAAATTTGACAGATGCATTGGAAAAAATTGGAAAATCATTGGAAAAATGGAAAAATCTATGGTTTGGTAACCAAGGTGAAAAAAAAGTGAACAAACGTATTTCGTTAACCACAGATTCATCATCATGGATTAAGCAAAATCTGTGGTTACCTAATCACAGATTTGATCAAGAGTGAACAAACCGGCCCTTAATGCAAAAACTAATTGATCGATTTGAATAAAATTTTTAAAATATATTTGTGTTACAGAAAAAAACAATTTTATTCAATGTTGAATATGAATTTCCATTTCTACTATTGGGTACCAAAAACTCGGCTATAATCCGATTTTGAGTTTGTATATTATGTTTTTGGTATTTAAGTATATTTAGCTTCAGTTCACAACTAGCCTTGGAAGCTTTTTTTTTATATGGTTGAGGAGACAAATAGTTTTATTCATAACCAAATATTATATACTAAAAGTTTTTTTTAACCTCACTAAAAATCAGGTTTTTGATGTATTTTTTTTTCGTTAATAAAAGCAATATTATTTTTTTCATATTGAATTTATATCAGAACTCTAAATTTAGATTATTATGATATACAGGGTGTCTTGTTATACTTATTTCTGCGATTTCAATTTACAAAATGTATGAATTAGGTTAATAGTCTTTGGGTCATAATCTGATTGGCATGACTGTTTAAGTCTTCTCTAACTAAATTTAAACAAAATTTAGAGAGATAAAATACGAATTTATTATAATACTAGCGGCCCGTCCTGGCTTCGCACGGGTGAAGATTTATTTTTTAAACATTAGAAGGGTCTTTGTGCATGAAGTTAGACTACAGAGAATATAAGACGCGACAGACATGAATGTGAGGATCATTAGATACAGATGTATGCGGAACAAATCTTTCCTCTTTATAATATTTCTATAGATTATATTATTTAAGTTTAAGTAGGGATCCCTAATTTTTTCTAGTAATAAATATAGCCTATGTTACTCAGGGATAATGTAGTATTCTAATGGTGAAAGAATTTTTGAAATCGGTCCAGTAGTTTTTGAGTTTATTCGTGTCAAACATCCATACAAACCTTTCCTCTTTATAATATTAGTATGATATGAGGCAGATGCTTCAGGTATCGCAAATCGTCTGGATTGTTTATTATCACCAAATTCAATCCAGACAATTGAGCTCTAACTAAATAACTAAATAACTAAATGGCAACAGACCAGGTTTTTTTCTAAACTAGTTTTTTTTTTCTAATCTGTCGGAACTATAAAATACTTTCAATGAATCTTCAATTAAAACATAGATCTTTAGAATAGCAGATACTTTAGGAAACATTCTGTATATAAATTTAAATACAGTTTTCTTTTTGGAACAACTTGAAATTAAAAGATAAATTGACAAGATTTTTAAGAAAAATTAGTAACTATGCCAAAATATTTCTAGTACAACAACAAAAAAAAACCACTCCAAACATTATTTATTTAATAAGACATTTGAAGGGATTCTAGTTAAAGGAAATTAAGTAATAGAAACAAGGATTACAAACTGAAGATAGTGATTTTTCCATTCAAGAAGAGAACCTTCTCAAACTCTTCTAACCAGCAACAAAAACACCACACATCTTTCCGTAAGTAAGTATGACGACAATATGTGACAATCTTAAATTAATTTCAGGCAAAAAAAAAAAGATTTAAAATTTTTGTGAAATAGGTCAGAAAAGATGACGTTAATATCATAGTCTCTAAAATATGATAAAAATAAATAGGATCAAGTTTTGTTTAAAAAAAAAAAACAAAGAATAATGTCAGAAATGATTTGGGATTGGATTAAAATTTATATTTTTAGTATATGGAAAAAAATTTGGATAGACACTCGACCTGAGACTGAGATTGAACCGAATAGAAGTTTTCTGATAAGAATTTTATTAATTACTAGTGTTAATTCTAATTTACTATAATTATTCTATTTTAATTCCGATTAAGAAAAAATATATACATAATTGGATAAATAATCACTTTTTACAGAGCCGCATTTACCAGTAGGGCCCACTAGTCGCAATTTTAAAACCTTACTCCTCACAAATAAAAATATGAAAAACAAATTAATTATAGATGCATAATTAAATACTTATTTTTAAATACTAAATTCATAATATAAAAACTAGAGACAGTTGAATAATTTGTGAGGCCTTCCTCCTCTACCATATTTGGTACATATGGGTATCCCCTTTCAGTGGTGTTGTATCGTTGTATAATTTGGTATTGTAAGGCAAAGAAAAGTAGAGAAAAAGTGAAGAAACGAGACCTGGATTCGAACCAAGGTTTCATCAGTCTTATGAGGCGAGGTCGAGGTCTTAACCAACTAGACCATTCAACACTATATCTACCAGTCTGTTCATTTGCCTTTTCCTCTACTAAAAACAATATTATTCAAATCATCATCTTACAACTCGGCCAATCTGACATGTCAACCGCCCTCGACTGACCTCAGAAACATATCCGACTGTAAGAATCCAAATCACAAATACTGCAAATACACAAATACACAAAATGGCTAACCATTCCAAATCGGTTACACCACTCAAATAAATCCAAATACAACTCTGCACATATTCAACTTTAGCAGCCTTTTGTGAATAATACCCCACGTATTTTGTTTTGTTTATACAATAAACTTCTCAAATTCGAGAAAAATTATTAAAACTTATATTTTCGTAGTAATATCAAAGATATTAATAAAAAGAAGATGTGGAAAGTTCAAAATAGCTTTTATTTAACATAAGTAATTTATATTGGGTCTTATGACAAAAGTTTCATGCTCGTAAAAGTTCCTTCCATAAGATCTAATACAGTTTACTCATGTTAAATGAAAGTTGTTTAGAATTTTACATGTCTTGATTCATTTATATCTTTGGTAATATCATGAAGATTATGTGTATATTTCGCGTCTCTACATACAGAAAAATTTTGAAGTTATTAGCTAGTTGTGACAACTAAATTTTAGTTGTAACAATTGAATTTTAATTGTAACAACAGAAAATTCAATTACAATTTTATCTTCTGGCTCGCTTACCACAAATCAATTCAAGACCAAGTTTTACAGGTTTCGGAGATAATAACTTGTCATTCAATCAATGAGATATAATAATTAAACTCGGTTTTATCTCAATTAGCATTTAATATCTGTGTTCTTGTTCTTTTTTATACATTTAACGCCAGTTCTAATATTCTTCAGTCAATTAACGTGAGACAGAAATTAATATATTTCTATGAGTAATATATAAAAGATTATAGCAGGGAATTAATTTCAATTCATTTTCTAGTCGGCATGTGCTTTTTGTTCTTTTTGTAATGATGTCCATTTCCCGGTCCTAACCAAATTAAGTCTGTTTCAAAAAAAAAGAACAAGCTATAGAGCGCAAAGGACTATGGGAACTTCTACACATATCGATCAAATTATTTCTTAAAACAATTTATGGTTTATTTTGTACAAAAATTTCGAAGTTTTGTCCGAGCACCCAAAGTTATGCTCCAAATTTCATACAAAAAATTCGAATTTTGTTCAGCAGCAACCCGAAATTGTAATCGGATTCAATTGATTTTTGGGCACAATTGTTCTTTCATTGAAGAAGTATCTCATGCCAAATTTCATTGAAATCGGTCCATAAATAACGTTACAATATCCTGTAATGTAAAAACACAAAAAACCGAACTTTTGTTCGGCAGCTACCCGAAGTTTTAGTCCGATCAAACCCAACTTCTGATAGAATGGTTCTCTTGAGGAAAAAACCGCTCTCACCAATTTTCATGGAAATTGCTTCAAAAATACGGCCGCAATATTATACACGACAGACAGACCGACAGACAGGCAGACAGACAGACATTGGATAAAAATGATTGCAAACGATTTAAAATCTCATAAAACGTGGAGATTTGCATTTGATTCCAGTAACTTACTTCGTATAGAAGTTAAAAATGATCTAACCTAAAGAATGACTATTCTAAATTTCATGATACAATTTGTAATAGACATGTTGTTTTGAGACCTCGAATAGTATAAATGCGGCCCTGATTTTTCATATTAAAATTTGAAAAAAAAAAAATGGGACACGCGAAATTCACATTAGATTTTTGTTTTTATAATTTTGTATTTTAAATATTTATCTTTTAATTATAGTACTTACAAAGTTCCTATTTTTAGAATGTCCAAAAATTATTTATCCATAGAGAGTGTAAATAAATCCAAGAATTTGATTTTGTGAAGAACACTTTCTTAGAGAATCTTTCTTTTGTAGTTTAAAAAAATTCTAGAATCACTAAAAATTAAATCAAAATTAATAAAATCACTTTATTTTTTCATCTAAAATAAAAATCTTTCACATTTACACTAAAAAAAAAAAAAAAAAAAAAAATTAAGAATAAAAAATAAAATAAAAAGAAATTTATTAAAATCATAAATAAAATTTCTTAAAATTATTAAAAACACATTTTAGCACTAAAAGAAAAAACAAATATTTAAAAAGAACCGATTTAAAATATTTTCTTTCTTCTTTAAATTAAAAGATAACCGAATTAAAATACAAAAAAGTCCTTTTTAAAATAATAAATTTAATAAGATTCACTAAACAACTGAATTATAAAAAATAAAAAATAACACGCGATAATTCTCTTTCTTACTTTGATATTTGGAATCCAAAAAAATCACCTAAACTCGCGCAATACTCAACAGCAACTGGTGTGGTTTTTGAATTTGATTCTTTTCCTTTGTAGAAACGGCAGTTGGTAATGTTGATAATATTTTGTTGGTATACATATTCGATCCGGTTCCGGTAGCGGGTTGAGGTATATAAACATGTTTATATACACGGGAATGAGTGAAGAAACTGAAATAATTCAATAAAATGAAACATTTTTTTTGTTTCAAAGATACAAAATTTTATACAATCTAAAAAAAAAAAAATCTAGTCCATAAAATTAGTTATTGATGAATTCATATGTTGCTAGCAACATTTTTATGATGTCATTCCTATTTAATACAGTCGTATACAAAATTGTTTTAGTGGACATTTTATTAAAGTTGATTTTTAGAACAAAATATAATCATTTTTTATTAAAAACAAAAACAAAAAATATATTGCAAAAGAATAAATTCGATAATTATATTAAAATTAATAGTACATACTTGGAATTGATATTGTAAACTACAGGGTGAGTCACAAATGTTATGACCATGGTCAACATAATCCAAAGAAATAAGATATTAAGGTATTACAAATAGTTTTAAAAATGACGTTTTTTTTTTTTATTTAAGGGTTAGTACTGCTTCTTAGCGATAGAAGTCTTGGGACGCCGTGTTTAAAATATACTTTTACTACTACTTTACTTTACTTTATGAAAAATTCTAGAAACAATATTATCAAAAAAAGTATTTTTTATATTAAAATTCCATTTTAATAAAAAGCATATCAAAAAAATACTTCAAGAAAATATGCGTATACATACGAGAATCACTCTTCCTGAGTATCTATATTCAGAGACATGATCCCATTGATTGGCGTGTCCAATCTGCGGCCCAGCTGAAGTTTTCTGTGACCTTTCTGAAATATGTAGGTAGCTGTATTTTTGATTGCACATTAGATGAGCAAAATATGATGTTTTTCTGCATTTAATCCTTGAAAAGCAAATCTTGCTTTCTTCACTGTTTTTTGACCATTTTTTAGAGAATTTGTTGTATCTATTGAACTGAATTCTTTACTCACATTAATGCGTGAAGGTAAATCATTATAGTGGATAATATAAATAAATAATTGCACTGCGCCTAAAAATATGCAATTTTAAGCAAATTTATGGAAACACTAGAATTTCTGAAAGATTTTCCTTCTGTTACTGGGAGTCCTAGTAAGTTTATAACTTTTTCGTCTTTAAAATTAAAAAGAATCACTTGTTTCAGATTTTTGTCTTCGCATCCGTCTTAGCATGGGAAATGTTACAAGTAGTTCTTAAAAAGTCGCGCTTCTTTATTGATAAGTTGATTGGCAATCAAGTTGCTGTAAGTTGCTTTTAAATCTTACTCCTTGGAGGCCCAATCTGTAGAATTGATTTTTAAATTAGGTATAGGTTTGTTAGTAATTGATTCTCGATGAATACTTTAAATTCAAGATTAGTTTTTAAATATCAAGGTCCTAGACACAATAAGCAAAAATACCCGTTTCGATTCATCTGCTATCAAATACTTATTTTTAAAAGAATTTGTTTTTTAATTTTAAATTTCAAAAATATGTAATAAGACCCTTTAAAAAGCAAAACAATATTTATATAATATGCGAACATAACGAAATAATATTTATCAGAAATTGAATGGGGAATAAAAGACACATTATTCAAGTTGTGGGTGGCTATTTTTAATCTATATTAAAAACATCGTGACAATATTTTCTTGGCTTCTTGGTTAAGTGTTAGGAGATCTGTCAACAAATATCATATAGAATAAAATATATTGTGCACATGTAGAACATAGTTCCTAATAGATGAAATAAAAGGGAATGATGTCGTCTTTTAATACAAAATTTAAGCACTTTTTCTATATACTAATCGTCCAGAAATAGATCTGATCGACATTTTCTTCGACCTAGAACAACTGTAAGGTAACGTTTCTCTATTAGTACATCGAAAAAATGGAAATATTCTGAAATATTTGTTGTCAACAGAATGGTAGACAAGATTCATAATATGTGGCCACAAGTGGATACAATTTTAAACTTATTGCCAAGGCTGGGTCACGTTAATGATTGGAAACACATATTTAGGGTATGTTAGAGGAAATATAATATTAAGTACTATTAATCAAAAATTTTGATAAATTATACTAATTTTTAAAAAAAATATTCTATCAATACCAAATAATTTCTACAGTAAAACCTCGTAGATTGATCCACTTCGCCATGAGATCAATCAATTTCTATTTAATGGAAACATGTATGAAGATCTAAGTGTCCCCTATCGCCAACAAATACGGCATGAGAAAAGGTTTGTATTGTATTGTATTGGAGGAGCACAGTTGCGTGCCTTAGCACGTAAGCCTAACTGGCCCATTGTGCCTCCTCCTAAAAAGATTGGTTGAGCGGCTAGGTCTCTTCCCCGAACCGGTTTGTTCTTCTAATGAAGGTCAGCACCATAGTTAGGTCCAAGTTAGCTAGCCCCTCCTTACTCAGGGTGCACGCACCCAGTGTAGCAAGTCTGGTTCTAGAAAAGGCCGGGCATTCACACAAAAAATGTTCAGCTGACTCATTTTCTTCCAGACAGGCTTCGCGCAATGGTTCTAAGGGTTTTACGCTCGGGTCCCATCAACATTCTCGTCCTTCGGCAGTCCGGCCCAATCAGTATCATTTTTGCTTTCCTACACTGATTTAGCCCTTTCCACCTCTGTTGGTGGAGGAGGTTTAGTTCCCTACTGAGCTCCTGTTTGAGGCCCGAGTAGGTCCACCCTACCGAAGGTTGAGGACCGTAAAACGGCGTCTCCGACTCCTCTCTCGCGAAAAAAGTTACGGAAATCTGTTTTAATTGATGATTTAATAATTTTAATATATTCATATAAAAAATATTGTTTTCAGTAATTGCAGTTTTATCCGATTATGTAGAATAGGTTTATCACTTACTTTTTGTTCCACAAATTTGAATAGAATTTTACACCGAGTTTAAGCACATACAAAATGTAAGTTTATCGAAATTAAGACCGCTTTAAACAGGCCTGTCAACTAGTTGTATAAATATTATCCCAGTTTCTGATGTATCTGTCCCATTTAAGAAACGCCTGAAAATAGGCATTTTTATAATTTTTCAATGGAGAGATCGTTTGCTTGTTTTGTCTGTGACTCAAGAGGTTCAGCTGAACCGAGGTGTAGGGAACAATTTTCTTCCTTCTATATATATAAATTTTGTTTGACAAATTGTTACATTTTCTATATTTTCAGATTTTACCAATTACTTTCTGTCCTCTTACAAAAAAATTGTCATGCTAGGAATAATGCTGAGGAATAATGCTTTTAACGATTAAGCACGGTATATACGACACCCTGTATATTTTATCATCATTTTTCTACATTTATCTAGAACAGGGTTTTAGGTTAGTTTCACTGCATTTCATCAACATTAAAATCTACATAGACAAAGTTTATGACGTAAAGGATCTGTAAGCACGCAATCCAAATCAAAATACATGTACTTGTATAAATTTTGTCTATTTACATAGAATATTCAAATAAAATCGACGATGACAACATTTTCATTTTGCGCCACCATCTACGATATCTACAGAAATATTCAAACGGAACGAATTCATATCCGTTTTGTTCCTTCAAAGAAGTTTTCCTTTTTCCTATTTGATAATATTATATTATAGACATTCTAAAATTAGGTTAATCATATTTTCTTCATCATTTGTCCTCTCTTTTTTTTTGTCTTCTATCGAAACTCCATAGTTAAGAATATTACTTTATAATCAAATCTAGTCAATTGAAACGACTCTGCAAATCCTTTTCGTTCGACTCTATTTAT
This sequence comes from Xylophagus ater, assembly GCA_963422695.1. Classification (NCBI taxonomy): domain Eukaryota; kingdom Metazoa; phylum Arthropoda; class Insecta; order Diptera; family Xylophagidae; genus Xylophagus; species Xylophagus ater. Next base: position 17,411,351 of record OY730481.1, read on the forward strand.
ATTTCGATAATCAAAAACTAGAAAAAGATACGTATTTATGCTTAACAATTATTTTACAGTTCATTTCATAATTATTCATTATGTACCCTTACAGAGATTAGGCTGTAACATTTCGGTGTAAATATCTTATTGGGGATAGTCTCCCAAAATGTCTCTTCTCAGAAATAATATTTATTTTGGGAACATTATATAAATTTACCATTGGTATATTAAAGCTATAGCGATTCTAATACATATATTTTGCTTTTACCTTACGAAAAGGAACAACACCTTTGCATGTTCGCATATTACTCTTTGATGAATAAATTTGTTTGACCGCCTGCAATTTTCATCGTCATCCTCATCAACAAAATTATTCAAAAGGTGGCTGTGGGTAAACTTAACGGCATGTCATTTGACCGAACAACATAAAAAAAGTGCGGTCACTAAAAATATATGGAAAGGATTAAGGCTATTGACCTCATATTATCCAAAGAAAAAAATCGAAAATTCATGACTACTAGGAGGAAATTGTAAAGTAAGAAAAAAATTCTAATAAAGTTTAGCAAATAGGGACGATAAGGAGAACACGCCATGAATTGATTAAAGTTGAATTATTTGCACCTTTAAATTATAAAAACAAGCTTAAAGGCATAGAAAATAATTTCCTCGAGTGTATAATGAGGAACATGTTTAAGTTAAGATTTTAAGGATATTAAAAGGAAAAGAAAATTCTAGAGAAAATCCAAGAACATTTTTAATGATTCCGTGACTTAAAAATACTAGAAATTAAATTTGTATCCAATTTTCCTATTTTGAAAACAATTTGAGTAATTTGTTGTTTCAGATATACAGAGCAGAGAAATGATTAAAAATGTGATTAATTTAATAAAGGAAAGCAAGCCACTCAGTCAGTCCTCTTGCAAGGATATTCACAATGATCTTGAACATATTATATACTTTCTTTTTATTTGTTTCATAACTTGTAGTGGACCAATGTTTTCAGCTCTGTTGAGATACCATTCAATCGCTGTTTTATGCTTCCACTGTCATGTGCTCGGACTAAAGTGTGCCTATTTTATGGATAAGTACAGGATTTTGATAGCATGAATGATACTATATGAGAACTCTGGACATGGATTATTGCAGTTGATGAAATGTTGAATCTTAAACTATACATTGTACAAATCGACTTTATCTGGTAGACATATTTCATTTCGATGTATTGATCCCATTTATATTAAAAAAAAATTCCGTATAAAATCAACACATTAGTAATATATTCCTAGGGATGGATAATATAAGATAAAGATGAAAATTTGATAGCAGTGATTAGGAAATCACTGCAAGCTATTTGCCTGTCTTTGAAAAAATTATGAAATGTCGTAGAACCACGATATCAGATCAAAAAACGTTCAAAAATTCTATAAGAAATTGTATCAATAAAATAAAAAATACATATTTTCAGGCGCGTATTAAAATCATTTGTGATTATGACAGAGACTGAGTTATTGCCATATTTATTTAATTCAACTGATCTGTGAGTTTTTAAATAAAGGTCCCAAAGAGGCTGAAGCTAATAGTTGCGACAGATTAGGAGAAAACTACTAAAAAAGAGACTATTGTAGAACTATTGAGGATTTTTTTGAATACAAATCTCATAAAAGAAAAAAGAAATTTAACAAACAAACAAAGTATTTTTTTGTGTTGCGGGACCCTTTGTGATGCGCGCCTCTAGGCTGCATCCTAAGTTGCCTAATGGGAAATTCGGCCCTGGTTGACAGACCTGGTCAGGTAAATAGGTCTACTAAGTCAAATTTAAACTTTGACAGACTACAAGTTTAATTTAGTTTTTTTGTTGAACTATATGAGCCTGGGCTGTCCCAACTTTAATGTACTCAAATTGTATACATTATTATTTTTCTTTCTTACACTGTATTGTAAGCATTATGGATTAATTATTAAAATACAGATTTAGATTATTTACTTATTAGTAGTATTCTTAAAAAAAAAAAAAACTAACGAAAATGTCGTATTTCAAGATTAATATTGAAGAACTATTTTTATGCGATTATTTCCATAAATTTTTTGAGCCCTATGTGAAACTACATTACTATTTAAACCATAAATTTCCAAAACTAATCCACCCAGATTTTAACTTTGTAATAAATACGGTAGGTCTCTACTATATCTACATGTATGTACATAAAACCCCGGGACGCATCCGTATATATGCTGTTGATCAAACAAACAATTCAATACAAAATAATAGTACATCTGCTTCTAGGACCTTTGTTTTTTTTTTTTTGGTTATATTTTTCCTATCATATCAAATTTATATATATCCGTAAAAATATCCCACCCCTTCGTGACTAATACCAATAACACAAGACTTTACAATATAGTACATATAAACAAATTCCGGTAACTTAAAATGCACCCTTCCGATCATTATATGGCACTTTGAAGAAATTAATTCATGTTTGGAAAATTATATACATATACATAGTTTTTTTTCGGGTGTTAGGGGATAAATTTTTATAGCATACAATGGATATATAATTTTGGAAATTTTTCACCTTGTCCTTTTTTCATACACATTATAGATATGTTAATAAATCGACACTAAGAAGGACCTTTATTTATATCATAGTATTTACAGGGTATTCCAATTAAGGATTTTTTTTTAAATAAAACTCATTCTGATTATGACACAATTTTCTCAAATCATTATTAAGAAATAATTACCATAATTTGTAAGAAATTGTGAAATATTCTTAGTGCACAATATTAATTACTCGAATTGTCTTATGTTTCTAAGTGTCTTTACTACCACCCCACATGGAAGTCACAAGAAATAAAGTTCCCCATGGTGCAAAATAGACCCTTAGGGCCACAGTGCATTACCTAGCTTACAGTAATAATATTAATAGTACCCTGTAAGAAAATTATGAACCTATGGTAAGGAAATATATAGAATCACGTGTGTTTAGTTAGGAAAAGAAAGGGTGCTGACTGAAGGGATCTATAAAAGGATCAAATATTCAAAAAATGACGAGTATCATTAATAATATTTAGGATTTTATAAGGGTTGACTGGAAACTACAAAATAACATATTTAAATTTATCATTTATCTAATTTTTGTCGAACTTTATTCTGGGCTAACAAAAAAATTATATGAAATATTTTTTACTTGATATATTTTTTTGAATTTCAATAAAATTAAGGAATTTGATTGAATTGCATATTGAAATATATTAATAAAAATTAACGTAAAAATACATATATTGTGTATTAAAAATTCTCGATACATTTAGAGCAAGGGTGTCCAACCTTTTTGTTTCCCTGGGCCGCATTGGAAGAAGATGGGGTGTTTTAGGCTGCAAGTATATTACTATGTATAAATCCATATCATAAAATGAATGTGATGCTTGCCATTGAAGTTGAGAAACTAAACCGTCAATATCTGGTTCGATTGACGTGGTTGCAATTGTCAGGCAGTTCTCAAGGTGTTCATCCAACATGTTGGTTCTAATTTTACACTTAGTATGTTTCATTCTTCACTTAACCCACTAGGTGACAAACAACAGAACAGTGTAGCTGAGCGAGCAACGCAAACAAAAAGAGAATTTACTACATAACGAAGGAGCTTTCTGTTCTGGTCCCTTTTTCTGTTATTTGTCACTTGGCAGCTTTAGCACAAGAGCGCAAATACACAAATCATTCCTCAGAAAAATGGACATGCTTCAGTAACTTTGTATATTTTCGGGCCGCATTGATACTTGCTTTGGGCCGCGGGTTGGACAGCCTTGATTTAAAGGGTTCATAAATAATGCAAGGTAAGATCAGATAATATCAGAAATATCGTAATTTTCACTCAGGCTATTCCTTCAAAAATGATGGATTATGCGGAAGTTCAAGTGTCAGGGTGCATATTTATATATATGCTATAATCACTTACTTTACTTTAAAAAAAAACAGGAAATATTGAGAAAAATATTAAATTTGACCAAGAACTTGACTTTTACAGTAGAATAATTGAAAATCGATAATTATGGATTGCAAGCAATATTCGTTCTTTTTAACCAAATTTAATCGTGAAACATTTTTACAAACATCCAAGAATCCTATATACCATAAAACTGGCAATAACGAATAATTTAAGTATTACCAATATTCATGATAGATGCAGAGGTTTCCCCGTCACTTTGTTCAACTCACTACTTATACAGCATGGAAACCTTCTAGATCTTTTGTAAAATGTCACAAACATCAAGATGACAAGTGATTATTTTGTTAAGAGTTCGACAATATTGTATAATATTCTATTTGATAAAAACATATGCTAACTAAAAATCGGCCTATAGCCAATTTTTTGATGCCCTATGGCAGAAATGGGACAGAAAAAAAGCCAAATCTAATGCTATTTCAAGGGTTATTCTGCATAGCTTTGGTTTCGCTTTTTCAAATTTGCACTAATTCGCAAGTAACCTAGGTCCTAATGGCATAAATCCATTCCGCAAATTTTATTCATATCGGTAAATTAGTTTTTAAAGTACATCGGAAAAACTTTATGGATAGGCTTATTTTCTGCTACGAATATTTCTTTCCACATTATCCTTGCAGCGATTTTATTAAAATGTAGCACAATATCGCCTATTTACGTAATCAATGTATCGAAAAAATTTCAATAAAATTGATATAGAAACTTTCCAATTAAAACCGAAAAACCATTTTAAAAAATGAACAAAGCAAACGATAGCAGTGAACTTAAATTTTCTCTATATCGGCGGGACCACTATGGAACTTTCCCGATAATATCATAAAATATTCATTTCAGTTCGCCTATTCTAAATGTACATTCCAAGTTTAATGAAAATGTGACTACTATTGGCCGAATTATTAAGGTTTTTTTATTTTGCACTCCCGCAATCCCAACCGAGGGGAGAGGCATTCTATCTTTTCAGTTGGCCTATCCAGAATGTACACACCAACTTTTAAGAAAATCCGCCCATTATTGAGTAATTTATTGAAGTTTTTCTATTTTAGCCCCCACAACCCTCTATCGAGGGGAGACATTTTATCTTTTCAGTTAGTCCATCCCAAACGTACTTTCAAAGTTTTATTAAAATCCAACTATTATTGGGCGAATTAGGGAGGTTTCTATATTTCCACCACAACATTTTTTAAAAAAGTTTTGCGCATTAATGTTACCAGAAGTGAATTCCGTTGAAAGCTTAATATGTTCTGATTTCGACCTTAGTACACAAGCTGTGCAAATCTCATCAAAATTGGACATGCAGTTTTGGTTTTAGAACTATTGCAAAAAAGACTATATTTGGACAAAACGTATTTTTAGACAGTGCTACCATAGTCGAATATGGGCCAAAAACTAACCAGTTCTAAGTTAGGGTCAAATATAAATTTTATCGAAATTGGCCTGGGATTTTAGTCTGAACCGTGCAGACAAAATTTTGTCGTTTTTAGACAATAAAATCGTTACCAAATAGTATTGCTATATACTAATTTCGCCCAGAATATAACACCATCTCGCATTTGACACAACACCAAAATGGTGAAAGGTTCATGAAAATCGGACCATCCATTTAGATTTTATTAACGATTTAAAGAAGCAGACGGACGGACAGACGGACATGGGGGTAATTATTTTTGATGAAACGGAGTTTGCACTTATTTTCATCTTTCTAGCCCTTCTAGAATAAAAGTTAGCTTTTCGCACGATTATAGTACTTTACTATAAACATTCGTTTATCGAGAAAGTAAAAAATGACAAAACTTTCTGGTCAACATGGTTTTTGCTTTTAAACTTCGATTCCCCTTAGCCGATTTTGCTGAAATGCTATACCAAATCGAGTTAAGGAATAATAAACTTACATTTTCAATTTCATTTATAGGGAAATACTGGGTAAAGATCCTGTGGAATTTATACAATCCATTCGCTCCCTATTGGCGTTGGATTGGTTAGAAATTTATTTTTCAATTCATTTTTTATTTTATATTATAAAGAAACTTATTTATTTAAAATTTTAAAAACACAATTTATTAAAATCAAATTAAGTTATCCTCTAATAAAAAATACAATTTATTAAAAATGAAATTAATTTATCTTCACATAAAAGTTATTTAGTTTGTTTTAATTATTTAATATTTTTTGTGAAAATTAGATCCGACTCGTTTTAAGAATATTTCAAAACTAATTTTTCTAACTGATTTTACATTTTATGAAAATTCAAACAGCCTACCTAATTAGTAAGGAAAATCATTTCAATTATGGCTACTGAATATTAAAAGAAAAAAAGAAACGCAACAAGTATTTTTTCTGAAAATATAAACAAGTAGTTTTCCACCAAATTGAAAGTAGTTAAAAGCCGCCACAGTACTCCCCCTCCAGTGAATCGCTAATGAACGTTAACCATTCCACCGAGTTGGAGGCTTGGAAATGCGTCCGAATCGTGTTTGGGTCGAGTCAGTTTTTTCATCTAGGAACGTAACTTTTTTGTTAACCTTTTCAGTTGGTTCCGTAGGGCTCTCGAAGGTAGGCTTATTAACTGCTTCAAAACTTTCGCTAAAGAAAGGTTTTAATCTATTAATCGAAACAGTTTTTTGGACATTTTTGATTTGAAGTGTAAAATATTTGTCATTTCGATTAATAACCTTAAAAGGTCCTTCGTAGGGTGGTTGTAGTGAGGCACGCACCGCGTCTGTTCTTACAAAACATGAGAACAGTTAGTTAAATCTTTGAAAACAAAAACTTGGCTGTGTCCGTGTCGTGACGGTGGTGTTGGTCGAATGGTGTCGAAATGATTTCTAATTTGTCGAACGAATTCGGACTGGGATATGTGTTTTTGTGTAGTTTGTAGAAAATCTCCCGGTAAGCGTATATTTGTACCGTACACTAATTCAGCTGACGTAGCGTTGAAATCTTCTCGATAAACTGTCCTCAAACCAAGTAATACCGAAGGTAGAGACTTGGTCCATTGTCGATCCCCCACACACATAATGGCTGCTTTTAGTGTTCGGTGCTACCTCTCAATCATGCCGTTACACGCTGGATTGTAAGCCGTAGTACGACTGCGTGTGAATCCCAGAAGGTTCGACAGTTCAGAGAAAAGTTCGGATTCGAACTGTGAGCCGCGATCTGTGGTGATGGTTGATGGTACACCATAACGACATATCCAATGGTTATAGATGGCATTGGCCACTGTTTCAGTTTTGATATCTGGGGTTGGTATAGCCTCAGGCCAGCGAGTAAAACGGTCGATTAAAGTCACACAGTATTTGTTATTTTCTGATGGAGGCAGTGGACCTATTATGTCCAGATGAATTTTGTCGAATCGATTTTCAACCAGAGGAAAATTGCCAATTGGACTTTTGACGTGCCTAGATATCTTTACCTTTTGGCAAGCTAAACAGGATTTGGCCCAGGAACTGACTTCCTTTTTGATTGAAGTCCAGATAAAGTTTTTAACAACTGCTTTAACGGTTGATCGGATGCTTGGGTGGGCCAGATTATGGATACCATTGAACACAATTCGACGAAATTTGGGTGGGACGTATGGTCTAACGTTTCCTGTGGAAGTATCACAAAGGATTTTGATATCGGAACGGAAAACAGGAAATGGTTCGAACTTGAGATTATGTTCGTTTTCCATTAGTGTTTGCAGTTCAGAGTCCCCAATTTGGGCTTCCGCCATCAGTGCATAGTTAATGCTTTCGCACACGGAAAACTCGGAAACTCTAGAGAGTGTGTCGGCCACAATGTTGTCACGTCCAGATATATGTCTGATATCTGTGGTGTATTGCGCAATCAGATCGAGATGCCTACATTGTCGCGGAGATGCCTTGTCTAGATTTTGTTGTAAGGCGTAAATGAGGGGTTTGTGGTCAGTGAAAAGAGTGAAAGCACGTCCCTCTATCCAATGTTTAAAATGCTTGATGGCTGCATAACCTGCCAATAATTCACGGTCGTAAGTGCTATAGCGTTTTTGTGTGTTAGTTAATTTTCTTGAGAAAAAGCTAAGGGGTTGCCACGCTTTTGACACCTGTTGCTGTAAAACAGCACCAATCGCAGTATCAGAAGCGTCGACCATTATCGCTAGCGTTGCACTTAGTGATGGATGTGCAAGATGTGTTACCTCGCACAACCGTGTTTTGGTTAATTCGAATTGTTGTCTGGATGAATCTGTCAAGGTGATTTTCCGTTGGTCATTTTTTTTTACTACCCTTGAGGAAATCGTTAAGCAATGCTTGCTCGGTTGCAGCTTGGGGAATGTAAATTCTATAGAAATTTATCATCCCCAAATATCGACGCAATTCCTTAACGGTTTCTGGTAGCTTGAAATTAGCGATAGCTTCAATTTTGCCTTTAGCGGGTTTAATTCCGAAAGCCGAAATATCGTGTCCGAGGAAAGTGATGACTGGGACAGCGAAAATGCACTTACTTGCGTTAATGACGAGGCCTGCAACCTTAAGCCGTTGAAAAACGGTTTCCAAATGTTTAACGTGCTCTGCCATATCACTGGAGGCAATGAGTATATCGTCGATATAGGGAAAACAAAAATTTAAACCGCGTAAAACAGAATGCATGAACCGCTGGAAAGTTTGAGCAGCGTTACGCAAACCGAAAGTCATGCGCGTGAATTCAAATAATCCGAACGGTGTGCTTATTGCCGTCTTTGGGATATCCTCATCACTAATCGGAATCTGGTGGTATGCTTTAACCAAATCCAGTGATGAAAATATAGTACAACCATCGAGTTGTTGCGAAAAGTCCGTTATATACGGAATTGGATAACGATCGGGCTTAGTGATGAAATTAAGAGCACGATAGTCGCCGCAAGGTCTCCAGTCGCCATTTTTTTTCATAACAAGATGTAATGGGCTCGACCAATCGCTACTTGATGGTCGACAAATGCCTTGTTCCAACATTATTGCAAATTCTTGCTTCGCAATGTTGGCTCTTTCTGGGTTCAAACGTCTACAACGAGCGACACATGGAGGGCCTGAGGTGACTATGGAATGAGTAACGTGGTGTTTCAATTGATTTAAAGTAGGCGCTTCGACGGTGATGGATTTAAATTTTTGTAACAATTTATAAACTTCGGGGGGACAAGAACCAGCGGAAATTGTGGTGAGTGAGTAGGAAGGTCCTTTTATCATTTTGGTAATGACTTCCAACTTGGTAAGAGGATCTATAAGTTTTTTCTTTTTAAGGTCTATCAAAAGTCCGAAATGATTAATAAAATCCGCACCAATGATTGGCTTGCCGACATTTGCGATAGTAAAGCGCCATTGAAAATTTCTGCGTAAACCTAAATCCAAAGTTAATACTCTATGGCCGAAAGTCTCTATGATTGTTGAATTAGCTGCGAACAGGTTAAAGTCGCTTCTATTGGAGGTGTCTTTGTAGGTAGGAGGTACGACAGACACTAAAAATTGTAATTTGGTAGTTGGATCAATTAAAATAAGGCGATGACTATTAAAGCCAGAATCGCTGGCCATCGGCAGCGTAGCTGAACTTAGTTTTTCGAAACGTTCGATGTTTGGGACTGTTCGAAATTGCATGGTTGAATGCATTTACGAGCGTCAGTTTTAAATTTATAATGATACCAACATAAATCATATTTCTTTGGAACGGGACTTGACTGCGAACGTGAACGGTTTCGTTGCGTAATTGGCTTGCTTAAGAGATCGATTCGTCGGGTTAAAGAGACAACTTGATCACGTAATGATTTTATTTCCGCGGAAATTTGATCAGATGGTACTGACGAGGATGAAGAAGGATTATTTGAAATTGCGTACAAATTAGCTGTTTGATTTATTTCATCTATTTTATCCGCAGTATTGGCTAATTTGTCTAATGAGGTGTCGTCAATACTTGATAATATTTCTTGGGCATGTGCGGGCAAACGTTGCATCCACAAGTTCTGTAATAAGGCGTCTTGCACTTTACCGCCGCCTAAAATTTGCATCTCGCGCAAAAGTTGAGATGGTTTCTTATCACCTAATTGCAAACCCCTTAAAAGCCTATCAATCTTGGTACGCGCTGACTCACCAAGTCTTTCAATAATAGCTATTTTCAAATCCCCGTAAGAATTTGAGGCCGGAGGGTTGATAACTTTCTCGCGGACACATTTTATGGTTTCCGCATCGAGTGCTGCAAGAAGATACCCGTACTTGGTACCGTCTTGAGAAATTCCCCCGATGCGGAACTGTGCTTCCAATTGGGTAAACCAGACCTCAGGGTCTTCCCGATTGAAAGTTGGTGGTTTAATTGCGACTCGGTACATAAGAGTAACGTCTTCTGATTGGGCTGGAGGAGAAACACCGGCCACTGACATGGTAAGAAAACTAACACGGAAGAATAAAATATAAACAAACAAAAAACTGAAGAAAACGCAAATTTTGTCAACGACAGAAAATTCTCACTTGCTTTGAGGCAAACACACTCAGTAACGTAAATTGAAATGATTGTACACAAGTTTCTTAAAGTATTTGCAGTAAAGACAACAATAAATCGGATTGCATGTTTTTGAGTTATCTTGTACACGGACGGACGGATATGCATAAATCGATATAACTTTTGATCCTCTACACATCTAGCCTTAAAACCCTTCTCCGATGATTATTTCTAACCCCACGACTCTATTGGACTTATTTGAAGACATATTTTCAGTCGGACTGACAAAAAAGTCCAAATTTTAGATTCTCCACAAGACTTTTTTTTCAGTCCGACTGAAAATAAGGCTTGAAAAAAGTCTAATGAAGTTGCCTGGTAAGAGTTTAAGACTGTTCCACATTATCATCGCCGCGCATACAATATGGTTAACAAATTCGTTAATGCGTGAAGATAACAATGTGGAAGCGAGACGATTTCGCTAATGTACTCATATATGTTGGTTAACAAGTTAAATGATAATTGATTCGGTTCTATTTTGCTGTGAGGCAGTCATATGTGAATAGCTGTCAAATTATTTAGTTTTATAAACATGTAACTTTTAAATACTTAATCGCTGAAAATAAGTTCTTATTATTACAGAGTTTGCAAAGAAACAAAATATAAAATTAATTGCGCTTTTTGAAGCGAAAAAATATTCTGTGATATGAAAAAAATGATATAACAGAAAATTCAAGTTTTACTTGTAAAATGTTTATGCTGGAAACACATGTGCAGAATTTTGCCTGCTGCGAAATTATTATACACAGGTTTGTATGAGGCCGAACACATGTAAATTCTGCATGCAGCACAGCGCTGCAAGGTGTCTCGATTTTAACTTTTGCTGTGCAGAAAAAGTATTCCCAACGAAAGCATAAATTCGTTCTCGAAAAGAAAGTTTGACATTTAACAACAAACTTCATGGAAGAACATTTAATAGAGTTTGTGAAAAATAATAATTTTATGTACAACAAAAGAAGCCGATCCGTGCAGATATTCGTGCAGCGCTGCATGCAGAATATCTGCATATGTGTTTCCAGCATTAAAGTAATTGTTTTAAATGTCTATAATCATATTTTACAACTAATTGAAATTTATTTGCATTCATTATACACCAAACTAATGAAAAACATTAGAGACGGAGAAATCGGATTGGGTAAAAGTGTCAAATTTTCAGATGACTAGTCTGGACACAATCAATTAACCTCACATGAATCTTCTTCTTCTTATCTATTTACATTAACGAAATTTTAGCGATCTTGTATGCGCGGCGATGATAATGTGGAACAGCCTTTACACACTTCGTGGCAAAACTAACTAATAATACCTATGTTACCATAAGGTATAAAGACTGAATAATCATTAAAGTTTCAACTATTATTCTCGTACATACTTCAATCAGAATGATATAACTTCGTCAATTCTACAGATACCGATCTGATATCGGGATATATGTATTCTTAAAACTTGCAAGCTTTCAAAAAATGTGAAAATATAAAAATGACTTGGCAGATGTAGTCTCTTAATCGAGGACATATCTTGAAAAAGCGTATACAAACGCACAATTACGCAATTAACACTAATCTTTATGCCCTATGGTAGGTACTACCTTCCTTAACTTGGTTTGGTATTGCATTTCAGCTAAATCAATCTAGTGGGAGCAAAAATATGAAGGAAAAACCATGGTGAATTGGTGACCAAAAAGTTTTGTCGGTTTTTCATATGGTTTTTCGGATTTAATTCGAAAATGTGTGAAGCAATTTTGTTTAAATTAATTCCATTGGTTAACTACATAATTAGACGGTAGCATGGTATATTTCAGTAAAATCGGTCCATGGATAGTGGAGAAAGAAAAAATCCTAGGAGAAAATAAGCCTGTTCATAAAGTTTTTTTGATGTATTTTAAAAACTAATTGACCGATTTAGATAAAATTTGTAGATTAGATTTATGCTATTAGGCTTTAGGTTACCTGCAAGTTAGAGGAAATTTAGAAAGGAGGAAACAGAGCTATGAAGAAAAAACCTTGAAATATTGTGAGTTTTGACAGTGTTTCTGTCCCATTTCTACCATACCTATAGGCTATAGGCCGATTTTCAGTTACTGTATGTTTTTAAAATTTTCAAATTCTGTACAGTGTTTTTAAAAGCTGATAAAAATTCCAAAAAAATAGAAGATTTCATATTAGTTAAAATTCAACAAATAAACAAACCTAAATCAATAAACAAAATAAAAATAATTGATAATCAAAAGGAATTCGAACAAAATGATAAGAAGATTTTCTTTCTTTCTTATTAATTCGAATTCATTCATGAGAATCTTATTTTCTGATTATGTATATTTCTCTCCATTTGTATGCCCTATGGTAGGTACTACCAGAGGGTATATTAGTTTTGTTACTCCATTTGTAACACATCGAAATAATCGTCATAGAAAGGTTTTAAGGGTATGGTTGTGTTGGGAATGAAAAGTTATATCGATTTATGCATGTCCGTCCGTCCGTCCGTCCGTCTGTATACAATATAACTCAAAAAAGCGTTATCCGATTTTGATGAAATTTATAATGTGAGTTGCTTATTCCTTAATTTGGTTTGGTATTGCATTTCAGCAAAATCGATCCAGGGGGAGCAAAGTTGTAAACGAAAAACCAGGATGACCAGAAAGTTTTGTCGTTTTTTTGGTTATGGTTTTTCGTATTTAATTGCAAAATTTGTGAATCAATTTTGTTGAAATTAATTACATAGGTTAACTACATAAATAGACGATAACATGTTAAATTTAAATCAAATCAGTCCAAGGATAAAGGAGAAAAAAATAATCCTAGGAGAAAATAACCCGCTTTATAAAGTTTTTTCGATGTACTTTAAAAGCTAATTCACCGATTTGAACAAAATTTACAGATTGGACTTATGCTATCAGGGTCTAGGTTAGCTGCAAATTGGAAGAAATTTTGAAAAGACGGAACAAAGTTATAAAGAAAAAACTTTTAAATAGTTTTAGTTTTGACAGTTTTTGTGCCCCATTTCTACCATAGGGCATCAAAAAATCGGGTATAGGCCGATTTTATGTTACTATATGTTTTTCTTTCCTTTTGTGTTTAGTGATTGTAATTGATTTAATCAAAACCGATGGATAGGCCATTTCGTATTGAATCTCTTCATCATCATCATCATCCAAACTTCCAGTAGCAATTTAAATCTCAGGCATACTACATTTTTTCGTTGCTTTCTTCTTTTTGTGTTGTAAAACGTGCAGTGATAGTATTTATATGGTTATTTTCTTTAAGATAATATAATCATAAGTAAATATTTTATATTTAAGATCCAAAAAAGAAATCATTTAAAACGCGAGGCCATCGTGAAAGGTCAATTAATGAAGTTTATTATTAATCGGTTTTTATTTTTGAAGTCTTTAATTGAGTGATAGATAATAATAATAAAGAAAAGACAATAATTTAAAATATATTTAAATTATTTTTAAATGCAATGATATTTCAGAAAATTTCTATTTTGATTATAATTTTTAATGTGAAAGTATTTGGATTTTCAACAGAAGGTAATAATTACCAAAGATTCGCGAGTTTTTTCCGTATTTAATCAAGTGTTTTTTATTGTTTTGAATATATTTAAGATTTATATGCAAATTTCAAACATGTTCATCCAAATACATCTGTAGCAAAACAAGAGATAGCAGTAAAAGAGCTTATAGCACGAATTTTGCCATCACATTCAAATTTTTTTGATATCGAAATTAATTCATCATTTCCTATAAATAGTTTTGAAGTAAACTAAAAATAAGCTTAAACTAATATAAATTCTTGTATTTTTAATCAAAATTAATTTTAGTTAATTAAAGAAAATAATTCTACAACAGTTCTGATACGTGCATCAAATGGAGTATCAGCATGTAAAGGTTTTTATCATTATCTAAAATATTATTTAAATGCTCATATATCATGGTCTGGCAATCAATTACAAACAATTCCGAAAAAATCTGATGAATTTCCATCAGTTCGGATAAAATCGGATTCGGCAAGTTATTTTATCTATTATCAAAATGTTTGTACATGGTCATATAGTTTTGCTTGGTGGACATGGTCAGATTGGCGTAAACATATTGATTGGATGGCAATAATGGGAATAACCTTAACATTAGCACCAATTCAAGAAGCTATTTGGACAAAAGTTTATAAAGATATCGGATTAACAGACAAGGAAATTAATGCACATTTTGCTGGTCCAGCATTTCAAGCATGGTTGGTGTAAAATAATTTGAAAATTTTCAGGATATTTATATTATAAAATTATCTTTTTTTTTAGGCAACGAATGGGAAATATTCGTGGTTGGGCAGGTCCACTTTCAGAAGGATACAAATCACAACAATTAAAACTTCAAAAACAAATTATAACAGCTCAACGTGATCTTGGCATGACAGTTGCTCTTCCTGCATTTGCTGGTCATGTTCCAGTGGCTTTTCGTAGAATTTTTCCAAATGCATCTTTATCATCAGTCGATTGTTGGAATCGATTTTCACAAGAATATTGTTGTCCATTATTTATTGATCCAACTGATCCATTATATCATTTTATTGGTGACAAGTTTTTGAAGGAAATCATAAATGAATATGGAACAGATCATATTTATTTTAGTGATCCATTCAATGAAATTCAACCACGTCTAGCTGAACCTATATATTTAGCTAAAACATCCTCCAATATTTACAAAAGCATGTCATCTGTTGATCCAAATGCAATTTGGTTACTTCAAGGTTGGATGTTCGTTAAAAATCCATTTTGGAGTGATAATCTTTTAGAAGCATTTCTAACAGCTGTACCTAAAGGAAAACTGTTAATATTAGATCTTCAATCTGAACAATCTCCACAATATGAACGTACCAATTCGTATTATGGACAACCATTTATCTGGTGTATGTTACATAATTTCGGTGGAACTTTAGGAATGCATGGATCCATTGATATTGTTAATAAAAGAATAACTGAATCAAGAGAAATTGAAAATATAACAATGGTAGGTGTTGGTATAACACCTGAAGGTATCAATCAAAATTATGTATTGTATGAATTCGCCTTGGAACGTGGTTGGTCAAGAGAAGAATTTGATCTAGACATTTGGCTTGATCATTATACAATTAGTAGATATGGAATTGATGATTATCATCTAAAAAATGCTTTACACAAATTACGGGTATACTTTTTATAGATTTGTTGCAATGTATTACTTTTTATTAATTTTATTTTATAGAATTCCGTTTATTCGTATCATGGATTAATAAGACTTCATGGAAAATATACAATTTGTCGTCGACCAAGTGCAAAATTAAAACCATGGATTTGGTATGATTCTGATATAATAATATCTGTTTGGGAAGATATGTTAAATGCCAACGAATCGATTCTTAATAATACTTTATTTGAACATGATTTAGTTGATATAACACGACAATTTCTACAAAATCAATTTGATAAAATTTACGTTAATTTAATGGCTGCTTACAATTCTATGGATATTAAAAAATTTGATTTAATTAGTCATAATATGATGGAAATTCTTTTAAATTTAGAATTAATTCTTCAAACTAATAATGAATATTTACTTGGTAAATGGTTAAATTCAGCTAAAGCTATTGCTTCGAACGTATTGGAAGAACAACTATTTGAGATAAATGCCAGAAATCAAATAACAATTTGGGGACCAAATTCAGAAATTAATGATTATGCAAATAAACAATGGTCTGGTATTGTTGCTGATTATTTTTTACCTCGATGGAAATTATTTCTTAAGGAATTACGTTATTGTTTAGTAAATAATCAGCATTTTAATGAAAATGTATTTCGACAGAAAATTTTGAATGAAATTGAAAAACCATTTAGTATTGATCGTAAAATTTATCCAAATACATCAATTGGAAATTCGTTTAATATATCAATGAGAATTTATCATAATTTGATAAAATTACAAAATCCAGAAATTCTAAATGAAAAAGTTCAACTGAAATGGGAAAATACTAATTTTACAACAACAGAATTTGCACCAACTGTTACAACAGTATTTTGAAAATTATTTAGACAACAAATAAATGAAATTTATTTTAATTTGAAAAAAATATAGACGTATTTAAACATATAGTAACACGTAAATTAGGCCTATAGTTAATTTGTTGATGCCCTATGATAGAAATGGGACTCGTAGTTAACAAAATCAAGAGTTCAGTGAATTTTTTTTCTACAAAGCTTTGTTTCGTCTTCTTCAAATTGGTTTTAATTTTCAGGTAGCACAAATGGCTATAAATGGATATAAATACGTTTTGCAAATTTTATTGAAATCGGTGAATTTGCAATAAATCCATTGTAACACGGGCTGTATGGTTCGTAGCACCGTCTTGTTGAAACCAAATATTGTCGAGACTTCAATTTCAGGTACCAAAAAGTCCGTTATCGTGGCACGATAGCGCTGACCATTGACGGTAACGTGACCGCCAGCCGCATTTTTGAAGAAATACGGACCGATTATGCCCCGGCTAACCACATCAAACTGTTGTTTTCAATGGATGTAATTTTAGCTCTTGAAACTCTTGTGGATGCGCATCATCCCAAATACGGCAATTTTGCTTATTAACGTAGCCATTAAGCCAGAAATGAGCCTCATCACTAACCAAAATTTGGCTTGAAAATTCCGGATTTTCTTCGATGCGTTCAAGCAACGATTTGTAAACGTTGCTCAGATGTAAGTCTTGACATGATGAATTGCCATACAATACTGAACAAAAATGACAAATCAGAATGACACTAGTCACGCGTGATCTTTCAAAAAAACCCTATTGAAAAAAAAAGTAAGGTTTGAATCACACGTTATTATGTGGCAACACTTCCGAAACAATCTCCAAATGTAAACATTGTTTTTGACATTTCGTGGAAATTTTATTGTTCGACAAAAATAGAGTTTAGTGTTTTTCTGGAAGCATTCTAATTTCTTTTTCGTAAATAAAGAAAATAGAATGCTTCCAGCAATTTCTAGTGCTGTGCAATAGTGTAGTGCAATATAAAAAACGACAAAACATTTTGGCCGCCTGGTTTTTTGCTTAATAACTTCGTTCCCCTCTTTCAATTTTGTTGAAATGCAATACCAAATCATTTTAAGGAATAGGCAACTCACATTGTAAATTTCATCAAAATCGGATGACGCGTTTTTCAGTTATCTTGTATACGGACGGATGGACATGCATAAATCGATATAACTTTTGATTCTCTATACCAGTGATTCTTAACCGGTGGGCCGCGGCCCCCTGGGGGTCCGTGAGAAGTTTGCCCGAGGTCTGCCAAATTATCCAAAATTTCCTTTAGAATATAATAAACATATCTGATAAACAACCGAATATTGTAATGAAAACTGAATCAGAAAAATAAAATCTTATTTAGATTTTTTTCATTTATTTAAAAAAATGTCGGTCACAAAAAAATAATGAAATATTAGTGGGCCGCGAGTACAAAAAGGTTAAGAACCACTGCTCTATATAACTATACCTTGAAACCTTTCTACGATGATTATTACTGTCCGTTACAAATGTAGTAACTATATTAAACTAATATACCCTCTGGTAGTACTTTTACCATAGGGCGTAAAAATTTTCATATAATCAAAAACATTTCGCCACTGAACTTAATTTAAGGAATTCCCTAATTCTTTTAATGTTTTTGTTTTTCTATTTTGCAGTGGTAAACATTTATTCACCACGAAAAAAAAAGTTCAATTTCCACCATTAACAAAACCCAAGAAAACAAACTGTCAGCTGGTCATTGGCATTTCCCCTCCAGAATGCAATTGGTTGTTGCACGTAAATTCTGCATAATAAATTGCTGTCAAATTTGTCTGTAATTTTTCTTTGCTATTAAAAGATTTTTTTCTGTTAATGGAGATTCATGTTTTTCCTGGAATTACTACAATTTTGTTGATTTTTTTTTTTTGGTGATTTGAAAATTTCATTAAATCTATTTTAATAGAAAAAAAATATTTGTTTAAAAAGAAAGATAAATGTTTTATGGAGTTTTTTAAGTTAGAATTTTAAACGTCATGAAAAGTAAATGTTGGCCGGCCATTTAAATTGATTTTTTTTCTTTTAAATGAAAAGAAATTTTTTTTTTGTATAATTTTTATTTTGTTTTAAAAAAATAACAAAGTTTGTGACTTTTATATACGAATTATTAATGAAATTTTTATAAACGAAGGTAAGACGATTTTTTTATAAGAATTTATTGATTATATTCGATCAATTTTCTTTAATAAGTTTTTCTTTCAAAGAAAAAAGTAGTAAAATTTAATTAGTTCAATTAGAAAACGTATAAAAATATTGATTGAAAAAACAGCTTATTTTCTTTTCTTTTCTTGCAAATTCTATTCTTTTTAAAAACATTTAAAATTCATAAATTTTTACTAATCTTAATATTTCAATAATAAACTAAATAAATCATTATATTTTTTATATTTTAGACGTATGATAATAAATTATTAAAAAAAGAATGGCACCAACGAATAAAAATCCAAACATGACAAAAAAACAAACTGGAACCGTGCCAAAAGCATCATCAACATCAACAACATCGGTAATACCAGCACAAAATAAAACTGCTGGTACAGGAAAAACATCTTCATCGAGAAAAAATACCGAAATTGTGGCTCCAACACGACGGGAACTCAATGATTTAAATGTAAATAGAATTAAATCAAAACTTTTTGCACTTGAAATTGAATTTATAAATAATAATTGTTAAAAAGTAATATTAGAATTTTAATGCATATTTCAATTGAAAAGATTTTATGCATATTTTTATTTTAGGTAACAAAAGCTAGAAAATAACCAAAAACTATTAAAGTCCATCTGGAATGTGAACGTTTTCCATTAGTCGTAATTTTTAGAAATATTCAAATTGTATATACGCGCAGTGCGTGTGTGTTCACAGCGTTTATCGCTAGTAAAACAAATCTCGCGAAAAAAACCCACATTCAGCTTGTACCATGAAAACCTATTCAATGTCAGGATTACATTCCTGTTCAAGCTTTATCTATCTATCGATAGGATATAAAACAAAGGCGTCCAACCTTTTTGTTTCGCTGGGCCGCATTGGAAGAAAATATGGTTTTTGGGACACAAGTATATTACTATGTATAAATCCATATCATAAAATGAATGTGATATTTGGCATTGAAGTTGAGAAACTAAACCGTCAATATCTGGTTTCGATTGACGTGGTTGAAATTCTCAGGCAGTTCTAAAGGTGTTCATCCAACATGTTGGTTCTAATTTTACACTTAGTATGCTTCATTCTTCACTTAAGCCACAAGGTGACAAACAACAGAACAGTTTAGCTGAGCGAGCAATGCAAACAGAAAGAGAATTCTGTTCTGGTCCTGTTTCTGTTGTTTGTCAATTGGTAGCTTTAGCACGAGAGCGCACACAACACACAAATCATTCCTCAGAAAAATGGACATGCTTCAGTAACTTTGAATATTTTCGGGCCGCATTGATACTTGACTTGGGTCGCAGGTTGGACAGCTTTGATCTAAAATATCAGAAAATCGATTAATATTTTTTATTTTATCAATGCCCTACTTCTCCCATAAAACAATGATTCATAAATTCGTCAATTGAAGAAATACGATAAAACAGGGCACGACCACTATTTAACTGCGAAACGGCAATAAAGCCGGGTTCTTATTATTTAATTTCATATATTTTTAACAATTGTTAAATTTGCGATTTTCTAAAGATCTCAATGACTTATAAAATGGTTTTATTTATATACAACTTGTTGCCAAAAATTTATTTTTTTTTTTTTTTTAATTGGTGGTTCTAGGACCACGTTACTCTAGAGCCAATTTCTTCAGAAAAAGGGCTAGAGCCTTACTTGGCCAAAGCACTGCTTTATAACGCCAACTTTTTATCCTTAATTTTGTATTTTCCCAATTTTAAGATAATTTTTTCTTCTCGTACAAATTGTATTATTTCTTGATTTTTCTTGTTTTACGATGCGATTTTGTAGCCCTTACCCTCACTGACTGACTTGCAATTTCCGAAGAGGTCTGACTGCAACTCCGAGTTTATATCCTTTCTCCTCACCAGCTGCAATATACTTCTGCAGTTTCCAAAAGTGTGTGGAATGTTCGAGGTCCAGCTTCAACTCGGAGTTTACAACCTCCAAATATGTGTGGACTGTTCGAGGTCCAATTGCAAACTGTGCCAAAAATTTAGGTGAACAATAATAATTAGCATTAAGGTAAATTTTGCCGATATAGTTCTTTGAACTACAACAAAATAACAATTTCTAAAATAAAATTTTTATACATCATCCCCTTCCACCAAAAGAAAATTTCGAAATTCTTGAAATTACGGAAGATTTTCTTGTTTCTTCGCAAAAAAAAACAACACCGAAAAGCATCAAAAATTAGAAAAGTTGGAAAATTGCCAAAATAAAATTTTATCCATTTACGATTCTTTTAAACTAAAAATATTTTCAATAACGTCATCTAAAAAAGTTTGTAAGGTTTTCTTCTCGTTTTTTTTTTTTCGTCTTTTTTCATTCAAAAATTTTCTAAAAATAATCAACATCGAATTTTCGTGCAGTTTTTCATTTTGAAATTTTTCGGGACATCATCGTCGAATTCTCGATCGCCTCTCTAACAGATCAGATTTTGTGCCGCATTACGAAAGAGTTTTCTTTTTTTCTTTTGGTTCGAACGATTTTAAAGAAAATTATATTTTTTCAGCAGAAAAATTTTCTTTAAAAAAAAAATTTTTTTTCTTTTAATTTTCTTAATTTTGCTGTAAAGAAAGAACAAAAAAAAAAATACAAAAAATATATTTAATATATCTTTTTCGAGTGGAAAAAAAAATATATATATAAATAAAAATAATTTTATAAAAAAGAAATTCTTGGAATATATTTCTTAATAATTTTTGTCAATCCTTAAGGATTATTTGCTTTCGGTTGCTGAGTCCACGAAACAAGAGAATAGTAGAGGACATACTACTCATTTGGATCCAACTTGCTTTGAATTAGGTAAGTACGACTTTTTTTTTTATGCCCTATGGTAGGTACTATCAGAGGGTATGGTTGTGTCAGGAATCAAAAGTTATATCGATTTATGCATGCCCGTCCGTCCGTCCGTATACAAGATAACTCAAAAACGCGTTATTCGATTTTGATGAAATTTACAATATGAGTTCCTTATTCCTTAACTTGGTATTGCATTTCAGCAAAATCGATCCAGGGGGAGCAAAGTTATAAACAAAAAACCATGGTGACCAGAAAGTTTTGCTGTTTTTTTTTTTCATGGTTTTTTTAATTTAATTGGAAAATTTGTGAATCAATTTTATTGAAATTAATTACGTACGTTAACTACACAAAGACACGATACCATGTTAAATTTCAGTCCAATCGGATAAAGGAGAAAGAAATAATCCTATTAGAAAATAACCCTCTTTATAAAGTTTTTTTTGATGTACTTTAAAAACTAATACACCGATTTGAATAAAATTACAGATTAGACTTATGCTATCAGGGTCTAAGTTACCTGCAAATTGCAAGAAGTTTTGAGAAGAAGGAACAAAGTTATAAAGAAAAAACCTTGAAATAATGTTAGTTTGGACAGTTTTTCTGCCTCATTTCTACCATAGGGCATCAAAAAATCGGGTATAGGCCGATTTTAAGTTACTGTATAATTTTTAGTGTGTATTTAAATTTAGAACAGTCTTTTTTTTCTTGTTTAAGGGTAAAAAACAATTTACTTCAAAGTTAGCAACAAATTTTTAAAAATTTTCTAAATTTTTAATTACATAGAAATTTGAATCCCCTTTTTTGTTTTTATAGAAAATTTGGAAATCAATTTAAAATAAATTTCATGTGTCATAGAAATTATATCGAGAAGTTTCCAAATTAATATGTATTTATTTGTATTCATAAATAATGTTGAGAAAAGAAAACCTCATATCGTAGGAGTATTATTTTTCTTCTTTTTATAAACTTTTTCTTTAAAAATAATCAGAAGATTCATTAAGAAAAAAAACATCGAAAACATTACTCATTTCATACAAAAAAAAACATTATCAAACGTTGGAATAATAGACTAGAGGAATTTTTATTTTTTCCTATGAACTGATGTGAACTAACGAATGGATAAATGATCTTTGAAATTTCTAGGAGTGTGATCTATTAAAATAAATGAAAGGATTTAATTGACAGAAACGATTTTTCACATTCAAATTCTATTATAAATCTTGTTTCCTCGTTTTTAAAAAAGACTGTGTAGGTAGGTAGGTAGAGTAGGGGTACTACGTACAACACCAGGCACCTTAATGGGCCCATTGTGATCCCTACGAGACCAGGAGTTACCCTGTTAGAAAACCTATTCCTCTTCAAAGCATTTAATTTTCCTACAAAAATTCATTAGACTTCCCATGTCAGTCGCCTGAAGCATCCCTAAATTCTCGAAGAAATGGTTACCCAAAAAGTTGTAACGAGCTCGAGAGAGAGCTGAGCACTCGCACAGAATGTGCTTGATGTCCTCAGCCACTCCTATGTCTCCACAATATCGACAGAGGTCAGTTTGCGCCAAGCCCAGTCTTTTAGCATGCTTCCTCAACAGACAGTGTCAGTGTCAGACTGTGTAAATACACGTACTTTTATATCACACAGTTTTTTTTTTTTTACAAACACTAATAACGAAATATCTTGTTTACAGACTAAAGTACGTTTCACATTGATCAGTCATGACTGCCATTCGTGTTTGATAAAAAGCTGATTGCTCACGAAATATTTGAGTAATTACTGAGTTTGACTGACAAACCATCAGTTTTTACATTCACACTGGTCAGTTTTCTCTCAGTTGGTCAAAAGCTAATGGAAAACCGATCAATGTGAGTTCTACCACATGCAATTTTTTGCGTATAAATGTTTGGTAAGATTACAGCACTGCAAAGTGCGCCTCCTTTTTAATAGTATTTGTAAAAATGACTGTAAATATATTCATTTTATCACACAGTCTTTTTAACAAATACTATTCATGAGATGGCACTTGCAGACGTACCAAAAGCAGAATCCTTTTTGGTCCTACTTAGAAATCGGTGCCAGATTATAATACAAGTTGGGTACTCGTTTAGTGTATTGAGTGCTTTTTGATTAGGCTTAAGCTATGGATTTGAAATCGGGTATTAGTTAAAAGAAACTTGTTAAAAAGGGTTCCAAATTTATTCATATTCATGTAAAATTGAGAATCCCATTTCTTAATCAATCGAATTGATGAAATTTTCTTGAATATATAACGAAGAAGTTGTAGCAAATTGAAATTAATTAAGAAATATTTCAAATCAACTATCGAAGAAGAACAATTATCTAATCTTTCTTATAAATCAAAGAAATTTGGAAAATAAATCTTGTAGATTTCTTGTGTACACTCATACCTCACTTTACGGCCTAGATAAGTTCCGGAAAAGTTGGCCGTAAAGCGAAAAGCCGTATAACGTGAACGTAAAATGAAGACAATGTTGTGCTAAACGTTCTTCATATTTTCATGAGGCAGGACTGTCTAAAGGGAGTAGCTGAAATTAAGCAAAAGGTCGCTAACAGTATGTACAGCATTTTTTTACCCGTATAGCGAAATATTGTAAATCGATTAAGTGCCATAATTAAAAAAGGCAGTTATAGGGAAATGCCGTATAAAGAGCGGCCGTATAGTGTGAGATATTGTATAAGCACCAACATTTTTAATAAACACTTGTTATATCGTCTTTATTTGATTACTAGCGGCCCGTCCCGGCTTCGCACGGGTGGACATTTATTTTTTAAACATTAGGAGGGTCTTTGTGCATGAAGTTAGACTACAGAGAATATTAGATGCGACAGACATGAATGTGACGATTATTGAATACAGATGTATGCGGAATTACATTATTTAAGTTTTAGTAGGGATCCCTAATTTGTTTCTAGTAATAAATATAGCCTATGTTACTCAGGGATAATGTAGCATTCTAATGATGAAAGAATTTTTGAAATCGGTCCAGTAGTTTTTGAGTTTATTCGTTACAAACATACAAATCTTTCCTCTTTATAATATTATGTTAGATTATTTTATGTCGAAACCAAAATTTAGAAACCCAAGAATAACAACTTGTACAAGGCACATGAAAACCTAGTTAAGGACTCTAATTAGGCATACATTTTTAAAATACTTCAATTTCAAAATAAACGAAAAGAAAAACCACTGTGAATACAAATTTGAGTTCAAATGTAAATATTTAAAGTAGACATTTTTTAAAAAAAAATAGGAATCAAAGTCATCTTTGAAATAAACAAAAATTTTATTTTTGAGTATTAATTTACAAGAAATTTGTTTAAAATTAAAATTCATGTTTTTACGAATTAAAATTAAATTCATATATTTTTTTTTTTTGTGTTTTAGATAATTTAAATTTTCAAGAAAATCAAAGATCTTGTTGGCCAGTTCGTCCAATACCACGTCGTAATATTATAAATAAGAAATCAAGCTCAAGTGGTGTACAACAAGGACA
The DNA here is from genome assembly GCA_963422695.1 of Xylophagus ater. Lineage (NCBI taxonomy): Eukaryota > Metazoa > Arthropoda > Insecta > Diptera > Xylophagidae > Xylophagus > Xylophagus ater. The sequence continues at coordinate 17,436,363 of OY730481.1, forward strand.
TCCGACAACAACAAACGTTGGTCATCATACAAATTATCTTGGAATCAATAATAATACTGTAATTAGTACAGCATCAAATATAAATCATCCAGCAGCTATTGGTGTCGTTATACCGACAACACCAAATTCGACAGTCCTAGAAGATTCATTCAATTTAAATCGTGTTCATTCGAATCTTGGTAATAATCAGATTCATTTAAACGGTGACGATTTAAATAGTAATCATCAGATTCAACAACAGCTTCAATCGAATATAAATTTTGATAACGATTTATCGTGGGAACAAAGATTAAATTTTATACAATATTTTCTATCATTAACATCAAAATCAATTAATAAGGTAAATTAGAAAAATCTATTTTATTTTCTTAAATACTATATAATATTTTTTGTTTTCTTGGTTCTTAAAAGACTTCAAATAGTAGTCTTCTATACAATTTACAGTTTCCTTTAGTTGATTTGTGTTTAAAAAATTCCAATCACAAAATGGTTAACGAATATAAAGATGGTGATATTTATATGAATTCTACAAGTTTAGAGGATGTCGCACATAGCGAGGTGATCAAAAATGTCTTCCCTTTTTGCTGTTGTTGTGATTATTAACATGATAATAATTTCCCACATTGCTTTTTTGTTAGTTTAGTTTGCTTTACTAATAATAATATTGAAAATATTAGTCCTATTAAAAATTCTAGAGTGGAATTGTGTAACTCGACCCCAAATCATATCGATTTAGTTTCAATCAAATTGCACGCATCCACTCCTGAATAAAATATTTAAAAAATGAAATAAAAATACTAACTCTTATTTCGATGTTCACTTCACTAGTGAAGTCAAGTTGATAGTCGAATATGTGACGGTATTCTCACAGTCGTATTTTTTGCCGCTCTATGAAATTGTTTCAAAATCAAATTCCAAAAATTCGTACCGGAATATAATGTTATATTGCGTTATTCGTACCTTGTAACGTTACAGTGAAAAATTATGTACGATAGTATATGTAGCGTCACCTAATACTAGAGGCACACATGTAGTTACCATTATATAGGGTGTCCCAAATAAAAGTGCAAGATTTAATTTGCGTAACTGAAGTTTGTGTATATCTCGGGTATTCTACATCTTATAAAGACGACCCATATCTCATTCGACGATCAATTTAATAAGGAATTAAATGCCATTCACTGTTTTCAAAAATATTCCTTTTTAGGACAGGAAACACAAGAATTCTCTTGTATGAAGGTATACGTGTATGTCAGGTATTCTGGGTCCTACAGGTATGAATTATACCTCATTCGGTAGGGAATTTAATAATTAATTAAATAAAGAATGCTCGGAAAGAAACGCACAATTTGAATTTTGTGGAATTGTCTTTTTGACAACAGTAGGCGCTCGAAACTTGACAAACTATCAATAATAATGTCGTTCCTTCCTGCAAAGTTCCATGACTATTCATAGCAACAATGGTAGATGATGACAGACGTGAAGATTTCAGTACTGTAAACTTAATGAAACGAAAATAGTACGACATTTAAATCTGGCGCTATTATGGAGACACCCTTTATATATGTATAAAAGGCTAATCCTTCTTTCTGTCCGTCCGGTATCGTTGAGCTAAAAAAAAAACATTTTTAATAAGTTGTAGAGAATTACTTGAAACGTGGAGAAATTTGGTTTCCGGGGAGGTTGAAGGTCGAAGGGATTACAAAGGGGGACTTGAAAGCATCATTTCAGAAAACATCATTTATAATCTGAAATATACAACGTATATGATTCTGACCTAAGACAATGTTATTAAGACTTGTATGGCGGACTTTCTCAAACCCACGACAGAGTTCCATCTGCCACCGTTTCGGCACTGGAGGCAATACAAATTCACAAGCTCTTTTTATAGAAGTCACACGCGATTACAATGTTCAGCAAAGTTTTGGAGAGTTTCATAAATATTGTTTTGAAATTCAAAAATGTACGGGGTTTGCGATTTTTTACTTCATTTTTTCAACCATTTTGATATATTCTTTAATTTCGTTCTTAAAATGAAAAGAGTGATTAAAAAATTGAATATTTTGATCGGTATATGAACTTTTGATACTACGTTTAATGAGTGCCAATGCAGTGATCGTGTTCTTCTTTGCTTGTTCGGTTAGTGTCGACTTTGTGGATGTGCCTTAAAATGGCATTAAGTATTTGACTATAAAAAAAAAAGAAAAATACTTCATAGTCGCCTGTGATTTCCAACTAAAATTCTAAACAAATAATCGTTTTATTTTTTTTGTTCATACTAAATAAAAACCTTCAATTTTCTTAAAACTTAATATTTATTTGTTTCGTTTTTAAATCAGGCAAGCGATACAAGAGCTCAATCTGTAACAAGTATTCATACGAATGCACCAGAAACACCATCGTATGAAGATTTACAAACCCGATTGGAAGCATCAAATCGAAATATTCAAAATATTAAAGATCAACAACAACAATTGATTCAATTACAACAGTCAGCTAAACAGCATCTTAGTGAAATGGAAAGTATTCGTAATCAACATAATAAACAACCAGCTCGTTACAATCAAAATGGATCAGGAGGTGGTCCACCAAATTATGAAACTGTTGAACAAGTTCACAGTGATATGAGCAATTTGGTAAATCGTATGAAAAACTTACAGAATTTTATACATGGACAAAATGAATTAAGTGCTATGCTTGGTGATGATGGGCCAGAAATTATGGCTGAACAAGAAGCTCTACAAAAGAAATTAGAGGTGATAAATACTTTATTTAAATTTTCGTTTTTAGTATTACTATTTTTTTTCTATTTACTTTTTAATTATAGGAATTAAAATCTCAAAAACAAGATATGAAAAATTTAGTTAGTGAACTTCAAGAGATTAATAATTCAGCAGAACGTTCATTAATTAATCAACAATCAACAGAAGAAAATGTTGGGCGTTCTGTTCCAATTGATTATGAAAGAGTTGTTCCAATCGAAATGGTTGGAGCCACAAAACAACCGATACAACAAAATGGTTTACCAAACGGTCATTATCATAATGGAGTTTCATCATATAATGAAACATCTGATCAAGAACATCTAGATCAAAATATTGATGAGCGTGAAGAAGCAATTGCTGAAACTAATGATATGATAGCACAAAAAATTGCTGATATAAATACAATGAAAAGTCAATTGAAACGTCTTAAAGATATGATGGAAACTGTATCATTAATTGAAGCTAAAAATGATGGAAAAACTGCAAAAGAAATAGCTGACGAAGGTGAAACTCCTACGTCTACTTTGCCGCCTTCTGTGCAAATACCAATTGTCCCAAAAAATCCTTCCAGAGGAGGATCTATTCCAGCTGATAAAGATGAATCTGCAACGGCAACAACTGAAGAAGAAGCAGTCATGAGTGAACGTGTACGACTTCTTCATGAAATGACTCAAGATTTACGAGATCAAGCAGTTCATTTGTCAAGTGAACGTGATCGTTTGAAAGCGATTAAAGATGAAATGCAAAGACGTAAAGAAATGGAATCTGCTATAAATCATGATAAAATACCAAATCGTCAACCAAGTCTAGACAGAATTCCAAATAATGCACAACAATCAAAGGAATCGGATAAACATTTAATCAAGGAATTCGAAGCGAAAAAAAAAGAATTTGAGAAATTATGTCAACGATTACAAAATGAAGATGAATTAGTACGAGATGAAGAAGTTGAGAGTATTGCACCGGACGGCACAGAAACCGGTGAATTGAAACGTGAAAATGCTTCTTATTATCCTGATAATTGGCGTCAATCTCATATTGTATCCTCAAACTCATCGGTACATGGTAAACAATCAGCAGTACCATTAACACCGACTCGTGGTAAAGATAGTGCTGATTCAGGAGCTGTAGATGTTCATGGAGTAGCTTCTTTAGAAGGTGGAAGTTTTCAATCTGGTAGTTCACGTAGTTTCAGTATGCCACCACCGATGAGAAATATTACTCGTGATACTCCATGGCGTAAAAACTCTCAAGATAATAACTCTCAATCACAATTTGATCATTATGCACCACCACCACCACCATTGCCTGCATGGAATCCAAGCTTTTATTATTCAACACCATATTCACAACAATTTAGTCCACCCTGTCATCATCACATGATGATGTCGGCTAATAATAATGCAGCAAGCGAATATTTTTGTCCGCATCAATTTCATTCAAATGCAGTTAACTCAACTATTTCGACTGCAACTCAACAACAACAACAACAACAACAAGTTTCAACACAAAATACTGGAGTTACATCTTCTGATCCGGTTCTACTTCAACAATTTATTCAAACCCAACAAATGTTGATAAATTCAGTTTGTCAATGTAATCAACTTTTGTGGCATCAACAAAGAGAAATCAACAATTTAAATAATGCCGTTCTTTTGGTACAAGATTTTAAATAATTCTTTTTCTTTTTATTTTTTTTTTTTCTTACATTCATATTTCATAATATTAATTTTCCAGCTTCAAGAACGTCTATTAAATTCAAATACTTCAGATATCGCTGCCACTTTGAATGCATCAATTCGTGCTGAATCAGTTCCTCCGACAGGAGTAACTGTTTCAAATAATTTATATACACAAGCTAATCGTGCACAATCTGAACAACCACATCCGGGTGTATTACCATCAATACAACCATATTCATCAATTCAACAACATGGTCCACCACCACCACCACCAATGTCACCAGGTCGACAATATCAATCTTTTAATTATGCAACAAATTCCTATCAACAGCATAATCGTCGTCATATGACTAATATTCTTCAACAAAATCATGTTGTTCCTGGTTCGAATCATTCAATGCATTCATCCAATTCAGCATATAATTTTTCAGCTACAGAAGCTGCTGCTACTACCGGATATTGTTCACAACTTCCACCACCACATGGTGGTGTTTCGAATTCTGGATCACAATCTATACCATATAATAATACTAATGTACATCATCAAGGTCAAACGAATTTTTTAAATAATGATGTTCTACCAAATGGACCTCCTCCGCCACCAATATTTATGCATCATCATAACAATACAATAACACCATCAGTTTGTAATGCTAATGTTCAACAACAACAACAACAGCCTCAGCCTCATCATAATAATTCGAATTTAAATATACAACCGTCACAACAACAACAACAGAATTGTTTAAATTCACCATCAATGAATAGTTCACGTTCGGCGGCCAATATAAATGCAGCAGTAACATCATCAGCACCAAACACAACTAATAGTAATGCGGCCGATGTTGCTGCGGCACTTAATAATCAAGTCCCACCCGGGAATCGTGCCAATAATTATTGGGATAATTTCCGAAGGTAAAAACAAACAAAAACGAATTTCAAAACGAACATTTTTATTCGTAAAAACAAAATTATTAATTTTTAAATTTATTTATTTCGTATTTATTTCGTATTTATTTATTCTTTTTTTTTTCCTGTTTTGTTTATAAAAAATTATTTATAATTTAGATTTTTAAAAAATTTCAAATATTTATTATTTTTATGATGTTAAAAACTCTCTGAAAAAGGATTAAATTTGAAATTAAAATATATTCTTGAATTAATTTTTATTATATACAGACGTGTCGGAATTTTAGGCTAAAAAAACAAAAAACCCTAAAAAAAACAGAGCTTCGGAGTTGCGGAATCGCTTGTTTAACCGGAGTCCAACTTGAACTCCGAAAAATTTGAATTGAACATTTAAATTCGTAATGCATCCATACCTCGCTTTATGGCCTAGATAGGTTCCCGAAAAGTTGGGCGTAAATCGAAAAGCCATATAATACGTAAATACCTCTAACTCCACTAAAGCCACAACGCAGGAAAATGATGATAATGTTGTGCCAAACGTTCCTCATATTTTCTTGGGGCAAAATGGAGCAGTGCCGCCTAAAGGGAGAGAAGCTGAAACTAAACAGAAGGTCTCTAACAGTATGTAGAGCATTTTTTTGGCCATATAACGAAACATTGTCGGCCATAAATCAAAAAAAATGCGTCATATCGAAATGTAGTATAAAGAGCGGCCATATAGTCAGGTATAGGTGTACTATGCAATTGAAAGCAAAGTCAGACTAGGAAAATTTCGGGATTTTGGTGTCGGAACTTTATTATAATGACTCTGAATCTCTGCTAAAAACAAAAGGAGTCGTACGAATGAGACAGTTTCTTTAAGAATAAACAAATTCTTCAATCTCGACTTAGTTCAAATCGTATTGGAATGTTATCGTTTTTTTCCGATTCGTTTTAGTCTCAATCGAATTACAAAATTCCATTACAAACTTATTCTGAATGAACTTACCCCGAATGAAGTGATATGATTCTTAGAATAAGTTTTTTTTATCGTATAAGATATGATAAAAGTCCTTTATTCGACTAATTGCTATAATTTTAGTTTCATTTTTCAACGTGATACAATATTAAAATACTTGCAGTTCTTAAATAATAGAATGAAAGCTCGTTTTCAAATGTAAAGCCAAAAATATTCAATCAAACACGTAAAATATTTTCTGTACACGTGGATAAAAGAGAAATAATTCTTTAGAGCAAGAGGAAAACATGAAAACATATTTTTCTCTTTTTAATCTTCGGGTTTTAATAATCATATCTCTTTTACTCAAGAAAGAAAAAACATTTTTCGCGTTTCATGGACGCTCAATTTAAGATTGGTTTCTAACCACACGACTCCATTGGACTTATTTCAAGAGTAATGGAGACTCGAAAATTTGGACTTTTTTGTCAGTTCGACTGAAACTATGTCTTGAAATAAGTGCAATGGAGTCGTGGAGTAAGAATCGATATCACTTGTGTTGAATTAAGTGACTTACGAACAAAATTTAAGATCTCTCACTTTATTTGACAAGTGACGTAACGTGTGACTCGCAGAAAAAATCTCACAATATCTAATTTCGACACGTCTGTATTGTTTTTATGCATGTTATATTATATTATGTTTCCTTTTTTTAGCTATCTTAGTGAACATCATTTCATTAAAATAAAGTGAAATTGGTTTATTATTTTTAAGTTGTTTATAAAATATAAAATCAAGATTTTTACAGTCTTTTTGTATAGTTTATCATCTCTTAATATCATACAAATTCTATTTAGAACTTTATACTAAAGACACATTAACAGCAGTAATCTACATTATGTCACGATTATAGATATTCTCTCGCATTTTAATTCAGAATCCCGAGATATAATGTACTTTATTGTTGCTAAATGTGTCTTTAGTAGTAATACCTTTTCAACATGAAACACAAACATTTCTCTTCTCAAATATTTCTAATTACTTGAACAAGAAAAAAAGAAAATCCGAGTTTAAAAATTACGCAAGACAATAAATATTTTTTAGTTTATAATTTTGTTATTAAAGTTAAAAAAACACTAGAAAAATGTTGCTCCGAATTAAAATATTTAAAAGAATTTTACGTAAGTAAGTTTTTTGTGAGATAAGTGATAATTTGTTGTTCTATTTTTAATTGTTGTTTTAATCTTTTGGCTTTTATCCTTATTTATTTTTCTTTTTATTGTTTTTCATCTTTTCCCGCATGATTTTATTTAATTAAATATTTCAAAATATCACGCTTACAGGACGGAATTTTAACCTAAAGACACATTAACAGAAATAATGTACATTATCTCACGATTCTTAATTAAAATTAGATTAAACTCTCATATTTTAATTGAGAATCATGAGATAATGTAGATTATTGCTGGTAATGTGTCTTTAAGTTCCGTACTTTGAACTCATATACTTCTTAGAAGAAAAAATATGCATTTGGGAATATTTTTAAATGAATTTTAAAATTGCTTATCAAACAAATAAAATATATATCCGGCTTTTTTTTAATAATATTTAAAATTACTTCAAGAAAATCCAACGTGAAAGATTTTATTCATTAAATATGAATTGTTTTGTGTGATTTTTTAACTAAAAACATGTATTTTTTCCCTTTTTTTTAAATATTTTAAACATTTAAACAAAAAAAAACAACATTTCTTTAATCGCTTTTCATTTAATTCAAAAGAAAACTGATTTCTGCATGTATTTTCTTTAAAAATTAAAAGTAATTATTTTCTTAAATAAATTTTAATTATTTTTCTTTTTATTTTTTTGCTAGTTATTCCCGACAAAATCTATTATCAAGTAACTCCTGTAAAAGTAATGAGGAACAACAACATCAACATCAACAACAACAACAGCAACATTTGAGTACATCATTATTTGGTACAAATTCGACTAGTTTAAATACAAATGGTATAAGAAATTTACATTATTTAAATATTGGTGAAAGTTCGGGTAATTCATCGACGAATTCAATTAATTTAACACCACCAATTTTTGATAATAAATATTCTCATACATTTCGTAATCAATTCAATAATAATATTGTTGGTGGTGGTGGTACAACTGGTAGTGTTGGTGTAAATGTTGGTAATGTACAACATCCGCAAGAACTGAATACTGTTATGATTCCACCAATTAATAATATACAAAATGGTCCAACAAATATTTTAAATTCGATTGATAATATGGAAATTATTGAAACAAATCAACCCCAACAACAGCTACAACATCAAAGCACCTCTAATAATATTAATAATATTAATAATATTAATAATAATAATAATAATAATAATCACAATAATATTAATAATAATCTAAATAATAATACAACAAATAGTAATAATGTTGCAGCAATTTTTGGTAGTTCAGATTTTCGTAATATGAATTTTAATTTTGGTATAAATGAATCAAGAAAAAAGTTACCATTTAAAACATCATGTAATACGAAACGTTTACGACATACACAACAAATGTTAAATGATGTTAATAATGTTGTTGGACCAAATCAAAGATATCCAGGAAATCATGATGGAAATAATGATATAATCGGTATTAATAATAATAATAATAATAATAATACAGATTTTTATATAAGACAAGAATTAAATAATGGTCAATCATCATCATCATCAACATCATTGTTAAGAGATAATCATACAAATATGATGTCGGAAAGAATGTCAGATAATATGAATGAAGTAGTATCAGAAGAAATTAAAAGAAATCTTCTTGTAAATGCCTTAAAAAGTGATAAGTAATTAAATTTTTACTTTGAAATTTTAGTTTGAATATTCTATAATCTTTTCTTTCTTCTCTTCCATTTAGATTTACATCGAAATTTTTTGAATCACTTAAAGAAGATGTTTATCGTGAAGTTTATACAATTATTCAAGCAACCGAATCACATCCATATTATTTAATGCAATTATTTAAAGAATTACAATTGATCTCATCATCAGATCCATTACGTAATATTGTAATACAAGCAATGCATGATTTATATAAACGTTCATGTACAAATAATCAATCTGGAAATGAAGAGACTCTACTAGATCAACATGAAAATGATGAAGATTTACATGAAAATCAATCACAACCGCCGACACAATCATCATATGAAAATGATTTTGAAAATTTACATTCAAATAATAATGATAATGAAATAATGAATAGTTTATTAAATTCTCAAGAATTACGACGATTAGCATATAAAATAATGTTCGAATCATCGACGTCACCAACAAGAATTGATAAAACTAAAAAAATGGATATTAAAAAAACGAAAACTGCCACAAAATCATCATCAACAGCATCACCAAAATTTCAATATGTTCATGAAATTTATCGTCCTAATTATGAACTTATCAATCAAATAATGTCAGATATAAGAAATCTTATATTTACACAACAACAACAGCAACAGCAAAAGATCGATGATGATTTAATGATACGTATTGCAAAATTAACATATACATCACTTGAAAATCATGAATTAACAATGAATACAGAACATAATAATTATGTTCAAATTGATCGTCATTTAATTATACCAAAAGAATTATATCGTAAAATGAGAACATTCGATATAAGTAATTGTGATGGTTTTCTATCATGTTATGAATCTTATTTACAAACATTATTTATTATGAAATGTATTAATGATGATACAATAAATAATGTAAATTTAATTAATAAAACACCAACAGCAACTACAGCAGCAACATCAACAGCAGCACATGATGAAATCTCGATTGATATGAATCCTTCTTCTTCTTCTACTTCTTCATTGATAAATGAGAATGATCAAAAGTCTCGACGACATTCTCAAATTACGAGTCATAAATCAAATATTCCAATTAATTCGATTGAATTAAATCTAGGATTAAATAAAAAGATTCATCATGATAATAATGATGGTGATTGTAGCTCATCAAGTATTAATATGGTAAGGAAAATAGTATATTGAAAAAACCCGATAATGAATTGCTACTAGAAAATAATTTGTATAGCTTATAGTAGTCATATAGTGTGTGAATGTCCGGCCTTTTCCAGAACGAGACTTGCTACAATGGGTGTGTGTACTTTAAGTAAGAAAGGGTTAATTACCTTGGATGTAACTACGGAGCTGACCTTAATTAGAAGGACAAACTGATTCGGGGAAAAGACCTAGCCTCTCAACCAACATTTTTGGAGGAGGTACAATGAGCCAGTAAGGCCTACGTGCTAACGCGTGCAACTGTACGGGCCCCTCCAATACAGTCATATAGTATATGAGATGGGAAGCGAGTCTATTCCGTTTTAGATGGATTCAATAGTTAATGAAAAAAAAACTCGTTTCCATTAGCAAATGCTTCAAGTAACCTACCATTTTGTATCATCTCTAAACTCCAATATTTTTAAAGATTTCTAAATGAAGTCTTTCTAACCTAATTTGGATTTTTAATTTGTAATGGACTCGTTTTGTTACTCATTTCTTGGAATAAACTTCTTTTTGAACATAAAGTCAAGTGTGAATAGACCCACTTTTTACCTTCTTCTTTATTTGAAAGACGCTTCGTCTTTCTGAAGGAATGTATCAATTATTGCCTGTAACTGGAAAAATCAAATCAATTGATTAAAGGTTTTTTCGATAATCAGTAAAAACAAACAAATTCCAATCATTATAGAGTTCTTGTTCACCTCAAATCCATAATCCCTGACCCAAGAAACCCTCTGAATACTGCGTTTCAGCCGGATGAGACGAATCGTTTGGATGTTACATAAAAACGTTTTAAATTTGAGCTCATGTTTTTTATATTTATCCATTATCTGTCTGTCCCATTTTTTCAACAACTAGAAATAGGCAATTTATAATACAATATTTCAGTGGAAAGAGCCAATTTGACTTGACCGATCGTATTCCAAACAGTGAAGCGCTCTTTCACTGCATTCTTGATATCTCATCAGGCCAAGGTTGAAACCTAAACCGTTTTGAATCTACCCCAACTAAGGGAAATTTATTGATCTTTCTTGGGAACTAGTTCTTCTTTTGGACATCAAGTAACGATTTTCTAATCTATTATTTATTTATTATATTTTCATTAGGCATCATGTTCAACATCTACACAAGATTCAAGTCAACAAACATTACAACATAATCCGCATCATTGTCATTCACAAAATTTAATAACATCATCTGATATAAGTCTTATATTTGGAAATGGTATTATATCATCGTCTGGACAAAGTACTGATCAAATATCATCACCATGCACAAGTAATAATATGATGAATGAAGATTTAGCGGAAGCCGATCAAATTTGTTCAACTAGTTCAACAACAAATAGTTGTAGTCTTGTTCTTCAACCGTTACAAAGTGAAGGTAACCCTAACCCTATAGAATCACGTTGTAGTACTACTCCTGGTCGTGGAAGTTTCTCATTAGAACATCCAATTAAAAGACCATTAATCGAAGATTATCTAGATGAACATGAAATAATCGGAGAGAAAGAAAAAAAAGACTGCGGCGGTATCGGTGGAAATATCAATCATAATAATTGTAGCAGTAATAATAATAATAATAATAATATGAAAATGAATGGCGGAGGTGGATCATCATTAACATATCAAACGAATTATAATCGAGAAGCTCAAGTTAATTCGAATGCTAGACGTGAAATGGATGAAGATGGTTTTGATGTATTTGGTAAGGTAGGTGGATCTACTACTGCTGCTACAACAACAACAACTACATCATCGATATTTGGAAAATTATATCAAAATAATGGTCCAGAAGTTATGATAACAAATAATTGTGTTTTAAATCCGATGTCTACAGTATCATCAATTGATTCAGATATCGGTAATAATAATCCTGATATTGTTGGTAATTGTGTTGCTGCAATACCAATTATGAATGATGCTGCGTGTGCTGTTGTTTATGCGACATCATCAAATTCATCCCTTGATACAACATCTACAATAAATTTATCAAATTCCTTATCAGATAGTAACAGTAATGGTATTAATCATAATAATATGATTCTAACTAATAATCATCATAATAATCCATGTGGTGGTGGTGGTGATACAACAACGAAACAAAGAAATAGTGTTCCATGAATTTTATTACATTTTTGCTTTTTAAAATGTACACCATTTAATTATAAAAAAACATGATCTTTATTAATTTTTATTTTTATTTTGTCGGTTCTCGTCCTAATGGCAATGTATTAAACTCACTAGTATTCCTATTCTATACAAAAAATAAAGCATAGAATATATTTTTAAAGCTTTTTCTCTTGCTTGTGATTTGTTGTTTTTTTTTTTTTGTATTTTAGTTTAAAATTTTTAAATTCTAGTTAAAAACCATAAAACTTGCAACTAAAGAAAAAGATATATTTTAAAATTCAAAAAACAATAAAAATATAATTATATAAAAATGGAGTTTTTTTTTTATTTTAATTTAGTCAAATAAAGAAATTGATATTAAAGTCTATGAATTGTGAAAAATTGGAAAAGAAAAATCAAAAACCAAGAAATTGCTCATTCCATTTACTTAGGATGACCATCCGTACTGATTTTTCAGCTTCTGTACTAAATAAAAAAGTTGTACTGAAATTGTACTGATTTGTTTTTCCAAGTACTGAATGTACTGATTATTTGATAATACTGTGAAATTTCGTTCAACGGAAATTCCAATAAAATATTAATTTTTAATTATTTATCAATTCGAGTTCAATTCAATGAAAAGTGGGCAACAGAATTTCCATTCATCAAAAAAACTAAAATTGATTCCGAAGTGAAATGTACTCTGTTTAGGACTTTTCAATTTCTAATGCAGGAAGAAGCGATATTTTGAAGCATGTTCGGACGAACAGACAAAGTAAAACATAATGTTGGAATTCCTTGCGGAGAATATTATGATTCGATTAAGGATTGTATTCCACTACTCAAAGAAATTCATTCCACTGCCAAATATAAATAACATGTTGAAATGAAATGTGATTAATTTTTCTAAAGCTTTCTAAAGAAAATGTGATTTTTTTAAATAAATAAAATGTTTTTGCTACTAGTTTATCAAGGTTTTTGTTTCACTAATGTCTACAAAGGTTTAAGCCTTCACAGTCTACATGAAAAGTTACAAAATTTTTTGTACTGAATTCAACGTGGAAATAAATGGTCACCCTACATTTACTACAATTTTCCCCAAATGTAATTCAAAAATCAACTGGCAGATTCAATGCTTGTTTTGAGATAACGTGTCTTGCTCTAGATTGGAGACAACATCTCTGTTGATGCTGAAAACCCTACTCTCCAATGTTATTATCTAATTGAAAATATTTAGTTAAAAAGAATATTCGAGTTCGAACCGCTGCACCAGGGCCTAGTTTTATGGATCAAAGACTTGTCTACTTAGAAGATATTAATAAATCCCACCAAAGACACCTTAAACGAATATGGTTGTGCTACCACTGTGCAACACTGTACAATTCTCCAAGTAACAGTCTACGTAGGTTGATAAATTATTAAAAATTGAAGACAAGAATAAAATTAATTACTAAAATATAGTAACTGAAAATCAGCCTACAGACGATTTTTTGATGCCCTATGATAGAATTGGGACATAAAAACTGCCAAAACTAACAATATTTCAAGGTTTTTTCTTCATAACTTTGTTTCTTCTTTTCAAAATTTCTTTTAATTTTCAGGTAGTCTAGATCCTGACAGCATAACATGGTGTCTATTTATGTAGTTAACCAATATAATTAATTTAAACAAAATTGATTCACAAATTTTCCAATTAAATCCTAAAAACCATAAACAACAAAACTTTGTGGTCACCCTGGTTTTTCCTTTATAACTTTTCTCCCCCTGGATATGGTAGTACCAGGGCCGGTCCAACCAGCCGGTGCAATGGAGCCACCGCACCCAGCGCCAAAGTTCAGAATTTTAGTGAATTACGTTCAAGAGAAGATTTTGTAAATGTACATATTTATGTACGTTGGCGACACTGTTTCTAGCCAACTTTCTCTTATTAGAATAATATATTTTCTTTTTGTTTAAACTGTCAACCTCAAAACACGTCTTTTATTTCGATCTCCGACTTTTTGATTTCATTAAAAGCAATATTATTAAACATTATTGTTGCAATGGAACCTTAACAATTGATTCAGTCACTACTTAGAAATCATATTTAAAAAAATAAAATTATAATTGTTTAAGCAAGCCTTGATATAGAAATATCCTAAGAGATATTGTACTGTTTTTCTTACGCACTTGTTTTTATTCTCTCATTAAAATAAATACTTTTAAATGTTAAATATTTGGACTTGTATTTATTTTATTCATTTAACCTAAGAGTTAACAATTATCTAAACAATAAAAAAAAAAAACACAAATACATTTCATATTTGAATTATGATTTGAAAAGTTATATATTTTCAATATCTTGAATAGCATTTTCAAAAATATCCTTAACAAATTGAACCATAAGAATGTTGAACATAAAAAATATATAAGAAAGTACAGTTGAAATATTCAAAATTTCATAATCTATCATAACATCATAAACCCATGTAAATAATTCTACAGTAAGAGTGAATGTCTGTATCAGAATCCATGGCATCAGGAATGAAGGATACATCTGAAATGAGTAAATTGTCGAAAAGATAAAATTTTGATAAATTATATTTTCATATTTCTTGCCAACCATTAGTGTTCCAATAAATAATAATAAATATGATTTTAACATAAATGCAGACGATATTAGTCTCACATTACGACGAAATATTTTCGTTAGTACACGATATTTTCGATTACGAAATGTTGTCAAAGTTTTGTTTCCATGATAAACGGTTATCAGTTCGAATAAGCTTAAAAACTGAAAGAAAATTTTCTTCTTATTTTCCAATCATACTGAAAGAATATATATTATGTTTTGAATTAGAAACTTACAATGCCGGCAGTACTCATCAATAGAACTGTCCAATAAACATATGGAAACAAACTTGTATGATCTGGTGTTACGTTCTCAATAGCTTCGGTAATTATTTTCCTTCGCGTCTGATTAAAACCCCAAATAGAATACTCATCATTATATGCTCCACAATCGATATGTTTACATAAACTTTCAAAATATCGAGATACATACATTTTGACTTGTAGACATGAAAATTTTAAATTTAAAACAAAAAAAAAAACACCACAAAAAGAATAAATTAATTACTAATCAAAATGGAAAATGAATAAAATTTTTTCCAAATAATTTATTTACATTGCATTCTGTTTGACAGAAAAAGAAATCATGATTAGAATTATTTTGTAGCGGATTGCTTTGTTCCATAAAAATATTAATTTTCTTTTTGTTTATGATGAAAACACAGTGGAAACGGTGCAGCAAATTTTTGGGCTTCTAATTTTTCCAATTCGTTTACTACACCCGTTAAAAACAATTGAATCACCAATTTCGAGAAAAAAATTTTGAAATTTAGTAAGAAGTAATTGCAGTAATTGGGTTTTGAAAATGAGCCAATTCTGACAAAATTTTACTATATTTTGTTTGAATTTTGGTAAAAAAAGTCACGTACTTTTTCCTTAACCTTCTATATGTTATTTTTAGTATTGAAGGTGCCATTTGCCTAATCTCCACCCGGCGCTGAAATAGCTTGGACCGGCGTTGGGTAGTACCTACCATAGGTCATAAAATATTCTGTCTTTTTTATGATTTGCAAATTTACATAAAAATTTTGACTGTTTCTGAATTAGAATTGGAAAAAGTCTAGTCCAATTCTTACTCGTATAGGCGAACTTAAGAAACCTTTAGATTTTTTTCAGAAAAATTGGAAAATATTGCAAGTTCCTATAAGAAAACTGTCAATAATATGACTAAATTGAAATTAAATTTATTCCCATATTCTATAACGCGAGCAAAGCCGCGAGTAACAGCTAGTTACTACTTTAATTCATAGAAAATTTTTCGGCCCAAAAATCTAAATTCGTTCTGTTATTCATATTTATGGGAATATTTAAAAATTTTCAGTTAAAAATCGAAAGGTAAATAAGTTGCAGAAAAACAGCATACAAATGTATATTTCCGGTTGCCCTAGCAATTTTCTCAGTAGATTTTATGTGGGAGGACGAAACATTAAAAATTGATAATTAGTTTTGATTGTATTTAAAAGAAAAGTCGAAACAATTTTGTTTTTTTTTTACAAAAGTAAAAAAAAAAAATCTTTTATTTAATAACTCAAACAATATTGTAGAAATTATTCAACACATTTTTTTGTTTTGTTTTTTTTTATAGAAACAAAATTGTCTTTTATAGAAATTTTCTCTAAATTCTAAATTGTCATTTTTCGTTGCTTTTTTTGTTTTTGTCTTTAAAAATATTTAATTATTGATTTCCAAAATATTTGATCGATTATTCGGATTTGATATTATTATTATTCTAAAGTAATAAAGTAAGAGAAAATATATCTTTAATTGTTAATTATCAGAAAAAGTAAAAATTATTTCGCATAAAAAATGTCTGCTATGCCTTAGAAATTCATTTTAAATATTTAAATTATTGTCATATTTATATATTAATTATGTTTTATTAAAATTTTTTTTTGTTTTTAATTGTAAAAATCGAGAGATTAAAAAGAAAAAAAAAATATTTCAAAAAAAGTCTTTCTATGCAATATATTTTAATTTTAATATTCATAAGTTTGGATATTTTTATGTTTAAAATAGTTTTATTTTAAAAAATCTTATTAAATAATAATTAAGAGAAAAAGAAATGGTGTAAAGAAACTAAAATCGCGTCTACACCATAAGAATTACTGTACGGCCACATAGGTTCTGCGCTTTCTACGCGAAGTGAGAAAAATATTAACACGGTGAGAGCCGCACACTTAGTCGAACGAAATTTGCATGCGATTAATTTCTAAAGTATCAAATTTAAATAACAGTAAAATCGAGCAAGTCTCTAACATTATAAAACAACGATTTTTACAATTTTCTTGACAAAAAATCCTCTTCTTCGTAAAATTACGATCACTTCATTATGTTAGTTTAATCAACGTCATTTTGATTCAAGAAACAGTTTAAGTATTTCTACTGGGCCCGGCATTTGATTTCTCGAGTTGATCTCGATTTCTGTTGCGAAATACCCAATTTCTATTAACGACAAAGGCTTTAAAAGCTTTTAGTCCATCCGATCAATCGAGTCGAGAAATCAAATACCAGCCCTGTAGTCTGAAATTTTTGATGATATGAAATCACGCGAAATAACGCTCGTACGACCAATTCATCCGAGTGATTCGTATATAGTGTTAACACGTAAAAGCAAACCGAATAGAATATTAATAAATAAAATATATTAAATATAGTAGGACTGTCATTCGTTTCGTTTTGTAGTTAGTTGAATTGAGTTTTTTTTGTTCTATACCTTTTTAGTTTCAAAATGAGAATAGTAAACTTCAATATGAGATTTTTTATTTTAATTTAATTTAAAACAATTAATATTAATTGAAAATATTTTAAATTAAATTTATTAATATAGCATATTTTCTAAGTTAAGAGCTGCAGTGAATTTTCTTTAAATGCTTGCGATGCAATTGGCACATGTTGTTGGTGTAATTGTCTGCAGACCTTCTTCCATAAGGCTTTCTAAGGGTCTTACTCCCTGTTCTTTGACGGATAATTCGTTTCTGCTGTTAAGAATACTTGACAACTTTCTTGAGAGCTCTCTTTTTTTTATTCTCATATTGAAGTTTACTATTCTCATTTTGAAACTGAAATGGTATAGTCTCGGGCATCGGTTATAGCGCTTCATCATTTTAATGAAGAAAATAATTGTACAATAAAAATTAACCTATTTCAAAGCTTATTTCTTTAACAAAAAAAAGATAATACAAAACATGGAAAATAGTTTAATAAATAAGATTTCAGATAAAAAATCGTACGTTTTTCTATAATTTCGATGATGACAACTATTTTTCTTGATCTGTAGTTTTTTTTTTAACAGTATTTCAATTTCAATTCATTCCAATGAAGAGCTATTTGTTGCTTGAACATTTTTCGTTCATTTTTAACTTCTTAAGCCTCGTATCGTGTTGAAACTGAGTCGAATTTTCCATACAAATTTAACACCACGCTGAAATTTAGTTGCTGAAATTTTACTAGGTAGTACGCTGTTCGGTGTTAAAAACTTGTAAAATCTTGCTTTTATGGTTGTTGTCTCCAATGTAGTCTCCACTTATTTTACCTGCATTTTTATTGTTCGGTACATTTTAAACCTAGTAAAAAGCTGACAGATTGAATTTCCTTTGGTTTTTTGCAGAATTATTTTGAATGCTGTGTTTTGATTTAGTTTTTTGGACTACAAAATGGAATTGTATGAGGCCTTTGACATCTGTCACTTCGATTTCTCCACAAATTTTATAAGGTAAAGAATTAGTATTTAATTCCACTGACATAAAAAACGATCAGTTTCCACTTATTCCACAATTTTCTTAATCTTTATGATCGTCCTATAAACTACTCCCTTACAATCCTGCTATATTTAATTCAATTACTATAATATAAAGACATAAAATAAGAAATAATAATTATTAATATATTTTTATATAACAAAAAAAAAGTGTCTGTAGAAGTAAATTTACAATTGTTTCTTTTTAAATAAAATATAATACAAAAAAAATTTTTTTTTTTAAACTGGGCAATATTGAAATGAAAAAAAAAAAGTTATATAAATCAAAAAGAATATAATTTTTTTTTTCTTCGTACTTGAGAAGTAATATTTTTTTAAATATATTATATTTTTAAAAAAAATGTTTTAAATTTGTTTTGCATTTTTAAGAGTTTGTTTAAATCTAAATTCAATACAATTTTAATGCACGAACGATCATGAATTAAAGAAAATGTACGCTCTTTCTCCATGTGTTTCAATTTCCTTTTTTTCTTCGCATATACGTCATTAGTGCCCTGATATCCATACATATATAAATCATAATTATATTCCTCTTTTAAATTTAGGAATGTAATAATCGTGTAATTCGATTGATAGTAAAACATTTCGAAAATACATTACAATTCGTATGCTTTTATGATACGAAATCAAGTTACACGATTCCACCTCAGAATATCCTTAGATACTTATATTTTTTTCTAAATAAATGAAAAAAAAAAACCATGAAACAAGGCTCTTAAAAATGGCAAAATGCAAAATTCTTTGATTCATGCCGTACGACCAAAAAAAAAACTGAATTGATCTGAGTAGCTGAATATTTAAATTATAATATAAAATTGATTAAACAAAAAAAATATATTTATAATAAATTTGTGTGGAATGCCATTTTGGAAATTTACTAAATACAGTAGATTTTCGATATAAGAAACATGATTGATACAATTTTTAAAGAAATGTACATCATAAGATGTAAATAGTAACAAAACTAATTTTGAAGCATTTTTATTATTATATATTACATATTATTTCATGTGTATAATAATAATAAATATAAAAAAAAATATTTTGTATATAAAAACCTTTACTCTTTACTTTCATGAGTAGCAACATTTCATGGTACATTATTCTAAATCACTCTGTTTAGACCATTTTAAATTTACAATCACAACACGTTATTACTTTCTGTTTTCATATATAGAAATTCAAAACCCTATATATCGAATACCCCTGGACCCATATTTGGTTTATTTCACATGAATTTTTTTTCATATTAACGTTTATTGAAAATTTGGATTGTTTAGAGTCGCCAAAAATTCTTAAATTTAAATCCCTCATTTTTCCAAAAGCATTTAGCGACGTCTCCTCGCCTCTCTCTGATTTCACAATGTCACCCTTTCGGACTGGCCCTTTTACATTGCGAATGATTTGACGGTTTTATTCACCAAGAGAAATTCAACTTTTACTTATGTACATTGTCCCTGAGAACCTATGTGTACGATCAAGAACTTCCATAACGCGAACCCAAACTACTGGTTTATCAATATTTAATAAATTATTTTATAAAATTTTCACAATGATTTCACGTGTTTGAAGTACGCGTTTCGATGTTGTGAAATACCAAATATCTATATTATCTCGATAACGACTTTTTGCTGATTCGCCTAATCGAATAAACCAAATACAGCTCCTGATAATAATTTTCCTTATAGAAAAAATTATTTAATCGCCAGGTAATTTATAACGAAAATCTACTGTATAACTTTTTAATTGAAAAGCTATTGTATATGTAAATCTGTTCAAGACTTATGACTTTTTTTTACTGCAAATCATTATTCAAAATATTGCAACATCAACTTTCTTTTGTCATGTCTCCAAAAATATTCGTTTACATTGAAAGCGTCGTTTTCTAATCTTGAACAGATATCTCAGTCTATTGAACTATCTTCTTTTTTTTCAAATATTATTTTATTATAAAATATATATATTTATTAATTGAAGTTTTCTTGATTGACTAAGTTTTTATTTTCCCCCCTTTTTTTCCTTTTTTGCTTTATCTTACAAATAAAAACTTAAATATTAAATCTATTCAGAGATATTTTGAAATAAAATAAATTCTAAAATGTATAAAACTAAACAAACATTAGAGACGATATCATTTTTCTAACATTTTCATTGGTTGCTGCTGTTGAATATTCATCATTTGTTATAACATCATTATTTGCTAATAAAATCACTGTATTATAATTATGTATGATATCAGTTAATTGTTCTTCATTCAATTCAATTGTTTTAATTGTCGAAACTTGCATATATCTTAAAATAAAAATATAATTGAAAATTCAAAAAAAAAAAAAAAACTAGAATCAACTTTTAGTTGTTGTCATTTTTACTCACTTGCTAGCTTTATATTTTTCTTGAATTGCTTGTTGTGATAATGTAAATGATAAATGATGTGTACGATTTAAATGTACTATAATTTCTTTAAGATTTTCCAATGAATATGTTGTAATTTCTTCTAATTCGGGACACCAAATTGGATAATCAAGTAAATGACGTGCCAATGCTAATGAAGCTGAAGAAATTTCTGATGGTAAATATTGTATATATGGTTCAGCTTCCAATAATGAAAGTTCTGATAAATACTATTAAATGAAAAAAAAATTGTTTTATATATAAAAATAGAAAATCAAAAAATTAAATTTCAAAATTTTCAAACTTACAAGTGCCAAATATTTTACTTGATCTGGTATTTCATATAATACACAATATGTATTTATAAAGGTCAATGTTGTTGGAACATTTAAATCAAAATATAAAACTTTTAATATAATTTGTTCCATTCGAAGTACTTGGGTCTTTGTATACGTATCATCGGTTATAAATACAAATTCACCAACATCTGGTGGATAAATTTCTTCATATTTTCTGTAAATTAATTTCATTTATTAAATAATCTTTTCAGTTTTATTTTTTAAAAAAAAAACAAATAAAAAAGGAACAATTATAGTGAAACTAATTCGCTATAATTGAAGATGATTTAATCAAAAAGAATAAAATAAACAGAGTTCTCAACTTTGATCCTGATTTGACAATGTCCAATCCATGCTATCTCGTTAAATGGTGTCAAAAATGTATACACAAAGAAATCTCCGTTTCTTTTCTATTTTGTAATATTAATATGAATATATTTCAAGTCTTTATTAAAAACTACTACTTAATGAGGTAGAGTTTGCTTTGCAGACTGCAATTGTGACCGGAAAGTTGAGGACTCCGTTTATTCTAGTCCAGTGATTTAACTTACGATGCAATAAACATTGCTGCTGTACCAACCAATTGTAATTTAGCTCTTACAACTGACATATAACTCAAAAATCTATCAATATAAGAAACGGCCAAACAAAGTGTTTCACTTTGTAAACGATATTCTTCAGCTACTTCGACTAACCAATCTACAAGAATTGTTCTCATAGAATAATTAATATCTGGTTGTCTTTGCATATATCCTATTTTTGGACGATGTTTCTTCTATAAAAAAAAAAAAAAAAAGAATTCTGGTTTATTTATTTATATTTTATACAAATTTTCTATTCAAAATTTACTTCAACTTCACGAAAATATTCTAAAATATGATGTTGATATTCTTCAACTTCAAAAAATCTTTCACGATCATTACGCGGTGGTTGAGATTGTAATGTAATCAATTTTTTATTTTCATCATCAATATGTGATGATTTGTCAATCGACATTGGTGATATAATCTCATTAACCGACATTGGTGTTTCCAAAACTGGATTACGGAATGAGATTTCTTTAAGAGGATTTCTAAATTATATAAAAGAATTTGTTATTTTGGTATAAAAATTTACTTAAATAGAAAAAAATTTGATTTACCTTATTGCACCGCTCGTATTTGCGTTTGATGAAAAACTATCATCATGTTGATTTTCATGGAATTCAACAACACTTACAGATTCCGAAGTATCTTCATAAACCGAAAATGTTTTAAATTGTTCAACCGGAACATTTGTCGTAATTTTTTTCGTTTGATTTCGAACATGCCCAAAATTTTCATCATTTATTTCTACAGATTTAACGTCTCGAAAAACCTTAGAAAAAATTAAAACAAGAAAATTATTATCTAACGGATTTTATTTGAAAATTTGCAAAAACTTTTGCAAAAAAAAATTTGAGGTTAATTTTAAGTCGAAATATTTGAATTTATCATACCGTTTTTCCTTGAGGTCCTCGGGCTCCATGTGTTACATTATTCAATACCGCAAAAGTTGGCCTTTTATTGACTTTTGTTGGAACCATTTTACGGTTCTCTTGGTGCGATTGAATGGAATTTTCCTTTTCGGAATCTTGATGGATTTGAAAAGTCGCCATGTTTGAAGACTTTACTGTTAAAAAAAAAAACTTTCTTCTGTTTTTTATTTTTTCAAATAATTTATTACGTCCGTAATATATATTTTTTTTCCTGTTCCAATCTTTTCAGCTAAATAAAAAATATCAAAAATAAAATATTTAAGATGGAATCGGCTTAAATTCGTGGACCACAAAAATATGACCCGAAACACGCATACAAAAAAAAAACGCGAAAAACAAAAAAAAAAAATAACAGCACACAAGGAACAAAAATATATATATTTTTTTTTTGTTTGTTTCAAACAAAAATATATAATATTATGAAGACATTTTTTATTTTAAAAAAATAAATTACGAAGAAATTGAAATTATTTATTTTATTGTTCAATTTCTTTAAAAAAAAAAAATAAAACAAAGATGCCCGACACGCATAAAATTAAAACAAAAACTCACGAACTCCGACTATTTTTTTCAACCTTTTCAACTATTCACCTACTGCAACTGGTTTGCTCAATACGCTTGTTGTGTGTGTGTGTGTGCGCGCTTTTTTAAACTTGAAACGAATTTTCTCAACAATTTTTCTGATTAATGAAAACATGCGCTTTGGCTTTTAGCCATTAGATACATTTTCGTATGACAAAATTATTTGAAAACTGTAAAATCACACGTACACTATTATAAATAAATTCAGAGCAGATGGGTGAAAATCTGCCCTCTCTCCATTTTCTTTGCGCGCTTTTTTAGGCTGCGTTCGTTCTTTTCTCATTTTTTTTCTTAAGCCTAAACAAAATTAACAAATCAGCAACGCATAAAATATCAAAGATATTCGAAATGTATACGATGGATTTCCAACGCAGTAAAAAAATTACCTGTTTTAATTAGTAGGGCTCGTCACGCGATAGTTCGCAAGTTATGTGATTATTTTCAACAATTCGATGAACCAATCAAAATGCTTAGAAGACTTCGCAGATTTGCGAAGCTTATGTCAAAAATAAACATGCCCAGGAGCTGATTATCTTCGCAAACTTGCGAAGATAAATTTTTCATTTTTGACAGGAGCGATTTTGAATTTATTTTAACGAGTTTTTCTTTTAGAAGTTAGTAGCAAAAACTATGAAATTGTATAAAATGTCAAATAAAAAGAGAATTAGTAGAATTTTTAATTCGAAATGCATTTTATTTTCAAAATAACTGACTGCCTAATGTCATTTCTGCGAAAATGAAAAATTATATTTGGGAAACGCTGTCATGAATGCAGATTATTTTAAGTTTTCCCTGGCCAATCAGAATGATCTGTCAAATTTGCGAAAAATCTTCGTGACAAGCCAAAATGAAAAAATATAAAAATGTTTCCATAATTTTCATTTTCGTCATTTGGATTTTACGTCATTTTATGCAGTGTATATTGCCTGTTTAACATTTGATACTTCAGCCGTCGTAGATCCGTCCATTCTGCTTTCTACTTTTAAAAACCACACACTACCAAATCAAATTTTGACATTTCGAATATAAAGCACATGTATTCAACTGTGTAAATTTTGATCGTTTTTGGAATGAATTGGCGGTATTTTGGTTGATAATTTAATTTCGTAATTAGTTTTGAATGGCCGAACAATATAAGTATATAAAATAATTATATATATTTTTACAAAGAATACAAATATTTAAATAATTCTAGAGTAATTCACCCCGTGAAATACTATCGAGATTATTTAAATAATGATATTCGTCCGGATGGAAGAGAATTAGATAAATTTCGTCCGATTGCAATTAATGTTGGTTCAATAACAACAGCGGATGGATCAGGAATAGTAAAAATTGGGAATACAAGCGTTGTTTGTGGTATCCGAGCCGAATTAGCTAAACCAAAACCATTGGAACCAGATCATGGATATTTAGTTCCAAATATCGAGTTATCGGCTTTATGTTCATCAAAATATCGTTCTGGTTTGACAAATGAAGATGTCGAAATTTATAGCGGAGCCGTAAATGATATTCTTATTAATGCTGAATGTATAGATTTAAAAGAACTTTGTATTCATCCAGAGAAATTAGTTTGGTGTTTACATTGTGATATTACATGTTTAAATCATGATGGCTGTATTATAGATGCAGCTTTAATAGCTATTTTAGCGGCTCTGAGAAATCTAAAATTACCGAAAATTGATTTTGATAGTGAAATTAATCGAATATCAGTCGATACAAATATTAAAACTAGCATAAATGTTAAATCGAATCCGATCTCAACTACTTTAATGGTATTTGATGAGTAAGTATTTCAAAAACATGCAAAATTGGATTTTTAAAAACAAAATATTTTTTTTTTTAGCACAACTATGGTAACTGATCCGACAATTGAAGAAGAGAATCTTTCTAGTTCAAATATAACAGTAGCAGTTTGTAATTCTGAAGTATGTTTCATTTTAAAACCGGGCGGAACACCATTCGATCAAGAACAAATGAATACTTGTATTAAACAAGCACTTTTACGAGAAAAATCTGTTTTAAATTTATTAAATGATGTTTTAAAAGTTTAGTAAAATTTATATCCGATATTTAAAATAAAATTTTAAACAAATTGTATTTGTTTGTATTTCTTTCTTTCTGATTTCAAACTACATTGTTTTCGTTTTTGTTTGGTTTATTAATTCTTATAAGAATATCTTTTTGAATTGTATTAATTTAAATTAAGCTCACAACAAAACTTATGTAACACACAAAAATTCATATCCTAAACCGGTGATACAGAATAGTCTTGTGGAAATTGGAAGGAATGTGACCCATGTGCAAAAATACTTGGTAAAAGTCCAGCATTCGGAATAATATTCCATGATAATGTTAATGTAACATTTTTATTTCCTCTAAAAAAAGAAAAATAACATTTATATTACAGAAAACGTTTAATATTTTAAACATTAACTTACTTAAGTCCATTTCCATCATCCCAAAAGTAATATTTGGTATTCATATTTTTAAAATCCAAAACAGTATTTTCACCACGTAATATTATTTTATCCCATAAAACAACTTGATTTAATTCATTCTCTTTAGTTTCATATTCGGCTGTTAAATAGAGGAAAAGTTGTTTTACATTCCAATTAAATAAACTGCTTAGATTCGTTTGTAAATCGAATGTTAGAAAGCCCAAATCATGTCTTTCCCTTGAAGCACCATAGTCAGGAACATTTTTTCTAGAAAATCGAATATAAATAAAAATCAATAATGTGAAAATTTTTCGGCATTTCTGTTGACATTTTTTTTTTCCGGTTACCCACCAACAATAATGAGGTTAGGGTGGAAACACGAAAATAAACAAATTATTCTATTCAATTATTTATTTGAATGAAAACTTTCTTATTTAATTAAGAAATTCAACTTACACAAGAACTTTAACAGTATTTAATTTTGTTTCTGTTCTATAATCTAGAAATACAGTTGATACAAAACAGCAAAATGTTAGGCAAGCCAAAACACTTAATGAATATGCTAAAATAGCATTTCCTCTTGTTAAAACTGTGTGCATATTTTATTCAGTTTAATTTTCACAATAATAATAATAATTATAATCAATTTAAATCCAATTGAAAATTACGAACGAAATTATTTACGTCCACAAAAATAATCCTATCGACACGTCTTCTTTTCAATTCTGCTAAAATACAAAGTTGGTACAACTGATTATTTTGTGTAGACATTTATTTTCTATATTAAATTCGTTCGCCGAAGTTGGTAGTAGTTAGAAATTAAATAACACTAATTCAAAATTTTGAAAATTCAGTTAAAAAATTTCTTGTAAAATAAGTAATTAAAATATGTAAACAAAATATAATTGATTAAATTTGATTATAGCAGAATTGAAAGCGATTGAAAAATATGAGCCAATGAAATTATTGTATGTGAACTATTTTGTCAGTTAGCCAATCGAAGTCGCTATTCAATATGCGACAGTAATGTTAGAATTGTATGAGGCTAACGAAAATATATGAATTAAAACAGTAAATTAATCTAACTACTATATGTTTATCGTTTTATTTAAAACTGGAAAAAAGTTAATGTTAATTAGAGAATATACTGAGACATTCCTTATAAATACATGTAGTATTAAAGCTAAGTAAAATCCATTGATGCTATTTTAATTTGGAACAGACTCACTTTTGAAGCAAATCTTTAGCTTTTGGATGAAGATTTTGGTAGCAATGTGAAGTTCGAAACAATCGCTGTAAGATAAAATAAATAGAGTTTAGTTTTTATTAATATTTTACGTTTAGTTTTATTTTTCCAAAAAAATGGAAATGTACCGCTTCTAGTTTCTTAAAAAAAGAAACTTTAAAATAGTACCAACATTTTTATGCCTATGGTAAGTACTACCAGAGGGTATATTAGTTTTGTTAATCCATTTATAACACATCGAAATAATCGTCGTAGAAAGGTTTTAAAGTTATGGTTGTGTAGGGAATCAAAAGGTATATCGATTTATGCATGTCCGTCCGTCCGTCGCTAGACAAGAAAACTCAAAAACGCGTTATCCGATTTTGATGAAATTTACAATGTGAGTTGCTTATTCCTTAACTTGGTTTGGCATTGCATTTTAGCAAAATGGATCTAGGGGGAACAAAGTTATAAAGGAAAAACCAGGGTGACCAGAAAGTTTTGTCGTTTTTTTGTTTATGGTTTTTAGGATTTAATTGGAAATTTTGTGAACTAATTTTGTTTAAATTAATTATATAGGTTAACTACACAAATACACGAAATCATGTTAAATTTCAGTCAAATTGGTTCAAGGATAGTGGAGAAAGAAAAAAATCCTAGGAGAAAATAACCCTATTTATAAAGTTTTTTTGATGTACTTTAAAAACTAATGCCTCGATTTGAATAAAATTAGCAGATTAGACTTATGCTAGGATCTGGGTTACCTGTAAATTAGAGGAAATTTTGAAAGAGGAAACAAAGTTATGAAGAAAAAACCTTAAAATATTGTTAGATTTGACAGTTTTGCTGTCCCGTTTCTACCATAGGGCATCAAAAAATCGGATATAGGCCGATTTTAAGTTACTATATGTTTTTTTTCTTAATTATGTTATAATTTTTCAAATTTCTAGAATTATTAAAATTAGTTCTTAATTAATTTTAAACCTAATTAAATTCTATTCACGAAACAAAAAAAATATATATTAATTGCGGAAACCCTTATAATTTAAATAAATTGAATGCAATTTTTAATACCGCTGAAATTCTAATAATTTAGCATTGATTAAAATTAACTTGCCCTTAATACTAATTATATATCCACAAAAATTCCTTTTAAAGGCTGTGTCACAAATAGATATTGAAATGAAACTAAAAATATTTTATCAATATATTTTTTATGTTCGTTTTTATCTAATCTTATATATGAATTAAATTTGAAAAAGATTAGAATGTTGCGAATTAAATGAAAAACCCTCATAAATGATTTCAATGTTGATTTTGTAGGAATCGAAAAAAATGCTGTCTGCTGGCGCAAAGTTAGGACGATGGATGCATTAAAAGTTTCCCGCTAAGCTGTCAATTTTAGACGGATCCCCAAACTTTAAGTACTTATGGTCTAGCGTTATCATGATGAAACACAACACTTTTAAGATTCACCAATTCTGAACGCTTCTGTTTATATTAATGGCTCGATTTCGATATTATGTGATTTTTATATGATTCAATATTTCGTGTCGTTAAATGTTGATTGGATTCTTCGTATATGCCCTAATTTTGTCGTCATCTAGAAGGCAATAACTTTTAGCCCATACATTATTAAAATTATCGTTATCGAGTTCTGAATAGTACACCGCAGACCCGAAATTACAGATAAAATTGATTAGGAAGATTTTACTGCTGAATAAATTTTGGTTTCTTCAAAATGGGCCAAATATACCGGGAACACATATAACTGACTTAGTATTATGCGTACTAAAGGCACACATAGGGTATTCATACCTTAGTATCGAAACTATAGCCTTGTACCATGGTATAAAAAGGGGTTGGCATACATCAAACGTAGTATCTGTCTGATATTTGAAATTTTGCAATTTCAGCGAAAATATGGGAATTTCTTTTCGCTCATCTTAAATCCTCTATATGATTGTGTGCCTTTAGTATTATACTAAAGGCACACATAGGATATTCATACCATAGTTTAAGGATACCATGTGGTATACCATATGTGTGTCGTCGAATACTAGCTGAATACCATTTCAACTATACTATGTTTGATGTGTGCCAACCCCTTTTATACCATGGTACAAGGCTATAGTTTCGATACTAAGGTATGAATACCCTATGTGTGCCTTTTGTATAACATGTTGTCATATGACATAAATTGCTGTAATAATTCCAACATTTTCCTTGCAATTTGCATTTCAAATACAAGATTTGAAAAAAAAAACAATAATGATAGTATAAAGCGTGACCATTGCGTTTAGATTACTTCGCTCATTACTTTGCAAATACAAAAAAAAACAAAAAACCAAAATCAATGTCAGTAAATTGTTCAACTCTATTCTTCGAAAAGTAATAAAGTTCACTCAACTTTTATCAATTTAAAAAAGAAATACAAAAATTACTATATGAACTTTTTTTTTTAAATCCCCTTATGTGGAAGGCACACGTCTTTGTTTATATATAATGAAATAATTCATGGGCCCCACATACTTAAAATTGCAATTTAAAATCGCAAATAAAAATATTCAATGCCAATTTTTCTTTTTATTTAAAAATCAAACAAAACAGTTTTTAATGTTTCAGTTAAAAAAATTTTTTTATTTATTATTTAATTCAAATTTATTTTAATGAGTTCATTAACTTTGACTGATTTCAAAATTTTTCCCATAAAATAATTTCGGAAAAATTTCTAATTTTTAAGGACAAAATTTTTAGAAAATTTTACAAATATTTGCTTACCTTGAAATAGTTCAAATCTTTAGGAAAATTACAGAAATTTTTTTTTTTGAAGTATTAAAATTAAAAACAATTTTAATATTTGCAATGATAAATAAATGCGAAGCAAATAAATAAATAAACAAATAAGCCAGCGAAAGGACTTGTAGCTTAAAGAAATTTTATAAATTCGTTAAGGACCTAAAAAAAAAAACAATTCAGGCATTTCCAAAATAAGTTTAAGCCAGAAATATAAGATTTTTCCCTTTTTTTTCGAAAGTATGGCCGAAGATTTATGATTCTGTAATTTAAGAGTTTCTAACTTTAACCCATGTTTAATGTAGAAGGCTGTCGGAGCCTAATTTTGATGTTCCTAAAAGCACATCATGACCCTCTATTAGAAATTAGATTGTGATTCAACATAAAACTATATGGCAAAACCAGTCCCTAAAACGGGTAAAACTATTCATAACTGAACCCAGTCTAGCCAATTATTTTGAACAGAAATAAGGCCAAAGTGCGTGCTGGTATGATGGAATCCATACTCGATACAAAATTTGTTATACATCTCAAAATTAAGCTCAATCTCACGGCATTTACGATTGTGATAAACGGTGCGTGTTCACCAAACGCACAAAATGTTTTCTGCACGTACTGTGTAAAAGAGAAATAATTATTAAACCAAAGTATTGAAATGAGAGAAACATGTATTTCATGCAAATTTCATGAAAATTGAGTTCTCTCTTTTTATTATTCATGTTTAACATTTCTTTCAATTTTACCCACGCGAGCAAAAAAATTTTACTCGTTTGGTGGATACGCACGCACCTTGATAAAGAATAGGATAATTAGATTCTATCTATTTATCTATTTTAAAGCGGTTTATACATACAAAAACTTGTTTTAAAAAAAAACTTTGAAACACTATCAAAATTCTAAATCATTTTCCAAAAACCAAATCATTTAAATATTTATCCTTGATTGCAATTACTTCCAAAGTCAAATATGTATGGATGACCTATAATGCACCTGAATATCATAAAAAATATGATTTAATTAATCTACACGCGAATAAAATAGTTCTCAAATAACCAAAAATAATATTAAATATTAAATTTTTGTTAGTCATAGACCGACATTGAATTAAGCGGAAAAATTTTTCAATGTCAATTAAGCCACTATCACATATGGAGAATAGCGTAAACTTTGTTATCACAAAACCATAAGGAGTGGGTATCGCGGCTATACAAGAGCACAATTCAAAAAAAAAAACGACTATTATAATGTGTAAATTGGCATATACTTAATTGATTTCGTTAATACAATATATGGAAATAAGTAGGGATTCTACTAGTAGGGGGTTGGACATAGTATAATTCTCTCTAAAAATTTCATAATGATCGACTTAAAAAATTTCATAATATATAAATTACAATTGAATTAGTTAATTGTTATCAGTTTCATTTGAACCGTAGTCACGAGATCGAAACCCAATAAATAATACCATATTTAAACGATCATGAAAATTAATATTTGCATTTTATTATTGATGACTATTATTTGTATAGTCGAAGTTCATTGCCAAAAAAGTTGTAAGTTAGATCATTATTTAATATTTGTTTTTCTCTATTTATTATTAATAATAATTTAAACAATTGTTTCTATTAGTATCAACATTATCATGTAAACAGCGTAATGGTAAAATTGTTGGTGGAACATCTACAAAAATAGGTGAAACTCCATATATTGTTGGTATAACAAAACGTCGTGGAGGACATTTTTGTGGTTCAACAATAATTAATGAAAAATGGTTATTAACAGCAGCACATTGTATATGCGATGGTGTTGGTGATTATCGTTCACCAAATTCATTAAAAGGAATTGTTGGTTTACATCAATATTCAAAATTTAATGATCAAACTATTGATGAAGATAAAATTAATAATCCATATATTGTTGAATTTAAAAATCATATAATACATCCGGATTATACTTGTTTTAAGCCAGCTAATGATATTGGTAATACTATAACGGATATTATAATTTGATTTGTTATGATTAAACTGCAATTAAAATTCTATTTTATAGCACTTTTAGAATTAACAAAACCAATTATATTTACGGATAATGTAAGACCAATTTGTATATCAGATGATAATAGTAATTCGCATGAAGAAACATTTGCTACAGTTTCTGGATGGGGTTGGACACATGAAGATCATTCGATTGGAAAACGTTCAGATATCTTACAAAAAGCATTAGTTAAAATTTGGAATAATGATAATTGCCAGAAATCCTATTTGGCGAATGGTAAAAAAACAATAATTAAATCGACACAAATGTGTGCTGGTTATGAAGATGGAAAAATCGATGGCTGTTGGGTAAAATTAATATTAATAATTTGATATTTGAATATTTAATTTATTAATTTTTTATTAAAAGGCTGATTCTGGAGGACCATTGGTGGATCATAATAACGTTTTAGTTGGTGTCGTATCAACTGGAATTGGATGCGCTCGACCTGGTTTACCTGGAATTTATACAAGAGTTAGTGAATATGCCGAATGGATAAATTCAGTGATATTTCAAAATGAATAATTCCAAAGAAAATATAAACACACTTAAATATAATATTATACATTTACTATATTAGTAAATAATTACTACCTCAATGAAATTTTCTAGTCTTGAAATAATTATATTTCTAATAAAAATCAGTTGTAAGTTTTTGCAAATATTTTTTTCATTATTGCACTAAAATTAATTGGGAATATCCTATGCCTTTCTTCACCCAATGACTCCATTAGACTTTTTGAATATTTTTTTATAAAATTTCTAAAATTTTCTCTGAAATAAATGTTTAAAATTTTTAAAATATCAATTGTTCCCGGAATTGTAATTAGTAGCAACCGGAATCGAGATATCAAAAATTTCTTAGAAAAATTCATTACGGTAATATAATACAGGGTTTTTCTAAAATTTACCTCAATAAAATGCCATTCAAAATATTTCTAATATTTTTGTCATAAAACGAATTTATTTTTAAATGAAATACTCAATTGAATACATTTTATTGGTATCGTTATAAAGGCGCCAAATTATTCTTTTCTAAAATGCCTAGGAAATAGAAATATTTGAAATATTGGAAGGTCTAACACATTCAATTTGTCTCTTAAGATTTTTTTTCTAATTTTTTCTTTTCTATTTTGTTCTCTTTTTTCATTTTCCATTGCAATTACAAAATTTTCACAATCGGCTGATACTTTTGACGTTTCGAAAATGGATTTGAAGTGATATGAATGATTTGTTGGAAATATCACAACAAAAAAAAATTGTTTTTACACAAATATCCTTCAAAAAATAATATCCAACTTATATTGAATAAATACAAAACTAATACAAACATTTAATAATGTTTAAGCTATCAAATTGTGTTAAGAAATATAGGAAACTTCCTCTTAGGCCTCGACTAAGAAATTCGCTTTGTAATTCAGGTGGACTATATTGGAAATAGAGCTGAGAAGTTGTTTTAATTATACGAAAATTTATTTTTATTAGAAATTTAAATGAATATAATAAGAAAGAAAAACTAATTTATTATTAATAAATTTTGATATCAGAATTAAGGACAAACAATGTTTAGATGTCCTACACAACAATATGTTTGGATTAATTTAATTTTGTTCGAATTTTTCATTGGTATCAATTAATACTGAACTTTTACAATCTCTCTGTTCGTCGTCATCAACATTTTGAGCTTCCGATGTAGTTTCACTTTCTATCTTTTCACGTGTTTGAACAACAGTTTCATTATTTGATTTTTTGAAGACAGAATTCCAATAACCTGAAAAAAAAGTCTTAAAAGTTTTACGACCGGTTAACGATTCAGTATTCTTCAATTCTTGATTATTTTGGTTCGGATCCAAAGTATCTAAAGACAAGAAAAAAAAAAATAAATCATTTAGTTAAAAAAAATAAATTAATACTTGATTTTAATTGTGGTAATCTATAATGGAAACGTCGGCGAATTGATCCAGAAGGTGATTTCTGGTCGTTTTCACCCTTTAATTCGATACCACACTCTTCAGTCTCGAGAAGTTCAATTTTTTTACGTCGGAAAATCTTTGGTAAACTATTTGTTTTCTTCGGTTTTTTCATTTTTTTAGGATTTACCGGTGATTGTAAATTTTGAATATCATCACCCAATGCTTCGACAATATCAATTAATGCATTTAATGGTACATCAGATAAATCAGAAGTTGAGCTACGTGTTGGAATATTTATTTCACTCTGTTCCATTATATTTTCTTGTAATTTAATTGGATACAATATTAAATAAAATATTTAAACAAAAACAATAAAATATAAATATCATTTACTTGATTTTAATTGTGGTAATCTATCATGGAAACGTCGGCGAATTGATCCAGAAGGTGATTTCTGGTCGTTTTCACCCTTTAATTCGATACCACACTCTTCAGTCTCGAGAAGTTCAATTTTTTTGCTTCGGAAAATCTTTAGTAAACTATTTGTTTTCTTCGGTTTTTTCTTTTCATTAGGATTTACCGGTGATTGTAAATTTTGAATACTGTCACCAACTGCTTCGACAATATCAATTAATGCATTGAATGATACATCAGATAAATCAGAAGTTGAGCTACGTGTTGGAATATTTACTTCATTCGGTTCCATTATATTTTCTTGTAATTTATCTGGATACGATATTAAATAAAATATTTAAACAAAAACAATAAAATCTGTTTTTTTTTGTTTCTTTTTACAAAAAACAAAATATATATATCTAAAGTCTAGAGAAAATTCTTTTGATTGTGTTGCTTCAAAATTTATCAAAGGCCTACTTAAAATGGGATTCATGACTTACTTTTTCATTTCAATTAAAATTTTATTTTTAAAGTGTATTTTATAAATCTTTAAAATTTTCCTGAAACTAATTAATTTGTATTCCTAAAAAGGAATAATTAATTCTGTGTATTATTTCATTTTGTATCTGTTGGGCATCTTTTAATCCTCTCCCAAAATCATTATCATAGGAGCCGTTCAATGCACAAATCGATTAACTCCATAAACAAAAAGTTGAGAAATGCGATGAAATAATATACATTGTTTTTTAAAAATCCGTTGATAATATAAATTCAAATAAATATTGTAGAATGCATTTATCCAGATGTAGCTTTCATCTAATCTAA
This sequence comes from Xylophagus ater, assembly GCA_963422695.1. Classification (NCBI taxonomy): domain Eukaryota; kingdom Metazoa; phylum Arthropoda; class Insecta; order Diptera; family Xylophagidae; genus Xylophagus; species Xylophagus ater. The sequence continues at coordinate 17,471,669 of OY730481.1, forward strand.
CCTCTAACCTAATATTATAAAGAGGAAAGGTTTGTATTTTTGTATGGATGTTTGTAACGAATAAACTCAAAAACTACTGGACTGATTTCAAAAATTCTTTCACCATTAGAATGCTACATTATCCCTGAGTAACATAGGCTATATTTATTACTAGAAAAAATTAGGGATCGCTACTAAAACTTAAATAATATAATCTATAGAAATATTATAAAGAGGAAAGATTTGTTCCGCATACATCTGTATCCAATGATCCTCACATTCATGTCTGTCGCGTCTAATATTTTCTGTAGTCTAACTTCATGCACAAAGACCCTTCTAATGTTTAAAAAATAAATGTCCACCCGTGCGAAGCCGGGACGGGCCGCTAGATATATAAAATTAATAAGAAAGAATAGCCAAAAAATAATCGTCAGTAATATAACAATTTTTATGCGATTGTTGTAGTTAATCGATTTGGAAAGTGAAAAAAGTTATAAGGTTAAATTCAGTGTTTAAATTTTTAAGTTTTTTCTTACAGAAAACGTTAATTATTAAATATTTTTACCACAGATTTTCCATAAAAATGAATATTGACAGTTCTGTTATAATATATTATTTGTAATGAATTCATCAGCAATGTAAATGATGTCTTCTTCATCAGCTCATTTCGATTTGTTGTCAAGTTTTTATAGTAATCATATTTACCAGGAGTAATGCATTTTTGCAGGTTTATCGTGTCTCTCCTTTTTACCCTTGTCACAGTTCTACCTTTGGAATATAATAAAGGCTTATCTGCATTTTTCAAACTTTGTGGTCTACCTGCTGGAGGTTTCCTGATATTAATGGCATTAAATTTTGAATCTTCATTATAGTAACTTTTGAATTGTATAAAGTGGGGTTTGGACCTATCTAACTTTATCCAGCGCACTTCTGACGGCATCTGCATATTATATCGACAAATGTTTTCGCGGGTATTAAGCTTCCTCCTCTATTCATGTATACAAAACCTTTTTTTCTTTTATGCTTTTGTAAATTACGGGCCCAATTATCAGGACAACTTCTTTTCCTCCTTATCTATGTGTTTGTTGCAATATTTTTACTGTTGAAAAGGCTGAAAAATATGTAGTCCGTGTAATATTGGTAAAGTATACAATAGAAGTTGAAATATACCCATTTACACTTTATTCATAATAATAATTAATTTGACTTGACAAGTACTTGATCCTGCGACAATTAGACTGGGACTGATTAATTTATTTTATTTTAATTCTGATAAGACGACACTAAAAAATTTACCGTTATCATTCGGAGTTTGCTAGTGCATTTGAGTTGCATTATTGCAACGATTTACATTAGAGTACGGAGTTAATCAAACTGGCCTCTGAAAAAAATTATTTATTTTCTATTATAGTCAGAGGCACTAACACAGGGTCTACATTGGCCAATATTTCTCGTATACCAATTGGCTTACCAGAAATAAAATACTACCAGTTTTTTTTACGTGGGCCAATATTGGTATACCAATTCAGTATCTGACATGCCGTTGAACCAAAAACAGAAAATAAAAATAGCCAAAATATTGGCTTTAATGTGTCGAATTCAATTCTGTGGCAATATCTTCCCATGCCCTTTTTTTAAGTGAATACCACCCTGGTATACCAATTTTTCTGGTATAACAATTCTGGTATACCATTTTCGTAGCCAGCGCTGGTATATCAATTTTTAACATTTGCATTTAATAAAATGGCGGAAACTAAATTTTTGCGGAGTGAAATTATCAAATTGATAAATATGTTTCGAGAAAAAGAAGAAAAATATAGAAGGATTGATTTTAAAAACAGGGGCATGGGAAGATATTGCCACAGAATTGAATTAGACACTTTAAAGCCAATATTTTGGCTATTTTTATTTTTTGTTCTCGGTTCAACGGCATGTTATACTAGAGGCACACATAGGGTATTCATACCATAGTTTAAGGATACCATGTCGTATACCATATGTGTGTCGTCGAATACTAGCCGAATACCATTTCAACTACGTAGCATAAATCTGGTATTTAAATTCGAAAAAGTACGTGGTATTCCCTTTTTTACTTAATTTTTTTGGCCACTGTAATCTATTCTTTAGTGATTGTCGCGCCTTTTTATTGAAGCGGAAAATAGCGAATTGAATTTTGTAGGAAAGCTAAGCAATTGACACATGTTTACAGTTTTTTTTTTTGAAAATTTTATTTGAAGAATTTCACAAAAATTTTATTTCATATATCAAAAAAATTTGCCTTAATTTTCTTCCATTTTCATTTTTTCTTCGAGAATAAATTTATTAACCATATCCGTGGAATTCCTTCTCTGATCTTCTGTCGAATATTCTTGAAATTCATTAAAAAGTTTCGTTATTTTTGGTTTCATTTCACGTGGAATATATTTTGGGAATTCAACTAAAAATTTGAAAATTAGAAAATAAAACAAAATTTGAAAAGAACTTTAAACATGATTCAAAAATAATTAACGAAATTCGAATTGTCGTGTTTTGAAAAGTGTTTCGACTTAAAAAATTCAGTCCAAAGAATTTTTGGATTTTAAAAAGTTAAAAGAACACAAGTCAAAAGTGCAAAGGAGTGTCTTTTATCATTTTCGAAAACTTAAAATATACTTTACTTTCAAATAATATAAAAAGGCTTCCCTTTTGTGAAGTGTCATTTTGTTTTGGAAGTCCTTCGTTTTTGATCTCTTTTATATAGCAAGGATGAATGACATCGTTAACACTGACGAGCAATCTTCTACCGTCAATCGTTTGTATGACTATGTTCACCCCACATAAAGCTTGTTTCAAACTAAGTTTATAGTCCATATACAAATCCGAACACATTCTTCGGAATCTTTCATGCGTTTTATCGGCCGTTATAAAAACAATATCGGCTGGTATTTTTGTTGGACCTTGATCACCTTCTTCTGGAAAGATTATTTTAGTTCCTGCCAAGATTCCTGGATTAATTTCTACTATAAGAACTTTCTCGCTAAAATTATAAATATTTTTGTAATTGTTACAATTTCAAAAAGAAAAAAAAAATAATTATTTCTTTTACCGGATTTCAGTTGTAGTTTTTTCGATATCCACAAATTCATGCCGAAATATTGTCATTCGTTTAACACCACCAAAATAAATCTCTTTCAAATTTAAATATAGCAATTTTTCCACAGCTTTATCTTTACGTTTGATTGCCATTCCTGTTTCAGTTGAATATAACGGTGACGGATTAGCAATGGCATCAATTATATTCGCATACGGTGAATATGATCCTAAAACCTCTCGATAAGTTTCAAAACAAAATCCATGATAAACATATGGTGGAAAAAAACCATTTGGTAATGGTACACCATTTAATAGTCCCGCCTCTCCATAACGGTCATAAACTTCACGTCTTAATGGATTTGCTAATTGGAAAGTAAATAATAAAAAATTACAAAAAATTTAATTAAACCAAATATTTTTTGTTGGCCAATTTACAAAGGATGTCATAGGCTTGATTTACAAGTCTCCATTGATCATAATCCAATATTGCAGGAAAATTATTTTCATCGGGAATACCTTCTGGTGCATTGAAAGGATAATCCGAACTTTCGCTCCGATTTGGATGGAATCTAATCGCCAATTTTCTATAGGCTAATGCAATTTCTTCTTGTGATGCTTCACGACTTATATTTAATATTGAATAATAATCAAATTCTTGGGAGATCATTTTTAATCTTTCATAAAACAAAAACTTAATGGAACTAAAATAAAAGCAAAGCTATCTATGTAAGTAAAAAAAAAATATAATTTATTCTCAAAGTGTTTTTTTTTTTTGTTTTAGCATAGTCATTTATTTACAGCGGTTTGAAATTAATCCAATATCCAAACCTACTATTTTCATATACAATCAATCATTGGAAACTAACAAAACCTATTTGTAGATACAAAATCACATAACCAAATTGGCAATTCCTAGAATTGGATGCGGATTATACTAGAGGCACACATACTTGTAGGGTATTCATACCATAGTTTAAGGATACCATGTCGTATACCATATGTGTGTCGTCGAATACTAGCCGCTGAAATGGCAGAATTTCAAATGTCAGACAGATACTATGCTTGATGTGTGCCAACCCCTTTTTATACCATGGTACAAGGCTATACTGTAGTATCGATACTAAGGTATGAATAGCCTATGTTTGCCTCTACTATTAGATACTGAATTGGTATACCAGTATTGGCCCACGTAAAAAAATCTGGTAGTATTTTATTTCTGGTAAGCCAATTGGTATACCAGAAATATTGGCCAATATAGACCCTGTGTTACAATTAAAATTAAAATTAAATTAAAATTTCTAACTTTGCGGATGATATGACGAACTATAAAGAAATAAGTAACTTTAATGACTCTCCGTATCTCCAGAGCGTTTCATTCCCCAGGAAACGAAAAAAATTGTCTATGTGTATATAATATTAATGATGCGCCTCTACGTAGAGTGAATAGCATTAGAAATTTGGGAGTGATTTGTGACAGTGAACTTAATATAATAATAATAATAATATGCCAGTCAAGTATAGTCTCCCTACCATACAAGTCTAATTAACAGAGTCTGTACAACGTAGATTCATACGTTTTGCATTAAGAGATCTTCCTTGGAATGACCCTTTCCAACTACCCCCGTACTGTGATAGGTTAAAACTGATTGACCTGAAATCTTCAGAAAAGCGTCGCCAGGTAGCTGATATTGTTTTTGTCCTAAAAATTTTCAATGACGCTATTATTGCTTCTTTACTATTAGAAAAAATGTCACTAAATATTAATGTACGTTCCTTGAGGTCAGTCGACTTATTTAAAATTTTGTACCAAAGAACGGATTACGGGAAAAACGAACCAGTTTCTCGAATGCTACGTGCAGTTAATATTGTAACGTGTTAGTCTTTCGGTTCGATGTTATTAGAATGATAACACTTTTTATTTATGTGAATTTAGCGTATAAACTTTATTTGTACTTATTTCTGCTTAACAATTAGTCTTAAAAATATTTGTCTTTCAATAATTTAATTATTACAATTATTTATCACAGTTTTAGAGCTTCACTATTTTAATTACTTTTAAGATCAAAGCTTTAGTTTTACTCCGAATGTTTCAAGTTCACTGTTTGAAGTTCTGATCTGAATTGATTCTCTACTCGAATCCCGGCGGCTATTTATATAAAATTGATGTGTCTCGGAATATTCTCGAATATTCTCGTTTGGCTTTCTAAAACTAGGTGGCAACGTTTACACAAAGAAGATCTAGAATTTTCTATTCCATACACAAATAAAATACTTCTGAATCATTGCTTTGGGTTTGTGACACTGATAGATGATTCATTGTGTATTGTATTCTATCGATTGTGTAAACAATTGCATTTTGGATTTTTCTGGAACAGATCTTTTGTACATTAGATGGCGATATTTCCCGAATAGTCTACAAATTCTTGAATATTTCCAAGAATTGTTTTTGTCGTGTGGTGTTTTTTTGTGTTAGTTATTTTACTTAGAATACTTGTATTGTGACAATGTTTTATTGTTATTGTTTGATGATTTTATGAATCACCAAGTATCCTAAGTAAAATATAGTGCAATATTAATGCTTGTAGTTTCGATCTCTGTCTTAATAAAATAAATTTAAAGAAGCTCTTATATAATTGTAACGCTTGAAGTAAGCAATTAAAAATATATATATATAAAAACTTCCCTAATTCGGCGAATAATAGTCGGATTTTCATGAAACTAGGAATATATATTCGGAACTGAAAAGATAGGATATGTATCCACTCGGTATGAGATTGCGAGGCGTGCAAAAATATAAAAACGTTGAAAAATTTTAATCATCAATGTAGATTTTTAATGGATTACCGGATGTAATGCTAAATGCAATAAATTACTTAAAATTTAATAAAGTTCTTTTATTTTAATAATTCTTTATTTAAAAAAATAATTTTATAATATATTTCAAAACTGATTTCATATCATTTATAATTCATATACATATATATAGTTTTTTAAATAAAATTTACAAAAAATGTTTAAATATAGTTTATTTATTATTATTTGCAAAAATTTAAATATCATCATCGTAATTTGAATTGTTTGATATATGATGCCACATATAGTGACCACCGCCACCATGAATCGATTGAAATAGATTTTCCAATTGATCATCATAAATATTCTGATTATCAGAATTATTAGTACTACTATTCGATATAATTTTCATTGTTAAATCGTATTCGTAGTTCAATTGATTTGTATCGACTTGAGAATTATTGCTTTTATTACAATTAATATTATTATTATTATTATTATTAATAGAAACGATATGATTTTTTGTATTCGATGAAGTTATTAAATTATTGGTCTTAATATTATTGATTTGTATGTTAGTACATCTAGGAACTGGTATTAAAGAATTACTACTCATTATTGTAGTTTTTTCAGGTATATCTGTAAAAGAAAATAGAAAAATAAACAAACCAAAAAAAAAAGGAAAACGAAAAACAAAATAATAATAATCATAAATTAGATAATACATAATAAAAAGAAAAAAAAGTCTTATAAAACATATCGAATTTTATCATAATTTAGTAACATTTTATCGCATTTTTTTTTTTTTATCATTTCCAGATTTATTTCTGTTTATTTATATTTTTTTCTTTATATCAAAATTTGATTAAATTCTTTAATTTTCTTTTTATAATCTAATTTTTATCTTTAAAATATTTCTGATTATTTAAGTACAAGACTAATTTTAATTATATAAAAAATTTTATTATACTAAAAAATAATATAATATTGTTTCTCATGAACTTCTTTAGTGTTAGTACGTAACTTGTTTCGACCAAGTAAGTCGTTTCAACTTTAGTTTGGATTTTCATATGGCTGAAACAACTTACGTGCTGCTATTTTTGCGAAAAGTCGAAACGGACGATCTGAAACAAGTTACATACTACCACTTCTGGTTTGGGTTAGCCAATTCCAAATATCTTGTCTTCTTGGAACTTGACAATCGAATTTTGAAACAATAAAAAATATTGAATTAAATATATTCCCCTTTTTAAAATATAATTTGATAATTTGAATTAAGGAACTATCAAACTGAATCAAATATTTGGTATTTATTCAATCAAATAATTTTTATGACTTCTTTAAAATACAGGAGTGAAATCGTGAAATTCAATTTGAATCAAAACTCATCGAAAAACCATAAGAATGGCAATGCTTAGTCGATACGATTTAGTGTCAATCTAATTACACGACTCCATTCCAATATTAATCACAATACACCCCTTTCGATACTATGTTTAATTACTCTATCAAAATTAATGATGTTTAATTCAAATATTCGATGAAATAAAAAAAATTGGACATTGCGCAAGATTCATTTTAGTATTTTAGTTTAAATAATATTGATTGAACTTCGATCAATACAGTCGTATATCGTATGAATTAATTTACTTTCAAATAAAATGATTAACTTTTCGTGCTGGGGCATATACGTAAATACGAAATTGTACAAAAAACATATAGTAACTGAAAATCGGCCTATAGCCGCTTTTTTGATGCCCTATGGTAGAAATGGGACAGAAAAACTGTCAAAACTAAGATTATTTCAAGGTTTTTTCTTCATAACTTTGTTTCCTCTTTTCAAAATTTATTCTAATTTGCAGGTAACCTGGACCCTGATAGCATAGGTCTAATTTGTTAATTTTATTCAAATCGGTGTATTAGTTTTTAAAGAACATCAAAAAACTTTATAGAGAGGGTTATTTTCTCATAGGATTATTTCTTTCTCCTTTATCCTTGGACCGATTTGATTGAAATTGAACATGATATCGTCTATTTAGGTAGTTAATCTGCATGATTAATTTCAATAAAATTGATTTACAAATTTTCCGATTAAATCCGAAAAACCATAAACAATAAAACGAAAAAACTTTCTGGTCACATTGGTTTTTCGTTTATAACTTTGCTCCTCCTGGATCGATTTTGCTCAAATGCAATACGAAACCAAGTTAAGGAATAAGCAACTCACATTCTAAATTTCATCAAAATCGGATAACGCGTTTTTGAGTTATTTTGTAGACGGACGGACGGACACGCATAAATCGATATAACTTTTGATTACCGACACAACCATACCATTAAAACCTTTCTACGATGATTATTTCGATATGTTACAAATGGAGTAACAAAACTAATATACCCTTTGGTAGTACCTACCACAGGGTATAATTAGTTAAGACCAAATCGAGTCGAATCTTTTTTAATCGAAAGATTTTGGCAGCTAAAAGTAGTAGCTTCGGATAAACCAATGTTCACAGTGTTTGACCACCAAATATTGTATAATTTTTTCCCTTTAATAAAAAAAAACTCCAATATATAAATTTCTTTTAAAAAGATTAATAAAATTATTAAAATAAAAAAATATTAATAAAATTATTGAAACAAGTTGCACAAAAATGTTGCAACCATAAAGATATTAATTAAAAAAAAAAAAAGTACCAAAATAGAATAAGTTTATTCAACTTTTTTAAAAAAATCTTAAAACATCCCCAATTCCGTCAATAAGTTGGCAATATATTCCTAATTCGACCAACTCGTAAATTTTCATTAAAATTTTGGAAGAACCTTTAAAAATTCTATTAAACATATTCTGATATAAAAAATATTCATTATTTGCTTCGTTTTTTTTAAAAATATATTTCCAAAGACTTCTATTTCCTTCTTAGTAACAAAAATGCGTGGAAAATTTTCATCTTAAAAAAAAAAAAGAAAAAGCTTTTGATGTTGAGAAAACTAAAATAAAAATAAAACGTGTAGTAAAATTATTTTTAAGAGGAAATAAGAAAATCGAAACACATTTTTCCCAAATTAAATCAAATACTAAGCAAACAATAATTTCTATATTTTAATAAATACAAGAAAAATAATTTGGGTAGCGAAATTCTTTAAAAAAAAAATAAAAAAAATGCGGAAATTCTAGAAAATGTGACTGACATATTTTTCTTTAGAAAAATTAGTAGTACCTACCTGGAAAAATAAAACCCGGGTGAAAATTAGCAATATTTATAACATCTTGACTAACTATTTCTTGATAACCATTTTAATCTGGAAGGTGACTTTTTATTGTAACATACTTTTCCCTAAAATTTATAAATTCCAAGCCTTTACATGTCATCAAAAAAATTTTATTCCTATTTTCTTGCTACAGGCGAACTTTTAAAAGCCAAATTTTCACGAAAATTGATTTAATATTATAAAGAGGAAAGATTTGTATTTTTGTATGTATGTAACGAATAAACTCAAAAACTACTGGACTGATTTCAAAAATTCTTTCACCATTAGAATGCTACATTATCCCTAAGTAACATAGGCTATATTTATTACTAGAAAAAACTAGGGATCTCTACTAAAACTTAAATAATGTAATTCCGCAAACATCTGTATCAAATGATCCTCACATTCATGTATCTCGCGTCTAATATTCTCTGTAGTCTAACTTCATGCACAAAGACCCTAATTGAGATTTTACAACTATTGCTTTCAATCACCCGATATTCAGTGTCATTAGCGACGGGTCCCATTGATCCATTGTAGGGCCTCTAGTCTCCAGACTGGCGCCAGGCGCTCAGACCTTCAGCGGACTCGCCGGTGGGACCGCAGACTACCCCTCTCTCTATCTTCGTAAATTTCCACATAATTCTACAAAATTGAATTACTTAAGCCATAAAATAAAAATGTACAAAAATGTAAATAAAGTCCTGCAAAAAGATACATTTACTCTATGTTTACCCCAAAATGTTTAAAAAAATAAATGTCAACTCGTGCTAAGCCGGGACGGGTCTCTAGTAGGATATAAATAATTACTTAATTTTTAAGAATTGTACTGAAACAAAAAAACATATAGTAACTGAAAATCGGCCTATAGCCGCTTTTTTGATGCCCTATGGTAGAAATGGGACAGAAAAACTGTCAAAACTAATATTATTTCAAGGTTTTATCTTCATAACTTAGTTTCCTCTTTCAATTTGCAGGTAACCTAGATCCTGATAGCACAAGTCTAATCTGCAAATTTTATTCAAATCAGTGTATTAGTTTTTAAAGTACATCAAAAAAAATTTATAAAGAGGGTTATTTTCTCCTAGGATTATTTCTTTCTCCTTTATCTTTGGACCGATTCGAAATTTAGCATGGTATCGTCTATTTGTGTAGTTAACCTATGTTACATAGGCTGTGTTTGTTTATTCATTCCGAAATAGGAATAGAATAGAGTTAATAATTGGTAATTTATCCGGAATTATCCGAAATGGAATAAATGAAAAAACAAAATAAATAAACATTTTTTAACTCTTCTTAATTTAATAACTAATAAAAATATAAAAAACATCTTAACAGTTTTACTTACTCGCACTTCTTTGTTCGGTCATTTTTAAAATCTATCTGTCATTTACAAACAAAAAGAATATGTATGTTTTGTTTATTCCTTTTATTCTTTTTGTACTACGTCGCGAAGTAGTACAAAAAGAATACGTTCGGAATATTCCGGAATGAATAAAAAAACAGAAATGGGATAACCCGGAACGTTCCGAATGAATAAAAAAACAGAATTTCTTGTAAAGGAATATTCCGAATGTTCGGAATGAATAAACAAACACAGCCATAATGATTTTAACAAAATCGATTCACAAATTTTCCAATTAAATCCGAAAAACCATAAACAAAAAAACGACAAAACTTTCTGGTCACCCTGGTTTTTCCTTCATAACTTTGCACCGCCCGGATGCAAAACCAAACTAAGTTAAGGAATAAGCAACTCACATTGTAAATTTCATCAAAATTGAATAACGCTTTTTTGAATTATCTTGTATACGCATGAAAACTTGTATATCAATTATCTCAAACCCGATTAAGTGTCGAATACCGAGTTTTAATTCTAGAGACCTTACCATATTTGGCATATTTATTCCGCCATCTTTGCTGTAGGATCTAAAGTTTAGGTATGTAGCGATAAAATGATTTTTTTATGATAATATTTTTAAAATTAAAATAGAATTTATATTATTTCAAAACTGTTTGGCCAGAGCCTGATTTATGATTTTTCTAATAATATTAAATACTTTACAGTAAATTATTTACAATATAAAAAAAAAAGTTATAAAAAAATAAAATAAACTGTTAAAAATATAAAAATAATTGTTCTGTGAATTGCATTGCAATTTATTTCAATTTTGTCAAACAAGAAAAATAATAAAAGTTATTAAAATTTGTTACATTTAAAAAAAAGAAAATATAAGCTAAAAAAAAAATGAAAATAACGACAAAAAAAAGAAAACCTTGTTTATACATTTCAAAATACTAAAATTATTTTTTAATATTGCTTTTTAAAACCGTAAATATATATTATTAAATTTAATAAACCTTAACCAAGAAATTCTTATTCGTTTTTTTTTTTTTTATTTTATATTTTTATAATTTATAATATTTTTAAATCATATGAGATGACATGCATCTGCTTACGTCACGATATTTATTATTGTTGGTGGAATTACTTTTGAATGTATTTGAAGGAAATTCTTCAGAAATTCTAGATTCTGTCGTATGTAATATTGTAGATGGCGTTGATATTATCGGCGCATTTCCAAATGATCCCAATTGTTGTTCATACTGATTTTGATAATTGAGGTTAGGTATTATAACAGGAATATCATCGTGATCCATATTAAAAGTAGTGTTCGGAGCATAGGATGATGGAAAACCAGCTGAAAAATCAGTAGTAAAATAGAAAACAAAAAAAAAAAAAACTGTAAGTAAATTTTATATAAAAATAAACATTTGATTTAGAGATATTAGTTTATCATTTTTTCATGATGCTTTTTCTATTTTTATTATTTTGTGTCAAAATATCTGTTCTTAATTGTTGGATTTGTAGTTGAATACAAAAGATTTCTTTAGTTCACTAGACTTGACACTTGGATTCTTGATCGGGTTAATGAATGCCGAATTTTCTTGACGTTTATAAAAGTAAACCTCAAAAATGTTTTCAATTAGGCGTAAAACAGGCTACGTTACATGTCATTTATAAGTAAAGTACCGGGAGACCGAGCTTTTCTCGATAAGACAAAGTTAAAGTATTCCTGAAAATTGCGAAAAATTTAGAAATGTGAAAGTTCTTACATTTCCATATTTTTCAATTTTCGGCAAATTTTCAACAAATTTTCGGCAGCCTTTTGGGAATTTATTGGTCGCTTTTTGAGATGCTTGAATTCAGCCAAGCGGGATGGTTATAATTGTGCAATAAAATTTGCGCAAATTGATTGTAATTGCAACATGATTTATATAATGAGGTTCAGGGTACTTGATTGTTTTGCAATTACAATTTATCGCTGCCGATAGATATCTAAAAAGTGATATTTTTAGAATGCCTATCGAAAGCCCTTAGCTCCCTTAGTAATACTGTAAACTTTCATTAAGATCGGACCACCCAATTCGAAAATACCAAGCGAGAGCTATCGGGGGGAGGGGTAAACGAATTTTCTCAGAGGTGAGACCTATCTAAATCAATTTCTAGTCCCTTCTAAACCCTTAACTCCCAAGTTTCGTAAAAATCGTTAGACGGGTTTTCGAGATCGTTGTGCAAACATTCCTAGTATTATATAAGTAATAATTATTAAACAAAACATGCAAATGTAATTCAATGACTTTTTTCAACCTAAACTACATACATACATACATACATATTTCCTTATCAGCATGAAACATAATATACGGTTTTCCAATTTGAACTTTTTTTTCCAATAAGATATTTGCTTATAATAATGACATTCAGTTTTTTTTTTTTTTTAAATAATCGCAGTAGAAGTTCTACATTTTATTATAATGACTTCAATTTCGCTTAAAAATTGCATAAAAATAATTCAAATCCATTATGAAAATGAGAGATCTGTGAAAACATTTCGTGAAAATTCGTCTTCTGACGAATCTCATTTTCATTTGAATGGTTACGTTAATAAGCAATATAATAATAAGATCAATAAATCGTTTTGTCTGTTATTTAATTATTTTACTTATTAACTTGTTCCTAACCCGCGTGAATTGTCAAAAACGTTAGTGACGGTATAAATATTTTTGCGTAGGCAAACTCGACGCCGTCGATGAAATTTGTAATTTTTATTATTATTTGATATAATCTTTGTGTTATAAGTTAAAATAGTTTTTTAAGTAGTGTAAATTAATAAAAGGAACTAAAATGCCGTTTTTAAATGGAATTTTCACAAAATAATTCCCACACAAAAATTTTAAAATGACATTTGAACGCGTCCGTCACGTAAAAGTTGAACACGAATCAACTTTACAACGTCTGAACCGTCGCGTCCGTCACGTCTACGTCGAGATTGCCACCTCCCATACATTTCATATGAAATTAACTTTTATTTGACACTTCACGCGTCCGTCGCGTTCATTGCGTCGTTCGCGTCCGTCGAGATTGCCTCCAGGGTAAATCAACATTTTTTAGTACATTTTCATAGTCAAATCGTACATTTCTCCATAATTTGAATATTGTGACGTCATATCAGTCACATGTTTCATTAAAAATCGGTAGATCTAACCTCACATTAAGTTTTTCCGACATTTTGATTTCGTTGAAGGCGAGCAAAATAGAAAGAATTAATGTTTTCTTAATTTCTGATTTTGTGTGTTTTAAACAATAAAAATTGTAGTTTTGAAATAAATAATCAATTTTAAATAACTTTGATTATCAAAAACAGAACAATTCTAGGAACTTTCTTTCACTAGTAAGTTTATCACATTTTTTATTAAAATAGTAGAATTTTCACTGCGAAAAATTTTTTAAGAAGCTTCTTTAAGTAAGAATCATACAAAAATTTGTAAATACAAAAAAAAATCGGAACGCCAACTTCCTTTCTTAAATTCAAAGGCATGTCCAAACCGCAAGCATGCTTTTGATGGAAACATCTCGCAAATGCCTGTTCTTGTTTGTTCGCACCGCCGGAAGCCGAAAAATACCCAAAACAGTTGTTCTGAATTGGTAAATCGTAAATAAAAATACGGGCCAGTCCTTTGAGTTTTTGGAACTTATACGCCAACTCCATTAAACTGTTTTCAAGACTTACTTTCAGTCTAGGAGCGCCATTTTGAAGACATTAAATTTTTAGGTGGGCATTTCATGTCCTAACATTTTATTTGTAAAAACGCCGTTCACGAAGAAACAACGAAATTTTGCTGCATAAATTTATTGTAAAAATATTTTATATGTTATTTCAACTGAAAATGCGTTACGGTTGACAAGAATGGATGAATATTTGTTTATGGAAAAAGGATCGGATCGCAATAAAATTGTTAATATTTGAAAAATTTTGTCAAAAAAATATATAAAAGGCTAATCCTTCCTTCTTTCTGTCTGTTCTATATTGTTCAACAAAGAAAAATCGTTGAGCAAAAAAAAAAAACACTTTTTGATATGTTGTAGAGAATTACTTGAAACGTGGACAAATTTGGTTTCTGACGAGATTGAGGGTCGGAGGAGTTACAAAAAGGGGGCTTGAAAGCTCATTTCGAAAAACCTCATTTATAATCTGAAATATACATCGTACATGATTCTGAGCTGAGACAATCTTATTATGCCGGACATCTTAAGATGCACGACAAAATTCCATTTTCCACCGCTTTGGCGACGGAGCCTTTTATATAGAAGTCACACACGATTACAATGTTCGGCAAAGTTGTGGAAGTTTTCATGGGAATCATTTCTCTCGAAGACCATATAACTAGTTTTCTCTCTCACCGCTTTGGCGCTGCAGTCAGCCTTTTAAAGGGAAAATATTTACCGTCCTTGTGTCGGACTACACGCGATGTTTTTTGGTTAGAATTCTACCGCAGACAGGTATCGGTGGGTTGGAGGTGAGGCAGAAGATCTACCTCTCGAAATGTTGGCGCAACGGAGTTTTTTACGCACACAAACAAGAGTCACTGTTTGTGTCGGTTTCGAACAAAATTGAAAGTTCAAGCGCCATTCGATTACTGACCGTCAACAGGCAATCATAATCTAAAAGTACATGGTAAATAGTAAAATAGTAGATTCTAACACAGGGTCTAAATAAAAGCTAATGTAGAGTAAAGTGTAATTAATAATAAAGTCGCGAAAGTTCCTATCCTTACCGTACCGCCGTTTTTCAAATTTTGCCTGCTCTTTTTCAAAAAATTTTCTATCCACTGCTGACATAGATAGCATTAAAAATTGTACATACGGGTGAAAGAGAAACATGATGTCATATGATTTTGAAAAACATCCCTAATTTTTTTGTTCGAAAAATTGATCCCATGATGGTGTTGCCATTAATGTATTTTTTTAAACTGATTGTTCAACTTTTTTAAAAAATGATGAAAATCTTTAATAAAATAAATACATTAAAAAACATGACAACTAACTAAAGATTAATAGAATTTGTACGCAGAAATTAATATACAAATGCACACACACCAGAAAAAAAAAATTTGGCGCATATTTTTTTTCTGGTATGTATATAAAATTTGTGCCCAAACTTAAGATTCCGGGATCAAATCATAAGATTCCATCTGATTTTTAAGAACATTTCTTTCTCTCTCTTGCTGATGGATTTTGCCTATGAAAAGCATATGTACTCTTGCCTATTCTTTTCCCCGTCTGCCACGTGCTTTTTCTAGCTACTTCGCTAGCTTTCCTCACTTTATCATAGTTACACTTTGTGTAGACCCTGTACTACAGTTTGACGGTTTAAGTTCGACTGATGCTACGCTCACACACACTTATACAATCCTTGTGTAGCTTGTATAAAAGACTATGGTATAAATATACCTCGTCTAATCGGTTTGGTAGATTTCTACCGCGTGTAATCCGGCAGTTTAATATATACTAAATTACTATCAAATAGTTTAATAGTTAAGTTTCGTTTTCTTCTGATTTTATGTCTTTAAAATGATTGAATTTGAAAAATAATTGAAGTACTTTCAAAAATTTCACAGTAGAAAGAATGGTGTTCATTCATTGCTTATAAAAGTGTCAAATTTTTTTGTTGGAATCTAAAAGACGTAAAATGTTATATTAGTAAATCTAATTATAAACCAAAGTATTTGTAATATTTTTGAATTTGTCTCTTTAGTTTACCGAATAATATAAAACATTAAAACCAAAAAAAAAAGATACTACGTATTTAAATTGGTATGACATTCCAATATGTACGTTGATTTTCGCGTCATTCAGTTTCAGCTTTAAGTTGTTTGTAAAGGTACATTTCCACCAAACGAACAAACAGCGCTCGGATACGGCGCTCGTTTCCACCAAAAAACTTTGTCGCGTATAGTTCGCGGCTACCTCACGCACATGAACGTTTGGTGGAAACGGTGAAGTTTCTGCTTCATGTTGAAACAACATGTACGCGTGTTCGTCGATGATTTTCACAATTCAAAGATAGTGTGATGGGATAGGAATTTTATTTTTTAATAAAAAAACTTTAAAGAGAAAATTTTCATCGTTTGTTGTTATTATGTTAATGTCAGAAATACTTTATTATTTAAAATAAAGGATTTTAAATTTTCATTAAATTAATTATTATCGTACCGAAAAATATATGGAAAAAATTATGAAATTTTTATTTTGGAAATATTGTTTACCAGGGCTGCGTTCACTCACCAACTAATTGTAACTAAAAGCGACTAAAAGTTACACTTTTGCGTTCACTGGTCAACATTTTTCGACTACGATGCCGTCATGACACCGACACTCTGTCGTTCACTCATTAACACCGGTGTTAAAAAAAGTAACTTTTTTCAACCAATGTGATGGACCGTTGTCGATTATTGTCATTTCTATTTCGTCAGTTTGATTTTGAATTCAAAACAAATATTTATGAATTCAGTATTTTTTTTTTATTATTTGGCAAATTTATAGAAAAATTATAGTTTTAGTAATAAATTTATATTCAATTCGTTGAATTATATTCGAAAAAAATTTAAAATATTGAATTTATTAAAAAAAAGTGAAACCATAAAATATGTTTTTTATATAAATATTTGTTACTAAATTAAATATTAAAAATAAATGGATTTCATGAAAGTAATTTTAATAATTACAGTACATTAGTTAACCTATAAATGCGCATTTTCTCAAAATGATATTTCGAAATGACACTAATTGACTACGACTACGACTACAACCGTTCACTCGCAAACAACTTACATTTTTCGACACCGGCTTTTTTGACATTAACTTCCACCGACTTTTTTTTACACCGGTGTGATCGAGTGAACGGAACCCTGGAATATCGATTTGAAAAATTATTTCCAAAAAAGAAAATCAAAACATCTGAATACGTATGTGGTATATCGTTTTTGATATTTCGATTTTTAGTTGTGAAGTAAACTTTGCCGAAAGAACTATGTATTCTGAAGAAGAAAAAGTAATTTGCGCCGTTGATTATTTTATCAGAAGCTAATAAGCGAAAGTCACCGCGATGTTGGGTCAGACCCTATTTAAGATCCAGAGAAGGGGAAATGTTACTGAATAATTTGAAAATTGATAAATCAAGTGGTTTTCGGAATAATTCAAGAATTTCATCGCCAGATTTTGTATTTTTTGCCCAAACAATTGGACCAAAAATTTAATTACCATAATTTTGACACATTAGCCTCCGACCACTGCATTTTATTATTTTCTTTCCAAGAACTAGAACACGAAATTAAATATCACGATCGCTATGGAAACTAAACAACTTTGGGTAATTAATTGATGACAGGATTATAATAAGGATTGAGAACTACACTTGTCAATCAAAAAACAGAAAAAAATAAACATAAGTATCCCTTTCGATAATTTCCATATGAACATCATATAAATAGGTGCCAGTTGCAATTACCAAAAAACCGAATCCCATTATATCAAGCAATTGTAAAAGATTTTGTCTGGAAATTTTTTTTGCACGCACTATTTTATTACAATGCAATAAATTGCAACCAAATTACATATAAACAACATGTGTGGGCATCTAGAAAATATTTCCCAAATCCTAGGAAAAAACCCACAATAAAATTTATTTCAATATTTTCCTGATTAAAACTGAAAAATTTTTAGGTAATTAGCCTTCCGAAAATAGAAAGATTTGCCATTGAAAAAAAAAAAGAATTGTTTTATAGCTCTAAAGCTATTAAAACAAATTTCAAAATAACTTGAAAATAGGATCTTTTTTAATAAAAACTATATTTTCAAATTTGCGAAAATTCCAATGATCCTTAATTTAGTATATGAATTCGTAGAAATTCGAATCATAAATTTTGAATATTTGAAATCTACAATTTTAGAAAAAAATTAGAATGAAAATTTTTCTAAATTTTAATTTAATTAATTAATGAACATTTTAAATTCTAATCCAAAAAATAGGCATTATATCGAAAACCATGTACAAAAAAATTCATTATTTCCAAGAAAAAAGAGATTTGTAAACACAAAAAACATTTTTGCTTCCCATCGTTGACGGGAAGCACAAAAACGCAAAAAAAACACGAGAGCAAACTTCGAAGCAAAAATTTCCCGTTTCCACCAAGCGCGCAGCTTCGCGTACAGTTCGCCAAGCTCGTTTTGCTTCCACGCGCAACCTTTTTTCGGTGGGGACGGCGAGGCGAACATTTTCACGTTCAAAATGTACACGCACAAAATTTGCGCGTCCAGAAAATGTGCGCTGCTCTTTTGGTGGAAACGTGCGGCGCGAACAGAACGCGCCGCAGCTACGGGCTGCGTGTTTGGTGGAAACGCGCCTTAAGAGAAAAGTGCACAGGCCTTGGATCAAAGTGTAACTAATAATAAAGTCGCGAAACTTCCTATCCTTACCGTACCGCCGTTTTTCAAATTTTGCCTGTTCTTTTTCAAAAAATTTTCTATCCACTGCTGGCATAGGCAGCTGCATATTGTACATATGGGTGAAAGAGAAATATAATCTAAGCAAAGAAGCACGTGTTGAAATTTATATGCAATGCACAAATGCTAGAAGAAATATAAGGTTTTTAAGATTCTTTCACGTGTTTTTGCTTATTCTGGCTACTTTGCTAGCTTTCCCGACTTTATTATTAGTTACACTTTGCCTTCGATACACAATATGTATTAAAACCAAAGTGTAACTAATAATAAAAACTTCCTATCCTTATCGTACCGCCGTTTTTCAAATTTTGCATGTTCTTTTTCAAAAAATTTTCTATCCAATGCTGGCATAGATAGCTACATATTGTACATATGGATGAAAGAGAAATATAATTTAAGCAAAGAAGCACGTGTTGAAATTTATATGGCAATGCACAAATGCTAAAAGAAATATAAGGTTTTTAAGAGTTTTTCATGTGCTTGTTTTTAAGAACATTTCATTCTCTCTCTTCCTGATGGATTTTGCCTATGAAAACTAAATGTACTCTTTCGTATTCTTTCGCACTTATTGCCACATGCTTTTTCTGGTTACTTCGCTAGCTTTCCACACTTTATTATAAGTTACACTTTGATTAAAACGCATACACCCCCCCCCCCAGTCTCTCTACTAAAAGTAGGCTAAGTTTGTATACTTATATTTATTATTCTAAAAGAAAATGCTCACCGCACAATCAGTATATAAATTATAGTGTGAAATCAGGTTATAACATTGACGAGGTCAAAAATTTAAAAATATAGGTTTTAAAATGAAAATATTCTATTGCCCAAGTCCCTAGACATTTGATTTTCCCGCCAAAATAAAAAAAATCAATGACCCCATTCTTTTTGTTTTAAAAATAGGTTTTTATAATTAATTATTCAGCTTTTAAAAATAAATTGCTAAAAAAATATTGTAATTTAATTTTTTTTTTTTTTTTTGAATTTTCTCAAATAAATTATTTCTTTTTAAAATTACCATGATTTTCTAGGAAATTCTGCTGATTTTCAAAACAAGTCCGTTTTGTATAAAATCTTTTATTTGAATAATCATCATTTTCTTCAATGAAAAATCTTTTTCTTCGATTATTTGAACCGTTATTTTCCATAGAAATTCTCTTTCCATAATTATGTTCATTAATTTGTTGTTGTTGTTTGTTTATTCTATCTGAATTTTCCATTCCAACAATATTATTGATTGGAGTAAAATGTTGCTCAACATCCATCATCATAATATGATCTGTATTCGTATTGGTATGGGTGACATCATTTTCCATTGCTGGTGTTGTTTTCATTTCTGCATTAGCAACATTTTCATTGTTTGTATTATTATTATTATTATTATTATTATTATAAATTTGTGGAACGAATCCATAATATCCATTCGAGGACAGATGTGATATGCATCTGCTTTCATTTTCATGATTTGTATCGTTTATTGCATTACTGGTATTATTGTTATTATTACATGTTTGTAATGTTGTCGGATTGAATAAATCCATCATATTTGTACGCCTTTGCATTATAACATTATTGTCGGCAAATCGACTGTCATTTGATCCACCATGTGCCCAACATTCAAAATTTGTTAACACCATAATTCCCGCACTTTTTTTTTTTATAAATATAATATTTTTAACGATTTTCTTAACTTTTTTGTTGAATATTTTTACTTTTTTTTTTTCCTCTCTCAGTTGTATTGTCTTTTTTCTCACTTACACTTTTGTTTTTATAATCTTATGTTACTTTTATTGTATTTAAAATCGGTGTCACACACACGTCAAAGTAATATAGGAAAATTTTTTCTATTTTTTGTATTATAAATTTCTATTGTTTCGTGTCAATTTTAATTAATTATTAATACAAAAAAAAAAGAAACAAATGTAAAAAAAAAACCAACGAAATCAATTTCAAAAATTATTATTTGATAGAAGGAACAAAAAAAAAATGTAATTTTATTTGAATTTTCACTTTCTTTTGGATTTAAATTTTAACGAATTTTTTCTTTTAAATTTTTATTTTGCTATTGAAAAATATTTTCCAAACGTATTAGAAAAAAATGTAATTATAAAATTTTCTTCTGTTGGCTTCGCGTTTGTTGAATGAATTCGTTATAATCGTAAGGAAAAAAAGAAACACAATTTTCAATGAAATCACCGATTTGACTGACCGCTTATTTTACAATACAAAAACATACGAAGCCTTGTACCGCTAAATTTTATTATTGCCAGATATTAAATATTTTCTTTTATACATGACAAGTTTTTCTGTTTTTTTTTTTTTTAGTTTTTTTTAATATATAAAAAACAAACGTACCTAATATTTAAATAGAACATATTTTTCAAAATATCTAATTTTTAATACTTCTAATATTTTAGGACATAATAGAATTACTATTAACATTAAAAAAAATTGAATTTAAGAAATTTCACTCATTTTTTTTTTAATCATATCTGGCAATTCTAAAATATAAAATCGAACAAAAAAAATGCCGGTTCACCTCCTTCCCCCTGTTGGTTTCGTTAAAAAAAAAAGCTACATCTCAGCGGAATTAAATGAAACAATTTTTATTTTAAGCAATCTTAAAATTAATTTATGACAAAATTTCTAAAATTATAATGCATTCTTTTATTTAATTTTTATGCGTGTGTGTTGTATATTTTAAAACGAACTGAAAAAAGTGATTTTCTCTTCCAATTGGTATATTGCCAAAATTGTTGAATTGCGCGAATTTATGGAACTCTAATTTGAGCTTTAAACTATATTTATTTATTTAAGATAATACCAAAGAAATTAAATATAATTATTAATTAAATTTTGACCGTTTTTAATTGGGCTTATTTTTCTATTATTTTACCGGTAAATTATTTTTTTTTTTTTCGTAATATATTTTCGTTCGGGAAAATAAAAAATTAATAATGTTTTCCATTTAACGAAACAATTGTTCTCAAATTGTATTTTAAACCTTGCCCAAAAAACATGTGACACTTTTGTCAAAGTTTCATTTCATCCTCTCTAATAAAAAGGTGTTGGAAAAAAAGTTTTATATTTAAAATTTAATAAAAATAATATGCTTATTAATGAATATGGCAAATAAGAAAATCTTAAATAAACAGCAACAACAGCAACAAATGAGAGATGTAAGGAAAATTAGAAAAGAAATATCCTTAAAACAATTTACTGAGACATGTTTTTGTAAACTTTTTTTTTTTTTTTTTTAGGAAAACGACGATAAGTACGAAGCTTACAGTTCTTTTAAAACAGTCTTATTTTATTGTTCATTAGTATTATTTTTTCCGGTATCAACATTTTTTGCAACCAAAGTTTTCATATTTGATGAATTATTAGATTTGGATCCCATCAAAAGTAACATTTATGCAGCTGCATCAGCCGTAATTGCATTACATTTGGCTTTGGGACTTTATATTTATCGGGCATACTTTGAAATTCAAGAGCCGATGATCACAAAAAAACAAGAATAATTTCAAAAAAAAAAAATTTCCTTTTCTTTAACACTTAATTTTTTAAAATTCTTTTAAATTAGGTAAAAAAATATGATTTTTCATAAATAAAATTCATGAGTTTTATTTGTTTTATTTTGTTTCTCTTTTTCTTGCAGATTTTTCATTCATTCCATTAATAATAATAAAAATATCGAACAAAAATGGATTCAAATTATATAAAAGGTCAACAATTGTGTATTGAATTAGACGGTGAATGTTTTATCGGTGAATTTCTTTTCTTAAATCAAGATCGTACAAGAATTGAATTGGATAATGTTTATCAAAACAATGATATAAATGAAATAATGGACGGTGTACAAATTTTTTATAAACAAGATATTATATCCATAACTGTATTAAATGATGATAAAAATAGCAAACAATTAGATTGTGTTGAGAATAATAATCAAATGGTCAATACAGTTACAAAACCTCCAAAACAATCAGAATTATCAAATTATGATTTACAACGTATTGAAACTTTATGTAAAAATTCAAAAGTAATTTATCAAACTGATCGGGTTTATCATGAAGCGATTAGAGAAATGCTAACAGAAGATGAAATTGCAATTAATCTTGAATCATGTGAAACTGGACGTCATGCACAAACTGCAATCATAACAATTTCAACAAGAAATAATATTTACATATTTGATGTTATTTATTTGGGAAAAGTTTTTCCAGAACTGAAAAATATTCTAGAATCAAAAAAACCACGAAAAATTCTTCATGATGGACGAACAATTTGTGATAATTTAAAATTTAAACAAAATGTTGAACTACAGAAAGTCTTCGATACGTACGTCGTACATTTGGCAATTGGTGGTGATAAAAGTATTTTTGATTTAAATAAATGCATTAGCCATTATTTTAATTTACCAGACATATTTTTAACTTCAGTTAAAGTAAGTCATTTAAAAATACTATGAAAAATGCCAATTGTCATTTTTAATCGTTTTTGAATATTGATTTTGTTCTAATCCATTATTTTGGATTAATTAATTGCTTTAGTAATTTTAATAATGAAAAGTAATATCAAAATGACAACTTGCCGCCATTTCTACTTTTTAATGATATAATTTAGTATATTTGTAAATTTACATATTATTTTTTTTTTTTAGGGAATAGATTGGAGCATTCGACCTTTTGATATTACTAGACAATTTATAACAGCAAGAAGAACAGCTTTATTATTTAAATTATATGATTATTTTGTACATGAAAGAATGTTGAGTAAATTTTATAAAACATGTGAAATGTTTTCTCGTGTTTATAGCAGTAATGCGGATTCAGTTGAAGTCGCTACTGATATGGCAACCAATAGAAGTAAATCAATCGATAAAATATGTGAAAATGATGTTGAATTAGAAATGGAATCGGTTAATGATATCGATTTAGAGATTTCTAATATGTCGGACAAACTTTCACACATTACTGATCTCGAATCGCAATAACAAAATGGATTTACTTATTAGAAAAAAAAAACAAGGTGCTTGGCCACTTTGAGACATCATAAATTAGGTCCCGCATAGTACCTAATGAAATTCCTAAAAAATCTGAAATTATTAATATTTTATTTGAAATGATTATCTCTTATTAGTCAATTTCTTTATTGCCCAGAATGCTCGATTGACCAGGTGCCCACGCAACTGCTACCCTGTTTTTTTTATCCAATTTTTTCAGGGAACAGACGCACTCTTCCACTACCCACGATGAAGCAGTAAATGAGTTAAGTGCTCGGATAGCCGCCTGACTGTCTGAGTAGATTTAAATGGATTTAAGATTTAAGCTTCTTGCAACACAGTGTCAGACAGCCGTGTAAAATGGCAAATACTTTTGCTTGACAAACTGTCGTACTGCTACTGAGTGGTATGACTATTTCGCCTGCATAATATGTATAAATCTTAGATGCCATCTCCTGCCATTACATCCTGTAGGGATCCATCTGTGTAGATTTGCACCACTTTTCGTGTAGATCGCAGACCAGCTTTCCAGTCAGTTCTGTCTGATATGAGACACTATTACGCTTTCTTAAAAATTAATTTGGAGGACATCATGTCTACAACAAAACGTCTAATGTCAATGACTAGATTGATAGATATTTCTGCTGCTTACGGTGCGCATAACACCATGGCTGAATATCAATCTACGCTCCCTTATTAATCCAATTCTACTTATCGCCCTAGCCGCCTCCTGTTCAATGAACAGGCCTAAGAGAGGTGGATTTAGCAGGATCTCGTGCGCTGCCCTTGGAGTAGTCCTAATGGCGCCTATAACACACAATCCAACAAGTCTATGCTTGGATAGGTAAAGTTTGACGTTTTGGATTTTGATCCTCGGTCACCACACAAAAGAAGATTCAAAATATGCATTTTTATGGCATTTTCCCATTTTTTTTTATGGATGATGTAAATAAAAGGAATTTTAATTAAATGATAAATTCTTTGATTTAAATTAGATACACAAAATATCTCAAAGTGGCCTAACCCGTTAAATTCTTCACTTACAGTTAACAAATTTTCATTTTTATTCTTATAAGACAAAAAATTTATAGTATTTTTATTTTGTTTCTTTTTATGAATACTGAATTAATTAATGAATTAATTAAGAATTAATAAAAATTGTTTTTTTAGTTTAAGATTTATTTTCAAGTTCAATAATAAATTGTATTTTGTTATATAAATGTAAATTTTAATAAAACAATTAAATACGGACTATAAAGTGTTTGTTTCAGAATATGTAGGATTTCTTTCTATAACTAAATTTTAATTGTTGCTAGCTCTGGTTTTCTACAGGGTTTCTTGTGAACACACTAAAGTAGCCGTAACCATTCAGATCCAACATTACGTAATTTGATCTAAATAACTGATCTTGAGTAATAGCCATTGATTTTTGAAAATTGCCAAAGTATTGATCTACGGAATTCCATCACTGGCTTCTACTGTTAGAGCTGCTGGAACCATGCTGCACATTTGGTTCTTAAGGGACCCATAGACGACAAACATTGTTGTCACCCTGTTTGCAGGTTTTGCCACAGACGAGATTAAATATTGGCAACCAAGTTGTCAACATCACTTCCAAGGTATTGTCATCGGCTTTGGGTGATTTATTTTTGACAGTAAGTTCACAGCGCACAATTCAATTCACAGCTGATGTTGACAATCATGTTGCCATCTTCTCTACAGACGATACAACATGAAATACTAACCACCAACATGCCCACAGACGTCCAACATCGACACCAATACGGCAAGTTGAAAACTATGTTTGTCGTCTATGGGCCCCTTTAGAATAAGCAAAGCAAATGTCCGTGCAAAGTTCATCGTGTATTTTGACCCTCAAAGAAACGTAAAATTGAGAAGCACTGTTCGATTGAATCAGCTGATTTCATGAAAACAATTCATTCTCGAAATTCATAACATTTTTGTACAAAAATTCAATTTAATTTAATATTTCTAACGTAATTAAAAATAAATCAAAATGAATCGTTTCGAATATGTTGAAGCGAAAATGAAAAAAGGTGAAACATTTTTAGGCAAGGATCGATCTGTTAAATTGTTTAATGGTCACGAAAAGGTGAATTTTTGTTTTCTTGAAATATCGAATTCAGATTTTAATTTTAATGCGTTGTTTCTGTTCTAGACATCATTTGAAGATGGTGATGTTATTCTTACAACTCATCGTTTATTTTGGGGACAACAAAGTGAAATACGAAAAGGTGCTGTAACATTATGTTTACATTTAAAATATGTAATAGCTGTCGATGAAGAAACTACAAGTTCATTTGTTGTTGGAAAAAAGAAAAGAATTATTTTACATTTAAAATCGCCGGCACCAAATAAAGCGCCTGGTCCTATGGACTCAAGTACAGCCAATTTTATTAAATTATCCGGTCGTACAGGATTAGATACATTATTTACACAAACTTTACGTGAATCAATTCAAGCTCGAATTTGGGAAGTCGATGAAAAGGGAGAAGATCCAAATGATCCAGAAAAACCACTTCGTATTAAATTACGTACAGGAATTCTTGGTATCGAAAGATCCATTCAATTGAAATATAAAGAAACCGATGAAAATATTAATTTAGCGTTTCAAGATTTGAAAGTTTTAATGGCAATGGCCAAAGATATGGTAAATATCTCGAAAAGTATTAGTAATAAAATACGTGAGAAAAAAGGTGATATTTCGGAAGATGAAACTGTTCGTTTTAAATCATATTTAATGAGTTTGGGTATTGATGATCCAGTTACACGAGAAGGTTTCACAAGTAACATTGATTATTATAAAAGTTTATCAAATCAAATTTGTGAAATTCTTCTTGATCCTATAGAAGTTGGGTTTTTTATATTTATATATGAAAAAAGAAAACCAAAAAAAAAAAATTCCAATTTATTTTTAGGAAGTTGGTGGTATGATGTCATTGGCTGATGTTTATTGTCGTGTTAATCGTGCTCGAGGTCTTGAATTACTTTCACCCGAAGATTTATTGAACGCCTGTAAACTTCTTAATGGTCCAATGAAATTACGAGAATTTCCAAGCGGTGCTATGGTACTACAATTAGGTTCACATGATGATGAAATTGTTGCTCAAGAAGTTTTGGAAAAAGTGGAATCATCGAAATCATTATCTGTTGAAGATTTAGCAAAGATTTTAGGTATATCGATTTTATTAGCAAAAGAACGACTTCTAACCGCTGAACGTACCGGTTTAATATGTCGTGATGAATCTATGGAAGGTCTCAGATTTTATCCAAACTTATTTTTGAAATCACAAAATTAATTTTATTAAATCATTTTCTAAATAAAACTAATATTTTTTATTAAATTTTAATTTAGGTAAATATACAAACTTTTTCCGCCTCGAGTGGTTTTGCTGGTTGGAACCATTTTGTCCTTTTTGTTAGCGTAGGAAGGTACTCATGCACCCAGCGCTTCCGAAATGCGTTGGCGTATTTTTGTGCAGTCATCCAATTTTTCTTAAAAATGCTGTGATCATCATTACACTCACCTATTGGTTTTACTCCATTAAAACTTCCGAGTAGAAAATGATTGGCACGCATGTTAAAGGACGTGAGTTTAGATGGATTTCTGTTTGGCATGATTTGATATAATGTTTTCTTAACTGATTGCACGAGTCGTTCCCAACTACCTCCCATATGGGGAGACGATGGTGGTATGAAAATCCATTTCCTAGTTGAGTTTGTAAATTCTTCAGCTAATTCTATTTGATTGATGTTCTGCATGGCTATTTGAAGTTCATGTTCTGCTCCATGGAAATTAGTACCATTGTCACTGTAAATTTCAATTGGCATTCCTCTTCTTGACATGAAATTCCTTAAACTGAGGATGTATGAGATAGTTAATAGCGTGTGTGCTATTTCAATATGCACTGCAAGCGTAGTTATCAAAGTTATCAAAACGCCCCATCTTTTCTCTGATCGTCTACCAACTGAGACGGTCATAGGTCCGAAATAGTCGATACCAATATAGGAAAACGGACGTATAAATGATGATAATCTAGCTGCTGGCAAATCTGTCATTTCGCCATTTTTTACTGCTACTCTGACTTTTGATATTGAATATATTTGATGAATTTCATTTGTTACAGTTTCATGGTTATGATGACGGTATTTTTTCCAAATTGCACACCAATTGCTGCGTCGATGCGTCCCCGATCTCGTAGAACTCCAAGCTCATCTAAATATGGCGAATGTTTATAGATTGGACTTGACTTCTCTATAGACAGCTTTTTGTCATCTGAAAGCTCTTCATTCTTTTTTAGTGTTATTATCTCCTCATGAAAACATTCATTTTGAGCTTGCCGATAAAGGTGACTTTCAGCTTGTAGATACTCTCTGAGAAATTGGTCCACATTGATTTTCGGTTTTGTTCTTTTTTAAAGTTACAATATGGAGAAAGCGATAAATATAAGCAACTGCTCGTACGAGTCTTGTCTTGTCTTGAAAATCCCTATGGTTGAATTAAATTAGTTCAAGCGAGGAATCGATAACATCTTGATGGGAGCTACTCTTGTTTTAGCTGCCACAAGAGAACATTCTACTTCATTATCTTCTCCAATTCTAAAATATGCTACTGCGGCGTAAGCATCTGCACTGGCATCCACAAATATGTGTAGTTGACTTGAATGTTTTCTTTATTTAACTGTGTACTGGATATATAGCATCTTTGAATTTTTATTTTTTACACTTGTGGTAGGAGATGAATCCATTCCATGTTTTTCACGTATTGAGCACAAGTAGGTGAACATGATGCCCCAAATGTCATCACGTTCATTACATAAATATTAGGTTCTACATTAGGGTTGTCTCTACATAGAAAACGTTGTGAGTGACGATCTTAATGTTTGATACTACCTTGATGAAATATTTCTCGAATTTCCCCACTAATGGCATATTTCCTTTCACGAAAACGATATAATACTTCTGGTAGTAAAGCTAACTGGTCAGGACCTTTCAATAACATTGAATTTAATGATACACCATTAACTTTGGCTGCAGTATCCCAAACAATTCCTATTTTTCTTAGTTTGTTTGGATTTGTAACTGTGACGTTTGGCAAGTACCCTACACGTGAGTGTGGAACTTATAACTCTTCATTTGATAATTTGTGAATATATTGTTTGTCTTTATACTCACATATTTTTTGTTTTAAAATTACAGCAAGCTCAGGTTGACGTAACATTTTCTTTTTCAGACATTCCAAATGACGTTTAGCCATTGGGAGACTATTTGGTAATAAAACTTTGTCATATTTCCACAGTCCAGTTTCAAATTTATTTCCTTTCTTACTAGTTGTAGAGTCCATAACTTCTAGACTTCCTTGATCTTCTTTGGACATCAAACTTTGTATCGGTTTCGTCACACCAAGGCTGTCGAGTTATACATATTCCTTTACCATTTGTTGAAGGTGTTCATCATTAGAATGTTCACATTCACAAGTGTGGAAACCATTGAATTCTTGTTCATTTACAATGATATTATTGTTATTATTTTGCAGAGGCCCGTAAACGTTCCAACCGAGGCGGGTCTTTACAGCTACTGGTTCATTTTGTTCACCCTCTTTTAATTTGAGACTGGCTCCTAATTTTGAATTGTCCAGACCTATTAAAATGCTTGGGGCTGCTTCTTCATAAGACTCGATAGGAAGACCCTTTAAGTGTTTATATGTTTTAAACAGTTCCTTAGTTGATAATGTTTGTGTGGGAAGGTCCAAAGATTTAATAGTGTGAGCATTTGAAATTGAGTATTTTGGTATGTTTTTATTTATACTACCAATTCTTAAAGAAATACGCTGAGATTCTTCTTCCATTCTATGCGTGTTTGCAGTCCATCTCAGACATAATGGTTCTAAAGTTCCTCTTAGTCCTAGTTTATTTGCCATTTTTTGTTCTATTGAAATCAAAGATGATCCTTCATCAACGAAGGCAAATGTCTTTATCTTACACTCCGCTCCATACAGGACCACTGGAATGATACGAAACAAAATTGTTTGATTGTTTAGCTGGTGAGTGGTACAACTATGCTGATTGTCCGCTAATTTATTCTGCTGGGTTGACACAACTTCTTCCTATTTCTTATTTTAATCTTTTTTTATCATTATGTAGTAATGGATTATGACGGTAAACGCAACTATTTTTTTCACATTTTTTGTTAGAATTACATTGCACACCTTCATGTTATATTAAACAGGTGCGGCATAAATTATGTTCTTTTACAGCTTCCCATTTTGCATTAAGAGTGAAACCCTGGAATTTTTTACAGTTTCTTACTGATGAGCATGATGACAAACACAGCATTCTTTCCCAGCTGTTTGTTTGCTGGATTATTTTTCTGTATGATCTTTAGTTGGTTGCTTGAACGAAATTCTTCCCTCTAGTTAGTCTCTCATTCCTCTTTGTCTCAGTCGTTGTTGAAATGGTGTTTATTGTGATTTGACTGAGATTTTCTAACATATCGACCAACCATGAACTCAGGGTAGAAATTGTAATGTTAGTTAAGTACCCCGTAAACGATCAAATTTGTTTGTCAAACATGCGTGTTTGTCAAACAATTTTTGTGTTTGACGTGTTTGACGGAAATTTTGATTTTTGGCGTGTTTGACAAACAGGCTTGATAGTTTGCGGCGGTGTTTGTCAAACACGATCTCAGTCGTCGCTTGTATTACTCATTGTGCAAGATAAATCGTAAGATACGAACGTCACCGAAAATTGAAATTACGGGCAAATTTGACAAATTTTTTTCCCAAACAATTTGATCGTTTGTGCTGAAAACGTGAAGTTTGACAAACAAGTTTGTTTCAGAAATCGGAACAATTTATATACTGTCTCATCCCTCCGCGTATAAACCATAAATCAAGGATAAAATTCTCAGGGAAGCAAACATACACACATGTCCGAAGCTGGATCAAAAGAAGTCAGCTCTCATAATTGACATGAATAGGAAGAAGTTGCGCACGCTAATTAGGTTATTAACGATTCACTGTCTTCCAAGGAAACATGCTAAGAGACGGTACTGTGGAGATGTAGGTTAAGGTGCGGCTGAAGACATCACACACATCTTCTGTGAATGCTCATTGGCGAACATGCCAAAACAAAATTGTGATTTTTTGAAGAAGTTCTGAGAAAATTTCAAAGCTCTATGATTCCAGAAAATAGCTTGTCCACTTTTAGACGAAAGATTTATTCTGGAAAAAGATTTCTCCGAAGGGAAAAAATCTTGTTTATGGAATAGTGTACACAAAAATATATATCTAGATCCATTGAACCGGCGTTCCCATTTTCAGAACAAGACGTTAAAACAAAATATCACAATTTATTCACAACGTCGTAATAACTCATCGGGCAGAGGTAGAACATCTTGGGATTATTTTTCCCAATTTGACAATGTTTACGGCAATCGGCATTCCATCGATCCTCCCCCGAAATACGAGTTAATAAATTTTTGATGACTGCAATCTGATCGCAAGTTTAACGTCAGTCCGGCAAGCAACCATGCAATAATGAAAACTCCCATAATTTGGAATTATTGACGTTTTTCGATGATAGCAGTTTTTTTTATAATAAAATCATATAACCCGGACAAAATCAGACAAGAAAAGAAATCCACTTGGACGCGTACAAATATTTCAAAATTAGAACATATCCTGGTTTTTCCAGACATGTTTTGCCAAGTATACTATTTTGGACAAAAAGTAATGAGACTGTATTTTTAAAAAAATACGCGCCCAATGAATATTAATTTTATATTTATTTGATAGATTGGTATGACTATTGCGAGCAGCTAATACAAATCTCATGATGTTTGCTTTGTTAGTTTTGTAATTGTGAAAAAAAAGCGGCCGGTGGATGATTTCTACTGATTTAAAACGATGTCCACGAAGTGGTAATTTCAATCGAGGGAAAAGAAAAAAATCACCCGGAGCCATATCTGGCGAATACGGTGCTTGCGGAACGACATTCACTTGCTTTTTGATGAAAAACTGACGTTGTTTTTAAAACAAATTCAATGATTTTGGAACAAGACGACAAGACACACGTAGGGTTTCTCTTTTCGAATCCTTTGGATTCGGATTCGTCGAATCTTTGCTATATATTCGGATTCGGGATTCGCTGATAATGTACCGAATCCACGAATATTTTAAGTGCTTGAAAAACTGGATATGATGTAAAACGAATTCAGTAAAGAACTTTTTGATACTATGTCGAAACGAGTAAAAGAAAGAATGGATCAAAACTTAATGCATTTGTTAAATTGCCTGAAATATTCCAAAAAGACACCAAGAAAGCAATCGTTCACCTTGACGGTCGAACTACTAAGCAGACTGTTCCGCGAAGAAAGTGAATGCTCAACAAATTATTCATCTACCGTTGTGACGTCTATAGAGACTTTTCTTGACGATCAAAATTGAATCCCTGAAGCTGAGCTGAAGATGGCAGAAGAAATGTATGAGAGGTTAAACTTAAACAGATGCAAATCAGCAGAAGAACAAGGAATTCCTCAAGAGCAAGCAGATTATAGAGATAATACATTGCAATTGAAATAGGAATTCAAAATGTTCAAAAATTCGGGAAAGCGTACAGCAAATTTCCAAAAATTATATGATGCCCTTACAACCCTAAAACAAACCTCAACGAATTCTGAAAGGGCTTTTTCCGTCTCATCAAATTTTTGCACCAAGCTACGGTCAAGACTGCCTGATACCTCACTAAATGCGTTAGTATTTTTAAAGGATTACTTTTTACGCAGTACTGCAGTTATTTGAACTCGGTGATATTGATATATACAGGCAATGTTGATATGATGATATGCATGATTTTGGTGTAATTTTATAAACTAAACGAATCCGAAGGATTGGCCAATCTTCAGAACGAAGGATTCGGATTCGTCGAATCCGAAAATACCGAATAATGAGAAACCCTAGACATACGAGACAAGCCCAAATTGTCTTTTAAAATTGTTTATAATGATATACCAACAATGTCTACAAGGTCTCTTTGAGTTAATTGAGTATTGAAAAGTACAAGCTCCTTGATTTTGTTGATGTTTTTATTAGTAGTTGAGGTTGGTTGCCTTCCTGAACGAAGTTCGTCTTCACGACCCTCGCCAAATGATTATTACCACTTAAAAACTTGTGATCTTAATAAACACTGATCACTGTAACATTTTTCTAGAAGAAATTTCGTTTTTTATACAAAATTTCATGTTCACACAACAGTCATACCAATCTGTTAAGTCTATTACAAAATATTTATTAAAACCGTAATTTTAATGTTAAATACAAATTCATTATTTTATTTAATGGCCGAATTATTATTGTTCTTTCTTTTTTTTATGATTGATAGTCTGTTCTTCTCTGAGGTTGTCGATCAAGTCTCTTCTCACATAAAATCTGTCTGCCTGCTTAAATTGAAGATCGTTCCACTGAACGAAAACTAATATATTAAGTGTTGCCGGATGTTAAGTACTGATGCTAACAAATCTATCTAATAAATATACACATTAATATTCGTTGCATGCGTATTTTTAAAAATACAGTCTCATTACTTTTTGTCCATAGTAGTATTTTCTAAGAACTTTTTTTAGGTATATCTTTCCTCTTATTAAAATCCTTGCAAAATGCCCGATCCTGTTCAGGATGAAAATGAATTTTAATCATTAAAAAAAACGAGTTTATTATACTGTTCTTATTAAAATCTTAAGAAGAAAAATGCATAAATAGTCCCACTTTTTATGTAATTGTCGACGGTGACCATATGAACTCATTTACCCAGTCTTTTTTTGCGATAAATATGATGGAAATTATCACGTTTTTCAATAATTGTGGTCGTTAAAAGTGAGCTTGCTAAATTTGATATATGAGATATGTTTCATTAAAATCGATCCAACTCGACAAAAGTACACAAATATAAATACATATAAGATAATAAACAAATCGTATAAATTTCTTTTGTTTTTATTTTTAGGAAAACGAAACGTAAACAAAATTTTATTTTTATTTTTTTTTTAAGAAAATAAAACTTAATTCTTTTTATCTTTTTTTTAATTAAAAAACTAATAAATTTTTTTTTTTTTTTAAATTTTAATTCATTTTTTTTTTTTTTTTTATATAATTTTAATAATTATTTAATTTAATAATAAGGTAAAAATTATTTGCATATAGCTTAAAACCTAAAATTCGTTTTAATTAAATTTTTATTTTTTTTTCATAATTATTTTTAATTTTGTTTTAAATTAATAAAAGTAAAAGAATTACAATTAAATCAATCCATATTTTTTTTTTCTTCCTATTTTCACATTTCTTTTTTATCTCTCAACTTTATATGCCTATATTTTTATATATATATATATTATGTATAAATATTTACAACATTTACAGACTAAATTTTACTTCTTTTTGCTTAATTTTTTTTGTTTTAATTTTTTATTTTAAATATTTTTTTTTTTAAATACATAATTAATAATTAATTATAAATGATGTTCGATTTAATGTTTATAATTAACGTTTTTTTTTTTTTTTTAAATATATAAAGTAGACAAAGAAGAAAGAGCAATTTTTATATATTTATTTAAATTTTTTTTCCTTTTTTTTTTTTTTTAATAATTTAAATATTTTAATGTGTGTTTTGGTTTTCATCGCGATTTTGAAATTTAGTAATTCATTTTATTTCCCTTTTTATTTTCTTAGTCTCTGGCTTTACGAGTTTTGAATAATATGCCATCCAAAAAAAGAAAATTATAATAATAATAATTAAAATAAATAAATTTGTGTGAGTCCATTTTTTAATTATTTCAAATAAATGTAATTAAATATTTCTAAGTAAGTACAAAATATAAATAAAAACAAATTTTTGAGATTAGTTTTCTTTGATTTTTGTTTTTCCTATTTTAGAAAATTAATTCTGCAAAAGTTTCTTTTGTAAACAAAACTTTCAAATTTATATCGTTAAGCCTGGTATCGTGTTGAAACTGAATCGAATTTTCCATACAAATTTAAAACCACGCTGAAATTTAGTTGCTGAAATTTTGCTAGGTAGTACCAAAAAGTATACAATAATGAGAGTTTCCAATTTGGACACGTCTGCAAGCGTCACCTTATGAATAGTATTTGTTAAAATGAATCTGTGTGATATAAAATTTCATGTATTTACAGTCTTTTTTACAAATACTATTAAAAACGAGACGCGCTTTGCAGCGCTGCAAACGTCTCGTCAATTTATATAGAAATGATTACATGTGGTAGTACCCTGTTCGGTGTTAGAAACATGTGAAAAGTTGCTTTTATGATTGGTGTCTCCAATGTAGTCTACACTCATTTTACCAGCATTTTTATTGTTCGGTACATTTTAAACCTAGTAAAAAGTTGACAGATTGTATTTCATTTGGTTTTTTGCGGAATTATTTTGAATGCCGTGTTTTGATTGGTTTGTTGGACTACAAAATGGAATTTTATGAGGCCTTAGACATCTGTCACTTCGATTTCTCCACAAATTTTTACTCTTAAATTTTTGCTAAGATTTAAATGTACTTTTTTGGTGATCGCGTTAAAATTAAGTTTTGCTTCAACACGATACCAGGCTTAAATGTGTAGTGTTATAGTGAAAACACAGTAAAACCAAAGTATAGGTAATAATAAAGTATGGAAAACTAGCGAAGTAGCCAGAATAAGGAAAAACACGTGAAAGAATCTTATAAACCTTATATTTCTTCTAGTATTTGTGCATTGCCATATAAATTTCAACATGTGCTTCTTTGGTTACATTATATTTCTCTTTTACCCATACGTACAATATATAGCTATCTATACCAGCAATGGATAGAAAATTGTTTGAAAAAGAACAGTCAAAATTTGAAAAACAGCGGTACGGTAAGGATAGAAAGTTTCCAGACTTTATCATTAGTTGCACTTTGGTAAAACTCAGCAACAGCGTTGCACAACATATTGTACGCCAACATATGTCGTGTCGTCAAATTAATGAAAAATTGCTATAACTGGGAAAGAGCTGGAAAAATTGCAATTGCTTGGTGTATACAGGTAACACTTGAAGAACACGGTACTTGAAGAACACGATTTTCGAAGAAAACGGATACCTTCCCTCGAATTACACGGTTTCAAACTACACGATTTTGAGTAATTCTTTTGAAAATTATATATATTATTTGATATAAAACTATTTCCAAATATGTGATTTGCTTGATAAAATAGAGAGTTAATAAAGTAGTCAAAGGCAAAATTGTTCAGAATTATAAGGGAATTTGAACTTTTATCACGAAATTTGAAAAATCACGTCTATGAATTCTCAATTCCATTGCATTTTAATTGAAATAAATACACATTACTTATAAATGTATATGTAAGTATGTAATTTTGTATTTTCACACTTGAAATGGAATCCTATTTTTTGTAGTCTCGAACACGGTTTCAAAGAACACGGGGCCAATTAATCGTGTTCTTCGTGGGTTACCTGTATATACTGCATATAGATGGATTCAAACTATTTTTAAGAAACATATTGTTATTGTTCTTTAAAAAGAACAGTAACTTTTATTTGTTCTGTTCCATAATCTGTGATTAAGATTTTCGTAACTTTGAATATTTTGTAATGTCGTTTTTTACGTTTGGGATTCACAAACCGCTCTTTGAAGCCAAACACTGTGAATTTCACAATTTGTGATAAAAATTACAGATATTTTGATTTGTGGAACAGAGATTCCGTCTTTTTTGACAACATCTTTATTGCCGCATACAAAAAATTGGAAGTAATTCAAAAGAAATGAAAAGGGAAATAGTAGATACTCGATTTTTAACTCAATAAAGTTTTTTTTTTAACGGTTTCAAAATTCCAAATGGCTGACAAAATGAAAAAATTGTTTTAAAAAAGTAATAAAATTAGAAATTTAGCCAAACCCGGGCTGTTAGCATGTTACTTGTTTCACAGTTTTGATTCGACCAAAAAGTAAGTTAGCTTGGATTTTCATATGACTGAAACAAGTTAAGTGCTGCCATTTTTATGAAGAAAAGTTGAAACACACGGTCTGAAACAAGTTATGTACACCACTCCAGAGCATTACAACACGTTGTGTTCTTTATATTGCATTTAATTTCGATATTACTTGATACATTTCAGAATTGTAATTTGTTGTCGCGTTTGTTGTGTTGCTTCTACTATTTACCATTATTCGTATTTCTGATATTAGAAGAATTCTTTTACGTTTCGAAATTCTTTTTTAGAATTTTATTATTCAAAATAATCGACAAGTAGTTTCTTCATAATCATCTATTTAGGCTATTATGACTGTTAAAAATTCAATTCGTTCTTTTCAGAATATAATTTCAGAAATAACACCCCTTCGGACATTTTATCTTTCGAAACAATTTTGTTAAAAACAAAACTTCATATTTTAGTGGCAGTTGTGTGATATTATTCAAAATTTTTTTTAGTTTTCATAAAATAATATTACTTAAATACGTACAAAATTCCAACAATAGTCAGTAATCGATTTTCAATTTAGACTGAATAAAATGAGAGCCGTTCTAATTGCAATATTGATATATAAATTCCTCAAAAAAAAATACTTGAATTGCATATTATATTATTGAGATCTCAGTAGGTCGATTAGCTGAAACACATACTTAGACCTGAATTTACGCTTCTACAGACCCTATTTCATAGTGAGAATCTTACCCCAGCTATATACGCGTACATTGTGTTAAACTATAGGGATTATCATTTTGGTATGGTTGTTTATTTGACTGACAATTATTTTGCGAATAGATTCCTTATTTTTAATAAATAAATATGTTCTTCTTCTTACGTTTAGACAAGCATAGTTTTAATACTACAAGCGTATTTGCTATTATTTATTTTACAGATTGGATTTATGAAAAATATGACTCCGCTGTCGCATGAGTTTTCATGAAAACCATGCATTTTGCAAATATATACCAAAAATGAACACCCAGTATAGAAATATCTAAGGCTAATAAACAATTTAGGGTACGTGCGAATAGTACTTAAACTGCTACGTAATTTATTTCTAACAGATGTCATACGAAAAGTAATCTCGCAAGTAGACTTTTCAGGGGATAGTTTGCGTTAGTATAAAAGTTCCTGTAAAAGTATTTATTTCGCTACTTTTGCAACTATAGAAACAATAGTTATTATTCGCACGTTAAAAAGACTTTTCAAATAAATACCATCTGTGAAAATATAAATGATAAGCTAGATAAAGTCAATTCCTAATAGTCATTTTCGTTTACTATTCACACAAGCTCTTAGCGATTATTAGTAGATACTGAAGATACTATTAGTGCGAAAGTTCCTGATCCGATAAGAATTTTAGAGCCTAATTTTGAAAATCTCACTTTTCAAAAGGCCTTTTTTTTGTAATATCTTTTCCTACTTCTTATCTATAAATTCGCGATGCCTATTAATCTGTAATTATAAATTTGACATTCCTTCAATTTTTAATTATTATTAATTCATTAATAAATTAGTTTTAATATGTTCTTTTTTTATATTTTTCACAATTGTTTTCATGTTCTTGTTTTCTTGTTCGTTTAGAATTGATTTACTTCTTCTTTTTTAAATATAATTATTTCCATTTTATACATAATAGTGTTTTTTTCAATTTAAATATAAAAATTCTTTTTAATATTTATTGTAAATATTCTTTTTTTTGCTTCTTCATTTGATTTTATGTTGTATTCTTTTTGCATTTAATTATAAAAGTTTTATTTCTAATGCTCCATTTCACAGTCAGAACTTAAGCTCCGTTTTGAAACTTAAGTTGAGCTTAAGTTACAAAACGAAATTTTACAGTCAAGACTGAAGCTAAGCTTTAGTAAAAATTTTAGTTTACTATATTTGATAATTTCAAGTTGTTCTTAATTCAATTTAATGCCGGTTTTCCACCAAACGGACAGTTAAAAAAAAACAGTTCTGTTTTCAAAAAATAAAATAACTCATGTTTTGTTTTTTGAAAATCATAGACTAATAATAAAGATTTCCAACGACTGTGCATTCAACTGATTCTTTTTGTACCGTGATATCCCGGTACAATATAGATTCTTCTCTTTCTTTCACATTAAACTTTTTTTCATCCATTCTTCTTTAAGTTCACTTAGGAGGCGTCCAAACGCACAGTTTTTTACTGTTTTGCCTGCGCAAATCAGATTTGCGCATGTAAAACTGAGCGTCTGGACAAGGCACAGTTCGTTTGCGCAGGCAAAAGTGCGGCTTGTGCGATTTAAGATCGTGTCTGAAAAATAACTGTGTGGACGAAAACTCATTATTTTACACAGTTTTCATGCAATTGCGAAAGGCAAAAGGCACGAAAATGTCTTCAAGAGACTTTTTAGAGTAGTTAAGCTTAAACTATTCATTATTAAAAGTTCTAAGCACAATATCTTGACATTAAGAAGTTCCAAAGAAAACTGTGTAAAAATATGGAAAAGACGTTATCGTGTGGACACAAAATTTGCGCAGGCTTTCCCACAGAAAAACTGCGCAAACTATGACTGTGCAAAAGACTGAGCGTTTGGACCGTACTTTACAAAAACAACACTGAACATCACGCTGCTTATTTGGCTTGGAAATCTAGGTATATTAATCTATGTTGAAATCAGTTTTGTAGACTGTTGACTCAAGTTTTGTTGCTAGTGTTTGTTCAATTTTTTCCATTTTGTCTACAAACTCTTGATAATCACTCACTTTCGATATTGATAAAAACTTGATAATGTCGGAAGAAAACGAAACTACGAAATTCACGTATTCCAACCAAAACCGACTAAAAAACATGAACACAAACTTGTTTTCCTCGAATGTACCGGACTCGAGATGGGAAAAAGTTTTATTTCTAAAAACACTGGAGTGGAATCGTTTAATATGATTGATAGTAAATCGTATCGAAAATACATTGCAATGCCTATGCTTTTTCGATACGATTTGATCTAAATCAAGTTACACGATTCCCACCCCAGGGGTGGAAAATGTTTTCAGAACTGTTCATTTTTTTTACAAAACATTGCTCTATTTGTTGAGAAAAATAGTTTTTGTTTCTGTTTCTTGTTTTGTCCGTTTAATGGAAACCCGGCATAAAAGCTAAAATAACAAAATATTTGTATTTAGTTTAATTTGCAAAGACTTGTCTATAATTCTATATTATTTTTTATGAAATAATTTGTTGCTTTGTTATTTTTAACAAATCATTTAATTATCAAAACCTTACTGTTGAAATGTAAGAAAAACCTAAGTAGAGCTTAAGTAGAGCTTAAGCTCAGTGTTTATCTTAACTTAAGGCTCTGACTGTGAAATTGAGCATAAATCAATTTAATTGAATATTAAATTGGCTTTTTTTTTTTACATGCTTTCTTATTGTATTAGAATTTCTATTATGCTTTCTTTAAATAAATAAGAATAAGAAAAAAAATATATTTTTTTTGTTGATTTTTTTTTTTTTTAATTAAAAATTCGACAATAACAATTTTTGTTTTTATTAATATAAATAAATTTTCTCTAAAAAAAAAAAATTTTCTTTTTTCTTTTAAAACTTACATAACAAATTTTTAAGAACCAAATTTTTTAATATCTCTAAAATAATACATGAGTTTTCTTTTCTTATTCTTTTGTACAAAATTCGATAAAATTAATTTAATTAATTTTATTTTTAATATGTATTTTGCTGTTTTTTAATAACGTAATTATAATTGTAATAGTTGAGTTAAAATGATGAAAACAATCGAACCGGTTTCTTAAGAATGATTTTTAAAACAAATATTTCAATTGTTTAACCCCACGATTCCATTGGACTTATTTCAAGACATATTTTCAGCCAGACTGACAAAAAAGTCCGAATTTTAGAGTCTCCACAAGACTTTTTTCCAGTCCGACTGAAAAAAAGTCTAATGGAGTTGCCTGATAAGAACATAATTTTGGAATTTCCTAGTGATTTTTTTATATCCAAAATCATGAAATGGTATCAAATAAGAAATATAAATCATTTATTCAACTAACCCACCTATTCTGGCACTGTGACAGTTTTACTGTCATAAATATTTATGACAATAATATTCTGAATGTAATTATGACTGCTGCGAAAATTCGTATTCTGGCGAACGGGTCATAATTATGTCCAAAATATGAATTTATACCACTTTAAACTGGTATAATTTGAGCGAGCTTTCGTGGTTATTTGAGAAATACTCTCGAGAATGTTTGTATGGGTTTGAAATTTTTCTATAGGTGTAAAATTATTTGTGTGTTTAAAAGAATGGTGGAAATTATTCCATATTTATTAATTGAATCACTCAGAGAACCCATATAAAATTCCGTTATGATGTAAAATATTGTCGGTCAGAACTTATTGATATTTTTTTATGACAGTTATTAGTTATGAGCGCGTCAGAATACCAAATAGTATAAAAAAAAGTTATGACAATGACGTAATTTTATGACAGTCAGAACTTATTATGACTATGTTCAGAATAAGGGGGTTAGTCCCCAAAATATTAGGTCCACATCATATTATGAAATGTTTCGGGACAAAAAAGTATCAATTCTTGTTAAATTTCTGGAATAGTTAAAAGTATAATTAACTACATTTTGATTCATAATATTTTGCAGATTTTATATTTATTCTTTCTCTATAACGTAAACTATCTTATAATTCCGATCTTACTAATTTTTATGAATATGCAATTCAGTTACGAGCGTATAACGATATTTAACACTTGCTGTATGTATATTCCAAATAGTGCTCACTTCTTTAGACCCGTACGTAACCAACGATTATTGATAAAAATAATGGAGTTCAAAATTTTCACATTTCGATTGAAAAACAGAGAAGTGGAATTGTGTAACTCGATACACCAAATCGTATCGAAAAAGCATAGGAATTGCAATGTTTTACGATATGATTTAATATTAATCGAAATACACGATTCCAGTTACTTTAAGATTATTTCATTTAAAGTCTTTTTATAAAAACTTTAAAATATTGAATTAAATCATCTCTCTGTCTGTTCATTATCATCTCGAAGTGAAATGATTTTCATTTACCTATTAATATACCGCATTTTCCCCCCCGAGTCTATATGAATAATGAAGATGAATTAATTTTCTCAACGATAAGCAACATTTTCATGCCGTTTATTTCGAAATTCATTTCAATCTCATATAGTTTGGTAAACTTTAATTAATTTGCAATTACATATAAGGATTTTGATTCTATTATTATTTTAATTTGTTGTTTACTAGGTTTCTTGCCTGACTGACAATTAACTTGCGATCAGAAACATATTAATTCATGAATAAAAGAATATAAAAATTGCGTACTGCACATGTCGGCCATTTTGAATTTTTATTTTCAAACATTTTATGATATCACATATGTGGATTTCCTTTCAAATAAATAATCTTGGGATGGAATCGTGTAACATGATTTCGATCAAATCGTACCGAAAATTCATTGTAATTCCTATGCTTTTTCGATACGATTTATTATCAATGGAATTACACAATTCCACTCCTGATTTTTCACACAAACAATGTATTTCAGGCCACGAATGACGTAGGTGCGTAGAAAAAACCAATTTGAAATATGGCAAAGCGTAATCTATATATTCTTTCATTCATGCTATTACATCATACAATTGGTTTGGTTTTTTTTAACAAGTTCTCGTATTTGAATAATGGCTGGTAAACTTTAAATCGTCATCAGGTATATAATCAATTCTTAATTTTCCTTTTTTTTTTTTTATATAACTATAAACAAAAAAAAATTTTCTTCTTTAGGTCAGATAAACATAGTCTCAAAATCGTATGCTTATTGGTTTTTTTTTTTTTTTCGAAAATATGCGTTTGCGCATGGATTTTCATGAACACCATGCATAAATATGCGTAGATTTGTTTTAATGAAAACGGCCAATATTATAAATATATTTCTTTTGTAATATAAGAGACACACATATAGTATTCATACTATGATATCGATACTATAGGATAGTTGATATCATTTCAATATAATATTTTTACTTCATTCTTGAAATTGCTATACAATTGCTGTATTTTATTGGGATTTCTATCGGGCGCTAATTTACTTTCTCAAAAGAGCGATTTTTTTTCAATCAATGTTCTTATAACATTTAATTTCGGATGTTGATACTACTGATATTATTTGACAGCAGTTGAATTTAAACAAATAAAAA
The DNA here is from genome assembly GCA_963422695.1 of Xylophagus ater. Classification (NCBI taxonomy): domain Eukaryota; kingdom Metazoa; phylum Arthropoda; class Insecta; order Diptera; family Xylophagidae; genus Xylophagus; species Xylophagus ater. The sequence goes on from OY730481.1 coordinate 17,514,878, forward strand.
ATTTTTTTTTTGTACACGACAAATAATTCGTTCTTCTATATTCCGGTTCCAGTTCAAACTCACATTCAATTTAATAACATTTTAAAAAAAATCTGTTATATATTTTGTGTAAATAAATTTGACATTTATTTTGTTTTTATTAAAAAACATGCAAGACCGCCAATTTATAAAAAACAAAGTTTTGATTTGCGTCATCTACCATCTGGCAGATGTCGCTTAGTATATATTTTCTGTCCATCGCTAATTTAGCACCCAATTTTATCCGGCGCTAATTAAGAACATATAAATATATGGTAAGCACCGATAGAATTACCAATAAAATACAGCAAATATGGTATTCTTAAATCATAGTATCTATACCATATGTTTGTCTGTAGTATATTAACATGCATTTTTGTTATTTTAAATATATTAATAAAATGTGGATATTATTACTTTATTTCTTTTTTTTTTTTTTTTTAATCATTTTTACTAAAAAAACAAATTAATTACTTTAATTATTTAATAAAATGAAAATAATATTTTATTTTCTCATTCTAAAAATCATTTTTTGAAAACAATTTTTGTTCTAATCTTATTTTTTTGTTTATAATTTTAGTTTTTTTTTTTTTTTTATAAATTATAAATAATTAATATTTAATTTATTTACTCTTTCTTTTTTTTCTCTTTGTTTTTTAATACAATAAACAAAAAAAAGGCTACTAAAATAAAATAAGCTGTTGAAATTTTCTTTAAATAAAACAGAAAAATTCTTTATAACTATGGAAATAAAACAAACTATTAGCTTAATAAAGTATAAAAAAAATAATAATAATAGCTAAAAAGGAAAAGAAAAATGCTTATTTTAAAGAAAAGAGAATCTTTTTGAAAGACACAAAATGGAGGAGATGAATTATTGATGATTAATAATTAATAATAATTAATAAATTTGAAGAAGGATTGTGTGATCTGTAGTAGTAGTAGCTTTTTTTTTCTATTTTTATTTATAATTATTTTTCTTGTTTACTATATATATTTTTTATTTATTTTTTTTAGATACCATTTATAGAAGACAAACATTTATCATGCTTTCTATTCCTATTATTTATTTACATCCGTCGCTGATCGTCGCCTTTTTTGATTTGCAGCCGCCATTGTAGCTGCTGCAACTATACTATGTGGTGTTCCTGACATTTGTAAATGTTGTTGCTGGTGTAGAACCGATTGTTGATGATGTTGTTGTTGTTGTTGAGCAGCCGCCGCCGCTGCAGCTTGTTTTTGTAATTTCAATTGCAGTTTCTGTGTTGTCATTAATAATGGACTGGCAGTTAAATTGGCTGTGGTTGTAATTTGAGCTGGTGCTATATACGAGAATAATGTGGAAATTTGTAAAAAAAAACAAATTAAAAATACAAAAAAAAAAATGGTTTTATTCCATACCAGTTATTGGTGTGGCAATTTTCAATGTCGAATTCGTAAGATTACGTTGTGAACCTAATTGTCCACGATTAGTTAGTTGTTTTGTACCACCAACAACTTGTATACTACGTGGTCGTTGTTGAAGTGTACCTAATAATTGAATCGGTGTACCTGAATTAGTAAGGTTAACTACACCACCAATTGAACCACTGCCAGTTTGAATAAGACTTCCAACACCTGATGTTCCTACATGACCACCACTAGATGTTGTTCGTATTGTTTGCGTAGTTAATCCTTTCACACCAGAAGCAACTAATTGAGCTGAAAATACAAATTTTCTATTAAGAAATTTACATAAAAAAAATGTTTTTCATATTTACCAATTGGTAGAGATAACATCGAACCAGTAACACCACTTTGTGAATTTCCCGTATTTGATGAACTAGTAAGAACAACAGTTTGTGTTCCAGATACAGTTGCAGGTACAGAAACAGCAGTTCCACAACCACCAGCACCAGGAACTGTTTGAATTGTGTTCACCTGTGTAGTACTAGTAACTGGAAGTGAAACAAGGAGGCTTGTACCTTGTGTATTATTTTGTTGTCCATTCCCGCCTGCGGCCGAAGCTTGTTGTTGGACAGCTGCGGCTAGACCCGCACCGGAGAGCGATAGAGATATAGGTTGTGTGAGGCCTGGTATTTGAACTTGAACATTTTGCAAACCTGGAAATGTCGCCATCGCACCTTGTAATGAAGATAAATTAATGCCTTGAAGATTTAATGTAGTTGTCTGAGCTCCCTGCTGAACAACTTGTTGTGGTGATTGGAGGGGTGGTGGACTAGATAATGGAGAAATTGATGTGGCTGGTGATTGTACATTGGCCACGTGTTGAACTATATTTTTGCCGACACTTGGAGGTTGCTGTTGCGGAGACAAACCAGGACTGCTACTAGTATTTGTACTACTATTCAGTCTTTCCAATAGGGCTTGATTCGTTAAATTACTTATTGTACCTCCACCACTACCGGCATTCCCATGTGCCGTCTGAGAATGATCACTGCTTGGCGACGGCGATGTTGCAAGCAGCGCACTCAAACCAGGCATTGCAAATCCTAAATTTGATGTAGCCGATGTATTCGAAGCATTTGAATCACTTCCCGGTGATGGCACAGTAGCTGTTGAATCTCGACGTAAAGAGCTCGCACTAATTACTCGCTGGCCATTGTTATTAAGTATCTTAATATTGTTATTATTAAGAGTTATGGTGTTGTTATTACTGTTGGCTGTTGTAACATAACCGAAATTTGTATTTGACATAACAGCTGGCGGCGAGGCCAATTGTGAAGCTAACGCAGACATTGTAACACGAACATTTTGATTTTGCTGTAGATCTTGTGTTAGGCCAACAGCACTGACTGCTATTAAGTTCGTATTCGGTCGTCCACTACCACTTACACCCATTGTACCGCCCGAGGTACCACTAATCATACTAATTTTACGTAAATTATTTGTTAGGATGTTCTGCATTACGTCGTTTTGTTTTCGTTGTGGCTGCTGCAAAATATTTTCAGTTGAAGTCTGATGGGTTTGCTGTTGTTGATGTAATGTTGGCTGTTGCTGACCAGCCGGAGCACTAAAAGCATTACTTACAACTGAAGAATTTGTCATTGCAGCTGGTGCACTATTCAAAAGACTTAGAATAGCAGCATTACTTGAAGATTTCGATTGATTTGTTTGTTGTTGAACTAAAATTATTTCATATTAATACAAAAAAAAAAACCCCCATTCTCTAAAAACAAATGTACCTGCTGCTGCTTGTTGTTGTTGTTGCTGCTGTTGTTGTTGTTGTTGTTGTTGTTGCTGCTGCTGTTGTTGTTGAAATTGATTTGACGAGTTCATAAATCCAGTAACGAGTGCATTTATTGTGGGATTCGTTGAGTGAATTGTAGTTGATGGTGTAACTTTCTGCTGTAAAATATGCTGTTGTTGTTGCCCAGCTACTAACGGAGCAGTCTTCAGTTGTGCCTGCTAAATGAACATAAATAGAAATCACATTCTTTTTTCAATTATTTTTGATTTTTTTTACCAATATTGGAACAGCAGTTCCTAGCTGCGCTCTTAGCGTGTTATTGCCAGTTAATTGATTTGTATTGCTTATCAATTGAGCTTTTTGTTGACCACTACTAGTTTGTATTGTCAAACCGGTGGGAACTGCTGTGCCGGGAACTTGTTGTTGTAACAAAACTAAGGAACCATTACTTAGACTTATTTGTTGTGTCGGATGTCCTTGAACGTTCATGGTAGCACCAGTTCCGTCAAATAACTGTTGGGTTTGCTGTCGTAAATGCTGTACATTACCAGCTGTTGTAATACCAACGATATTAGCACCCTGTAAATTTATATTCAATTGACCAGTCGGCAATGTATTTGTTGTAGTAGCATTCAATGCTGGTGCAATTAATTGTGGAGTTTGTATTGTTTGTTGTAATTGAATATGTTGCTGTTGCTGCTGCTGCTGCTGTGGTAGTTGTATTATTTGTTGTTGTGGAAGATGAATTTGTTGTTGTTGTTGCTGCTGCTGCTGCCGTTGCTGTAATGCAGCAGCCTGTTGTTGTTGTTTTCTATGTTCTGACATACCAGTTGTATAAGAAACTTTCGGAGTTTGATCTGGAACTTTATGTGTAATTTTTACAGATTTTCGTCCTTCCTCAGTGAAAATTTCTGTAAACTGTTGAATATAACGATTGGCATGAGATCGTGTTCCTAATGAAAATTGGCATGCTTCTCCGTTTCGTTTGCCTTGTTCATAATTCCTACGTAAAAAAAAGAAAGAAAACAAAAACAAAAATTGGTTAACTAATATTTACTTAATATTAAAAACGATTTGAAACATACCCATCAACATATAATTCTCCTAAATATTCTGAATTTGCAGGACGTTGAAATATTGATAATTTAATATGATAAACGCTTCCATCTTCACGATCCGTTTCCAGTATGTATTCTTCAATCAATTGTGGCATACAGTCTTTTGTCTCTCTCGGTCTTTCATATGCTTTAGCATATTGTTTAACATTAACATCATCTGGTATCGATAGTGGAGGATAATCAAGATTTGGCGTACGGATAGGTTTTATAACATCCAAAGGATTTTTTGGCAGTTTTGATGTAAACGATGTTGATATTGTTGCACCAGTATTATTACTTATACTACTACTACTACTATTATTTTTATTATTGTTATGACTATTACTATTATTATTATTTATACTGCTAGTTGCAGTTCCAGATGCCGTTAATAATGTTCCAGGCCTAGGTCTTTGTCTAACCTTTTGTAAATAATCACACAATTCCAAACCATAATTATGAGTGAATTTATCAATTTTTCTTTTTCGATTTATTGATATTTGTGAAAATTTCTTCATTTGTCGTCGTATTTTTGATGTATTAAATATTTGTTTCATATGTTGACTATAAATTGCGTAACGACCAATTTTTGGATCCGGATCTAAACATAATGGTTCCGATGTTGATAATATCAATTGGCTTTCTAATATTAATTTATCTTCTTGATTATTAATATCATGTTCATGTGCTAATTGATTAATATCAGCATATAATGTTTCATTGGTGGGTTTTAGCAATACATGATATATATCACAGCAATTTGATGAAATTGGAAAGGTTTGTCGAAAATCACGTATTTGACATATAACACAACCTGAATAAAATACATTTGGTTGTCGATTTTCTAATAAATGAGAAAATAATATTGGTAATTCTTCTTTATCAATGCTTGTTAATAGATTATCAATTTCATATGGCCAACGCATTACTTCAATTAAATTTGTATCATCATAATCATTATTTCGCAAATTTTGGGCGGTTATTGTATCATCAATAATTGTATTATAAGATGACGATAAAGCAGGATTAGTATTTGTTGTAGAAGAAGCAACAACAGAAGCAGTAGCAGCAGCAGCAGCAGCAAGAGTATTTGTTGTAGTAATATTATGATTTGTTGAATTTATATTATCTATAATATTATTATAGTTATCAACAGTAGTATTAGAATTGCCACCTCCCGTTGTTATAAACATATCATCAATATCATTATTATTGGAGGATAATATTATTTTATTGCTATTACTACTATTCAGACTATTATTATTACTAATTTGTGTTTGTTTCAATCGACTAGAGCTTCCATTTGTTCCATGTTTGCTACCACTTGAATTTCTACCACCAGAATATGATACATTTCCTCCAGTATCCATTTGTAGCAAATTACTGATATTATTATCATTAGAACTAATATTATTATTATTTTCATTTTCTAAATATTTATCATCATGATATAATGCTAATGAATAGCCTTTATTGCCGGGATATAAATTTACTACAATTTTATTTAAATTTTCACGATCCACCAAACGTTCTAAGACAAATGATCGTGTACGATGCCTTCGCTGTAATTATTTTAAGAAGAAATAATAAAAAAAAATCAATATATTTTTTAAAAAACATAAAAAAATATACATGTTATGATTCAAAAAGAATTTGATAATCACAAAATTAAAAATCTAATTCAATATTCACAGAAAATATTTAAATAACTAGGGGATTACCCGTCTTAAGACAGGCTCCAGAAATTTCAGTTTACAAATCACTGTAAATTAACAAAACTAATTCGAGCGTAGCATTTTAATTCCCAACCTTAATGTATCTCAAAAATAACACCCTGAACCGTAGCACTCCCTTTGATCAACCTTGGGTTGTTTTAGTATATTTACCCCGAAACATCACTGGAGATATATTTCATGTCTGAGATCGAGCTATTCAGAATGCTAGGTCTTTACCCCGCAACACTCCGAGCGAAGACATTAAATTGGTACCATTTCCCCGATTGGTTCCCCGTCAAACATATATTTCGTAAAGGCTAAAAACCTCGATAGGGTAGGGCCAAAACAACCGCAGCGCTAAAGCGGTGAGAGATAGAACTATTTGGTCTTCGACAGAAATAATCCCCATGAAAACCTTCACAACTTTGCTGAACACTGCAATCGCGTGTGATTTAGATATAAAAAGTTCGTAAATATATTGCACTACACGACACTAGAATTTAGTAGAAATGTTCTACGATTTATTTTATTTAATAGAAGGAAGTCATAGAACATTTCTAGAAACACATTTCTTCACTTTTTCTGAGTTTTTCTTGATAAAAGAAAAACCCAGAAACACCACATTTATTTATTTATACGACAGAATAACAATTTCGACAGTTCCGAGAATTCAAAAATGACGTTGTCAAAAACAATAGGATTTTTCTAGTAGATTCAGGATAAGCCACTTTTACTATAAATACGCGAGAAAAAGTAATGCACTTATCAGTTGACATCAAGAAGCCAAATCGTGTCTTTGAAATAAGTAAGGCCTAGCGCAGAACAGAAACTTTGAATCTAAAAGTAAAAATAGTGATCAATTATTGGAAATAGTGATTGTGTATTTTTAAATCTGTGATAAATTAATTGTAATAATTAATTATTGAAAGACAAATATTTTTAAGACTAATTGTTAACACAGAATAATTATAAATAAAGTTTATACACTAAATTCACATAAATAAAAAGTGTTATCATTTTCATAACATCGAACCAAACGGGTAGCACGTCACAATATATTTCCTCCAGCGTCAAAGCGATGGCAATGGAACTTTGTCGGGTGCGTCAGAATGTCCGCTATAAAAATCTCAATAACTTTGTCTCAATTCAGAATCATGTCCGATGTATATTTCAGATTATAAATGAGGTTTTCCACAATGAGCTTTAAAGCCTCCCTTTCGTAACTCCTCTGACCCCAATCTCCCCGGAAACAAAATTTCTCCACGTTTCAAGTAATTCTTTACAACATATCAAAAATCGTATTTTTGTTTTGCTCAACGATACAGGATGGACAGAAAGAAAGAAAAAAAGGAAGAAGGAAAAAGGATTAGCCCTTAATACATATATGTTATTTGTACATACACCTTTACATATAATAATATTGTATGCAACGGGTGATTTATGGTAAGGTACTTTTTTCAATCAAGATTTTTTCACATCACGCGTGAATAATTAGTGTCATTGCAGTTTGACTCAGTAGTGAATACCATTTCATCCATTTCATCATGGAAAGACTTACATCAGCACAGCGTCTCCAAATAGGCTCTTGAACAGATTAATGATGATCCGCTGCTTTATCGCAGAATTTTGTTTAGCGATTTCTGGCTAAATGGATACGACAATGAGCAAAATTGCCGTAGTTGGGCTGATGAACAACCCGAAGAGTATCATCCAGAGATCGTATTATATCACACCTTTCGATTATTTTCTTTGTGGTAACGTGAAGTCTAAGGTCTACGTGGATAAGGAAGCTACGATTGATGCCTTGGAAGAAAACATTAATCGCGCTATAGGCTAGATTCCAGTCGTAATGATCGAACAAGTGGTTCAAAAATGGACCACCTAAAGCGTAGCTGCGGCCAACATTTGAATAACATAATCTTCAAAATATAAATGGTATCGGTTCCTAATAAAGTTTTCACTATCACATTTAGTTTTATGTGTTTTATTTCAAAATATTTTCCTGAACCTAACGATGAATCACCCGTTACATGAAATGAATGGTAGAGCAGTGATTCTTAATCAGTGGGCCGTGGCCCCTTCAGGTCCGTGAGAAGTTTGCCAGGGGTCCGTGAGAACTTTGCCAGGTGTCCGCTAAATTATGCAAAATTTCCTTTTCAATATAATAAAATAAATTGAAAAGTAATCGAATATTGTATTGAAAACTAAATCAGGAAGATAAAATTTTCTTAAGCTAAGATCACACAAAGCAACTTTTGCATCAGGGTTTTTTTGGTTGCAGCTGCAAAAGTTGCGAGTCTTGTTCACACACGTATGTAAAAGTGGCACGCAATCTGAAGTTTTTATGCTGCTGCAACCCAAAATGCTGCAACCTTAAAAAAAAAGTTGCAGAGGTGTTCACACATAGCGTGCAGCTTTTATTGCTTGCAACTTCCTCGCAGTTTTTTCGTGTATGTATGTGTTAAAAATTTGAAATCTTGTTTTAATTTTAACATTCAATTAATGTAATAAAATATGTTTTATGGCGAGGAAGAACAACCCGCTGCATGTTTAACACTTATTTTATTGAGAAGAGAATTAGTTGGGAGCAGAAATCTCATTGAAACATTTTCGAATATTTTTTATTTCTATGAATTTTAAAATGTTTATTATATTGGATGAAGTAAAAAGTTCGTGGAATTTTTTTCCAATAGATGGCTTTAGAGTCGCATAATTTTAGTAGTTCTAACCCTATCAAGTTATATTATAGCGCGCTTGAAAGATGACATTTCATAGACTATTTAAAAAAATTTGTGAAATTCAGTCAGAGGTAATTGCTGTAATTGGGTTTTGAAAATGAGCCAAAATCCTGAAAAAATACGCTATATTTAACAATATCACTTCGACCAAGATGATAAAGCTTCGCAGGCTTATGAAAAAATTTGTAGTGTTTATGGTCAAGATGCTCTATCAAAATCAGCAGCAAGTAAATGGTTTGCTCGTTTCCGCTGTGGAAATTTCGATGTTAAAGATGCGCCACGCTCTGGTAGGCCAATCATTGAAAACTACGATGAAATTCTCCAAAAAATTGGCACATTTCCACTTGCTCACAAAACAGTTTTCAACCATTTGTGTAAGGCTGGAAACAAAAAGAAGCTCGATAGTTGCGTTCCACATGAATTAACAGTAAAAAATTGAATGAACCGAATTTCCATCTGCGAATCGCTGCTGAAACGAAACGAAATCGAGCCATTTTTGAAAAGATTGATAACGGGTCATGAAGAGTGGATCACATACGACAATAATGAGCGAAAAAGATCGTGGTCCAAGAAGAATGAAGCTGCAAAAACGGTGGCAAAGCCAGGACTAACGCCACGTAAGCTAATCTTCGTGTTCTGTGGGATTGGAAGAGAATCGTGCACCATAAACTGGTCTAACTTGGCCATTGATTCCTCTCTCTACTGCCAACAACTAATGTGATTAAAGCACGCAATTGAGGTAAAGTGGCCAGAATCGATCAATAGGAAAGGCGTCTTCTACCATCACAATTCCAGACAGCACACATCTTCAATGAGTAGACAAAAATTGAGAGCTTGACTTGGGAAGTTTTGATGCATCCACCGTATAGTCCGGACCTTGCTCCGTCCGACTACCATTTGTTTAGGTCTCTGCAGAATTCCTTTATTGGTGTAAAACTGACTTCTAAAGAGACATGTAAAAATCACAGAAATTTTACAGTGCTGGCATAATGGTTTTACCAGAAAAATGGCAAAAGATTATCGATCAAAACGGCACATTATTGGTGTAATAAAAATCATTTAAAATGATTCTATTCTAACCCTAATTAATGAATTAATCAAGAGTCGAGCACTACAGTATCAACAAAATAAATAATAAGAGTAGAATTGTTAAACTTGTAACAATTTTTGACATCATTTTAAGTCTGCAACAAATTTAACCCTTTATTAGTATTCGTAAAAAAAAAGACTATGTGTGATGTAAACTTACAATAAATATATTTACAGTCTTTTTAAAAAATACGAACAAAGAGTTAAATTCTTTGCTGACAAAAAAATACTACAAGTTAACCACTCTATTGTTAGGTATGAAAATTGAAAAGCGGCTCTAAAATTCATTGATTTGAAAATCATTTTTTTTCCGCTGGTAGCTCTGACAATGATGATTGAATAAGATCAATTTTAATTGTTTAGTAGCATTTATAAAATGTGCATAAAAATTGAACAATATTCATTTCTTAAATAAGAAAGAAAAATGAGCAAAGCAAACCATAGTAGTGAATTTACATTTTCTGTATATCGGCCGGACCACTATTGAACTTTCCCGATAATGTCATAAAATATTCATTTCAGTTCTCTTTTAAATGTACATTCCAAGTTTCATGAAAATGTGACTACTATTGGCAGAATTATTAAGTTTCTTTTATTTTGCACTCCCGCAACCCCCACCGAGTGAATAATTCAAGTTTTTCCATTTTAGCCCCCCACAACCCCCGGTTACTGACCGAATTTTTAAGGTTTTTTTATATCACCCTCCCGCAATCCCAACCGAGGGGAGACGCATTCTATCTTTTCAGTTGGCCTGTCCGGAATGTACACACCAAGTTTCAAGAAAATCCTCCCATTATTGAGTGAATTATTGACTCTTTTCTATTTTAGCTCTCCACAACCTCCCACCGAGGGGAGACATATTTTATCTCTTCAGTTGGTTCATACCAAACGTACGCTCGAAGTTTCATTAAAATCTGACTATTATTGGCCGAATTAGGGAAGTTTCTATATTTCCACCACAACACTTTTTAAAAAAAGTTTTGCGCATTAGTGTTACCAGAAATGAATTCCGTTGAAAAGCTAATATGTTCTGACTTTGACCTTAGTACATAAACTGTGCAAATCACATCAAAATTGGACGTGAAGTTTCGGTTTTACAACTAGTGCAAAAATGCACTATATTTGGACAAAACGTATTGATGTAACGGATTTTGCACTTATTTTCATCTTCGTAGCCCTTGTAGATCAAAAGTTAGGTTTTCGCACGATTATAGTACTTTCCTATAAACATTCGTTTATCGGGAAAGTAAAAAATCCTGCTGAAGCTACAGAATTGATTTATTCGACCCTAAGCACTACTTTCTGTAAATCTTTCAATGTGTTAAAAATGATGAGGAGAGATCAGATTTCATAGTTTGTTGGATGGAAACTTTGCACAAACTCAAGATGAGCTGGCTAGACAGTTTACGGGTAACTTAAGCGATTTCAGTTCGTTTACGAATATGGGAACAATCCAGAAAGAAAGATGGATTCCTGACATATTATATTGTGACATGCTACCCGTTCGGTTCGATGTTATTAAAATGATAACACTTTTTATTTATGTGAATTTAGTGTATAAGCTTCATTTATAATTATTTTTGCGTTAACAATTAGTCTTAAAAATATTTGTTCATCAATAATTTAATTATTACAATTAATTTATCACAGTTTATACACAATCACTATTTCAATAATTGATCACAATTTCACTTTTGTATTCAAAGTCACTCTCCTAATCGCTTCCCACAAATAATCACGTTTCAAATCTCGGACGAAGCTTAGACTTCAACTATTTGATTAAAACTGAGTTTTTTGCACCACTTTCCTTCCGTATTTATAGTAACAGTGGTTTATCCTGCACCTGCTAGAAACTTCACGTTTGAACGTTGTTCTTTCTTACATACTCATTGTTCTAAACTCGAGAAATTTCCTGCATGTAAACGTGTTTTCCATTATTTGACAAGAAGCTTATTCTTGACGTTTCTAAAAGTTGTGTGGTGTTTAATAATAGTGAATTTGTGTGGTGTTTTTGCAGGAAAATTCCTGACTTTTCTTTTATTAAGAAAAGTCGTGGAATATTTCCTGAGAATACAGTGCAATACCCCCTCCTTAAATCACAATCTTCTAGACTCGTCCCGCGATACTTCGCTAACTGATTTAAATGATCCACTTTCATTTTTACTCTTGATGATTTTTGCTTTCGCCATACCGCGTCCAAAGAGCCCTTCTTGTTGGTGTAGTCACTATCTCTTAATTTGTTGTTTGCAGGTTCCTCAAATACTTCGTCCACCGGAACCCGTACATGCTGTCCAGATGATCTTTCCGATGGAGTCCGTCTGGTGCTATCCTGTTCGCTCGTGTCTTGCTCCAGTTCAGCGTCAACATATTGCTCCACTGCAGTTTTAGTTCTCGCACCTTCGCTAATGTTCTGTTGACTCCCAAATGTTCCCCTGAAGTTCCAACATGTACTTCACCAAGTACCTCATGTACTTTGGACTTGAGCACGATCAACTGCATTAGTTTAGCTTTTCCATCAGGAGAATCCCATTTTCTTCTCAGAACGCCATTTTCTATCTGTAACGAGTTCCATTGAGCCCAATAACTTTTTGTCGTGTCACTGCGTATTACAATATCACTCCATTTTGGACGCTGACCCCTTTTCTTCCATTTAAGGATTGGTCCAACATCTTCATCCTTTAGCTGCGCGTTTCGGATGTGCGACATGTCATCACCTCCAATCCTTAATGTACGGATAGCTACTATCTTGTTTACAGTCCTGCAGTTCTCATTTGTTTCTTCAAAAGCCCCTTTAGTACCTACGACACTGGATTTGCTCCTTTTCGTTTTATTCTTACTTTTTGACAACTCCGTAACTCTAATTGTCACTTCAATGTCGTTCGTCCGTTTCACTTCTACAACAGCATTCGCATCTGACGTAACTTGTTGGTCTCGTAGATTTCATTTGCTGCCACTGGAATCTGCTTCTTCCAACGTTAGCGGGAACTCAATATTTTCACATCGCAATAACTTATCTTCAATGTTTACGGTCACTCCATTCTGCTTTATGAAGTCCAGGCCCATGATACAATCGTCCATTATATCAGCCACCAAAAACGTATGTCGAAACACATACTCATCTAGCCCAAAGCTAGAATCACTTCACCCAGAATCGAAGATGATTCCCTTGTAACCGTTTAAAGAACACTGTTACTGCTTCTGCTCATGTGTTTTTTACTAATGAGCTTCCTGTTCACGATGGATCTACTTGCGCCAGTATCTACGATGACCCTGCATCGATGACCAGCAATTATTCCTTACGTAGTCAATCTGTTATTCTTCTGTTGTAGGAGAGAGACTGATACAATAATCGGTGCTTTTGTCTGGTTGGGGCACTGCCGCTCTAAATGTCCTTCTTTACCGCAGCCCCAGCATTTCAGTCTTCTTTTAGTATCTGTCAATTCCAATTCCTGGATAGCTTGTTGCACATCCGCCTTTATCTTTTCGGTTAGCTGGTCTATTGTTAGTCCTGTTGAGTCTTCATCAACCATATCAGCTCGTACCATTGGAACCGCCCTTGTTGCTCTCTTTGCAGTTTCCAATGCCAACGCTACAGCCAACACATCGTGCAACATGTGCTTTCCACTAATCCGGATCTTGAACTGAATGTCTGCATCCCGAATGGCATTAGTAAATCTTTCTACAGCCAAGTTATTCTGCAGCTCCAGGGGATAATCGGGGTATGACAAGTATACCAACCGCTCAATATCTGCTGACAACTCCTGAAGTGTCTTTCCAGATTCTTGCATTCTGTTGACGAGCTCCATTCGGTATACGTCCTTCATGTGGTTATCCCCATATTGAATGTCCAATTGTGTTACAATGTAATTGTAATCCTTCTCATTTTCCGGTGAGATTGTCCGCAATAAATCGGCTGAGTTACCCCGTAGAGCCAGAATTAATGCTGTGGCTTTCTCTTTATCGGACCAGCCGTTCGCACCAGCAGCCGCTTCAAACTGTCGTTTGTATACTGGCCATGAAGTTTGTCCGTCAAATATTGGCGGCTTCATTCTTCTTCTTGATGACTCAATATTTGGTTTGGATTCCTTTATGTCGGCCATTTTTGCTTCGAGTTCTGCCACTTTTTCTTGAACGTTGCTGACTTCGGTAGTTATTCTTTCTTCCAATTTCTGCTCAACTTTGTTTACTTCCGTACGAACTGCAGAGACTAATTTTAGTTTCAAGGTTCGCAACACTGGATTCCACCTGAGTTTTTAATTCACCCATGCTGGATTCCATCTTATTCTGCATGTCAGATACACTTGCAATCTTACTTTCAAGACTTGCAGAAGTCGAATCTATTTTACTTTGTAAACTAGAAGCAGTTGATTTTAATTCGCCTTGTAAATTGGAAGCATTTGAATACATTTTCTCTTGTAAACTGGAAGCATTTGAATCAATTTTAGTTTGAAGACCGATCATCATGGCCATAAGCGTGTTTAAATCATCTTGAACACTTGCTGTTGTTTTAGCCGCGTCTTCGTTGGTAATTCCTTCTTGGTTTCCCTCTTTCAGAATTTCACTAAAGTCGAATATGCTACTGTCTAGTTCTCTTGCTACACATTCAGCGATTATTCTTTTCTTTTTCTCAGTTTTACCTCCCGTGGAAGCTAAATTCTACACACACAGAACTGTGGATAGTTCTGATGTAGTCAAACTGTCCAATAATTTACTTTCCACTGTTCAAATATTTTTAATTGTTCACTTAACACGAAATTTTTATGTTCTATCGAAACTTCTCGCACAGTATCTAAATACCACGAAATTTCCCAGTATAATCTAAATTTCCACGAAATTTCTTGTACAAGCGAAATTTTTTTTCACGAAACACAACGTATAACCTCAAATTTCACACAATCGAAATTTTTATACAACACACAAAAGTACATAAAATTTTCTTGTACGCCCCTGAAATTTCTCGAACTGTTGAAATTATTATACACTCACTGAATAACGAATTTCTTCGAAATAGAAGTTTTTAGTACAATTTCGAATTTTCTCGCAGAAGTTTTTAGCACAATTGTCTTTTCCGCACTGATTCACAACAAATAATTTCTCTTCTGACACCAATGTGACGTGCTACCCGTTCGGTTCGATGTTATTAAAATGATAACACTTTTTATTTATGTGAATTTAGTGTATAAGCTTCATTTATAATTATTTTTGCGTTAACAATTAGTCTTAAAAATATTTGTTCATCAATAATTTAATTATTACAATTAATTTATCACAGTTTATACACAATCACTATTTCAATAATTGATCACAATTTCACTTTTGTATTCAAAGTCACTCTCCTAATCGCTTCCCACAAATAATCACGTTTCAAATCTCGGACGAAGCTTAGACTTCAACTATTTGATTAAAACTGAGTTTTTTGCACCACTTTCCTTCCGTATTTATAGTAACAGTGGTTTATCCTGCACCTGCTAGAAACTTCACGTTTGAACGTTGTTCTTTCTTACATACTCATTGTTCTAAACTCGAGAAATTTCCTGCATGTAAACGTGTTTTCCATTATTTGACAAGAAGCTTATTCTTGACGTTTCTAAAAGTTGTGTGGTGTTTAATAATAGTGAATTTGTGTGGTGTTTTTGCAGGAAAATTCCTGACTTTTCTTTTATTAAGAAAAGTCGTGGAATATTTCCTGAGAATACAGTGCAATACCCCCTCCTTAAATCACAATCTTCTAGACTCGTCCCGCGATACTTCGCTAACTGATTTAAATGATCCACTTTCATTTTTACTCTTGATGATTTTTGCTTTCGCCATACCGCGTCCAAAGAGCCCTTCTTGTTGGTGTAGTCACTATCTCTTAATTTGTTGTTTGCAGGTTCCTCAAATACTTCGTCCACCGGAACCCGTACATGCTGTCCAGATGATCTTTCCGATGGAGTCCGTCTGGTGCTATCCTGTTCGCTCGTGTCTTGCTCCAGTTCAGCGTCAACATATTGCTCCACTGCAGTTTTAGTTCTCGCACCTTCGCTAATGTTCTGTTGACTCCCAAATGTTCCCCTGAAGTTCCAACATGTACTTCACCAAGTACCTCATGTACTTTGGACTTGAGCACGATCAACTGCATTAGTTTAGCTTTTCCATCAGGAGAATCCCATTTTCTTCTCAGAACGCCATTTTCTATCTGTAACGAGTTCCATTGAGCCCAATAACTTTTTGTCGTGTCACTGCGTATTACAATATCACTCCATTTTGGACGCTGACCCCTTTTCTTCCATTTAAGGATTGGTCCAACATCTTCATCCTTTAGCTGCGCGTTTCGGATGTGCGACATGTCATCACCTCCAATCCTTAATGTACGGATAGCTACTATCTTGTTTACAGTCCTGCAGTTCTCATTTGTTTCTTCAAAAGCCCCTTTAGTACCTACGACACTGGATTTGCTCCTTTTCGTTTTATTCTTACTTTTTGACAACTCCGTAACTCTAATTGTCACTTCAATGTCGTTCGTCCGTTTCACTTCTACAACAGCATTCGCATCTGACGTAACTTGTTGGTCTCGTAGATTTCATTTGCTGCCACTGGAATCTGCTTCTTCCAACGTTAGCGGGAACTCAATATTTTCACATCGCAATAACTTATCTTCAATGTTTACGGTCACTCCATTCTGCTTTATGAAGTCCAGGCCCATGATACAATCGTCCATTATATCAGCCACCAAAAACGTATGTCGAAACACATACTCATCTAGCCCAAAGCTAGAATCACTTCACCCAGAATCGAAGATGATTCCCTTGTAACCGTTTAAAGAACACTGTTACTGCTTCTGCTCATGTGTTTTTTACTAATGAGCTTCCTGTTCACGATGGATCTACTTGCGCCAGTATCTACGATGACCCTGCATCGATGACCAGCAATTATTCCTTACGTAGTCAATCTGTTATTCTTCTGTTGTAGGAGAGAGACTGATACAATAATCGGTGCTTTTGTCTGGTTGGGGCACTGCCGCTCTAAATGTCCTTCTTTACCGCAGCCCCAGCATTTCAGTCTTCTTTTAGTATCTGTCAATTCCAATTCCTGGATAGCTTGTTGCACATCCGCCTTTATCTTTTCGGTTAGCTGGTCTATTGTTAGTCCTGTTGAGTCTTCATCAACCATATCAGCTCGTACCATTGGAACCGCCCTTGTTGCTCTCTTTGCAGTTTCCAATGCCAACGCTACAGCCAACACATCGTGCAACATGTGCTTTCCACTAATCCGGATCTTGAACTGAATGTCTGCATCCCGAATGGCATTAGTAAATCTTTCTACAGCCAAGTTATTCTGCAGCTCCAGGGGATAATCGGGGTATGACAAGTATACCAACCGCTCAATATCTGCTGACAACTCCTGAAGTGTCTTTCCAGATTCTTGCATTCTGTTGACGAGCTCCATTCGGTATACGTCCTTCATGTGGTTATCCCCATATTGAATGTCCAATTGTGTTACAATGTAATTGTAATCCTTCTCATTTTCCGGTGAGATTGTCCGCAATAAATCGGCTGAGTTACCCCGTAGAGCCAGAATTAATGCTGTGGCTTTCTCTTTATCGGACCAGCCGTTCGCACCAGCAGCCGCTTCAAACTGTCGTTTGTATACTGGCCATGAAGTTTGTCCGTCAAATATTGGCGGCTTCATTCTTCTTCTTGATGACTCAATATTTGGTTTGGATTCCTTTATGTCGGCCATTTTTGCTTCGAGTTCTGCCACTTTTTCTTGAACGTTGCTGACTTCGGTAGTTATTCTTTCTTCCAATTTCTGCTCAACTTTGTTTACTTCCGTACGAACTGCAGAGACTAATTTTAGTTTCAAGGTTCGCAACACTGGATTCCACCTGAGTTTTTAATTCACCCATGCTGGATTCCATCTTATTCTGCATGTCAGATACACTTGCAATCTTACTTTCAAGACTTGCAGAAGTCGAATCTATTTTACTTTGTAAACTAGAAGCAGTTGATTTTAATTCGCCTTGTAAATTGGAAGCATTTGAATACATTTTCTCTTGTAAACTGGAAGCATTTGAATCAATTTTAGTTTGAAGACCGATCATCATGGCCATAAGCGTGTTTAAATCATCTTGAACACTTGCTGTTGTTTTAGCCGCGTCTTCGTTGGTAATTCCTTCTTGGTTTCCCTCTTTCAGAATTTCACTAAAGTCGAATATGCTACTGTCTAGTTCTCTTGCTACACATTCAGCGATTATTCTTTTCTTTTTCTCAGTTTTACCTCCCGTGGAAGCTAAATTCTACACACACAGAACTGTGGATAGTTCTGATGTAGTCAAACTGTCCAATAATTTACTTTCCACTGTTCAAATATTTTTAATTGTTCACTTAACACGAAATTTTTATGTTCTATCGAAACTTCTCGCACAGTATCTAAATACCACGAAATTTCCCAGTATAATCTAAATTTCCACGAAATTTCTTGTACAAGCGAAATTTTTTTTCACGAAACACAACGTATAACCTCAAATTTCACACAATCGAAATTTTTATACAACACACAAAAGTACATAAAATTTTCTTGTACGCCCCTGAAATTTCTCGAACTGTTGAAATTATTATACACTCACTGAATAACGAATTTCTTCGAAATAGAAGTTTTTAGTACAATTTCGAATTTTCTCGCAGAAGTTTTTAGCACAATTGTCTTTTCCGCACTGATTCACAACAAATAATTTCTCTTCTGACACCAATGTGACGTGCTACCCGTTCGGTTCGATGTTATTAAAATGATAACACTTTTTATTTATGTGAATTTAGTGTATAAGCTTCATTTATAATTATTTTTGCGTTAACAATTAGTCTTAAAAATATTTGTTCATCAATAATTTAATTATTACAATTAATTTATCACAGTTTATACACAATCACTATTTCAATAATTGATCACAATTTCACTTTTGTATTCAAAGTCACTCTCCTAATCGCTTCCCACAAATAATCACGTTTCAAATCTCGGACGAAGCTTAGACTTCAACTATTTGATTAAAACTGAGTTTTTTGCACCACTTTCCTTCCGTATTTATAGTAACAGTGGTTTATCCTGCACCTGCTAGAAACTTCACGTTTGAACGTTGTTCTTTCTTACATACTCATTGTTCTAAACTCGAGAAATTTCCTGCATGTAAACGTGTTTTCCATTATTTGACAAGAAGCTTATTCTTGACGTTTCTAAAAGTTGTGTGGTGCTTAATAATAGTGAATTTGTGTGGTGTTTTTGCAGGAAAATTCCTGACTTTTCTTTTATTAAGAAAAGTCGTGGAATATTTCCTGAGAATACAGTGCAATACCCCCTCCTTAAATCACAATCTTCTAGACTCGTCCCGCGATACTTCGCTAACTGATTTAAATGATCCACTTTCATTTTTACTCTTGATGATTTTTGCTTTCGCCATACCGCGTCCAAAGAGCCCTTCTTGTTGGTGTAGTCACTATCTCTTAATTTGTTGTTTGCAGGTTCCTCAAATACTTCGTCCACCGGAACCCGTACATGCTGTCCAGATGATCTTTCCGATGGAGTCCGTCTGGTGCTATCCTGTTCGCTCGTGTCTTGCTCCAGTTCAGCGTCAACATATTGCTCCACTGCAGTTTTAGTTCTCGCACCTTCGCTAATGTTCTGTTGACTCCCAAATGTTCCCCTGAAGTTCCAACATGTACTTCACCAAGTACCTCATGTACTTTGGACTTGAGCACGATCAACTGCATTAGTTTAGCTTTTCCATCAGGAGAATCCCTTTTTCTTCTCAGAACGCCATTTTCTATCTGTAACGAGTTCCATTGAGCCCAATAACTTTTTGTCGTGTCACTGCGTATTACAATATCACTCCATTTTGGACGCTGACCCCTTTTCTTCCATTTAAGGATTGGTCCAACATCTTCATCCTTTAGCTGCGCGTTTCGGATGTGCGACATGTCATCACCTCCAATCCTTAATGTACGGATAGCTACTATCTTGTTTACAGTCCTGCAGTTCTCATTTGTTTCTTCAAAAGCCCCTTTAGTACCTACGACACTGGATTTGCTCCTTTTCGTTTTATTCTTACTTTTTGACAACTCCGTAACTCTAATTGTCACTTCAATGTCGTTCGTCCGTTTCACTTCTACAACAGCATTCGCATCTGACGTAACTTGTTGGTCTCGTAGATTTCATTTGCTGCCACTGGAATCTGCTTCTTCCAACGTTAGCGGGAACTCAATATTTTCACATCGCAATAACTTATCTTCAATGTTTACGGTCACTCCATTCTGCTTTATGAAGTCCAGGCCCATGATACAATCGTCCATTATATCAGCCACCAAAAACGTATGTCGAAACACATACTCATCTAGCCCAAAGCTAGAATCACTTCACCCAGAATCGAAGATGATTCCCTTGTAACCGTTTAAAGAACACTGTTACTGCTTCTGCTCATGTGTTTTTTACTAATGAGCTTCCTGTTCACGATGGATCTACTTGCGCCAGTATCTACGATGACCCTGCATCGATGACCAGCAATTATTCCTTACGTAGTCAATCTGTCATTCTTCTGTTGTAGGAGAGAGACTGATACAATAATCGGTGCTTTTGTCTGGTTGGGGCACTGCCGCTCTAAATGTCCTTCTTTACCGCAGCCCCAGCATTTCAGTCTTCTTTTAGTATCTGTCAATTCCAATTCCTGGATAGCTTGTTGCACATCCGCCTTTATCTTTTCGGTTAGCTGGTCTATTGTTAGTCCTGTTGAGTCTTCATCAACCATATCAGCTCGTACCATTGGAACCGCCCTTGTTGCTCTCTTTGCAGTTTCCAATGCCAACGCTACAGCCAACACATCGTGCAACATGTGCTTTCCACTAATCCGGACCTTGAACTGAATGTCTGCATCCCGAATGGCATTAGTAAATCTTTCTACAGCCAAGTTATTCTGCAGCTCCAGGGGATAATCGGGGTATGACAAGTATACCAACCGCTCAATATCTGCTGACAACTCCTGAAGTGTCTCTCCAGATTCTTGCATTCTGTTGACGAGCTCCATTCGGTATACGTCCTTCATGTGGTTATCCCCATATTGAATGTCCAATTGTGTTACAATGTAATTGTAATCCTTCTCATTTTCCGGTGAGATTGTCCGCAATAAATCGGCTGAGTTACCCCGTAGAGCCAGAATTAATGCTGTGGCTTTCTCTTTATCGGACCAGCCGTTCGCACCAGCAGCCGCTTCAAACTGTCGTTTGTATACTGGCCATGAAGTTTGTCCGTCAAATATTGGCGGCTTCATTCTTCTTCTTGATGACTCAATATTTGGTTTGGATTCCTTTATGTCGGCCATTTTTGCTTCGAGTTCTGCCACTTTTTCTTGAACGTTGCTGACTTCGGTAGTTATTCTTTCTTCCAATTTCTGCTCAACTTTGTTTACTTCCGTACGAACTGCAGAGACTAATTTTAGTTTCAAGGTTCGCAACACTGGATTCCACCTGAGTTTTTAATTCACCCATGCTGGATTCCATCTTATTCTGCATGTCAGATACACTTGCAATCTTACTTTCAAGACTTGCAGAAGTCGAATCTATTTTACTTTGTAAACTAGAAGCAGTTGATTTTAATTCGCCTTGTAAATTGGAAGCATTTGAATACATTTTCTCTTGTAAACTGGAAGCATTTGAATCAATTTTAGTTTGAAGACCGATCATCATGGCCATAAGCGTGTTTAAATCATCTTGAACACTTGCTGTTGTTTTAGCCGCGTCTTCGTTGGTAATTCCTTCTTGGTTTCCCTCTTTCAGAATTTCACTAAAGTCGAATATGCTACTGTCTAGTTCTCTTGCTACACATTCAGCGATTATTCTTTTCTTTTTCTCAGTTTTACCTCCCGTGGAAGCTAAATTCTACACACACAGAACTGTGGATAGTTCTGATGTAGTCAAACTGTCCAATAATTTACTTTCCACTGTTCAAATATTTTTAATTGTTCACTTAACACGAAATTTTTATGTTCTATCGAAACTTCTCGCACAGTATCTAAATACCACGAAATTTCCCAGTATAATCTAAATTTCCACGAAATTTCTTGTACAAGCGAAATTTTTTTTCACGAAAGACAACGTATAACCTCAAATTTCACACAATCGAAATTTTTATACAGCACACAAAAGTACATAAAATTTTCTTGTACGCCCCTGAAATTTCTCGAACTGTTGAAATTATTATACACTCACTGAATAACGAATTTCTTCGAAATAGAAGTTTTTAGTACAATTTCGAATTTTCTCGCAGAAGTTTTTAGCACAATTGTCTTTTCCGCACTGATTCACAACAAATAATTTCTCTTCTGACACCAATGTGACGTGCTACCCGTTCGGTTCGATGTTATTAAAATGATAACACTTTTTATTTATGTGAATTTAGTGTATAAGCTTCATTTATAATTATTTTTGCGTTAACAATTAGTCTTAAAAATATTTGTTCATCAATAATTTAATTATTACAATTAATTTATCACAGTTTATACACAATCACTATTTCAATAATTGATCACAATTTCACTTTTGTATTCAAAGTCACTCTCCTAATCGCTTCCCACAAATAATCACGTTTCAAATCTCGGACGAAGCTTAGACTTCAACTATTTGATTAAAACTGAGTTTTTTGCACCACTTTCCTTCCGTATTTATAGTAACAGTGGTTTATCCTGCACCTGCTAGAAACTTCACGTTTGAACGTTGTTCTTTCTTACATACTCATTGTTCTAAACTCGAGAAATTTCCTGCATGTAAACGTGTTTTCCATTATTTGACAAGAAGCTTATTCTTGACGTTTCTAAAAGTTGTGTGGTGTTTAATAATAGTGAATTTATGTAGTGTTTTTGCAGGAAAATTCCGGACTTTTCTTTTAGAAAGAAGAAAAGTCGTGGAATATTTCCTGAGAATACAGTGCAATATTAAGACTTAAGGAAAGATAAAATTTTATTTACCTACTTGTGACGGGCAATGAAAAGGGGTTATTGTACGAAAATCCTAAACGAAAGAAATTATAATTTAATTCTGTACAACAATTTACATCTGCTGCAAAACAAAATATTTATGGCCATAAAATATGCTTTTTAATAGTATCACAGAAACAAAGAATTATTTTAGGCACCATTGCAACGCTGCATAGATATCTATCTAGTCACTAGTGTTTTTAAAAAAAATACTGTAATTATTAAATGTACTTTTATATCACACAAACTAGGGCATGGTTCGAACAAACAATTATTTGAGCAAGCAGAACATGTTCTATTTTTTCACTGTTCGAACAGAAATGAAACAATTCTTTAATTTAAGAGAAAAATATATTTGAAAAAGACAACTTGACGCGATCTTCCCACAACTTTAATGAAAATGACAGAAACAAAAAATTTCGCCCAAAATAAAGACAGAAAATGCAAATTTTTCATTAGAAAAAATTAAATAACAATAAATCAAATATGGAGGAGCTTAGATAGCCTTAGTCTTATGGGTTTTGCGCTACAGAAAGGATGAAACAAAGAAAGCAAGTATTGGTGCATGTACGAATAATAAGCAGAACAGAATTATTGTTAATATTTGAAGTGTTAGTTCCTGTACAAATAATGCAATGGCGTGCGGTGGGTTATCAGGCAGGGTGTGTAGAGAATAATAATAAAACAACGAACGTGCAGAACTTTTCCTGCACATCTTGCTTTAAAAAAAAAAAAACTGGTCATTTGGTTTTACAGGTTTATTTCTATACTCTCTTTAAAGTTAAAATTTCAAAACTATTTTTGCAGTAACTTTATTATAAGTTCCTGTTCGTTGATAGTAAAACGATGTGTTTAAGCTAGGCTACGATGTAGTATTATTAATTTTTCTACTACTGTCAGCTGAAATTGTTCTGTTGAAATTCGTTTACTCTTTTTCTGACATAACAAAATTGTTTTCCAGCCTATTATTTCGAACACCATCATAAAACGTCACCAAAGTTAGTCACAAAGATATTACACTTTCATAGATATTTCTACGCGCTACGAGATGCAGAACGTAGGGCAGCACGCACTGCCGGAATATAGACAAGCGAATAGGCACAATATCTGAATGTGTTCAATTATAAAAAATGTGATTACAGAAAGATACATAGGGTGCAGAAAATTATTGTCAGAATTTTTGCAGGGTGTGTAGTCCACACTGCACATATGAAAAACAATTTTGTTGTGTCAGAAAAAGAGTAAACGAATTTCAACAGAACAATTTCAGCTAACAGTAGTAGAAAAAACATATATGTTATTAACTTAAAATCGGCCTATAGCCGGTAGCTGGTAGTACCTACCATAGGGCATAATTATTAATACTGCATCGTAACCTATTTTAAACACATTGTTTCTAGTATCAACGAACACGAGATATTATAAGTTACTTCAAAAATAGGTTTAAAATTTTAACTTTAAATGTGTTTTACAGAGAGTATAGAAATTAACCTGTAAAACCATATGCCCAGTTTTTTTTAAATAAGCAAGATGTGCAGGAAAAACTCTGCACGTTCGTTGTTTTATTATTATTCTCTGCGCACCCTGCCTGATAACCCACCGCACGCCATTGCACTATTTATACAGGAACTAACACTTCAAATATTAACAATAATTCTGTTCTGCTTATTATTCGTACATGCACCAATACTTGAAAACGGGTTGTGAAAATACAATATTTATAAGGTTCTTGTTTACAAATATTGAGTTAAAAAAAATTTGGATTGCTTTCTTTGTTTCATTCTTTCTGTAGCGCAAAACCCATAAGACTATTATGAGGCTATCTAAGCTCTCCCATATTTGATTTATAGTTATTTCACTTCAACTTCAACTTCGTATTTAGAGGTCACACGCGATTACGATGTTCGGCAAAGTTATGGAGGTTTTCATGGGGATTATTTCCGTCGAAGACCAAGCAGCTCTCTCTCTTACCGCTTTGGCGCTGGAGTCAATAGAAACTTTTGAACTTTTTATATACAGGTCACAAGCGATTACAATGTTCAGCAAAGTTTCGGAGGTTTTCATGGGTATTTTTTCTGTCGAAGGTAAAATAGTTATATCTCTCACAACTGTGGCGCTGCGGTTGCTTAGGCCCCTACTCTATAGAGGTTTTTGCTTTAATAATATGTTTTCGACGGGAGCTATTTTACCAACCGGGAAATGGGATCAATTAATTGCCTTCACTCGGGGTGTTGCGGGGTAAATATCGACTTAAGACATAAAATATATCGCCAGAGGTGCTACGAGAACGGAGTAAAAGATCCATTATGTTGCGAATTAATACGCTTCGCTTGAATATATTTTTTTAATTCACGGTGATTTGTAAACTGAAGTTTTTAGGAGGCCGTCTTAGGACGGGTTACCACCTAGTTATATATATAAAAGGCTAATCTTTCTTTCCTTCTTTCCTTCCTATTAGGATTTTTATGCCTGATGTTATGACGCACACGACAAAGTTCCATCTCCCACTGCTTTGGCGCTGGAGGCAATACAAATTTACGAACTTTTTATATAGAAGTCACACGCGATTACAATGTTCAGCGAAGTTGTGGAGTTTTTCATGGGGATGATTTCTGTCAAAGACCATATAGTTCTATCTCTCATCGTTTTGGCGCTGGAGTCAATAGAAACTTTTAACTTTTTATATAGAGGTCACACAGGATTACAGTGTTCGGCAAAATTGTCGAGGTTATCATGGTGATTATATCTCTTGAAGAGCAGATAGTTCTATCAGTCACCGCTTTGGCGCTGGAGTCAATAAAATCGTTGGATCGTTTTATATAGGGGTAACCGCATTTAGAATGCTCAGCAAAGTTGTGGAAGTTAGTTTTCCTTTGGCACTATTTCTGCCGAAGACCACATAGTTCTATCTCTCACCACTTTGGCACTGGAGTCAATAGAAACTTTTGAACTTTTTATATAGAGGTCACACGCGATTACAATGTTCAGCTAAGTTGTGGAGGTTTTCACGGGGATTTTTTCTGTAGAAGATAAAATAGTTCTATCTCGCACCACTCTGGCGCTGCGGTTGTCGAGGTTTTTGCCTTTACGTAATATATGTTTGACGGGAGCTATTTTATCAATCGGAGAAATGGGATCAATTCAATGTCTCCATTCGAGGTGTTGCGTCGTAAATAATGTGCTTTCTGAATAGGTCGACCTAAGATATGAAATACACTTCCGACCCTTAATTACCCTCACTTGAATTTTTAACGTCAGAAACTTTTTCCTTAATATTCCTTGCCCATTATTCTGTTCTACCTGATGATCCAGATGTGGGAATAACCCATGCTTAAGTGGAAATTCCCATTTTTGTCTTTTTTGGCTACTTGCACCGAGACACTTTATTACCTCATACGTAAATAAAGGATGTACTTTCCAGATTTTAATCATTTATTTTTTACTAATATTTAGTGCTGCCGCCATTATTACGAATTACATCAAAAATTCTATTTTCTAAATAGAACAGGGTAAAAGATCTATAATGTTGCGAATTGAGATGCTACGCTCGAATAAATTTAGTTAATTTACAGTGATTTGTAAACTGAAATTTCTAGGAGGCCGTCTTAGGACGGGTAACCCCCTAGTAATAAAAGAAAAATCTTTAAATTGTTTACAAATAAATTCAGTTTTATTTCTTAATGCGAAAATAAGATAAATGTAGTAAAAACAAGCTATAGTGCGCAAATCACTATGGGAACTTCTATACATATCGATCAAATGATTTCATACAACAATTTATGATTTATTTTGTACAAAAATTTCGAAGTTTTGTCCGAGCACCCAAATTTCATACAATACAAAAAAATCCGAATTTTGTTCGGCAGCTACCCGAAGTTATAATCGGATTCAATTGATTTTTGGACACAGTTGTTCTTTCATTGAAATCGGTCCATAAATGACGTTATAATACCCTGTAATGTAAAAACACAAAAAACCGAACTTTTGTTCGGCGGCTGCAAAGACAGTCAAAACGATGATGAAGAAAATGACGAAGGTCATGAATTATATCCAATCATTACCAAAGCCGCAATTTTAAAACTTATTGTTCTACAGATACAACGTCTGGCTCTACACAACGAGCATTATTAACCTGCACGAGTAGCATCAACATCTTTTTTGATCTTTGTGGCAATATGGGGAAGTGCTAAAAAAATAATTGTAGTGAGAAGTCCTCTTCCGCTATCATTTTGTGTTCAGGGCCGTGTGAGAAAGTTTTTCATGCCAAGTGTGTTGGACTTAACAACACCATTGGCGACAAAATCAATTCGTCCTCGCTAGGACTATATTGGTCTTGCCCTGACTGCCGCAAATTCTCGATCAATTCTTTAGCTTTCAAGTTATTGAATATCGGCAAGGAATTTGCGGCATTATCCGTGAAGTTCAGGGCCACCTCCAATAACTTTGAGTCATTGCGCGAAATTTTTGAAATGGTTAAAAATTATCCAATTATGTCGGATGCCACTACAATTACTAACATTATTGATTCAGTAGTTGCTCCTACTACCCCTGAATTCTTGGAGGTGCCCACTCTAATAGCTGACGAGTGTAATCACACACCCATCGTTTTTGGTCCTACCTTCTTCGACGGGTATTGCCACCTCTACCGGTCTGGAGGTGCCAGAAGGCCTCCCTGATAATAAAAATAAAAATAAAAATCAAATTGAAAATCAAAATCAAAATGAAGGAATAGAATTGAAATCGTCCTCTAGCCCTCTTAAAACAATTAACAACCGAAAAAGGAAAAAGGAAGAAGCTAAAAACAAAACCTTTGTTTCCAAGAAGGTTAGAATCGAGAATCATTCTCCTCATAGTTCCCTGCCCAAAGCTGTTGCTGAAAATATTATTAGTACAGAGCTGGACGTAATGAACTAAGTACCACTTAATGTGCCGCTACCACTAGTACCAGTACAAGTACGCAGTACCACTACTACGATCTTAAAGACGGTACCTGCTCCGAAACTGATATTTATTTCACGGCTCGATCCATCGACCTCCTCTGCCGACATTCTCTCCTACGTAAGATCGAATGGAATTGACTCTGTACATTTCAAGTGTGATAAAATGAATAAAACGTCTAGTCTCGCTTCGTCCTTCAAACTTACGATTCCAGCCTTATTTTTTGTACGTCTTGTTAATGACAATTTTTGGCCTGCGGGTACCTTGGTGTAAGAATTTAAACGAAGAAGTATGAAGACTGGGCCTCTGGTGTCTACTCATGGCTCAAAAAACTGAATTATTTGTCCCTTTACTACCAAAATGTAAGGGAACTTCGAACTAAAACGCGTGAGCTATTGCTTGCTAGTATTTCGTTTCCACATGATATCATTGCCCTGACAGAAATTTGGCTAAATTGCAGTTTCCTTAATAATGAATTATTTTCTTCTGATTACGAGGTTTTCAGTAAAGACCAGTATGCAACGGACCTGAAATCAGTGGGCAGAGGAGTGCTTATAGCTGTCCGTGCATCTTTTGAAAGCACGTTTATCCATCTTCTTAACACTGACGGCCTGGAAATTATATGTGCTAAAATATCATTACAGCACGGCAGCATTTTTATAGTAAACTGCTATATTCCACCTAACAGTGATGAGGCGAAGTACCAGCTCCTTACGGATGCAATTAATCACTTATGGATGATATTATTCTTCTAGGTGATTTTAATCTTCCTAACTTACAATGGTCTCAATAAGACGAGGAAGCTTCTCTTGTGGCTTCTAATGTAAACTCCAAGTCTGAATTCCTGTTTGTTGACAACTTGACGGCTTCTGGTCTACAACAAATTAGCGGTATACTTAACTCTCTTAATAAACAACTTGACTTGGTTTTTACCACTGACGTAGCTAATTGCGTAGTCCAGCAGTGCTCTGAAAGGCTTTGTAACATTGACACGTACCATCCTCCATTAAACATTTTACTTTCTCAGGAAAGCGCTCAGAATGTTGTGGATATTGAAAATTCTTACTGTTTTAACTTTCGCAAAACCAACTTTAAACTACTCACCAACCTTTTAAATAAGGTTAATTTTGACAGCATCGTTGATGGTAAAAATTTAGACACGTGCATTACTGAGTTCTACACTATTATTTTTGAGGCCTTTGTTTCATCGGTTCCTTATACCCGTCAAAAGAATTCATCATCTTGTCCACCATGGTTCAATAGGGAATTACGATCATTACGAAATAGTAGGAACAAAGCTTGGAAAAAGTATTTAACAACGCGTGATGTAACAGACTTCAAAAATTACATTACTTTGTTTAACGGCTTCAAAGTATTATCCGCGGATCTGTACGACTCCTACATTCACGAAATGAGTTGTAGTCTTTCGATCGATCCCCGCTGCTTCTGGAAGTTTGTCAATAGCAAGAAAAAATCAGATGGATATCCCTCTGTATTAAAATACTTGGAACACTCATCTAATCAAATCTACTTGGTGTAGCAATAATAATCTTATCCTTAACTGTGATAAATGTGAGACTATCACTTTTTCAAGGAAACGTGATAATTCTCTTTCCACATATTACATAAGTGACGTGCTCCTCCGAAGAGTAAATAATATAACTAATTTGAGTGTAATTTGCGATAATCAACTTGATTTAAAGTTACATATTGATTCATTGGTCCATAGAGCGAATTCTACATTGGGCTTCATTAAACGTTGGGCCAAGGAATTCTCAGACCCCCTTATCACTAAGGCCCTTTTTACCACCCTGGTCAGACCTGAGTACGGTAGAAACGAACCGGTTTCCCGAATGCTGAGGTCAACTAATGATAATGCCAAGGTCTTCGATTTTTGCTCAAAAGACAATTGAAGGTTCTCCTATACATATTACTTATTCCTAAGGAAAAGATAATACCGGTATTATTCAATTACAATACGAAATACCGGTATTTAAAGTTTAGTCCGGCATTCCCAATCCTAATTATCTGTTTGGTCAAACGTCTTCGTATACATTTTATCAAAAATTTTCACTCAGATAAAGTGAACACAACAACATATGACAAAAATGTTGAGATTAGAAATGTTTTGAGACATTTTTGATAAAATTTATGGAAAGACGTATGATAAAGGAGATAGTCTGAAGGCACCTTAAAAATATGTTGCTTTTTTTTAATCAGGAAACCTCAAAACGTGAGGATCTATTAAAATGTATAGGTCACCGTCACAAAGCATTATTCAAATTTTCTGGGAAGAAAGCAAGATCGGAAAAATACCAATTTCAGGTTGCTATATGTTTTCAGTATAAATGGGAATATGTGTTTCCTTAAAACCCCTTTCTAATGGATGAGGTTATTTTGACAAAAAACAAAGAATTGGGCAGTTTAAACAGTGACGCTATACCGTGTAAATACACTAATCGTTTTAATTCAGATTTGTAAAACAACGTGACACATGTCTTTTTCGGGAATATCACGAAATTTTGTCCTTTGCAAATTTTTCTTTTTTCACATGCTCATATGTAAACACTCCAGACAAAATCTGATGGAAAAAGTTAAATAGACGACCCAATTTCTATTTAAAAAAATTTAAAAGAAAAACATATAGTAACTTAAAATCGGCCTATTTTTTGATGCCCTATGGTAGAAAACTAACATTATTTAAAGGTTTTTATGCCCTATGGTAGGTACTACCAGAGGGTATATTAGTTTTGTCACTAAGTGTGTAACACATAGAAATAATAATCGGAGA
Source organism: Xylophagus ater (assembly GCA_963422695.1). NCBI lineage: Eukaryota > Metazoa > Arthropoda > Insecta > Diptera > Xylophagidae > Xylophagus > Xylophagus ater. Next base: position 17,545,448 of record OY730481.1, read on the forward strand.
AAAATTTCAAAGGTATGGTTGTGTAGGGAATCAAAAGTTATATCGATTTTTGCATGTCCGTCCGTCCGTAGACAAGATAACTCAAAAACGCGTTATCCGATTTTGATGAAATTTATAATTTGAGTTGCTTATTCCTTAACTTGGTTTGGTATTGCATTTGAGCCAAATCGATCCACGGGGGGCAAAGTTATAAAGGAAAAACCAGGGTGACCAGAAAGTTTTGTCGTTTTTTTCGTTATGGTTTTTCGGATGTAATTGGAAAATTTGTGACCCGATTTTGTTCAAATTAATTATGTAGGTTAACTGCATAAATAGACGATACCGAGTTAATTTTCAGTCAAATCGGTCTAAGGATACTGGAGAAAGAAATAGTTGTATCCTAAAATAAGCCTGTTCATAAAGTTTTTCCAATGTATTTTAAAAAGTTATATACGGATTTGAATCAAATTTACGAAACGTGTTTATACTATTAGACGCCAGCCTACCTGTGAATTTGGGCCAATTTGAGAATGAAGAAACGAAGTTATGGAGAGAAAAACCTTAAAATATTCAATTAAGCAGAAAGTTCGTGGCGTTTTTTTTCCAATAGTTGGCTTTAGAATCGTATAACTTTAGTAGTTCTAATCCTATCAAGTTATGTTATAGCGCGCTGAAAAGGTGACATCTTATAGAATACTTAGAAAAAAAAATTGTGAAATTCTGGCAGAACAAATTGGGGTAATTGGGTTTTGAAAATGAGCCAAAATTCTGAAAAAAATTCCCTATATTAATGCTCCATGTTTGGTACTACCGTCCGTCCGTTGACAAAATAACTCAAAAACGCGTTATGCAATTTTGATGAAATTTAGAATGCTACTTGGTTATTGCTATAGTGGTTTTGGTATTGCATTTCAGCAAAATCGACTGAGGGGCAGCGAAGTTATTAAGGAAAAACAGGGGCGGCCATAAAGTTTTGTCGTTTTTTTTTATATAGTTTTTCGGGTTTAATTGGAAAATTGGTAAAGCAATTTTGTTTAAATTAATTATATTGGTTGACTACATTAATAGACCATACCATTATAAATTTCAGTGATATCGGTCTCAGGATAGTGGAGAAAGAAGTTGTCGTAGGAAGAAATAACCCTGTTCAGAAAGTTTTTTTGATGTATTTTCAGAACTAACACACTGATTTGAATGAAATTTGCAAATTAGACTTATGCTACTAGGGTCTGAGTTACTTACAAATTAGAGAAAATTTTGAAAAGGGCAAACAAAGTTATGAAGGAAAACCTCGATATATTGTTAGTTTTCACAATTTTTCTCTCCCATTTCTACCATAGGGCATCAAAAAATCGACTATAGGCCGATTTTACATTACTTTATGTTTTCTTTATAACTTTGTTTTTGCTTTTCAAAATTTCTTCTAATTTGCAGGTTACCCAGACTTTATAACCTTATAAACAAGGCTATTTTCTCCTAGGATTATTTCTTTCTCCTTTATCTTTAGACCGATTTGATTGAAATTTAACATGGTATCGTCTATTTATGTAGTTAACTTATATAATTAATTTCAACAAAATTGATTCACAAATTTTCCAATTAAATCCGAAAAACCATAAATAAAAAAAACGACAAAACTTTCTGGTCACCCTGGTTTTTCCTTTATAACATTGCTCCCCCTAGATCGATTTTGCTCAAATACAATAGCCAACCAAGTTAAAGAATAAGCAATTCACATTGCAAATTTCATCAAAATCAGATAACTGGTTCTTCAGTTATCTTGTACACGGACGGATGGACGTACGGACGGACATGCACAAATCGATATAACTTTTGATTCCCGACAAAACCTTTCTACGACGATTATTTCGATGTGTTACAAATGGAGTGACAAAACTAATATACCCTCTGGTAGTACTTACCATAGGGCATAATAACTTATAGTCAATTATTCTTAATTATTAAGAAAATCTGGTTCGTTATCAACTTTGCATTAACAAAAGAGATAATGAATTGATTTAGTTCTGTCATTGAGTAAATATTAACTAGAGTATAGAAGTAGAAGAAATTTTTTTTCAGATTTTTCTGATTTCTAGGTGAATAAAACTACGCCATCTCTTATTAAAAATATTATTCAAAAGTTTTTGGTGTTTGTATTGGGATAAATTCTTTAAAATTTTAAATTCTTTTGAATTTTCTTATTCAACTGGCATTTACCAATTCGATATTTTTCTCTTTTTCTTGCGAAAATGTATTTATTATTTTTTTCATTCATGTTGCTACAGGAAGCGTAAATTCTGTGTATTTTCAACTTAGAATCGCACTTTTTTTGTGTACACGACTTCTTATAGAAGAATTGAACTGAATTTTTGAAGTGAAATACTTCTATGGGGGCGTTTAGCAAAAATTATGTAACGATTTTGTGTGACGAAACGTTACATTACAAAATATCTCATTATATGGACGTCCTAGACGATTACAATGTTCGGCATTATTGTGGAGGTTATAATGAGTAATATTTCCGCCCCAGACCCAATAGTTCTATTTGCCACCATATTGGCGTTGTAGTCGATATAAATTTTTGAAATTTTTTCTGAAGTTTTTATATAGAGGTCGTACACGATTGAAATGTTCGGCAAAGTTGTGGAGGTTTTTATGTGGATTATTTCCGTCGAAGACACAATACTTCTATCTCCCACCACTTCGGTGCTGTATTCAATAACAATTTTTGAACTTTGACGAAACGTTACATTACAAAATAACTTATTATATGGACGTCCTAGACGATTACAATGTTCAGCAATATGGTGTAAGTTATAATGAGGAATATTTCCGTCGAATACCAAATAGTTCTATTTGCCACCGTATTGGCGCTGTGGTCAATATAAATAAATGAATTTTTTTTGAACTTTTTATACAGAGGTTGTACACGATTGAAATGTTCGGCAAAGTTGTAGAGGTTTTTATGACGAATAATTCCGTCGAAGACACAATAGTTCTATCTCCCACCACTTCGGCGCTGTATTCAATAACAATTTTTGAACTTTGACGAAACGTTACATTACAAAATAACTTATTATATGGACGTCCTAGACGATTACAATGTTCGGCAATATTGTGCAAGTTATAATGAGGAATATTACCGTCGAAGACCAAATAGTTCTATTTGCCACCGTATTGGCGCTGTGGTCGATAAATTTTTTTTAACTTTTTATACGAAAAGAATCATGGAACGCTAACTTTGTAACGCAGCGTCACATGCCACATCAGTGTAAGCTGACTTACAATCGCGTCGTTTCTGTGCAAAGGGCTGGCGCATACGAATATTGCATAGCAGAAAGCGATCAGCGCATCTTACATACATTAACGGGCTTTGTTTCTTACTACGGCTACAATGACTCCGGTAAGAAATGTTTGCGAGTCGACAATTCTGCTCAATCAGAACACGCTGACAATGCTTCCACGAGAACGCCTATGACTATTGCAGAACGGACGCGGGCAAGTAGGACTAGGCAACTTGCTAAACAAACTGAACAAATGCAACTCGCTGACAAACCATAAAGAAAAGCTTCTATTTCACTTCTACAGTGTGGTCAAAAGCACACTTCCTTTTTTTTGTTTTTATGAAATTCCAAATGATGTGTATGTGTGTAATATTTTTCAATATTTATTATCACGATTCTCTGCTGTGTGCAATTGGGTTTAATAGCTATGATTTCAACAAATTCAATTTCAATAATAACTTCTTGGCCGTATATGAAATTTTAAGATCATCGAATGTTGCCAAATTTTGAAAAAACAAATAATTGATTTCAGTATGGAAATGTAAATGCGTTGTGTACTTTTAATTTAGAATTTCAATTTCTTACTCGAATGAATGAAAATTTTTACGATATGATTCGCTATCGTCGATAAACTTCCATTCTTCTTATTGCAGTTTTGGATACGTTGTTTTGATCATATATCCAAATACAATTTTTTCTAATTAATACTAAAAGTAGAAAATCAAGAATTTTAATTTTATGTTCTCTACAATCATTTAGTGCAAACCAATCCGGGAAATGCTGATTAGTGTGCTCGATACATTTTATACATAAATTCTTTTTTAACATTTTATTATGAAGATTGTTTTTAAAATAACTATCGAAGCACTTTATTTGCGCTTCACATACGAGAAAGAAAGTCTCTATAGGGCATTTCAAATAAGTACCATGATTATAATTTTTATGGGAAATTAGGTACTCCCTTGGCATGTCCATGACTTTTTCTTTATGCATTATCAAATCATGACAAGCCTGGCAAGAAAGTTTCGATGTCATTTTAAAAGCAATATATCCTACAAAGTATGAAATGGAATTTTGCTGTACAACGTCAGTTATTAAAAAGTTTTCAACATATGACACCTCTTGTACCCAATCGTCATCCTCTTCCGAAGTATTGCTTGTGGACTTTGTTTGTATATCTATGGAATTGTTAAACATTTTAGCGTGGCCCTCATCATAAATGAAGTCACAAGCTGGTTCATATTTAGAAGATTCTGCAACCATTTCTGCTCGAATATACTTTTGTGAAATAAGATGCTTTACATATATTTAGAGAACTCTTAAGCTGAAGGGTATCTATTAAATCCACCCATGGATCTTATTACAGAAAACATATTTTCTAAAACGTCTTGTTGTAGCTTAGCTGTTAATAGAAATTTGAATCCTTCAAGCTCGGAAATAGTATCAATCAACAACAAAACCCCATTGGCATACTGCACCAAACCATCAAGGCCATAAACTTTCGCTACGCTTTTTGATTTTACTAAAATATCCTGAAAATATTTCAACATTTCTTTCAGCATATTAATAGACCGGACATAACCTTTGCTCAATGGTTTTTTATAAGGATTATTCGAGCCAATCAATTTTACATTAGCGATATCAAAAAAATTATTTATTTTTTCGCAACAAGCAGCTGTTGATTCCGCTATCAAAGAACTCTTTTCGCTAAACTTTTTTAATGAATTTATTGTTCGAATTCCTGCAGCCACAGACCAACTTAAGACTTGTACAGCCAGTTTAACATTAATTTTTTGGAAATTATTTGGCTGTATATGCTCTTCCTTAAGTTTACAACACAATTTCGTGGTTTTATTTTTATCGAAATCGTACAATTCTTTGATAACGTCCCATGAAACTTCACCATCTTGAGTTGATAAGTTTTTATTATAAAGAATGATTCTAAATGATTTTATTAGATGAACGATATCAAATAATGCAAAAATACGTTTTCCTTGGAAAATAAAAAACGGGTTTTCTGAAGAAATTCCTAGCAATTTATAGCATTTTCGGTTGTTAGATCCTTGATCACAAACAAGAACTGATATTTCAATATTGGAATTTTTGCATTCTTTTAAAATTTCCAGAATCAATGTTATCAAATCCGACCCATGGATTGGACCTGCCGATAATACATGCCTATTAATATATAGGTCCAATTAGACAATAAGCCTGTGATTAGAAACGTACACGCTTCAGTTGCTAAAATATTTTTCCTTTCAGATCCATTGTCTACAACACCTTCAATTAGGTCTTGTTTGGAATTATATTCCACACTTCGACGAATGCGGACTTCATCAAAAACAAGTACTGCTTGCCTTACTTTTGGATCACTATCTTTGAAAACTTCTTTCAGCTGATGCAAAACATCGTAATATATACCTGGCGTTATTGCTTTTACCATCAAATATTTATTTAATGTATTAGGACATGGTAAATTAAAGCCCATATTACGTATATAGGAATAGGCCGTTGCAGACTTATAGTATATGCTATGTGCCAGCAAACGTTGCTTCTCGGGGAAAGGATTAGTTTTACCTTTCGGGAATAGAAGCATTTTACAAAATGTTTTGGGAGCATCTGGCAAATTAAGATTTTCAATATGTTCATCAATTTTCACTTGTTTCATTTTCTGCAAATGTTTACGCTTCAATTTCTTTTCCACCAAATTTTTCCGTGGAAGAACTAAATATTTTTTTCTCCAATAGGCAACACATTTTTGGGTTTTTATGCATGAAGTACAAATAACTTCAGAAACGGGATTATCATAAATTTTGTCGTTCAAATAGTTTAGTGTCGTTTCAGGAGTTCTTGGCATATTTTGTAAATTAAGATCATTCTCATTTCCAAAACATTCGCTATTTTCTGAGTTTATATTTTTTACAGATTCATTATGTATTTTAGAGTAAGTCTTTTGACCAGTATACTTATCCAAATTTACTTCACTTTCAAATGAATAAGAAAAACGGTTATTAAGATTTAGTGATGGAACTGCAAATCTTGACAATCGTTTGTTAGGAATATCAGTAGTTTTAAAATGTTTATGGCATATACTAAATTTTCCAGGTTCCAACTTTATATCAATTGCTTGACACCAAGTTTCAAATTTCTCGGTACCATATGACGGAAAAGAAAAAAAATGTAATTAACGGGTTTTCAGAGGATGACTCACAATGACTTACAATGCACTTCATGATGAAATACAAAATATATCCAGAGTTTTAATCTTAAGATTGTATAAAAAAAAATAGCTAAACGCTAATCCAAAATTGCAGTATTAAAATTCGTGTACAAAAAAAAATAGCCAGTCATTATTGAAAATTTCAATATGAAATATCTTCTTATCAGACGCACAATTCAATCAAGAATGAAACAATTACTCAAAAAGAATGCAGAAAATAGGAATTTTACATGCCTCTAATTTTAACACTTTTGGTTTTTAGAGGGATTTCCTCCGTTTGTTTTTCGTATAGAAGTCTGCTATTAAAATCAAAACCGCATTAATTCCTATAGCGAAGATATTTTTCAGAGTAATTCCACACAACAGAAAATCATGACAATAAATATTGAAAAATATTACACACATACACACCATTTGGAATTTCATAAAAACAAAAAAAATTCAGTTCAATTCTTCTATAAGAAGTCGTGTACACAAAAAAAAATGCGATTCTAAGTTGAAAATACACAGAATTTACGCTTCCTGTAGCAACATGAATGAAAAAAATAATAAATACATTTTCGCAAGAAAAAGAGAAAAATATCGAATTGGTAAATGCCAGTTGAATAAGGAAATTCAAAAGAATTTAAAATTTTAAAGAATTTATCCGAATACAAACACCAAAAACTTTTGAATAATATTTTTAATAAGAGATGGCGTAGTTTTATCCACCTAGAAATCAGAAAAATCTGAAAAAAAATTTCTTCTACTTCTATACTCTAGTTAATATTTACTCAATGGTTCTGTCTACGGTGATGCATTGGAATCCAGGAGACTATCATACATTTTATATTCCGACTATTATTACCCAAGATATGTTAAAAAAACAGTTTTTATGTATATTTTAAAAAAATTAATTCAATTTCAATTGACCGCTGTGAAAACTTAGCGAAAATGAGTTACCTATTCTAACTATGCTGAAAACACAAAAAACCTATTTCACAATCTCAACTTATAAGCTTCCAACTTTGTAAATAGATATTTTTTAACTGTACTGTGAATGCGCGCATTTAAGTATTTCTGTTTTGTGGCCAGAGGAGATTTTCGATTTTTTTTGTTTGTTTTCTAAATAAATGCATAATCTTGTGCAGTTTTTCTAGATTTAAAAAAAGAACCATAAGAAACAATAATTGAAGATGTCAAGATTTACTATACGAAGATTTTTGATGCACTATGGTAGGAATGGGACTCGTAGTTAACAAGACTATAGCCATAGACTAAATAATACTATATATAGACTTGAGAAGTAGGAGAATTTTTTTCTCAGATTTTTCTGATTTCTATGTGGATAAAACTACGCCATCTCTAATTAAAAATATTATTCAAAAGTTTTTGGTGTTTGTATTCGGATAAATTCTTTAAAATTTAAAATTCTTTTGAATCTTCTTATTCACACTGGCATTTATCAATTCGATATTTTTCTCTTTTTCTTGCGAAATGTATTTATCATTTTTTTCATTCATGTTGCTATAGGAATCGTATATTGTGTGTATTTTCAACTTAGAATTTCTTTTTTTTGTGTACACAACGACTTCTTATAGAAGAATTGAACTGAATTTTTGTTTTGTTCTTTGAAATGGTGTGTATGTGTGTAATATTTTTCAATATTTATTAAGAGCTGTCCAAACGCACAGTTTTTTACTCAGCAAATCTAATTTGCGCAGGCAAAACTGAGCATCTGGACAAGTTACAGGTCGTTTACGCAGGCAAAAGTGCGGCCTGTGCGATTTCAGATCGTGTCTGAAAAATAACTGTGGTACGTGCATGCAAAACGTAGCGTTAATAAGTTCCAAAGAAAACCGCGTAAAAAACATGGAAAATACGGTACCGTGTGGACACAAAATTTGCGCAGGCTTTCCCACAGAAAAACTGCGCAAACTACGATTGAGCAAAAAGACTGAACCTCTGGACCGTACTTTATCTGCTCAGCTTTACCAGCTCCGAAAGCAGACAAACTGGAGACCTTAGTTAACTTTTCGCTGGCAGTTCAAAATGTATGTGTTACCATAGAAGCATCTGATTTATCTGCTCACTTGTGTAATCCAGTTTTATTGCAAGAACTTATAGAAAAATTACCAGCTTTTATAAGGCTCAATTGGGCTATTTTTAAACAAACTTTACCAACGACAAATCTTTCTCATTTTAGTTCCTGGTTATGCCAAATTGGCGAAGCGGCCAGCAGTATTATTGTACCAAACAGAATTGTATCTTCTAATGCCACCGAGAACATGAAGCGCAATCATAAGGAAAAGCTTTTTCTAAACATATATTCAGAAGAACCGATTATTAACACGAAGAATGCAGATGTTAAACATTATCCAGCATCACACAAATGCTGCGTTTGTCGAGGATCATGTGCAACTATCGTTGATTGCCAAAGTTTCCTGTCCTTGAGTCGTAATGAGAAATGGTTGGTAGTAAGAAGGCACGGTTTTTGTTGCAAATGTTTACAATTTCACGGAAATTTCCGATGCAAAGTAACTACAGTTTGTGGTAAGAACGGTTGTACCTTTAAACATTATAAACTTTTGCATAATACTAAGAAAGATTCCAACCAGGTGGTCAAAATCGTTGAAACCTCATCCACTTTTAGTCATCATAACTTTAGTTCGTTTCCACCGAACGTACAGTCCACTTTATCTCAAGTGGTCCCAGTTATACTTCATGGGAAAAACTGTAAAATAAGCACATACGCCTTCCTGGATGCTGGATCTTCATTAACTCTTATGGAAGAACTTGGTAAACAACTAAATTTAAGTGGAAATGTTCAACCACTATGTATACAGTGGACTGCTAATACCCATCATCTTGAAGAAAATTCTCAGAGAGCTATTATTGGAATTTCAGGTATTATGAAAAGTAAAACATATTGTATGCCAAATGTGCGTACAGTGAAGTCGTTGCAACTGCCTTCTCAATCGATGGATGTTGAGTATATAAAAACCAAATATCCACACTTGAAAAGAATACCAATAAAATCATACAATAAAATTCAACCTCGAATACTCATTGGTTTAGACAACTGGAAATTGGGACTATGCCTTAAGACTATAGAACGACATGAAGATCAACTAGTGGCTTCAAAAACCAGATTAGGTTGGCTGGTTTACGGTTCTTTCTTTGATGGGAGCAAGAAGACAGTAGGAACCCACCTAAGTCATACATTTCACATGTGCGAGTGCAAGCAAGATGTCGATGATGATCTTCAGCAAATTGTAAAACACTCGTTCTCACTGGAAAACCTAGGTGTCACCGAACCAGAAAAGAAAATTATGTCGATAGAAGAGCAAAGGGCATTCTTGATTCAACAGCTTATAGAAAAGGCAATCATTTTCAAACAAGTTTATTATGGAAATATCATGATATTTATCTTCCCGACAGTTTTTTAATTGCTAAAAAACGCTTAGTCTGTTTAGAAAATCGAATGCATGAGACCCGAAGCTTACCGAACCCCTTAAGAAACATATTCGAGGTTATATCGCTAAAGGATATGATCGCAAATTGTCTAATAATGAGATTAATGAACATTATGCACGTAAGTGGTACCTGCCAATATTTCCAGTAATAAATCCCAATAAACCAGGCAAATACAGAATTGTTGGGATGCAGCTGCCAAAGCTAACGGCATTTCTTTAAATTCAGTTCTTCTTAAAGGGCCAGATCAACTTGTGGCATTACCTTCAATCATGTACAAATTTCAAAAGCGAAAAACCGTTGTATGTCGTAACATCCGAGAAATGTTTCATCAAGTTCGTATGAAAGAAGAAAACCAGTATTGTCAATGTTTTCTCTGGCGTGATGGTGACATTAAAAGAGAACCTGGTGTTTGTGTAATGCAAGTTATGACATTCGGAGCCACTTGTTCTCCTAGTTGCGCCCAGTTTGCTAAGAACAAAAATGCACAAGATTTAATTACCATTTTTACAAGAGTAACTGAAGCAATAATTGATAATCATTATGCAGATGAAGGCACCAAGTGTCAAAAGAATCCAGATTTTACTGAACAGAGTAGATGGTTTATAGGCCCAGAATTCCTTCGGGACCCTATAGAGAAATGGCCACAAGAGGTTAGTTCTTCAAATATGAACACCAAGGAAGAGCTAATACCACATTTTGCTCATTTAGCTATTACCCAAACCAGATTGTTTGATTATCAAAGATTTTCAAATTGGAAACGGCTCCTTCGAACTACCGGTTCCTTTTTGCGATTCATTCACAATTTGAGATCAAACAATATGCATTTTCAAAACAAAACTGGTTCTCTCTCGCTAGAAGAACACTCGCAGGCAGAAAACGTCATTTATCGTCAGTTATAAAACGAAGGATTCGCTTGCTAAGTATCAATTATCAAAGCCAATATGACTTCAGATGCTGTCAAATTTCAGAAAATAAATAAATTCAGCCCTGTATACAAACTTTCACCTTACCTAGACGAAAATGAAGTTCTTCGAATCAAAGGTAGAATTGATGCATCTAATATATCCAATCCAGACATGAAACGACCTAAAGTTCTTCCAAAATATAAGCGTGTAATCTTTTTAGTAATCATGTCTTTTCATTTAAAATATAATCATAGCAATCATGAGACTGTTGTAAACAAGCTAAGTCAGAAATACTATATACCTCGAATCAGAGTTGCTTCAAAAGCCGTTAAGAAAGATTGTCAGATTTGCAAGAATCTTAAAGCTTCTCCCCAAAATGTTAAAACTAAGCAGATGACCGAAGAGTTCTGTAGCTCAAATTTGAAATGGAGTTTCATACCTCCCGCTTCCCCATTTATGGGCGGAAGCTGGGAAAGATTGGTACAATCTGCAAAGGAAATTCTGTACCAGATCACTCTTACCAGAAATCCATCCGATGAGCTGCTTAGGAGTATGTTAACAGAAATAGAGAATCTAATAAACTCGCGCCTTCTGACTTACGTTGCGGTGGATGAAGCAGTCAACACTGCTGTTTATTTAGGAAACCGGTCTCCAACAAAGATATTAAATATTATAACACCTATTGAAGCTTGGTGCAAGATTAAACCAACAGTGTCATATCTGAAAATATTTGGTTGCAAGGCAGTAATGTTAAATAATCGGCCAGGTAACTGTAAATTTAAATCAAAAGGATTAGATTGTATAATGGTAGGATACTCCTGTGAGTCAAAAGGGTATCGATTTTTGAGCCAAAGTCAAGAAAAATATTTAAAAGTCGAGATGTAAAATTTTGGGAAAATTCTTTTAATCAAGATAGTCTACAGTTTGATTCAGCATCAGGTATGTTAGTTGATGATAGTGATCTGGTTGGTCCAGTTCAGGAAAAATATGTTATTGATATTTCGGAAACTGATTCTGTTGTTTTTGAAGATGACCAAATAATTAATGGTAATAATACTGTTCATGATTCAGTAAATGTTGTTGAAAATGGTGCACATGTTTGCACTAATAATGTTGACAATGATCATATTCCTGTTGGTCGTGGTAGACCAAGAATTGAAAGGACTGGGGAACCGGGTCGGCCAAGAAAAATTTATAATAAAGTTAATTTTTCTGACGAGACTGGTCAGAACTCTGGTAGTATGTGTTGCAATCCAATGACCGTCGAGGAAGCACTAAAAAGTGATCATGTTGACATGTGGATGAAATCAATGAAAAGTGAATACGATTCATTAATTTCAAATAATACGTGGGAACTAGTTGACATTCCGAAATATAGGCATGCTATTAAGTGCAAGTGGGTATTTAATATCAAAAGAGATAAACTTGGAAATATCATTCGGTATAAGTCTAGACTAGTGGCAAAAGGTTGCAGTCAAAAGTTTGGAATTGATTATGAAGAAACTTTTTCTCCAGTGGTTCGTTATTCAACAATAAGAATTATTTTGGTATTAGCTGTTGAATATAATTTGTTAGTTCACCAGATGGACGTAACTGCAGCTTACCTGAATGGAGATTTGCATGAAGATATATTTATGGAACAGCCAGAAGGTTTTATCGACGCAAACTATCCAAATAAAGTGTGCAAGCTAAAAAAGGCATTGTACTGATTGAAGCAGTCAGGTAGAGAGTGGAATCACAAATTAGATGAAGTTCTTTGTAATATTGGGTTCATTCGATGTAAATTTGATACGTGTGTTTACACAATGAATAAAGGAAAAGATATTAATTTAATTGCTGTATATGTTGACGATATAATATTGTTATCTTCAAGCAAAACATTCTTAAGTAAAATTAAAGAACAAATTAGTAATGAATTTGATATGATTGACAATGATTCAATCAATTATTTTCCTGGTATGGAAATTGAGAGAAATGGGGAAAGAGGTGCTATAAGTATTTCTCAAAGTCAATCTATAAAGAATTTACTTCAAACTAATAATATGGTAAAAACAAGAAAATGTACTACTGTGCCTAAAAACTAGTCGGATTTTTTTAATTTAAACCCCCCCCCCCCCCGGTTACCGAATCGGACAAATGAATTTTTTTTTCAAGTTGATAGGACTGTTAGTGACATCTGTGACAAATTACATGCCAATATCATCATTAGTTTTTAGTTTACGCTTGGTTTTGTGAACAAAGAAAAGTGAATTTGGCGATTTTTACGATGTCGAATTTTGTTGAGCAAAGAAATGCCGCCGCTGAAACGTATCGAATGTTACAAAAAGCCTTCGGTGACGAGACTATGTCACCGAAAAATGTTTACAAGTGGTACAGAGACTTGAAAGAAGGCAGAGAACGTGTTGATGACTTGGAACGCTCTGGACGACCATCGACGTCAATTGATGAGCAACACATCAAGAAAATCAAAGAATTCGTGCTCGAAAATCGTCGATTAACAATTCGAGACATTGCCGACATGCTTGCAATATCAATTGGATCAGTGCAAGCAATTTTGAAGGATCATTTGTGCCTCAGAAGAATCAAATCGTGGTGGCAAAATTTCTCAATTTTTTCGTGAGTTTTTCGCCAAAAACTCCACTCATGTCGCTCCACAACCACCGTATTCGCCTGATTTAGCACCGTGTGACTTCTGGCTGTTCCTAAAGCTTAAGAGACCACTCCGGGGAAATCGTTTTGAGTCGATTGAAGAGATCAAACGTAAATCGCTACGCGCATTGAAGCATGTTCACAAAACCAAGTGTAAACTAAAAACTAATGATGATATTGACATGTAATTTGTCACAGATGTCACTAACAATCCTATCAACTTGAAAAAAAAATCATTTGTCCGATTCGGTAACCGGCGGGGTTTAAATTAAAAAATTCCGACTAGTTTTTGGGCACAGTAGTAGTACACCATTGATCCTGGAGTAAAATTGAAAAAATGTGAAAATTGTGAAAAACAGGAAAAATGTTTTAAAGTTGAATCAAAAAGTTATCAGTCATTAATTGGTTCTTTGATGTATATTGCAATTTCATTAAGACCGGATATAATCCATTCTGTGAGCAAATTATCACAGTTTAATGTCGATCCTCACATTCAACATTTGTACCCTGCAAAACATGTTTTAAGGTATTTAAGTAATACTATTGATTTTAAACTTATTTATAGAAAAAATCAAAAAGAATTATATGGTTTTGCTGATGCTGATTGGGGAAGTAACAGGCCAATTGACAAGTCCCCGGGCTGACACATAGATGGCGGTACTAGAATTAAATCCATATGATTTTTAGTTAGCCCTAACCTTCAAAAGACGCGTGTATAAATTTGACAGCTGTGGGATCATTAGTTTGTGAATTATAGCATTTTGAGTGAAGTAACTTTTGCTATTGAAAAAAGAATGGATAAAAAAGAATTTCGTGTGTTGATTAAACATTGCTTTATGACCAAAAAAATACCGTTGAAACGAAAACTTGGCTTGATAATTATTATCCGGACTCTTCACCTTCGAAATCCACCGTTGGAAAATGGGGTGCCTTTTTAAATCTGGTCGTACAAGCCTTGAAGACGATCCATGTCAAGAACATCCAAAAAGTGTACCAACAACAGAAAAGATACAAAAAATACAGGATGTGGTTTCGGAAGACAGACGAGTGGCTGTGGATAAGGTAGCTGACACCCTAGGCATCTCATATAGACCACTACATCACATCTTAGCTGAAGTTTTAGGTTTCAAAAAGCTCTGTGCAAAGTGGCTGCCGCATTTCCGAAAAATGGAACAAGAACACATGCAAATGCGACTTTCTCAAGAACATTTGGAGCATTTTCGAAAGGATAAAGTGGATTTTGTGCGCGGATTCATCACTATGAATGAGACTTCTATCTATCACTATGATCCTGAGTCGAAAGCAAAATCAAAACACCGATAATTCGGCTCCAAAACGGGTTAAGGCCCAAAGATCAGTGAAGAAGGTTATGGCATCAGTTTTTTGGGATGCAAAAGGAATTTTGTTGGTGGATTACCTCCAAACTGGTAAAACAATAAACTCAGATTATTATTGCAACCTTTTGGACTAATTGGATGTAAAAATTCGTGAGAAAAGACCTGGTTTAAAGAAGAAAAAGTCATTTTTCACCAAGACAATGCACCGTGTCACAAGTCGATAAAAACGATGGCAAAAATCCATGAATTGGGCTTCGAATTGCTTCCGCATCCACCGTATTCTCCAGATCTGGCCCTCAGCGACTATTTCCTGTTCTCAGATCTCAAAAGAATGCTTGCGGGGAAGAAATTTTCGTCGAATGAAGAGGTGATCGCCGAAACTGAGGCCTATTTTGAAGCAAAGGACAAAAATGGTATCGAAAAGTTGGAGGGTCGCTATAATCAGTGTATCATCCTTGAAGGGAATTATTTTGAATAAAAAAAACGAATTTTGCCAAAAAAATGTGTTTTACTATGGTAGCCCGGGGACTTTTGAATTGACCTGTTAGTTGTGACGATCGAAAATCATACACGGGTTATGCATTTTTTATGGCTGGTTGTGCGGTGTCCTGGCAATCGAAGAAACAACCATCTGTGGTACTTAGTAGTACTGAAGCAGAGTGAATGGCTCTATCGGTTGCAGCAAGAGAAATCGTTTACCTGAGAAATTTATTGAATGAAATTGGATTCTCCGGTATGTATGGAGATTACTTGAGCGCACAACAATTAGTACAGAATCCTGTTTACCACGCTAGAAGCAAACATATTGATATTCGTATACATTATGTGAGGGAAGTTTATCAAAAGGAATTGATAAGTATGAATTGTGTACCAACAGATGAAATGGTAGCGGACATCCTAACGAAAAACCCAAACAAATCAAAGCATTTGAATTTATCTGGAATGTTGGGATTATCATCGCAGAATATTTAAAACAATTTGTAAATTGTAAAATAGCCTTGCATTGAGGGGTAGTGTTGGAAATAATTGGTGAGTGTGAACTCAGCTCAATGCATATCTATTATACAATCATTATTTAAACACTTTGTTTTTGTATGATTTGAATTATTGTAAATCTAGTTACCTAAATAAAGATGAAACATACTTTGTTTCTTATTGTTCATTGAAAATTCTCTAACAAAAATTACACAAATTTTCAAATTAAATACGAAAAACAATGAACAAAAAAACGACAAAACTTTCTGGTCACCCTGGTTTTTTCCTTATTTTTTTGCTCCCCCTGGATCGATTTTGCTCAAATGCAATAACAAACCAAGTTAAGGAAGAACTAACTCACATTGTAACAACAAAATCAGATAACGCATTTTAGACTTAACTTGTATGCGAACGGACACGCAGAAATCGATATAACTTTTGATTACTTTTGATTCTAAACACAACCATACCTTTATACGATGATTATTACGATGTGTTACAAATGTAATGACAAAGCTAATATACCCTCTGGTAGTACCTACCATGTAACAATTGGCATGATTGCGTAATCATATAACTACAGTATCGTCACAGTATAGTACTATATACAGTAAAATGAGTTCCTAAGAAGACTTGAAAACTTAAGAGTAACAAGTTGAATATTGAATATTTAAAATAATAGAAAAAATTTAATTTTATAAGAAAAAACTGACACAGAAGGAAAAAATTAACATTCGTCGGAAACAAACCAAAAACTCGGAGAAATTAATAAACGCGGAGAAATTATTAAAACTCGGAGAAATTGATAAACCCGGACAAGTCATACCATAAGTGGCAATTAATTGAATTGGATACTAGCAGAAGAGGAAACAAACTAAAAGAAAACCTCCTTTTCTATATATTTATGTAAAATATCAAATTTAAATGTTAAACTTAGGTAATTGTAGCGGAGAAAAAATAAACTTAGAAAATTAGAAATTTGTTTATTTTGAATTTGTCTACGGTACTGAACCACAGAATTCCCCTCATAAGTCTGGTGGTAACAACTATATATGATATTTTACCACTATTAAAACTTACAGTAGATTATAGTATTGCCCGTGAACCAGAGTTCCAAATCCGAACCCGAATCTGAACCCGCTCCGGTTCAAGATTTTTTTTTAAATTATGTGAAACCGAACCAGAACCCGAACCCAATCAAAAATTCGGTTCGGGTTCAATTTTTAATGGCAATTATTATAATTTTTTTTCAGAAGTAAATAAAAAACATATAGTAACTTAAAATCGGCCTATTGCCAATTTTTTGATGCCCTATGGTAGAAATGGGGCCGAAAAACTGTCAAAACTAACATTATTTCAAGGTTTTTTCTTTATAACTTTGTTCCTTTTTATGAAAATTTCTTCCGATTTGCAAGTAACCTAGACCCTGCTAGCGTAAGTCCAATCTGTAAATTTTTTTCAAATCGGTACATTAACTTTTAAATTACATCAAAAAAACTTTATAAAGAGGGTTATTTTCTCCTAAGATTAATTCTTTCTACTTTATCTTTAGACCGATTTCATTTAAATTTAACATGGTATCGTCTATTTATGTAGTTGACCTATGTAATTAATTTCAACAAAATTCATTCACAAATTTTCCAATTAAATTCGAAAAACCATTAAAAAAAACGACAAAACTTTCTGGTCACCCTGGTTTTTCCTTTATAACTTTGCTCCCCTTCGATCGATTTTGCTCAAATGCAATACCAAACCAAGTTAAGGAATAAGCAATTCACATTTAAAAATTTCATCAAAATCGGATAACGCGTTTTTGAGTTATCTTGTATACGGACGGACAAATGGAGTGACAAAACTAATATACCCTCTGGTAGTACCTACCATAGGGTATAATAACATTCTAAAATAAACACTATATGAAATTATTTTTTTCTGGGAACGAACATGAACCTGAACCCGAACCCACTAATTTTAATGTATTGAACCCGAACCAAAAATTTAAAACTTTAATCAAGAATTCATCATTTCCCAAATCGATTGATTCACATTTATGTTTCTTGACATTTTTTCAAGAAATAACAGCAAAATAAACAACGGCAATATTTTCGTCAAAATCCATATTTTTATAATCCGTGAAAATTGCCGCTTTGCAGTAGAATAAGTTCAGTAAAACTAGCTAAAATAGTGGCCTTAAAAAAATTTAAAATAAATTCTCTTTCCACTTCACAGTCATCCAATCTAACAATTTCCTTATTTTCATACAAAATACCTTACTGAAAGCCCTATTAAACAGGCCCTATCCCATGCTAAAAAACTAACTTCTTCGTTATTGTTTTTAAAAAACTAGTTTTTCATTTGATAATACTTTTTTCGGCCACCATTTTTTTCATTATTAAATTTTTTAAATTAAAATACCTATTCGAAAAATGGTTTCTAGACCTTATCATACACTCACTAACACTTAAATAGTTGGTGTTTTTGATATAAATTGTATATACTAACGCATAACAAGATTGGGCATCATGTGCTTTTTGTTTACATTGGAAAAATTTTAAAAAATCTGGTTTGTCTTTTGTCATATTCCTTCCTTAGCACCAATTCCATAAGAATATTTATCCTCTCGCTTGCTACAATTTTATCTTATAGGAAGAAGGTGGTAAAATAGAATATACAGGCATCCCGCGAATAACACGGTTAATTGGTACCATGTTATTGAAATTCGTGTTATTCGATACTAATAATTCATACAATTTTGCTATTCAAAACCGTGCAATTCAAAAGTCGATATTCACACAAATTTGCACATTTGGTTCCAAAGAGTAAGTAAGCACTCACCACTTTATGCAATGATACTAAAACTATTCTGAGCACAAAGAAGAGGGAAAATCTATTTATGATATGAACTGAAATTTACAACTTTGCTTGCTATCTATGAATTTCCTGCAAATCTGTTATTTACATATGCACTGTGTGATCGTTAATATGTGTGTACACATTCACAAATTCCGTGTTATTCAAGGGTTGTCGCAATTTTTGACCGTGTTATTCGCGACATCGTGCAATTCAAGTACCGTGCTATTCAAGGGATACCTGTACTTGGTTTATAGGTTATTTCTTTCCTTTTAATGAAAAACATTAATTTTCTTTCTCTATTCTGTGCCGAATTTTTTATTTCTTTCTGATTAGCGGATCGAGTCCATTTCCTTTTCAGTTATTAGTTTGTATACTGTGTATCTTATACCAAAGTGTAACTATGGTAAAGTGAGGAAAGCTAGCGAAGTAGCTAGAAAAAGCACGTGGCAGACGGGGAAAAGAATACGCAAGAGTACATATGCTTTTCATAGGCAAAATCCATCAGCAAGAGAGAGAATGAAATGTTCTTAAAAATCAGATGGAATCTTATGATTTGATCCCGGAATCTTAAGTTTGGGCACAAATTTTACATACATCCCAGAAAAAAAAAATTTGCGCCAAATTTTTTTCTGGTATGTGTGCATTTGTATACAAATTTCTGACTTAGTTTTTTTGTTTAAATTTTAAAATTACCCATTAGTGGTGTTGCCAATATTGCAAAATGTTATTCTTTCAAAAAAAATCATTGGAGTTAGATGCGGTTTAAAATATGGAAAATTTTAAACGTTTGAAACAAAATAAATTTAAGTGTTTTGTGCCTGGCTGCTTTTCAACATCTGAAAACAGTCAAGTACGGTTTTTTTAAATTGCCGACAAATGTAATTTTCAATTTTGCAATTATATAAGAAATCAAAGAAAATACTGCATTAAGACTAAAATAGCAAAGAATGGAGAAATATTAATTTCATTTTTCATTATTAAAATATTCATTTAAATAATAACTCTATTATTAAAGATTTTCATCATTTTTTAAAAAAGTTAAACAATCAGTTTAAAAAAATACATTAATGGCAACACCATCATGGGATCAATTTTTCGAACAAAAAAATTAGGGATGTTTTTCAAAATCATATGACATCATGTTTCTCTTTCACCCGTATGTACAATTTTTAATGCTATCTATGTCAGCAGTGGATAGAAAATTTTTTGAAAAAGAGCAGGCAAAATTTGAAAAACGGCGGTACGGTAAGGATAGGAACTTTCGCGACTTTATTATTAATTACACTTTGCTTATACTGTGGTGTCATATAGCAACTGATCGCGGTATATGAGGGAAGACGTTCAAAAGCATTTGAAGTTTGTTTACATATGTGGGAGAAGAAAAGAAATTCGTTTTTATCAACAATTAGTGATTCGATTGTCACATATTTTACAAAAATTTTATTTTGAGGTCCACTGAGTATTTTTAGAAAATATCCGTTCGACTGCCTGCGTAAAAATTTAATTTACATGATACGCTTTATTCGATTCAATTGAAATTTGAGGTACTGATCAGTTATTACTAGGAACAAATCTCTATTATTTTTGGTATTGATCTAATTTATGAAATCAGTTTTATTTTTATCTTAAGAATCTTTTAAAATTTAAAACACTCATTCTTTAGATAATTTTGTTGAAGCAGATTTAATTTGGGAGGATCAGGAAAATGACACCATAAAAACAGGATCAAATAACACAAAATGCCAATAAGAAAATATTCAATTCAACTGAAATTATTTCTTTGGATTTATCTTATATAATTATGTATTACTACAAATAATAAAAGACATGAAACATTATTATCAATCATAATCAATAATTCTTAATGCTTTTTCTGATTTAATTGAAATTTGTAATGGAAACTGAGAAAAGGTGTAATTAAAGATCCTATAAGAGCGCATTTTAAAAAGGACGAAATAGGATATCTTAGCAAAATAATGTTGTATAATTTATATGGAAAAATCATTCCTCCAGTGTAAGCATTTCTCTGTTGCACTGAAGAAAATATTGCATAAAAATGATAGAATGTGGAAATAGTAACGTACAAAGCTGTTCAAGGTTAACGTGAAGCGCGTTAGAAGTAGACAAGCAAAGCCGGTTTATCGTACAGATCGCGTTGGGTTGCCGAATATAGGCGGTTAGGGTCATAAACGAATGAGAATACCTTACCAAGCGTACAGGCAGCATACATGGTCCTTTGGGCCTTGGTTAATAATATTTTCTAATGAACATAAAGAGTTGACTTTCGATTAAGAAATTTGAATGAACAGCGAATTGAATTCCAATTGAGTTAACTTAATTCAACCCTTTCCATACGCTACCCAATTTATTTCCCTTTCTTGCCATAGAATGGGAATTATATCTTGAGGAACTGATTGGCTATTAGGTGAAATAGGTACATATTGCTTTGTATTAATCTGAACAGGGGATCGGGTGATAGAAAGTGATTTTAGAAATTCGCAACCTAATTTTTTCTTAGAAAACTCGACTTGGAACGTAATTCCTTAGATGATTTTTTTAAAACACATTTACCCCTCTATTCAGACACTGTGACCAAAGATCCTATAATAGTAAGATACTTCAAGACCTATTGAGTTCTATTTTTTAAAATGACGATCAGAGTAGCTATCCGGAAAAATTTTTAGAAATTTACCTCTTTGTTTTTTGAGGGGAAATTTGTTTTCAAGGGTTATTTTGCAACAAGGTATATTGCTTTGTCCTTTGGTATTTTTGGTTGTTCAGGTAGAAAAATTTTGGATAGAATTGTTTCATAAACATTTTGAGTTTGTTTTTACTTTTCTATTAGAAACGATATTTTGCGTTCGTATGTACCTATATCCCTTGAAGAAAATATGAAAATAAAATATTGGCCTTATAATGTACGTACTATGACTTCATTATTTTTCATTATTTTCTGGTAAATAAAACAATTTTTTTTTGATTCATTAATTTTCCCTCATAATTTGAGAAATCGAACTATCAATTTAACATTTTAAACTCTGTGTCATGAGTCAAGTTGTGACAGACTATAATATGTTATCCAGATTCTTATGTCGAAGTGGATTTAAATTCTAGTCTGTCATAAAAAAGATTTATAAATCCAGGGTTTACGGCTAATTTAATTGGATTAGCGATTGATATAAATTTAACTGAATTTAGAAGGTCAGATTCTGAAACAAGATCAGACGAGACGTCAGAATTTGGATAAAATATTCTAATATGGCCTAACTTTTAGGTTACTTATGTGGTTTTAACTCAGTTGAGTCTGCATGGAACAGGGCTATATACCTCACTGAGTTCACAGTGACAAATTTCTTTATCAAAACCAACAGTAATTTTCGTTATACCATGATTCTATCTCCCTCAAATCTCGAGATTTTGCTAGATTTCGCAAAATCTACAACCAAATCTACTAGATTTCCCATACAAATAGAGGATTTCAAAATCTTGAGATTTCATCGAGATTTTGTTGAAATCTCGTTCGAAATCTCGAAAAATGTTTGTGTCAACCCTGAAAATTTATGCCGGGCTATTCAGCATATATCAAAATTGGCAAATGGTCGACCCTTTTTAATAATTTGAATTGCGCGCCTTTTTCCGGTGTTTGAATTTGCTTTTTTTTGTAATATTTTAACAAACATGAACTTTCACATAAAAATATATATACATTTTTTAAATATGACCAGCTAATGCTCTAAAAGAATTATTTTTTGGATCTTTCCATTCTAAATTTGTTTTTTTTTCTACTTTTCAAAATTGTAAACGTCA
The DNA here is from genome assembly GCA_963422695.1 of Xylophagus ater. NCBI lineage: Eukaryota > Metazoa > Arthropoda > Insecta > Diptera > Xylophagidae > Xylophagus > Xylophagus ater. The sequence continues at coordinate 17,567,913 of OY730481.1, forward strand.
AATGAAATCTCGCAAGGAGATGGAAACACTTTGAAATTGATTGATTTTAGGGAGATGGAAACATGGTATTAAACGACACTTTCTAATCCTTATTTTATTTTCATTTAATTTAATATATCGAAACTGTTGGAAATATCTAATAATATTGTCAACCATTACTTTTAATTATTCTATTTTCCGAATATTATTGATTATTTAAACCTGATTACACTCATGTTAACAGAGAAATCAATACTACATTTTAAATGAAATATTCCTTTAGGTCATATTTATTCTGAAGCTTTAGTACAAATCAAGCATAAAATTCTACTTCTGTGAAGTGGAAGGAAATTTTGGGATAAAATTCTAGCTATTTTAAGGGACAATGTTTTTACTAATAACAATAACGTAAAATTTGCCTGATTCTTCTTTAAGAATAAATTTCACAGTGGAGAGAAATTCTATAGTGTCTTTTAATTTTGTATCTTTATATGAACGCACCCTTAAACATTAATAATGACCTGTCAATGTCGAAACGTAGATTAAAGTCAACATTTTCATCATGGTAAAGTTCACGAACTTGCAATGCTTGGAAATTATTAAAAATTACTACCGAAATTTCGAGTCGGTCGCTGCAACTTTAAGAGCGAAAAATCATCCCAAGCGATTGGTTCATTTTTGGCTAAACGGATTTGTCAACAAGCAAAATATGCGTTATTGGACAGCAACAAACCCACATGTGCTTCAAGAGACACCATTGCATCCACAAAAAATCACTGTATGGTGCGGTTTACATGCCGGAGGCGTGATTGGGCCGTATTTTTTCGTTGATGCGAACGATCGCCATGTTACCGTCAATGGAGAGCGCTACCGTGCCATGTTCGAGGATTATTTTTGGCCAGAATTAGATGAAACTGATATCGGTGATATGTAGTTTCAACAAGACGGAGCTACAAGCCACACAGCACACGTTACAATCGTTATGTTATGTCCTTAATGAAAGACCCTTTATAATGAATGTTATCACCAATACCATTTAGTTATAGTTGGGTCAAATTTGAATAAATATTCATGGAACAGCGGATTGAGTTGAAATAGGATCAATCCAACAAATTCATACGATTTAGTCATGGATTTATACATGAAAATAAGATTTAATTGTGTACCCATAGAGCGTGCTCTGTAGCAGGCAAGTGCATATGGTACTTTTTTGATACTTTACTAGAAGCGCGGAGATATGTCTCCCAAAATTAACTAGGATTACGCTTTATGAAATTCCGCTAACGGGGGAAAAATAAAAAAAGTATATTCATTGAGGCTGCTATTCAATACAAATGTGTGAAAAATATATAAATTTTCATCAAGAAATTAAAAATTGTCTATTTTCAAGCGCACATGGGACCGAGATTCAGACCAAAGTAAAACATAATGTTTGACATCACTTTATGTATAAAATTAAAATTCTCAGACTAAATGCAACAATGGAATTCTATATGGCAGTGAGCTATATTTAAATATCGATTTCATACATAACGGAAGACAATTTAAGACCTGAAGGTAATAAATTTGCGGTAACAACTATTTTAAATCAATATCGTCTATCAACAGATCCAAAAAGGGGCATAAAAGAGATTTTCCTTATAAAAGTTTTCTATGAATTTTGATTGAAGGATAATTTTTTTGAAATTAATACCGAAAATCAGTCTAAATTAAAAAAAATTTCTGAATTTTACGGTTTTAATTTTGCTGCTGATACTTACTCGACTTTCTTTGATGGATTTTTCATCGTTCATTAGTAAATATAAATAGAGTTCCCTAATTTTGTCATGTATATCAAAACATATTGCCGAAGACGTTGAGGATGACGATGTTGCTGATGTGGACGCTGCTGCGTACGAAGTAGATGGTGTCGACATTGACGATGTTGATGGATATGAAACATTATTACCGACGACTGTTGATTTAATCGGATTGACAATTGAATAATTATTATTTGTAGATTTTATAAATTCCGATGTTTTATTTATAATAATAGAATTCAATTGATGTGGCTGACGTTGTATAGTTGATGATGATGTTGTTGAATTCGTTATTAAATTATTATTACAATTGATTAATGAAGGACAAGAATTAAGCAATGGTTGAAGTTGAGGCGGTGGTGATCCATACGATATTGAATTTAATAACTTTGGTTTTTTACATGGTGATGATGAATTGTTACATAAGTTATTGCCACCAATATTATTTAGATTATTATTATCCAATAATAATGAACGTTTTTCTGGTTTTATACAATTCGGTATTGTTGGTGATGTTGACGATGTACTTAATAACATTTCTGGTACTACCGGTGATGGCGATATAATCGAATTAATATTCGATAATAATGTTGGCGATGTAATTGCATTTGTAATCGTTGACATTTGTTGATGATTATCAGTTGCAACACCAACTGCTGCCAGAAGATCATGATCATTGATATTTGATGTAATTGCTGAATAATCTGGTGAATCGCCTCCATCAAATAGATATGGTGGAGGCTGATGTTGTAATTGATGTAAACTTGTTAAATTTGATGAATGTTGAAGTAAACTGTGATGGTGGGACGACGATTGTGATTGATTTTGTTGATGATGAAGGGTTTGATATTGTTGTTGTGATAATGGCTGAGATTGAATTTGTGGTGATTGGCGTAATGCATTTGTAGCATTTGATTGGATAGACGAGCCTTTTAATTTTAACAGGGCATCGTTTATGATGAACTATAAGAAAGAAGAAGAAGATTGTGTAAAGAAATTGTATTCGCTCCTTTTTCAATAAATAATTCTTATTAGATAAAAATCTTATTGTTTTGAGAAAAAAAACTTACATCAGCTTCTTGACATGATGAGTCCAAGCTTTGCATTGTGCCTGGATCGTCGTCATTCAATGTTCTCTAGTTCCTTCTTTGAGAGGGAGATTTAATGATATTTTATATCTGAAATTTTATTTTTCAAAATATCGAGATTAGAAAATTATTTCAAACACAATAACTAAAAGCATTTAGTAAACAAATAATACATGAAGTAATAAATAACATTTTCGACTATTTACAAACGCAAATAAAACTATTATTTAAAAATAAAGAAGTGAAAAAAAAAATCAACCGAATCTGCATGCGTTGTCCTTTTTGCAAATAACTTTATCCTCAAATTATTAAATTGAAATAATTTTAATTATATTCTTATTAACATATTCAAATTAATTGTAAAAATGTTCATAATTTTGACATCTAAAACGCTCGACATAAAAAAAAGAAAATTTTTTTTTTAAATGGTTAAAAAAAAAACGCGATCAGAAATCGAAAAGAAAAACTTTGAATGACATGTTTTGACAGATGAACTGCAATACATTCACAAAATTCGAAACTCACACTAAAAACTTGATAAATTATAAATGTGGTAGGAAAAGAAAGTGTTTTTTTCTCTCTGAAATTAGAAGTTTTTATGAGAAATTTAAATGAAAGAGAACGATTTGAATCGGGTAATATTTTTCGCCGTGCGCAATTTTATATCCCACAATGTGTAAATTCTCAGCGAATTGATTGTGGCGAAATAATAGATCTTCGCCGTTAAGAATTCACTTTGCAGGTGTGTATGAAAACGATTTTTAGAAACAAATTTTTCTGTCAACAAAATTTCAATTCTCAAAAACTTAATGGAAACACTTTTAAAAAACAAATATTTATGAAAAATATTTTAATATACATTCACAATCAAATTAAAATAGTTACATTTAATTAAGTACTTTTTTTTTAAATGTTTATTTTCGACATTTCGTAACTGTCAAAAAAATTCATACCTTGTTGCAACTGTCATATAGAAAATGATGTCCATGTGTGCAATAAAACATGCACACTATTTTAAATATACGCGATTTATACAAAACAAAAAAAAATCAGAATTTCTCTATTTCATTTGCACTTTCATATATTAATCACTATATTTATCTCGCTTCTTTGTATCATATACAAGACTTTAGCACACACACTTTTCTAATAAGCCACTCATAAATTAGCCTTGCTATAAAATCTCATTTCTATCCAAAACGCACTAACACTATATATATTTTTCAATTTCTTCACGTCTTCCCCGCACAAGATTTTTTTTTTTTTTTTGCCAATTGCACGCAACTAGATTTTATTTTGTTTTTTTTTTAGCGCACTCAAATATTTTCAAATGTTTATTATCGATAATTTCTGTAATATTTTAACTTCACTTCAATTAAATTCCATTCTTGCGAATTAATTTATATTGTTTTTCCCATAAATATATTTATTAAATATTAAATGGGAAAATAAAAACGAAAAATTAAAATACAAAAATGAATTTTCTCACGACGACGACGACGACGAGCGAAGAAACGGCGATGAATTTGCTTCAAGAAATCTAAAAAGATAATAGTGTGTGTAAGAGTAAATCCTATTCCTACATGATTTTTTATTATTTATACACAAATACAAAAAAAATATGACATCGCGATATATGATTTTCGAAAAGTGTTTTTTTTCGAAATTCACTGTCAAAATATTTTATTTTCAAACAAGCAGTTTATTTTTCAAGTTTTTATTCATTTAAAATTGTTATTTTTATAAATATTATTTATTTTTAAAGTTCTAGACTTTTATATGATTCTGATTTAATTATCTGTAAGAATTAATATGTTATTTTTAAAAAATTTTATGACTGCGTTCAGTAATTTTACAGGAACCGGTTTTATTTTATTTTAAACTGATTTTAAAAAGGAACCTGTTAGAGGGCGTGTGCGAATAGGAACTAAACCGGCTAAAGTGACTATTAGTGCCGGATTACACGCGGTGTTTTTTGGGTAGCATTCTACCGCAGACATAGGTATCGGTGGGTTGGGGATGAGGCAGATCTAACTCTCGAAATGTTGGCGCAACGGAGTTTTTACGCACACAAACAAGTCACTGTTTGTGTCGGTTTCGAAAATTCAAGCGCGCCATTCGCTTACTGACCGTCAGCAGGCAATCATAATCTAAAAGTACATAGTAAATAGTAAAATAGTAGATCCTAACAGTTTGACGGTTTAAGTTCAAGTGATGTTGTGCTCACACAGCCTAATACACTCCTTGTGTAGCTTGTATAAAAGACTATGGTATAAACATTCCTCGTCTAATCGATTTGGTAGTTTTCTACCCAAAACTTGACGATAGATTTCTACTGCGTGTAATCCGGCACTTACGCAAATTATTTTTGATTTTGAAGTGTATGCTAAAATAAAAGCCTTTGTAAAAATAATAAATAAAATATACTGATTTGAATCCCAAGCGGCTTTGACTAAATAAAAAAAAAAATAAATTCGTTTTTATTAATTAATATGCCATAAGACTGCAAATACCCAAAAATAAATGAAAGGGTCACCTTCATGGCATTAGAGATCCATAATTGTTGATAGAACATTTGTTGCGATAATCACTATGGAAACTGAAGATATTATTCGCACAGCAAAAGCTTGTGAGCTTGCGAGCTTAATAAAGTCTATTTCAAATATATAGTCAGTTTATTACAATTCGCACACGCCCTAAGAAATATTTCAATCAAATACAAATTTACAATAAAAGTTGTTTTAATTTGTTTTAATAAACAAAAATTTGTAATTATTTTAATTATGTTTAAAGAATCAAAATCAATTTTTGTATTTTTATTTTAAAAATTTTATATTTTACAAAAAAAAATTCAATAAAATACGTAGTACTAGATTACAAGTGGTTCTGAGTTATGAAAAATTTCTAAACTACAAAGTTTAAACATTTTTTGAAGAAATTTAAAATTAATGAAGAAAAATTCAAATTTATATTCATTTATATTTATTTTTAATAAATCTTTTTTAAATTAACTTTTTAAATATGTTGGAATTTCTAAACAACTATGGTTGAAATTCTTACTTAATTAGCGAAATAAGTCATAATTTCGGAATGTCAAAAAAACACCTCCCCATAGAAAAACTAAAAAAAAGTTGTCAAAAGTATTTGACATAAAATTTTCTTTCTAAAGAATTGGTGAACCAAAAATTAAATCTTTTTCTAATATAAATTTCTATAATAATTAAATAAAAGTTCAAAATCAATTTAGCTGATTAAAATTTTAATGTTTAATTTGGATTTGCCGTAGGTTGAATGAAAATAAGCAAACAAAAATTATTCTTGTAATATAAATAAAAACAACAAAAAAGAAAAACGCTTATTTTGTTTTTCAACATTTTTGTTTCGTGTTTTTTTTTGTTTTTGTTTTGCTCGGCATTGATATTTGTTAGTCCTTTGTTTATTAGATTATCAGGATAATGTCAATTACTGTGGAGCAAATAATCCTCGACGCCCAACGAATAGCGAATCGAACTAAAGATCTTGAGGCTCTTGGAAATGCTGTCCTTGTCGATGCAGAAGGAGCAAATCGTCAAATTGAAAGTATGAAACAGGTAAGGGCAAAAAAAAAAAAAACAGTTCCAAATTAATCAAGTACCGTTCCATTTGAATTGTTTTTTGAATATCATAAGTGTTTCGGTCTAAATTTTGGTAGAAGAAAATAATTACTATTTAGCTTTCACTTACAATTTGTTTCTAATACCGTAAGTAATTTTAAGACAAACTAAGCCAAAAAAAAAAAAAAATACCTCAGTGGCGGACACTTTTGAAAAGAGTGGGTACATTTTTTTTTTTAGAGAAATTTACAGCAGGCATAATCTTCTAAATTTTAGTTTGATATAAATAATTTAAAGTATATCTTTCAATATAGGGCTTTAAGATTTGATAATATATTTAAATTTCCCAACTATCATTCTTAAATGCGATTCCATTTTGTCATGGCTTCCAAAAGAAGGAGCGTAGTTATTATGCGGGGTGAACAGAAAGTTTGATCGTTTTTTTTAATGTATTTTCAGGTTTAATTTCAAAATTTGTGGAGTAATTTTGTTTAAATTATTTCTATGGATTGGCTACATAAATAGACGATACTATGTTAAACATCTCTAAAATTGGTCAAAGGATTATAGAGAACGCTTGTTCGGAAAATGTTCTATGATGTACTTTAAAAACTAATATACCAATTTGAATAAAATTTGCAGAATAGATTTAGGCTATTAGGGTTTACCCCACGGCTACATTAGACTTATTTCAAGACATAATTTCAGTCGGACTGACAAAAAAGTCCAAAGTATCCAGTCTCCATTAGACTTTTTTTCAGTCCGACTGAAATTATGCCTTGAAATAAGTCCAATGGTTAGGTTATCTGTGAATTAGAGCAAATTTGAAAAAGAAAAAACAAAGTTATACAGAAAACACCTTGACTGTTTTTCTGTCTCATTTCTGCTATAGACCCAATCAATTACTTACATGTTTTTTATAATGTTTTAATCTTTTCAGTTTCAAGATGATTTGGATTCATTAAATAAATTGTCACGTGACAAATCAAATTCAGATATGGTAAATCGTATTAATCAACAAAATCCAAGTATTCGTGAGATACGTCAAGAGAATCGTGAATTGAAAGCATCACTGGAGGATCATCAGCGTGCATTAGAATTAATAATGCATAAATATCGTGAACATACACAACATAAAATCTTAAATAGTCAAACAAATTTCAATGATTTATATAATGAGAAATTATCGGATGTTATTAAAAAGCAAGCTGAAAAAATTAATGAAATGGCAGCTGTTATGCAAAAGGCAGCATTAATTGATGATGAAAAAATGAATAAAGAAATTGAATCGATAAGTCGTTTAAAAATAGAAAATCAAGGTTTACGTGAATTATTACAAATATCTCAACAATTTGGTTCATCTGTTAATCAGATGGAAACTGAAAAAGATATACAAAATGATATCAATAATCATCATGATAAAACTGTTGATAAGAATACAATAAAATTACAAAAACGAAAACATTGTAGTAATGATAATAATAATAAAATTGATAATGGCAATATTTTGGATATTGATAATAAAAAACATGAACAACAAGAACAAAACAATATGATAATGATGAACGGCGAAGATAACAATAATAAGCAAACGAATCTAGTATCTTGATCGATTTTTTCGTAATTAATTGAATTAATTGAATTAATTTTTGATTGATTTTTTTTGCATTTCCTTTTTTTTTTCATTTTTGAATATTTTGAATTATTATTATTATTATTAATTTTTTTCTCTACCTTAAATAATTTCTATATTAAATTATAATCAGGGTTTTTTTTTTATTAGTATAAGTTCTTTTTTTTCTTTGTATTTTATTTTCTAAACAAAAGAAATTGAATTTATTTAATTTTATTTTATTTTATTTTGTTCTTAAAAATATTTTTTTTTTTAGATTTGGTTATGTTTAAAATGGGATTCATTTAAACTTAAAGATCAAAGCTGTGAAGACAAATTGCTTATGGACCAGAGATGCAAACCGGTTTCTTTGAACCACTTTGAAACGAACCAAAATCACTGAACCATCGAAATTTTCCGAATCAAAACCAAAACCAAAACCAAACCTCTTTTAAAATGATTCAGTCGAACCAAACCAGTTTTAAAATTAATACTTGAACCGAACCAAAAACCAAAAAGAAGGTTTATGCTTAAACCGAAACCGAACCAACTGTAAAAAAGTCTTGGTTTGCATCTCTGTTATGGACTAGTAATTCTCTTATAACACGGTATTCAATTTATACTCAGCTTTAGAATGAAACTGTGTAGCGAGTTACCGTGTTATACTAGAGAGGCATACATAGGCTACGTTTACACCGAGACTTAAAAAGAGACTTAAATGCTTAGGTCGACCTAAATATGACGGTGTAAACACGCCCAAAGTAACTTAGGTTAGGTCACTTAAATTGCAGACTTAAATTTAAATCGACTTAAGAACTTTTGACAGAAAACAGCTGATTTCTTGATATTCAAGTTCTATAAATGTTCACATATGACGTTGTTTTAGACTTAGGTCTAGTACGGTGTAAACACGTCTGACCTAAACCTAACTTTTAGTTAGATGACCTAAAAATTTGTCGGTGTAAACGTAGCCATAGGGTATTCATTCTCATGCCATGGTTTAGAAATGTAATCGAGTATACCATATATGTGTCATCGAGTACTAACTTAATACTATTTCAAGTATAAATATGGTTTTGAAATTTGAAAATTTGTGTGGTTTACAAATTTTTTTATTTAATTTGTTCAGTCACTTTAATATGTTCTTTACTAAAATTGTCTCATCTTCTTATTGGAGCTCTTTTTATACAAATACTCTCCATTTCTCTCCTTCTCCAACACAAATGATGATATCATCACTTTGTACAACATTCATTCTTCGTTTATTCGTTGTGTTATACGGGAAACACGGCGGATTCACGGTTTTCGGTTTTCGGATTGTATTAATAATAGTCTGTCGTGGAAAATGTATACATTTAAAATGTTAATCCGTCGTGGATCCATTATTCTGTTTGGAATTTTATGAATGTTAATATGGGATGTTTGCTTTAAGCATATATCTGAAGTGTTATGAATTAAACCTCAATACTACATTTCATGTGTGTCAATGATTTTCTAAACTATGGTACAAGCTACACTTTAATATCAATACAATGGTATGATTACCCTATGCTTGATGGATACTTTACTTTAGAGCGAAATTCTTACAAAATTGAAGAAAACATCATCTACCAGACTGAACACTTTGTCTATGAGGTTCAATCTCTTCACGGCTTTAGGATCTTCAGGAGATTTCATCGGCATACATCTCTCACCTATATTTTAAGTGTATGAGTTTTAAGAAAACCTTAAGAATAATTGAAAAAAAACGCCTCTACCTGCCTAAATAAAAAAAAAAAAAGAAAAAAATAATAAAAATGTTAATAATGGAAGTTTTTAAATGTTACATTATTTTAACTACAATGGAACTCGGTTATAACGAACAGGATTATCAAAGTTAGTTCGTAATATACTTATTACAACTTTATGTTGAGGATTAAAAAGGGAAGACGGATGAAAGTTTATGCGTAATTCGAAAGATTTATGATAAGTTGAAAGAAGTATTTTGAAAACAACAGATAGTTTGTTTTGCGAGACAAACTTAATGGCACAATAGATAGGGTTTTGGGTTGTAACTTTGAAAAATTTAACATTTCTATAAAAAAGCAAACGAAAACTTTGTTTAAAAAAAACATTTCTTTTTGGAAATACTGTATTAAAACCGGAGTCGGACTTCGATTATTTCGGCGGTCCGGAAATCTCGAAGTTGTAACTACTTTTTGATAATTCTACAACCATGAAAAATTTGTAAACTTGAGTTCGCCAAGTTACATCGCGACATAAAGCTTCCATTAATGGAAAACAAATAAAAACATTTTTTGTTTTTTATTTTCTTTTAAAATTAGATTTTCAAATTTTCTAGCGGTACTAAAAACATAAAAGAAAAGAAATTATAAGGAATTATTCTTAATTTGATAAAAAAAGAGGGAAAGAGGTTTTGTTTGGTTTTAAAGTAATTTTGTGAAAAGAAATGAACAACAAAAAAAATTTTAAAAAAAAGAAATAAAAAACACTTTTTAAGTTTAGAATATTGAAAATTATAAAAAAAAGAAGTATTAAATTTTTGGCAAAAAAGAAAAGAACATAATTTTTATGTAAATATTTTATTAAGTTATTTTCTTCATTTTTATTTTTATTTTTGTCAAAGAAGAGAAAACCTTATTAAAATATTATATTATTAAATGTATTTTTAATCTTTCGTAATAAATAGAAAATGAATTTAAAAATAATCGTTTTTTTTTTGTTATAAGATGAAAAATTTATGGCAATGAAATATCAAAGATTTAAACCAATATATGGAATACATTATTAATTTGTTACTTTAGTGAGGATCTGTTCAAAAGATTTACAATAGTTACTGATGATTGTTACTTATCTTGTTTGAAATATTTTATTACACCAAATTTTGTATGTTGAATTTTTCGTGCTTGGCATTTCATTGCATGGAATTTAAATTATGAAAATTTCTTACGAAAGTCAGCAACTACTGATGTGTGTTTGTTCATTTACAGATGTTGAAGACGTTTACACAAGGTCTACATTGGCCAATATTTCTGGTATACCAATTGGCTTACCAGAAATAAAATACTACCAGTTTTTTTACGTGGGCCCATTCTGGTATACCAATTCAGTATCTAACATGCCGTTGAACCGAGAACAAAAAATAAAAATATCCAAAATATTGGCTTTAATGTGTCGAATTCAATTCTGTGGCAATATCTTCCCATGCCCTTTTTTTAAAATCAATTTTTCTATATTTTTCTTCTTTTTCTCGAAATATACCATGGTATACCAGAATTGGCATACCAGAAAAATTGGTATACCAGTAGGGTCTACACTAGCTTTTTAGCAACCAATTTTGCTGGTATATCAGAAATATTGGCAAATGTAGACCCTGTGTTAAATGTAAAAAAAACGTGAAAGGAATCCAGATATTCAATTATTTAGATTAGTCGAAATAAAATTTGATAATTACACAATTGTAATGGAAAAATTAATTATAGTTTGAACAAACAATAGAAATATTAAAAATAATAATTAATTTTAATAACTCTAACCCTGGAGGCAATCTCGACGGACGCGACGACGCAACAAACGCGACGGACTCGTGAAGTGTCAAATAGAAGTTAATTTCATATGATTTGTATGGGAGATGTTAAGTGTGGAGCAGAATGGCGTGAAAACCATCGCGAAAACCAACGTATTGGAATGTCAAATCAATTCAAATACATATGTTTTCTATCCGACTATCCACATTGACGTGAAAACGACGGAGCCACCGCAACATGTTTGTTAAAATCCGAAAACCAACGAGAAAACCAAAATATTCTAACCTCACTTCGTGTTTGTTTACTTTTTTTGTGATAATCAAATTCTTATTGAGGGTAAAAGTTATATGTTTTAAATGGTTTTCATTTGATATAATTAGTTTCACAAACTTATTGAAAAAGAGGGAATTTATTTACGAAAATAAAATCTTGGTTACGCTATTGTGTTCACATAAAATTTGAATACGATTTTTGACATTCGAATACGTTGGTTTTCACGATGGTTTTCGCGGCATTCTGCTCTAAGCATTAATCTCGACGTAGACGCGACGGTTCAGACGTTGTAAAGTTGATTCGTATTCAACTTTTTACGTGACGAACGCATTCAAATGTCAATTTTAACTATTTGTGTGTAAATTCTTTTGTGAAAACTCCATTTAAAAACGGTATTTTTGTTTTTTATTAATTAACAATTCCTAAAAAAAACTATTTTAATTTATAACACAAAGATTATATTAAATAATAATAAAAATTACAAATTTCATCGACGGCGTCGAGTTTGCCTACACAAAAATATTTATACCGTCACTAACGTTTTTGACAATTCACGCGTTCGTCGCGTACGTCGAGATTGCCTCCAGGGTAACAATTTGTAACTATCGCAAATATTTTGAACAGGCCCGTAATGTTTTTTTTTTTTTCTGATAAGAACAAAGAGAAAATAATTTTGTCTCCTGCTGTTGTCAATTTGACACACGTTGACAAATATTTCAGTTGAAGAGTGTGTCGAATTGAAACGTTAACAAATGAAAACGGTAGAATCCTAAAACTAAATTAGTTTATTTTCCTTTTCCCTTTTTTATTTTTTATTTTATTAAATTAATTTAAATAAATTGAATGTATTTAAATTCGAATTAAAAAGTTACATATTATTTTTTGTGATTTAATTAATAAGAAACGGTGAGTTTTTCATCATATAAAACTATATACTTGTATATATGTGAAATATCCAGGAAAACCGGCTTAAAGGGGACATTTGTCCATTTTTATGGTCCCCGCTTTTTGTGTGTTCATATTAAAAAAAATATTTCTAAAACGTTATCCCGATAAATGGAAAATTTGATTGATTCCTTGAGGCTCCATTTTACACAGGTTCAACTTTGTGTACGATAAAATAGAATTTTTGTGATACAAAAAATTATATTTAAAAGAACATAATTCGAAATTTTCATAATTTTTGGTTTTTTTGTTATTCTAGTTGTTTTGGGATTTTTAATAAGATTCACAAAAACATATATTCTTTAAGGTGAGAAAGTCGTTTGAACTTAAATTTGAAAAAAAAACTAGTTTTAAATATCAAAGTGAAGAATAGTTTCCAACAGTTCGGGTCGGTCACCATCCACTGTAAATCTTCCTTATCATAATATATTTATATGCCCTATGGTACAAACTAGCAGATAATATATTAGTTTTAGTTTTTAATTTTAGAGTTTTTCAAATCTATTTCATAAACTGATGTGTCGATTTGAATAAAATTTGCAGAACAAATTTATGCTAGCAGAAGTCAGGTTCTCTGTAAATTAGAATAAATTCGAAGAAGAGGCAGCAAAGTTACAAAGAAAAAACTTTGAAATATTATTAGTACTGGGTTGTTGTTTTCTCCGAGTTTAACTAGTCCCATTTCTATCATAGGGCATCAAAAAATCGGCTGTAATCCGATTTTATGTTTTTACGTGTTTATTTTACTAGTCTTATTTAAATAGCGGTTTTGTTCAAGATCAACAAGCCTCTATAATTAATTGCATTTTGATGTCTTCACTTGTTCGACTGGAATCTTACTGAAAAAGATTTTCATCTCATCTTTTGTGGGATCCAGAAACATTTACAACGTACGAAATATTGCTGTGGTATTCCTTAACAAAAAAAGAAATAGTCAAAAAAAGAAGATTAAATTGAATAATTTGAATATTATTAATAAAAATTGTGAAATGGAAGTTCGTTGTCCTTGGACATAACACAAAAAATGTTGAACGAGTCAAGCTTCTTCTTAAAAATAGAAACGAATCGAAGAAATGGCAAATCATAATTAATTAAGTGATTTTTTTTTGTGTTTCTTCCAAAATTATGAAAATTGATGAACAAAGGTAAACTATTTAAATTGTTATTTACTGTGAAACCTGTCGAATTGTTGGAGCAGATTTAGAATTTGAAAAAGTGTTGTGGTTAGTAAGTTTCTTATTATTATAATTTATTTAAATCAAATCCATTTTGTTACCTAATTATATAAGGAAATATTAAAATAACGATAAACTTTTAATTTTTCTAATTGGATTCCGTGAACTCCAAAACCAGAATTCGAAGTTTTTTGCACGTTTACAATATTCTAAGAAAGTAAAAAAATATTTGGCTGTTGTATGATTTAATCCACGATTCGTTCAAGTCGTTATTAAAGCTCTAAATCTTAGAATAGGTTCAAAAATAAATCAAACTATTCGGCCTAAAAACAAAGTTGTCTTATCTTTAAGTTTTCCAAAGATATTTATGTTAATAATGTATCGAATTGTGCTGTAATTTCGTGTCGTTTTTAAGACGAATTTATGTTATGTAATTATGTGTTATTTTATTCTACAGCCTATGTTTATCTTTCCCAGAATTTTTCATGTTCTTTAGCAAAAAACCGCTGAAGGTGGTTTGTAATGTCGTCCAAAGAGTTGAAGATTTTGCTGTAAAGAGAATTTTGTAAATACTTGAATAAGTGATAATCTGAAAGTGCAATGTCAGGTGGAACAGCGCATATCTTTTATTTAGTGGTAATAGCAAAGTATCAAGTTTCTAAAATGCACTTTGTTGTCTTCCATCTTCAAACGGGTACAAAAATGATAGGAATCAATTTATCTCGAACAACTGTTTTCTTAAAGATGTAGATGTTCCGTCTTCCGGAAATCGATACGAAATTTCCAGTCAACCGAATATATTTTATTATCTTTATTTCATTTAATATTCTCAATCAAATATCGAATTAATATTTTTTTGTATTTTATCAGTTATTTTAGGCTTAAACTGTTTTAATAAAGTTGTCGTAGATAAACTATATATTGGAAAGAACAGGGAAGCACACTCATGGATATTGCTATTCGAATTTTTTCGATTTTGAAAAAATGCGAAGAAATATCTAGTTTCAGTCCACCAAAATGTTATTAATATTTAACTCTTTCCACACTAATAGGTATATTAACAACCCGAAGCAATTAAAAAGTTAAAAAATATTCTTCCTGAACTATTAAATGAGCAAATGATAAAATATTTCTTGTTTGGAGTTATAGAATACGTTGATTGTCTCTATATGGACGATAGAGAGTCCTACTCAAAAAATTTGACTTTATTTGTTGAACATGCTTTATGTAAGGATTCCTTTTAAAAAACGTCGGTATTTTACTTGTTTTAATTAGAAAATAAGCAAAAAATGGAATTCTTATCAGTTAGAACTAATTAAACTGATAAAATTGATGACATACTGAAGACACACATTTTTTTATGATAAAATTACATTATCGTTTGTTGTTCATATTTTTAAAATTTTATTTTATTATTTTGTAGCCAAAATGCGACGAAATAATTTATGTATTGTTAAAACAATATGTATAATATTTGTTGCAATACTATTAGCATTAATGGTAGCCAATTGGATATCGAGTCCAGCACAAAATCATGCTTCATTATTAATGGAACATAAAGCAGCGGCAATCCAACAGAGACGAAATTTCCATAATGAAAAGAAATTCCCAAATGGTAATATGATCAATGATCGTGATAATAAAGATTTCGAACAATATGATAATATTCAAAGTCATAACGATTTATTAGATTCAAATAAAAAAGTTTGGGAGAATCGAAAAGAAACCGTAAAGCAATTGTTACAAGATGGTATTGGAGAACGCGGTAAAACGGCCCGTTTAGATGATGTCGATAAAGAAAAAGAAAGAAAACTATTCGATCAGAACGGCTTCAATGCATTATTAAGTGACCATATTTCCCTTAATCGTTCCGTACCAGATATTCGTTATGAAGGGTAATTGTTCAAATAGAGATATATTTATGTTAAATTGAATTTGTTTCTTTTCAGTTGTCAAAAGAAGCAGTATTTAAGTAAATTACCAACAGTTAGCATTATTATACCATTTTATAATGAACATTGGAGTACCTTACTGCGATCGTGTTATAGTATTCTGAACAGATCGCCACCGGAATTATTAGAAGAAATCATTTTAGTGGATGATTTTAGTACAAAAGAATTTCTTGGTGAAAAACTTGAAATGTTTGTAAATGAATTTTTACCAAAAGTTAAGATTATACGATTACCAGAAAGAGGCGGATTGATTCGCGCACGTTTAGCTGGTGCTAAAGAAGCTGTCGGAGAAGTTCTGATATTTTTAGATTCACATATCGAAGCAAGTTATAATTGGTTACCACCTCTATTGGAACCGATAGCCATAAATCCAAAAGCATCTGTCTGCCCATTCATTGATGTTATCGATCATGATACATTCGAGTATAGAGCACAAGATGAAGGTGCACGTGGTGCATTCGATTGGCAATTCTTTTATAAACGGTTGCCACTTTTACCAGAAGATAGAATTGATAAAACGAAACCATTCAAAAGTCCAATTATGGCCGGAGGTTTATTTGCAATTCGCGGTGATTTCTTTTGGGAATTAGGCGGTTACGATGAAGGTTTAGATATATGGGGCGGTGAACAATATGAATTGAGTTTTAAAATTTGGATGTGCGGTGGTGAATTGTTAGATGCTCCTTGCTCAAGAGTTGGCCATATTTATCGTGGTAGTGTTCCATTCCGAAATCCAAGAAAAACGGATTATTTACATAAAGTAATAATTGTGATTTTAATATAGATTATTTAAAACATTTTTTTGGTTGTTTGTTCTATTTTCAGAATTACAAACGTGTTGCTGAAGTTTGGATGGACGAATATAAAGAGTATCTTTATGCAAGAGATCCAGAACGTTATGAGAATCTTGATGCTGGTGATTTGACAGCACAAAAAGAAATTCGTGAACGTTTAAAATGTAAATCATTTAAATGGTTTATGGAAAATATTGCATTTGATTTACCAAAAAAATATCCACCAGTCGAGCCACCAGATTATGCTTACGGAACAATACGCAGTGTTTCAAATCCCACTTTATGTCTTGATACATTAAATCATTATCATCAACAAGAAATTGGTTTATTTCAATGTGCTAAAAATGATTTAAAACCACAAGCTAATCAATTTTGGTCAATTAGTTGGCATAAAGATCTTCGTTTACATGGTAAAACAGATTGTTTAGATGTTTCACAATCTATAAAAAATGCTCCAGTCCTTTTATATGATTGTCATGGACAACAAGGTAATCAAATGTGGTTCTATGATGTACAGCATAAATGGTTAGTACAAGGTAGAAATAAACGATGTCTTGAAGCTGACATAAAGCAAAAGAAAATTATGGTCAACATTTGTGATGCAAATAATAAAAATATGAAATGGAATTTCGGTTATGTTAATCATACAGCTTTAAAAAATTTCGATAAAGATGATGAACTTTAGATTTAATATTTTCTTAGAATTTTGTATATAAGCTGACGGAACGTACTTAAAAAAAAGCCAAGCAAAATTAATTTGTTTGTGAAATTTTTATATAAAAAAAGCCATAGGGATATCAAATATTTAAATATAAAATAATTATTGTGATTTAAGTGGAACTTAGCAATTTAGTGAAACAAAAAAAAATTATCCGGATTTAGTTAAAATCAAATCCTTCAATGAACTTGCCATTTTGCATTATGATATTGTGGACTACAATCTCGAAATCAAGACATTATAACTTTTATAAATGGGAATATTAATTGTGTTTGATATAATCAAACTCAATAGCAAGCTCATTTTTTTCCAAAAGGTGTTCCTTTGGCATCTAATTGATATATATTTGCTATAAGCAATCTCTCAATTGCCATATAGTATTTGGTATCATTTATCTAGGCGAAATTTAGGAGTCGTCTTCCTTCAATGAACCTCATAGTAGTTCTAAGTCACATTCAAAGTGGTTCGTATCATGTTTAACATTATTTCCACATGAAATTAAATAATAATTCATATCAGGAGTAAGTCTGTCACTTAGTTCGGATAATTTTTAATCAGGGCACGTAATTTTTTTTATGAATAAATAAATATTAGAAATAAATTCCAGTTAAAAAGTAAAGGCCAATCTCCACACAGCCGACATCCTATTCTGATAAAAGTATGGGATGCACTTATGCAAAATTTAGTTAAACAGAAAGGGAGAAACAATCATCCTACGAATTTTGTCGTCTTCTACAGTTCAAATTTCCCCATCTGATTCTTCATCTGCCAGATGATTCCCCTCAAACGCAGATAAACTTGTTCATCTGATTTATGGGTTTTCTCTCACAATAATCATACACGATATCGTCGCACACTACCAAATTTTCTTATAGGAAGTTTTTCTATGACGAATTGATTTTTATGGTTTAGTGATGAAATACGCAAGTTAAATTTTTAACTTCTATACGACGTTTTATAAGATTCTAAATGGTTTGCAATCATTTTTATCCAATGTCTGTCTGTCTGTATATCACAACAAATGTTGTGATTAACTAAGGACTATGTTCACTCTGAATTTCCATATTCATATAGCTTTCTTTTAGAAAGGCTTTCGGAACGTAACGTGATTTGAACATACGTATAGAAGTTTCGTCGTTTTGCACTAAAGCTTTTTAGATGTGATAGGAATTTAAGCCTTATGATAAAGGCTGAAAACACAATTTGGTACTACATTTTCCTATAAAATGGAAGGGAATATTCTTAATTTTCCCATAATATTATAAATTGTGTGGGGAGAGACCCTGGTGTTTTTATTCGGTCAATCCTAGCGAAAATTGCAAAAGTCCATCTCTTTCTACTTTTCTGATATTTCTCGTCAGAATAGGATGTCGGCTGTGTGGAGATTGGCCTTTAATCTTCTTTGAAGGTAGAAATAATAATCGTATTTCGTTTTTATGATTTTACAACGATTATTTTCCAACGAAACATTCCATGAATTCATTTTCTTTTGTACAGTATTTTTGTGCCTTCAATAAATATTAATTGTTTATTTATAAAAGTGAACGAAATTTGTGATAGTAATTAAATTTATTGAATTTTTAGTTTTAAACATTTTATATGTGTAATTTCGTTGTTTAACAAAAAATATGTTTCTATAAATTTCGGAAAATTTTAGAAAATAAAACGCGAAATGTTTTTTTTTTTGGTTGTATTCCTAAGATAAGAAAAAAAGACAATATTAAATTGATTTGTGTATAAACGTAAACAATTTAAAATGGAAATAAATACAAAACTATAAATTTAAATTAGTTCTTTCTTGACTTTAATATAAGGTGTTCATATTATAATAATCCCTTCTAGCCGGACAGCCAATGTGAAAATTTGTCTGACTTGTTTTATAAACAAAATTCCATATTTTTAAGGAACGCTTTTTTTTTGGGATATGAATTACGAAAGTGATATTCGCAGTCATTTTAGGAGTTCTTAAATTTCTAAGTGGTCAAAAAAATTGAAGAAAACTCCTAATACGAAACCTGTACTTTTTTTATGATGAATCCCAATATTATATTTTGATAGAACGATAGATCGTAAATGGTAGGCAAAATTCAAATTTAAAGAAGTATGGTATTGCACTAAACACTAACCGAAAACAAAAGAAAAGAATCACTAGAAATTTCCAGAAGTATTTTATGATTTACTTATATTAATCAAATCATGAAATACTTCTGGAAAAATCACACAGAAAACACTTTCAAAACAAATCACAAACAAATTATAACTTTTAGAAACGTCACGAATAAGCTTCTTGTCAAATAATAGAAAACACGTTTACATGCAAGGAAATTTCCCCAGTTTAGAACAATGAGTATGTAAGAAAGAACAACATTCAAACTAGAAGTTTCTAGCAGGTACAGGATGAGACACTTTTACTATAAATACGGAAGAACAGTGATGCAAAAAAAAAAATCAGTCTTAATCAGACAGTTGAAGTCTAAACTTCGTCCGAGATTAAAAACAGAGACTTGAAACGTGATTATTTGTGGGAAGCGATTAGGAAAGTGACTTTGAATATAAAAGTGAAATTGTGATCAATTATAAAAATAGTGACTGTGTATTTTTAAATAAACTGTGATAAATAATTTGTAATAATTAAATTATTCAAAGACAAATATTTTTAAGACTAATTGTAACGCAGAAATAATTATAAATAAATTTTATACACTAAATTCACATAAATAAAAAGTGTTATCATTTTAATAACATCGAACCGAACGGGTAGCACGTCACAGTATATTATTTTTACGTAGCATTTGGAAACTATGGATATTTTAGTAAGCATAAGAACTTTGAAACAAGTATAATACTAGTATTAATAGTATTCATGATCAGTTTACTTAATAATAAATATGATTGATTCCTTGAGGTTCCATTTTACACAGGTTCAACTTTGTGTACGATAAAATAGAATTTTTCTGATACAAAAAATTATATTTAAAAGAACATAATTCGAAATTTTCATAATTTTTGGTTTTTTTTGTTATTCTAGTTGTTTTGGGATTTTTAATAAGATTCACAAAAAAATATATTCATTAAGGTGAGAAAGTGGTTTGAACTTAAATTTAAAAAAAAAAAAAAACTAGTTTTAAATATCAAAGTGAAAAATAGTTTTCAACAGTTCGGGTCGGTCACCATCCACTGTAAATCTTTCTTATCATAACATATTTATATAACCTATGGTACAAGACCAGACGATATATTACTTTTATGACCACATTTGTAACGCATAAATAATTATCGGAGAACCGTCAAGGATATAGCATGTGTAAAGAAACAAAAGTTATGCCATTTTATACATCTGACCGTCTGACCGTCTGTGTATAAGGTAAACTCAAAAACGCTTTGTTCGATTTTAATGAAATTTACAATTTTTTTTTTAATTTGAAATATTGTAATACAATACCAAATTTCAGTAAAATTGGACGAAGGGGAAGGAAGTTACAAAGCAAAAATCAAGATGATCAAGTTTTATTGTTTTCATTTTTCGCATTTAATTGGAAAATTTGTGAAGCGATTTCGTTTTAATTGATTACGTAGCTTAACACCATACTATGCAGAATTTCAATAAAATCGATCAAAGGATAGTACTAAAATATTTGAAAATAAAAAATCGGCCGGAATCATAAAGTTTTGTTTAGTTTTTCAAATCTACTTCAAAAACTGGACTGGCAGTCTGTACAACGACAGGCGTTTGAAAGTGATCACCGCATATTTCGGC
The DNA here is from genome assembly GCA_963422695.1 of Xylophagus ater. NCBI lineage: Eukaryota > Metazoa > Arthropoda > Insecta > Diptera > Xylophagidae > Xylophagus > Xylophagus ater. The sequence continues at coordinate 17,589,125 of OY730481.1, forward strand.
ATTACGTACGGCGGTCACTTTCGTTGTCGCCTCAACTTATTTCTTTCGTCCGCTGTAGCTGTCAGTTTTGAAGATGTTCTGTGAAAAGTAAAAATATGAAATATTATTAGTATTTGGTTGTTTTCTCCGAGTTTAACTAGTCCCATTTGTATCATAGGACATTAAAAAATCGGCTGTAATCTGATTTTATGTTTTTATATGTTTGTTTTATTAGTCTTATTTGAACAGCGGTTTGATTCAAGATCAACAAGCTTCTATAATTAATCGCATTTTCATGTCTTTACTTGTTCGACCGCAATCTTACTGAAAAAGATTTTCATCTCATCTTTTGTCGGGTCCAGAAACATTTACAACGGACAAAATATTGCTGTGGTATTCCTTAACAAAAAAAGAAATAGTCAAAAAAGGAAGATTAAATTGAATAATTTGAATATTATTAATAAAAATTCTGAAATAAAAGTTCGTTGTTCTTGAATGTAAGACAAAAAATATTAAACTTCGATATGGCAAATCGTTAATTAAGTGTTTTTTTTGTGTTTCTTCCAAAATTATGAAAATTGATGAATAAAGGTAAACTATTTAAAAAAAAACTATTTACTGTGAAACCTGTCGAATTGTTGGAGCAGATTTAGAATCTGAAAAAGTGTTGTGGTTAGTAAGTTTCTTATTATTATAATTTATTTAAATCAAATCCATTTTGTTACCTAATTATATAAGGAAATATTAAAATAACGATAAACTTTTAATTTTTCTAATTGGATTCCGTGAACTCCAAAACCAGAATTCGAAGTTTTGCACGGTTACAATATTCTAAGAAAGTAAAAAAATATTTGGCTGTTGTATGATTTAATCCACGATTCGTTCAAGTCGTTATTAAAGCTCTAAATCTTAGAATAGGTTCAAAAATAAATCAAACTATTCGGCCTAAAAACAAAGTTGTCTTATCTTTAAGTTTTCCAAAGATATTTATGTTAATAATGTATCGAATTGTGCTGTAATTTCGTGTCGTTTTTAAGACGAATTTATGTTATGTAATTATGTGTTATTTTATTCTACAGCCTATGTTTATCTTTCCCAGAATTTTTCATGTTCTTTAGCAAAAAACCGCTGAAGGTGGTTTGTAATGTCGTCCAAAGAGTTGAAGATTTTGCTGTAAAGAGAATTTTGTAAATACTTGAATAAGTGATAATCTGAAAGTGCAATGTCAGGTGGAACAGCGCATATCTTTTATTTAGTGGTAATAGCAAAGTATCAAGTTTCTAAAATGCACTTTGTTGTCTTCCATCTTCAAACGGGTACAAAAATGATAGGAATCAATTTATCTCGAACAACTGTTTTCTTAAAGATGTAGATGTTCCGTCTTCCGGAAATCGATACGAAATTTCCAGTCAACCGAATATATTTTATTATCTTTATTTCATTTAATATTCTCAATCAAATATCGAATTAATATTTTTTTGTATTTTATCAGTTATTTTAGGCTTAAACTGTTTTAATAAAGTTGTCGTAGATAAACTATATATTGGAAAGAACAGGGAAGCACACTCATGGATATTGCTATTCGAATTTTTTCGATTTTGAAAAAATGCGAAGAAATATCTAGTTTCAGTCCACCAAAATGTTATTAATATTTAACTCTTTCCACACTAATAGGTATATTAACAACTCGAAGCAATTAAAAAGTTAAAATATATTCTTCCTGAACTATTAAATGAGCAAATGATAAAATATTTCTTGTTTGGAGTTATAGAATACGTTGATTGTCTCTATATGGACGATAGAGAGTCCTACTCAAAAAATTTGACTTTATTTGTTTAACATGCTTTATGTAAGGATTCCTTTTAAAAAACGTCGGTATTTTACTTGTTTTAATTAGAAAATAAGCAAAAAATGGAATTCTTATCAGTTAGAACTAATTAAACTGATAAAATTGATGAAATACTGAAGACACACATTTTTTATGACAAAATTACATTATCGTTTGTTGTTCATATTTTTAAAATTTTATTTTATTATTTTGTAGCCAAAATGCGACGAAATAATTTATGTATTGTTAAAACAATATGTATAATATTTGTTGCAATACTATTAGCATTAATGGTAGCCAATTGGATATCGAGTCCAGCACAAAATCATGCTTCATTATTAATGGAACATAAAGCAGCGGCAATCCAACAGAGACGAAATTTCCATAATGAAAAGAAATTCCCAAATGGTAATATGATCAATGATCGTGATAATAAAGATTTCGAACAATATGATAATATTCAAAGTCATAACGATTTATTAGATTCAAATAAAAAAGTTTGGGAGAATCGAAAAGAAACCGTAAAGCAATTGTTACAAGATGGTATTGGAGAACGCGGTAAAACGGCCCGTTTAGATGATGTCGATAAAGAAAAAGAAAGAAAACTATTCGATCAGAACGGCTTCAATGCATTATTAAGTGACCATATTTCCCTTAATCGTTCCGTACCAGATATTCGTTATGAAGGGTAATTGTTCAAATAGAGATATATTTATGTTAAATTGAATTTGTTTCTTTTCAGTTGTCAAAAGAAGCAGTATTTAAGTAAATTACCAACAGTTAGCATTATTATACCATTTTATAATGAACATTGGAGTACCTTACTGCGATCGTGTTATAGTATTCTGAACAGATCGCCACCGGAATTATTAGAAGAAATCATTTTAGTGGATGATTTTAGTACAAAAGAATTTCTTGGTGAAAAACTTGAAATGTTTGTAAATGAATTTTTACCAAAAGTTAAGATTATACGATTACCAGAAAGAGGCGGATTGATTCGCGCACGTTTAGCTGGTGCTAAAGAAGCTGTCGGAGAAGTTCTGATATTTTTAGATTCACATATCGAAGCAAGTTATAATTGGTTACCACCTCTATTGGAACCGATAGCCATAAATCCAAAAGCATCTGTCTGCCCATTCATTGATGTTATCGATCATGATACATTCGAGTATAGAGCACAAGATGAAGGTGCACGTGGTGCATTCGATTGGCAATTCTTTTATAAACGGTTGCCACTTTTACCAGAAGATAGAATTGATAAAACGAAACCATTCAAAAGTCCAATTATGGCCGGAGGTTTATTTGCAATTCGCGGTGATTTCTTTTGGGAATTAGGCGGTTACGATGAAGGTTTAGATATATGGGGCGGTGAACAATATGAATTGAGTTTTAAAATTTGGATGTGCGGTGGTGAATTGTTAGATGCTCCTTGCTCAAGAGTTGGCCATATTTATCGTGGTAGTGTTCCATTCCGAAATCCAAGAAAAACGGATTATTTACATAAAGTAATAATTGTGATTTTAATCTAGATTATTTAAAACATTTTTTTGGTTGTTTGTTCTATTTTCAGAATTACAAACGTGTTGCTGAAGTTTGGATGGACGAATATAAAGAGTATCTTTATGCAAGAGATCCAGAACGTTATGAGAATCTTGATGCTGGTGATTTGACAGCACAAAAAGAAATTCGTGAACGTTTAAAATGTAAATCATTTAAATGGTTTATGGAAAATATTGCATTTGATTTACCAAAAAAATATCCACCAGTCGAGCCACCAGATTATGCTTACGGAACAATACGCAGTGTTTCAAATCCCACTTTATGTCTTGATACATTAAATCATTATCATCAACAAGAAATTGGTTTATTTCAATGTGCTAAAAATGATTTAAAACCACAAGCTAATCAATTTTGGTCAATTAGTTGGCATAAAGATCTTCGTTTACATGGTAAAACAGATTGTTTAGATGTTTCACAATCTATAAAAAATGCTCCAGTCCTTTTATATGATTGTCATGGACAACAAGGTAATCAAATGTGGTTCTATGATGTACAGCATAAATGGTTAGTACAAGGTAGAAATAAACGATGTCTTGAAGCTGACATAAAGCAAAAGAAAATTATGGTCAACATTTGTGATGCAAATAATAAAAATATGAAATGGAATTTCGGTTATGTTAATCATACAGCTTTAAAAAATTTCGATAAAGATGATGAACTTTAGATTTAATATTTTCTTAGAATTTTGTATATAAGCTGACGGAACGTACTTAAAAAAAAGCCAAGCAAAATTAATTTGTTTGTGAAATTTTTATATAAAAAAAGCCATAGGGATATCAAATATTTAAATATAAAATAATTATTGTGATTTAAGTGGAACTTAGCAATTTAGTGAAACAAAAAAAAATTATCCGGATTTAGTTAAAATCAAATCCTTCAATGAACTTGCCATTTTGCATTATGATATTGTGGACTACAATCTCGAAATCAAGACATTATAACTTTTATAAATGGGAATATTAATTGTGTTTGATATAATCAAACTCAATAGCAAGCTCATTTTTTTCCAAAAGGTGTTCCTTTGGCATCTAATTGATATATATTTGCTATAAGCAATCTCTCAATTGCCATATAGTATTTGGTATCATTTATCTAGGCGAAATTTAGGAGTCGTCTTCCTTCAATGAACCTCATAGTAGTTCTAAGTCACATTCAAAGTGGTTCGTATCATGTTTAACATTATTTCCACATGAAATTAAATAATAATTCATATCAGGAGTAAGTCTGTCACTTAGTTCGGATAATTTTTAATCAGGGCACGTAATTTTTTTTATGAATAAATAAATATTAGAAATAAATTCCAGTTAAAAAGTAAAGGCCAATCTCCACACAGCCGACATCCTATTCTGATAAAAGTATGGGATGCACTTATGCAAAATTTAGTTAAACAGAAAGGGAGAAACAATCATCCTACGAATTTTGTCGTCTTCTACAGTTCAAATTTCCCCATCTGATTCTTCATCTGCCAGATGATTCCCCTCAAACGCAGATAAACTTGTTCATCTGATTTATGGGTTTTCTCTCACAATAATCATACACGATATCGTCGCACACTACCAAATTTTCTTATAGGAAGTTTTTCTATGACGAATTGATTTTTATGGTTTAGTGATGAAATACGCAAGTTAAATTTTTAACTTCTATACGACGTTTTATAAGATTCTAAATGGTTTGCAATCATTTTTATCCAATGTCTGTCTGTCTGTATATCACAACAAATGTTGTGATTAACTAAGGACTATGTTCACTCTGAATTTCCATATTCATATAGCTTTCTTTTAGAAAGGCTTTCGGAACGTAACGTGATTTGAACATACGTATAGAAGTTTCGTCGTTTTGCACTAAAGCTTTTTAGATGTGATAGGAATTTAAGCCTTATGATAAAGGCTGAAAACACAATTTGGTACTACATTTTCCTATAAAATGGAAGGGAATATTCTTAATTTTCCCATAATATTATAAATTGTGTGGGGAGAGACCCTGGTGTTTTTATTCGGTCAATCCTAGCGAAAATTGCAAAAGTCCATCTCTTTCTACTTTTCTGATATTTCTCGTCAGAATAGGATGTCGGCTGTGTGGAGATTGGCCTTTAATCTTCTTTGAAGGTAGAAATAATAATCGTATTTCGTTTTTATGATTTTACAACGATTATTTTCCAACGAAACATTCCATGAATTCATTTTCTTTTGTACAGTATTTTTGTGCCTTCAATAAATATTAATTGTTTATTTATAAAAGTGAACGAAATTTGTGATAGTAATTAAATTTATTGAATTTTTAGTTTTAAACATTTTATATGTGTAATTTCGTTGTTTAACAAAAAATATGTTTCTATAAATTTCGGAAAATTTTAGAAAATAAAACGCGAAATGTTTTTTTTTTTGGTTGTATTCCTAAGATAAGAAAAAAAGACAATATTAAATTGATTTGTGTATAAACGTAAACAATTTAAAATGGAAATAAATACAAAACTATAAATTTAAATTAGTTCTTTCTTGACTTTAATATAAGGTGTTCATATTATAATAATCCCTTCTAGCCGGACAGCCAATGTGAAAATTTGTCTGACTTGTTTTATAAACAAAATTCCATATTTTTAAGGAACGCTTTTTTTTTGGGATATGAATTACGAAAGTGATATTCGCAGTCATTTTAGGAGTTCTTAAATTTCTAAGTGGTCAAAAAAATTGAAGAAAACTCCTAATACGAAACCTGTACTTTTTTTATGATGAATCCCAATATTATATTTTGATAGAACGATAGATCGTAAATGGTAGGCAAAATTCAAATTTAAAGAAGTATGGTATTGCACTAAACACTAACCGAAAACAAAAGAAAAGAATCACTAGAAATTTCCAGAAGTATTTTATGATTTACTTATATTAATCAAATCATGAAATACTTCTGGAAAAACCACACAGAAAACACTTTCAAAACAAATCACAAACAAATTATAACTTTTAGAAACGTCACGAATAAGCTTCTTGTCAAATAATAGAAAACACGTTTACATGCAAGGAAATTTCCCCAGTTTAGAACAATGAGTATGTAAGAAAGAACAACATTCAAACTAGAAGTTTCTAGCAGGTACAGGATGAGACACTTTTACTATAAATACGGAAGAACAGTGATGCAAAAAAAAAAATCAGTCTTAATCAGACAGTTGAAGTCTAAACTTCGTCCGAGATTAAAAACAGAGACTTGAAACGTGATTATTTGTGGGAAGCGATTAGGAAAGTGACTTTGAATATAAAAGTGAAATTGTGATCAATTATAAAAATAGTGACTGTGTATTTTTAAATAAACTGTGATAAATAATTTGTAATAATTAAATTATTCAAAGACAAATATTTTTAAGACTAATTGTAACGCAGAAATAATTATAAATAAATTTTATACACTAAATTCACATAAATAAAAAGTGTTATCATTTTAATAACATCGAACCGAACGGGTAGCACGTCACAGTATATTATTTTTACGTAGCATTTGGAAACTATGGATATTTTAGTAAGCATAAGAACTTTGAAACAAGTATAATACTAGTATTAATAGTATTCATGATCAGTTTACTTAATAATAAATATGATTGATTCCTTGAGGTTCCATTTTACACAGGTTCAACTTTGTGTACGATAAAATAGAATTTTTCTGATACAAAAAATTATATTTAAAAGAACATAATTCGAAATTTTCATAATTTTTGGTTTTTTTTGTTATTCTAGTTGTTTTGGGATTTTTAATAAGATTCACAAAAAAATATATTCATTAAGGTGAGAAAGTGGTTTGAACTTAAATTTAAAAAAAAAAAAAAACTAGTTTTAAATATCAAAGTGAAAAATAGTTTTCAACAGTTCGGGTCGGTCACCATCCACTGTAAATCTTTCTTATCATAACATATTTATATAACCTATGGTACAAGACCAGACGATATATTACTTTTATGACCACATTTGTAACGCATAAATAATTATCGGAGAACCGTCAAGGATATAGCATGTGTAAAGAAACAAAAGTTATGCCATTTTATACATCTGACCGTCTGACCGTCTGTGTATAAGGTAAACTCAAAAACGCTTTGTTCGATTTTAATGAAATTTACAATTTTTTTTTTAATTTGAAATATTGTAATACAATACCAAATTTCAGTAAAATTGGACGAAGGGGAAGGAAGTTACAAAGCAAAAATCAAGATGATCAAGTTTTATTGTTTTCATTTTTCGCATTTAATTGGAAAATTTGTGAAGCGATTTCGTTTTAATTGATTACGTAGCTTAACACCATACTATGCAGAATTTCAATAAAATCGATCAAAGGATAGTACTAAAATATTTGAAAATAAAAAATCGGCCGGAATCATAAAGTTTTGTTTAGTTTTTCAAATCTACTTCAAAAACTGGACTGGCAGTCTGTACAACGACAGGCGTTTGAAAGTGATCACCGCATATTTCGGCATTACGTACGGCGGTCACTTTCGTTGTCGCCTCAACTTATTTCTTTCGTCCGCTGTAGCTGTCAGTTTTGAAGATGTTCTGTGAAAAGTAAAAATATGAAATATTATTAGTATTTGGTTGTTTTCTCCGAGTTTAACTAGTCCCATTTGTATCATAGGACATTAAAAAATCGGCTGTAATCTGATTTTATGTTTTTATATGTTTGTTTTATTAGTCTTATTTGAACAGCGGTTTGATTCAAGATCAACAAGCTTCTATAATTAATCGCATTTTCATGTCTTTACTTGTTCGACCGCAATCTTACTGAAAAAGATTTTCATCTCATCTTTTGTCGGGTCCAGAAACATTTACAACGGACAAAATATTGCTGTGGTATTCCTTAACAAAAAAAGAAATAGTCAAAAAAGGAAGATTAAATTGAATAATTTGAATATTATTAATAAAAATTCTGAAATAAAAGTTCGTTGTTCTTGAATGTAAGACAAAAAATATTAAACTTCGATATGGCAAATCGTTAATTAAGTGTTTTTTTTGTGTTTCTTCCAAAATTATGAAAATTGATGAATAAAGGTAAACTATTTAAAAAAAAACTATTTACTGTGAAACCTGTCGAATTGTTGGAGCAGATTTAGAATCTGAAAAAGTGTTGTGGTTAGTAAGTTTCTTATTATTATAATTTATTTAAATCAAATCCATTTTGTTACCTAATTATATAAGGAAATATTAAAATAACGATAAACTTTTAATTTTTCTAATTGGATTCCGTGAACTCCAAAACCAGAATTCGAAGTTTTGCACGGTTACAATATTCTAAGAAAGTAAAAAAATATTTGGCTGTTGTATGATTTAATCCACGATTCGTTCAAGTCGTTATTAAAGCTCTAAATCTTAGAATAGGTTCAAAAATAAATCAAACTATTCGGCCTAAAAACAAAGTTGTCTTATCTTTAAGTTTTCCAAAGATATTTATGTTAATAATGTATCGAATTGTGCTGTAATTTCGTGTCGTTTTTAAGACGAATTTATGTTATGTAATTATGTGTTATTTTATTCTACAGCCTATGTTTATCTTTCCCAGAATTTTTCATGTTCTTTAGCAAAAAACCGCTGAAGGTGGTTTGTAATGTCGTCCAAAGAGTTGAAGATTTTGCTGTAAAGAGAATTTTGTAAATACTTGAATAAGTGATAATCTGAAAGTGCAATGTCAGGTGGAACAGCGCATATCTTTTATTTAGTGGTAATAGCAAAGTATCAAGTTTCTAAAATGCACTTTGTTGTCTTCCATCTTCAAACGGGTACAAAAATGATAGGAATCAATTTATCTCGAACAACTGTTTTCTTAAAGATGTAGATGTTCCGTCTTCCGGAAATCGATACGAAATTTCCAGTCAACCGAATATATTTTATTATCTTTATTTCATTTAATATTCTCAATCAAATATCGAATTAATATTTTTTTGTATTTTATCAGTTATTTTAGGCTTAAACTGTTTTAATAAAGTTGTCGTAGATAAACTATATATTGGAAAGAACAGGGAAGCACACTCATGGATATTGCTATTCGAATTTTTTCGATTTTGAAAAAATGCGAAGAAATATCTAGTTTCAGTCCACCAAAATGTTATTAATATTTAACTCTTTCCACACTAATAGGTATATTAACAACTCGAAGCAATTAAAAAGTTAAAATATATTCTTCCTGAACTATTAAATGAGCAAATGATAAAATATTTCTTGTTTGGAGTTATAGAATACGTTGATTGTCTCTATATGGACGATAGAGAGTCCTACTCAAAAAATTTGACTTTATTTGTTTAACATGCTTTATGTAAGGATTCCTTTTAAAAAACGTCGGTATTTTACTTGTTTTAATTAGAAAATAAGCAAAAAATGGAATTCTTATCAGTTAGAACTAATTAAACTGATAAAATTGATGAAATACTGAAGACACACATTTTTTATGACAAAATTACATTATCGTTTGTTGTTCATATTTTTAAAATTTTATTTTATTATTTTGTAGCCAAAATGCGACGAAATAATTTATGTATTGTTAAAACAATATGTATAATATTTGTTGCAATACTATTAGCATTAATGGTAGCCAATTGGATATCGAGTCCAGCACAAAATCATGCTTCATTATTAATGGAACATAAAGCAGCGGCAATCCAACAGAGACGAAATTTCCATAATGAAAAGAAATTCCCAAATGGTAATATGATCAATGATCGTGATAATAAAGATTTCGAACAATATGATAATATTCAAAGTCATAACGATTTATTAGATTCAAATAAAAAAGTTTGGGAGAATCGAAAAGAAACCGTAAAGCAATTGTTACAAGATGGTATTGGAGAACGCGGTAAAACGGCCCGTTTAGATGATGTCGATAAAGAAAAAGAAAGAAAACTATTCGATCAGAACGGCTTCAATGCATTATTAAGTGATCATATTTCCCTTAATCGTTCCGTACCAGATATTCGTTTTGAAGGGTAATTGTTCAAATAGAGATATATTTATGTTAAATTGAATTTGTTTCTTTCCAGTTGTCAAAAGAAGCAGTATTTAAGTAAATTACCAACAGTTAGCATTATTATACCATTTTATAATGAACATTGGAGTACCTTACTGCGATCGTGTTATAGTATTCTGAACAGATCGCCACCGGAATTATTAGAAGAAATCATTTTAGTGGATGATTTTAGTACAAAAGAATTTCTTGGTGAAAAACTTGAAATGTTTGTAAATGAATTTTTACCAAAAGTTAAGATTATACGATTACCAGAAAGAGGCGGATTGATTCGCGCACGTTTAGCTGGTGCTAAAGAAGCTGTCGGAGAAGTTCTGATATTTTTAGATTCACATATCGAAGCAAGTTATAATTGGTTACCACCTCTATTAGAACCGATTGCCATAAATCCAAAAGCATCTGTCTGCCCATTCATTGATGTTATCGATCATGATACATTCGAGTATAGAGCACAAGATGAAGGGAGACGTGGTGCATTCGATTGGCAATTCTATTATAAACGGTTGCCACTTTTACCAGAAGATAGAATTGATAAAACGAAACCATTCAAAAGTCCAATTATGGCCGGAGGTTTATTTGCAATTCGCGGTGATTTCTTTTGGGAATTAGGCGGTTACGATGAAGGTTTGGATATATGGGGCGGTGAACAATATGAATTGAGTTTTAAAATTTGGATGTGCGGTGGTGAATTGTTAGATGCTCCTTGCTCAAGAGTTGGCCATATTTATCGTGGTAGTGTTCAATTCCAAAATCCAAGAAAAACAGATTATGTGCATAAAGTAATAATTATTATTTATTTTATTTTTAATATAGATTTAAAACATTTTTTTGGTTGTTTGTTCTATTTTCAGAATTACAAACGTGTTGCTGAAGTTTGGATGGACGAATATAAAGAATATCTTTATGCAAGAGATCCAGAACTTTATAAGAATCTTGATGCTGGTGATTTGACAGCACAAAAAGAAATTCGTGAACGTTTAAAATGTAAATCATTTAAATGGTTTATGGAAAATATTGCATTTGATTTACCAAAAAAACATCCACCAGTCGAGCCACCAGATTATGCTTACGGAACAATACGCAGTGTTTCAAATCCCACTTTATGTCTTGATACATTAAATCATTATCATCAACAAGAAATTGGTTTATTTCAATGTGCTGAAAATGATTTAAAACCACAACCTAATCAATTTTGGTCAATTAGTTGGTATAAAGATCTTCGTTTACATGGTACAACAGTTTGTTTAGATGTTTCACAATCTATAAAAAATGCTCCAGTCCTTTTATATGATTGTCATGGACAACAGGGTAATCAAATGTGGTTCTATGATGTACAGCATAAATGGTTAGTACAAGGTGGAAATAAACGATGTCTTGAAGCTGACATAAAGCAAAAGAAAATTATGGTCAACATTTGTGATGCAAATAATAAAAATATGAAATGGAATTTCGGTTATGTTAATCAAACAGCTTTAAAAAATTTCGAAAAAGATGATGAACAAAATTAATTTGTTTGTGAAACTTTTATAAAAAAAAAATCCATTGGGATATTAATATTTAAATGTAAATTAATTATTATGATTTGAGTCGAACTTAGCAATTTAGTGAAACAAAAAAATTTATCCGGATTTAGTTAAAAGTAACCAAAAATCGAGGCCCATAATGAGGTTTAAAAATGTTTTTATATTTTGTTTGAAAAGGCTGAACTAGTAACTTTTACCAAACAGGAGTTGTAATTATTTCAAAAGATGAGCAAGCGCCATTTCGTATGTGTCTAGTATATTAGATGTAAAATTAGTCTGTTCAAGGTGATTCAGAGATAATGCAAAAAACGTTTCATTAGCAAATGCTTTAATTAATCTGCTACTTTGCCATTTTTCATGATATTGTGGACTACAATCTCGAAATCAAGACATTATAAATTTCCTAAATGAGAATGATGATCAGTTTACTTAACAATAAATGAAAAACTAGAAAGGTTCCATAAATTGAACAGTTGTAAAATAGGTGTAAATCTTGATTTCTTGCTGTAGGATTCAGAAAGATATGGTACACTGACTTATGAGATTAAAATTGATCCCAGAAAAATATCCAGTGTCTCGAGATTTATTAGAACCAATCGTAGCCAAAGACATTTGTCAAACATTTTGGGATTTGTAAAATTTTAATGACAAAACGAAAGCAAATAATACAATTTTGTCTTTCAATGAAGAAATATTTGGTTTTTATTAAAATGAGATTTATAAAAGTACAAATATTCAATCACCATTTAATAAGTAGAAAATATGATTAGAACACATTTGATTTTTGTTTTTTTTCCCTTATAATTATAATTAGCAAAATGAGCCACCATTTAATATGAAAAAAAATTTTTTTTCCTTACCCCTATTCTTTTAGTTCAAAATAATCTTCAAATACGTTATGAATTTCTTGTATCATATCACTTGTGATTGTGCTACGTCCATGCTTTTTAAATGAGTATGCATTACAATGTTTCGTTAGAAAACTTGCAGCAAAACATGCTATAAATGGAGGATTTGGATCTTTTGATTCTAATGCCCAATGATAGAATGTTGCTAAAGCACCACATAATAAATCACCTTGGCCACCACAACGACGTCCGGATCCACCTTCGGGACATTCGAATTTCTCAGTTGTACGTGATATATGTATACGATCGTTACGGCCTTTCTCTAAAACTGTAACACCATTTCCAAGAATTTTAATACGACCCGGTATCATTTCACGTTGACTACCAAATAATCGTGTAAATTCCATTGCGTTTGGTGTTAATATTGCTCTATCATAATTCTTTATTAAATCAGTATGTTGTGTTATTATATGTAGTCCATCCGCATCTATTACTAATGGTTTTTGTGTTTTACGACAAAATCGTATCAGTTCGATAACTGTTTGAATTATTGCTCTGTCACGTCCCAAACCAGGACCTATAACCTAAAATGAGTTCATTAGTTCACCAATATTAAATAATTTATCGTTTTTCTTACCAAGACATGTAATCTCTCTAGCCAGGGTTCAATTTGATCCCGAGCATTTTCTGAATCTAATAAAGGATGAACAATTAATTCAGGACTAAAAGATTTTATGACAGGTGCAGCTTGTTGTTGACAAAATACATGTACTAAGTCAGCACCAACTTTAAGTGCGCTAATCGCTGCAAAATAGGGTGCTCCTGTGTATTCGATTGAACCACCAACGATTCCAATTCGACCCGCTTGACCTTTATGACGATCCTCACCTAAACGCGGTATTGTTTTTTGTATTCTTTCAATAATATTTTTGAATTCTGGTGATAGACATTCTGTAGACATTTTACGGTTACACAAATTTATAAAGTTTTTATTAAAATTGTTCTTTAAAATCCAATTTAAAGACGTCGAAACCGGTATACAAAATCTTGACAGCTTATTCAATAACATTTTCCATTTTTGACAGATGGTATAGCAATTTTCAGAGGAAGAAACAAATTGATATTTTCGGTATATTCGGATAAATAACCATTTTAATTTGTAGAGGGAAATTTGAATTTACTTCTATATTGAGTTAAAACTAAATTTGCGGCCGGTTCGAAAGAAGAATTAATTGTAGATGTAAATTAGTTATTAGAACTGATTCTCATTCCAGAGCGGCTAGTAAAAAAAAAATATCTTCGTAATTTATTATTTTAAAATTCTAATAAATTTTATATCACACAATACAAGTAATGTCAACGATTCGATCATGCCGTTTTTTTACAGGAATTTGAAGTTAAACGGTTAAAAGTGTTCCTTTTTTGAAAAATGTATTTGATCTAACACGATTTCAAAGTCATTGTCTTGTAATACGTGACCAAGAGCGGTCACGTTTTTATCGCACTTCAAAAATTAAGCAGCACTGAGCACTGCTATAATGTAATAGTTACTGGGGAATCCCCTTATTCGATAACTTTTACCATCGACATAAATATAAATAAACTGGACCAACAATTTTTTTTTACCATAATTAATTTTCGACACAGTTTTTCAATTAAAACTAATTCTATTTTTACGCGATTCCAAAAAATTTCATAAAAATAATTTTTAGAAAAAAATTCATGTGTGCGGCATCTGTATTCTATCTCATTTTCTTGCAGACTAAATCCAATAGATGTATATGTCTCTTTTTAGTGTCGCGTTTTTAGCGTTTCATCGAGTTTCAAATCACTCCCAACGGAGCTAAAGAAGTTTTCACTTCAACAAACCATGTATGTGTAATCTTTTATCTCATTTCGTGGTGTAAAAAAGTAAGTCCCCAAAAATATGGTGATTTCCCTAATTTTATATCATGTTGGAGGCCGCTTTGGCCAGAATGCGTTATAAATGAAAATACAGTGCCTTCTAATACGGTTGAGTATTCCAATATTATAGCGTTAGCTTATGAGGTAGGTGGAGAAGGGTTTGATGACTTTTACCTTAAGATATAGAAAAATTACTGCAGAATAATGAACTTACTAACGACGAAATTATAGTTAGCCTGCCTGCGAAATTGAGTGATCATTTAGAAATACATAATCCTATTGAATAAAGAGGTAATAAATTTGAACGTGACTTAAAATTACTAATGAGCAATTGTGAATTGTATAAAGACCTGGAACACAACGATTAATTACGGATTTCATCACTAAAGCCGCTGAAACAGCATTAATAGGTAATGAAAATTAGGTGGACATTTTTAGTGATGAAAGTGATATTCAAGTTCGCCAGAAATGAATGCGTGTATCCTTCATAAACTGACAGCTATAAAGGAACCTGTCTTACTATGAATTTTTCCAGTTTTTCTTTATTAAAATGAATTTTTTTGGTTATTTTTTGTTTTTTTGATGAATAAAATATAATTTCTCAATTTTCCCAATTTTACTATGGGGAACTCATCTTTTTTTTACATGTTTTCTTTAGCGGCCCGGGTAGCTCAGTCGGTAGAGCGTTGGACTTTTAATCCAACGGTCCAGGGTTCAAGTCCCTGCTCGGGCGGAATATTTTTATGCCGGGAGCAAGCACCAATTACAAGTATAATTGTTTTTAATACTATAAAAAAAGAATTTAATTGTCTAAACTTTATTAGTTTTCTATAAAATACTTAACGCTATAAGCTAGGCATATCATAAGCCAGCAAAATATATTTTTTATAATAGTTGTATTGATATACATATGTATTACATAAACTTATGTACAAAAAAGGCCTCAAATAATAAAATCTAAAATCTTACATGTTTTCTCTTTACACGAATTTTTTGGAACGTATCTACCGTGAAAAAGAGTGTTGGGTGTATTTTTTTCGCTAATATAATAGGTAATCAGGGACGGAATCGTGTAGCTCAATTTGAACCAAGTCGTATTGAAAAACTATAGGACTGGCAATGTATTTTCGATACGATTTACTGTCAATTGAATTACATGATTCCACTCCAGAAACTAGAAAATGGAAATAACTAGCTTTAATTTGATACTAAATAAATATTAATCATAAAAGAAGGGATGCCAAAAATATATCGATATATTTATATCGATGTTTCTCAACGATATATAGGAAAAAATATCGATATATTTCTGAATATATCGACATGTAATTGCACTTCGATTCACTACTGCATTGAACTGTACTGAAAGATGAAGGTAAAAATAAAGAAATCTACTTATATCTTTTTCTAGTACGTATTATTTAAATTCCAATATAATTTTTGACAATGCACCTGCTATGTTAACTGCTATTGATATTGAAAATTTGAAGGACTTTTGAATCTTCTTGAAAAAATGAGTACATAATTTAAGTCAGAATCCTTTTTTAATATGGGTTGAAGCAAAGAGCGTTTTTCCAAAATTGTACAAAGCAGTACAAACATAATTTTGTATTGTCGATACATCAGTGCCGTGTGAGCGACTATTTTCTAAAGCTGGTGCCACCGCCACTAAAACACGAAACCGATTAATGGGCAAAAGACTCCCCAAACTCTCATTTTTGCAGTCACTTCCCAATGAATACTGGCCGCATGCGGCCCAGGGCAAGTATCAATGCGGCCCAAAAATATTCAAAGTTACTGAAGCATGTCCATTTTTCTGAGGAATGATTTGTGTGTTTGCGCTCTCGTGCTAAACGTACCAAGTGACAAACAACAGAAAGAGGACCAGAACAGAAAGCTTTTTCGTTCTGTAGTAAATTCTCTTTCTGTTTGCGTAGCTCGTTCAGCTATAGTAATATACTTGTGGCCCAAAACACCATGTCTTCTTCCAATGCGGCCCAGGGAAATAAAAAGGTTGGACACCCTTGCTTTAAAGTTTATGTTATCCCCTTTTCTTGGCAGTAGAATTTGTACGTTAAATAAATCGTTATATGAGAATATCGATATTTCTATACCGATATATCGAACTTGCCGATATATGATTAACGATATATCATATGATTCGATATATCGATATATGAAACATTTTTGCCATCTTTAGGCCCTTATTATGAATGATAATTATCAACGATTGATAATTGATAAAATTTAACAATCGAAACAACTTTTGGTATTACGAACATGGATTGATAAAATAGTTCACCACCATTGCGACTGCAATCATTTTGAGTTTTTTAAAAAAGCAATTGCAAGCTTTGTTCATTACTAACAACATTTTTTCTTCACCAGTAGTGTCTTTATCATAAAAATATAATTCTATTGACGACATTTTAAAGAAAACTCACTATAAAAAACTGAAAAATTTCCACCATTTTCCTCTATCAACCAAAAATTTGTGATCGCTGGAAACAGCTGACAGCTATCAATAAAATTGATTCTGATTGACATTCGTAATACCGACGTATCAATTTAAAAGTATCAATTGTGATAATAAACTCATAAGTACCTTAGATAAGTTAGTATACCATATAGGTTAATGTACTATAACTAAATACATTTAAATGTGAAAATATCTTATCTTATGTCTATTAACTTACTATATATTAAGCAGTTTACGCGTCTTTAATTGAATTTTGATTGCTAGTGAGTGAAGTGTTAGTGTTTGGCTTCTTCATGGTTTGAAAAAACAAACTATTTAAAAACTGAATTGCAAAAATTCGGGAAATTAGGTAAGTATTTTCTTGTATATGTACATTCAAAAAAGGTTAAATATTAGCATGTGAAGATTTTCTATAGACCAAACTGAAATAAATGCATTGTAAAAACCATATAATGAGTCTTCACACGTGTATAAATAACCTTATAGTAACAGAAAATCAGTTCAGATCAATATATTGTATTATCTTTTTATCCGACTCTCGTCGTTAGCCAGGGTAAGTGCCACTTAACTTAACAGCACTTTACTTTCATTTGCCGCCATTTAAATAATATTTTTTATATTGTATTTCTTTCATTTAATTTTCATATTATTTATTTAAAAAAAAATTTGCTATAAAAAAAGAAAGCAAACTTTTTACAAGTGAAGTACGAGTACCTTTTCTGTACAAAGAAAAAAGAGTTTTAAAAAGAGCAAGAGTAAAGTTTCCTTCTTGTGCCTGTAATTTAAAAAAAAAACGATTTTTAGCTCTTATGCCCGGTTTTACAGTGAAAGTTTAAACTATAACGGACGTTTAACTTTGGGATTAACAAATTTTGGGTTTTACAGTTCGAGTTTAACCCGTATAGTCCGGTTAAAATTCAGTTTAACTTAATCGGCCGATCTACACAGTTTAAACGAACGTGGAACAATTATGGCAACCTGTTGAAGAAAACACATCGATACGAAATATTCCGATAACCAATTTTTCGATAATATTTATATTAGATTAGATAGATATTAGATTTATATTATCTTATTACATTTTTTCTGATTATAAATTATTTATTAATTCATAATTAATTCAAATATTAAATTTTTAGTTGGTGTCTCGTTTTTTTTTTTATTTATTTTTTTTTTTTTAAATGTCACAATTTCCAGTCAAAGTAATAAATAAAGGCAAATTATTCACAATAACTTGCCATTTTCAGTTTAGGTAAACGAAAAATAAAAATGGACTGTAAAACGCATTCGGGTTAACCTACGAATTTAATCGTGGTACTTGGGTTAAGTAAACTTAAATTTAAACGTTCACTGTAAAACCAGGCATTGTAAAAAAAAAGTTGCAATTTTTTTTTTTTACTAAACATTATTTTTGTTGTTGTTTGGGATTCTTAAGAAATTTTGTTGCATGAAAAAAACGCTAATACATAAATATACCAAACTTTTGGATTAAAAATTAAGAAAGAAAATTTTTCTATGAATAAAATGGTGAGAAAAGAAAAACAAAAAAAAAGTTTATTTAGAAAAAAATAAAGATCTTGTTGATTAAGGTTAAGATGGTCTAAATCAGTGCTTCTCAGACTTTTATACCCTTTTATTCCTGCAATATTGGCCTAGTAAGAAGCATCTAGGTAAGCAAAAGTAAAACGCAAAACGGACGCATTTCATGAGTATGTACACAACAAATTCAAGTGAGATTATTTTGTGTTGTCAAAATAACTGATTTTCAAAGATAAAAAACTGTTGAAAACAAAAGTTTATGATGTGCATATAATTTTTCTAACTTTTTTAGTGCCATTAACATTAACATTAAACCTAAAAAGGGAATTCCTCCTTTGTTGTGCGCAGGAAGAATTCATTTTAATTAGTGCAGTAAAATTTTGGACTAAGTTTTTATGAATTTTCTAGAAAATGAATTACATATATTGTCGATTTATATTATCCGATATTACATCCTTCTAGAGATGGAAGATAAGAAGACAAAAAAGTTAATGCTTTTCTATTACTGGAAATGCAAAAATGCTTTTCAAGGAACAGAAAAGATTTGGGCTGTTTCACCTGACATTGCATTTCCAGATAATTGTTTATTCAAATTTTTCCAAAATTCTCTTAACGGCAAGTACTTCGACTTTTTGGATTGAACGACATTAAAAATTACATTTAGCAGTTTTTGCTGAGAAACCTCAGAAATTCTGGAGGAAAAATGCGTGAAAGATGAAGGAAAGTTGTGAAACAAATTGGTGAAAACATAACTTACACAAAGTTTCCGCCCTTCATGAACAACAAAGAAAGTCTTTGCTGTTCATTTATATTTATATTTCTATTTCACCATGAAATAAATGAATTTAATTAAATATTTTACTAAATTATTCGCCTCCTTTTAATTTTTTCGATTTACACGTTTTTTTTTATACAAGAAGCCATGATTTCGAGTAACACGATATTTCGAGGAACCGATCTTTCATGTAAATTAGGAGGTGTATAGTTAATAATTTACGAACTTTTCGCGATCTAATGTTGAGTTGCTTACCATCAGTTGGGAACCACGGGTCTAAATGCAAGTATAAGCTATAAAAATAGATGAATCTTATAATTCAGGCGTTGAATTTTTTCTAATAACTTCGGGCTAAGGTAAGGAAAAGAAGATTTCCATTTGGATTTTGTTTTTCTTTTCTTTATGTAGAAGAAGTTTACAATTTTCTTTTCTTTTTTATGAGTTAAAATGTTTTCCCCATTTAAAGAAAAGTTTATTTTAATTAATACTTTTGGAATCTTTACTTTAAATTTTAAGCTCCTTTTAGAAATTCGAAAAGTAGACCGAGTGTAAAACGAAAATTTTGTTTTATTACATTTCGAAAATGTTTTCTTTGTCCATTATTATGGAAGTAATCCTTTTTGGCATTTAAAATGTAAAAAGGATAATATTTAATATCTTTAAAGTGTACACATGAACATTTTCGAGGGTATTGAAAATTTAATAATAATAAATATAATATTGAATTTCAAAATTTTGATTTTTACCTTTTCGAATTTATTTTGATGATTTTGATATTAGTTAATAAATTAATTAAACGGGAATTCATAAATTGTGTTTCTGGTATAAATTCTTCAGTACCAATAAATGCAGTTTGAATGTTTAATTATTAAGAAACAAACAAATTGAAGGAGCATATCACAAAAATATGGAGGCCACAGTCCACTGGGAACCGTAGTACAAATGATGATGATGATCAACAATTGCTATATTAGTAAGTGTAATGATATTTGATATTATGCGACATTGGGAGCATCCAACAGTTCTAAGCGCTTAAAGTGCTTTACAGCGCTTAAATCTAGCAAGAGGACTGGATGCAATTCTAACTTTAAGCACTTAGTAAAATTCCAGCATAAACATTTTTTGCTAACTCGAACAGCGCATTTGAGGTTGTTGTTCACGCTTCAGCCAATGGCTGCATCCAGCACTACTAAGCGCTTAGTCAAAATTCTTAATCTAAGCAGTTAGAATTTTTTGAACTCCTGGAAGCATTTTTTTGCTTGAATTAAGCGAAAAATAATTGCATTGTCTGTGCTAAACGTCAAATTAGTTTAATTCGAATAAATTTTAAAAACATATTTTTTTTTTTAACGAAATAAGTGTCGAAAGTGAATAAAAATTGAGAATAAAGTGAAATAAAAATTCGCAGTTCGAGTTAGCAATAAATTTTTATGCTAGAATTTACTAAGCGCTTAAAGTTAGAATTGCATCCAGTCGTCTCGCTAGATTAAGGTGCTTTAAGCGCTTAGAACTGCTGGATGCGCCCATTGTTTGTAAAACATTAAACTTGAAATGAACTCAAAAGAATTTTTGTTCAGCTCATTGGTGATTGGTAAATATGTACTTTTTCTCGGTCACTTGATTTGGACGTTTAGTTAAGATAGTAGTAAAAATAAATTTAAGTATTCAGTATTAATTTAAGGTTGTATTCTACGAATTTAAAACACAACCCTTCTATACTTGTAGTGGGATTTTTAAGCTTCAGTTCCATTCCTTTTTGGTCCTTATCAGAGCTTAATTAAAATATTGCATGATCATAGTTCTTAATCATTCTAATAAGTATAGAAATTTAAATATTTTCTTTGAAATTAAAATTTGATAACAATAATAATAAAACTATCGAACTATTTTGCAATAATTTTAATTTATTTGAAAAACAAGGATTATTTAAGCACGAAAAGAGATTAAATATTTTTAAGGGTTTTCTTAAATGGAAATTTTCTTGGAAACAAAAAGATTTTCATCGTTTTCCAACAAACTTTTCATGGATTATGTTTTCTTATACTTTTTTTTTTATTGCCGCAGGGCTACGATTGACAATCAAATATTTGATGAATTTTTTCTATTTACTTTCTCTATATCGAAGGTGTCATACCATTATGGCAATGTATCGACCAAAATTGCTAAAAAGCGAATTCACCATTATTAAAAATAAAAATTCAATGCTCTATTACAAGGGTGTCCAACCTTTTTGTTTCCCTGGGCCGCATTGGAAGAAGACATGGTGTTTTGGGCAACAAGTATATTACTATGTATAAATCCATATCATAAAGTGAATGTGATACCTGGTATTGAAGTTGAGAAACGAAACCGTCAATATTTGTTTCGATTTACGTGGTTGCAATTCTCAGGCAATTCTCAAGGTGTTCATCCAACATGTTGGTTCTAATTTTACACTTAGTATGTTGTATTCTTCACTTAAGCCACCAGGTGACAAACAACAGAACAGTGTAGCTGAGCGAGCAACGCAAACAGAAAGAGAATTTACTACATAACGAAAGAGTTTTCTGCTCTCGTTCTGTTTCTGTTGTTTGTCACTCGGCAGCAAACACACAAATCATTCCTCAGAAAAATAGACATGCTTCAGTAACTTTGAATATTTTCGGGCCGCATTGATACTTGCCTTGGGCCGCGGGTTGGACAGCCTTGCTCTATTAGCAGTTGAAAGTGCCTCTTAAGAATTGCAAAACTTTAATATCAAAAATACATTCAAGTATTAAAATGGAAAAAGAACACAAATTCGTTGAATCGTTCTGTAAAATGGTACGTAAGGTTTATGCCCCCGTTTAGCATAAGTCCCTCGATATATGTATGTACATATATACGTAAAGCGTGTAGGTATAGAGAAAGTCTTACTTTTATTTGTTCTCTTATATGAAGAAATAAATAAGAAATTGGAACTGATTTTGAAAGAAAAAGGATCGATCGGAATTTTTTTGGTCTGGATTTTATCAATTTTATGAAAAGGATGCTTTTCATTTCTCCTTTTTCTGTTGTCTTATGTTTTATGGAAAAGATATATATATATTGTATTATATATATATATATATAAACAGAGATAAATCTCATTGCAGCAGTTAAAATGAAAAAAATAAACAAATACTTCTCTTGCGAAATCTAATAAAATGGAAGAATTCTTATCCAAACATTTCATATATTGTATTTTGTTTCTTTTAAATTACTTTTGAGCACCTTCAAGATATGATTTTGAAATTTTTTGATTGGTTTTGAATTAAATTGATTTGTGAGTGAAGTAAATTTGTGTCAAGGTAAATTGATTTATGTTGTATGAGATTTTAAAGAGCCGACTAGAGGGGGGATTTCGATGCTTATCACCTTCCAATTTCTAGTTGCTCCTCTTCCTTTAGAGACAGAAAATATTTGTGATCCTTGCTTTAGTATATAGAGGAGATAGGCTTTTATTTATGAAATATAATCAATACCTGCTTTAGAATTTTGTTTTTCTACATTAGTTTAATTATAAGAAATATATCAAGTTTTATGAAAAAGAAAGACTTTTTGTATAGACTTCTTGTATATTTCTGTAGTTTTTATTTATTTTAGATAAGAAAAAAAAACTGTTTAATCTTACATAAATTCTTCAATCGAAGATAAAACAAAAATATAGATTAAATCGTCTTTGAGAAAACACAAAAAGAAGGAATTTCGAAATACTTTTATTTACGAGAGACATTTTTCTTTACTGAGTCTATTTTATATAGTCTGTAACACATTATTTATGGAATGACATTTCGATAAGCTTTTCAGAGTTTTCTTTTTTGTATGATTTATATGCTTTTTTGTAATACTATCACTTCTTTTTTCTAGACTTAGAATTATATTTTATTATTATTCATTTTAACTATATAATGTACTTTTTTTGGTAATGAGATCGTATCTGAATAGAAAGACAAGAATACTTTATCAGAAATAATCTGTATTTTAATATTCATATACTAGGAGGTTTGAGCCAAAATCACTTATAAACATAAACATGATGCCCTATGGTAGAAATAGGAGAGAAAAATTGTGAAAACTAACAATATATCAAGGTTTTTTCTTCATAACTTTGTTTGCCCTTTTCAAAATTTTCTCTAATTTGTAAGTAACCCAGACCCTGGTAGTATAAGTCCAATTTGCAAATTTTATTCAAATCTGTGTATTAGTTCTGAACGTACATCAAAAAAACTTTCTGAACAGGCTTATTTCCTCTTACGACTATTTCTTTCTCCACTATCCTTAGACCGATATCATTGAAATTTACAATGATATCGTCTATTTATATAGTCAACCAATATAATTAATTTAAACAAAATTGCTTGACAAATTTTCCAATTAAATCCGAAAAACCATAACCAAAAAAACGACAAAACTTTCTGGTCACCCTGGTTTTTCCTTTATAACTTGGCCCCCCGTGGATTAATTTTGCTCAAATGCAATACCAAACCCAGTTAAGGAATAAGTAACTCATATTATAAATTTCATCAAAATCGGATAACGCGTTTTTGAGTTATCTTGTCTACGGACGGACGGACGGACATGCATAAATCGATATAACTTTTGATTCCCTGCACAACCATACCCCTGAAATTTTTCTGCGCTGATTATTTCTATGCGTAACACACTTAGTGACAGAACTAATATACCCTCTGGTAGTACCTACCATAGGGCATAAAAATGTAAATTTTAGTATATTTTTTCTCAGATAGATGAAGCGTCGTCCATTTGGCAATAGTCAAACACAACATTTCTAGGGATTAATGTCCAACATTAATAATATCTTACATATATAGTATTTAAATGTATATCAATGAAGACTTTAGTCTCTTTGATTTGTTTATTACCCAGTTTTAAGTTATGTACTTCAATTTCATTTCTTTTTTGTCCTCTTAAAAAATTAATATTAGTCTGAAATTTGTAATAGTGTATATTAGTATACCTAGATGTCAAAGCCAAATGAGCAGCGTGATGTTGTTGTAGGTGAACTTAGGGAAGAATGGATGAAAAGAGGTTTAATGTGTAAGAAAGAGAAGAATCTATATTGTGTCGGGATATCACAATACAAAAAGAGTCAATTGAATGCACAGTCGTTGAAAATCTTTATTATTAGTCTATGGTAATCTACACTAATATTATAAAGAGGAAAGATTTGTATTTTTGTATGACTGTAACGAATAAACTCAAAAACTACTGGACCGATTTCAAAAATTCTTTCACCATTAGAATACTACATTATCCCTGAGTAACATAGGCTGTATTTATTACTCAAAATGTTAAAAAAAATGTAAAAAAGTAAATATCTACAAAATTAAATTACTTAAGCCATAAAATAAAAATGTGCAAAAATAGAAATAAAGTCCTGCAAAAAGATACATTTACTTTACGTTCATCCCAAAATGTTTAAAAAATAAATGTCCACCCGTGCGAGGCCGCGATGGGCCACTAGTAGTTTATATTTAACTATTGCTTGTGTCCTCGGTTCGTTGTTAAAATAGCTGAAATAACGAAAGGTTCAAGTCTTTATATATAGTACATCCTGGAAACAATCTAGAACACATGATAAATATCTGTATTCAAAACGGAGATGCTTTCACAATTTTCAAAATGCCAAAATGTCAACTGATTGTTTTTTGCATTATTGCTTTAGTATTTCATGATTTCTCAATTTCAGAAAAATCTGAATTATTGTTGTTATTTGTTTTGTGTTAATTAATTGTGTTTCGGTAATGTTTCAAATCTTATTTACAAGAGAAGATTATGGAACTTTTCCATGAACAGTGCAATACATTTTAGTTTTAGGCTAGCCAAACTTAATTTAATTTAATGATATTAGTATTACTAAAATAATACGTTCATAAAGTTTATATACTTATTAAAACTTCAATAAAACAATTTCAATATCAGGAATTAATGTCCTAAACACATTCAGAATAGCCAGCTTAAAGTTGCAATGTATAAAGTTAGTAATAATGATATTTTAGGATAAAGTTTAAATTTTGTAACTTTTAAAATTTGTTTAGTTAATATGTTTGAAACGTAGCTTAATAAGCAGGGACGTATTTAAGATCTTCAGACCCCTAGGCTGAAGTTGTGGTGCGGGTCCTACCGCAAAGAAACGAATGTTGTAATTTCTAATTGAATGAAAATTTTGTTTGTTATATTAATTTATAAGTGGATATGCCAATGGTTATAATTAATTGACAATTTAGAAATTTGTTGCTTGCGATCATTTTGCGGTGAAAGGTATGTTGGTCTATTCAGGGAAATTCGACTCTGGTAATAAGCTAATATTTCTATCACGAAATCCATATTAGAAAGCGAAAATTATAAAATAAAGATACTTTATTATGTGTGAATATCGTATAGTATATGAAACAGAAAACAGCTTTATATTGTAATAGGCGGAATAAAAACGTAATTTCCTTTTTGCGGAAATTATAAATTTTCCCATTAAATTAAGATAATCCGTGCGTAATATATTGAGAAGGGTTTTTTATTTGTTATATATTTTTATGTAATAGTGTTCAAGCAAAACGTCGACTATAAATCTGGGTGACTCTCGAACATTCTTTAGCTTGTTTGATATCATTAATAATTGTATTTTGTTACTTATAACTCTGCCGCTAGTATTATTAGAAAGATAAGTTACTTATCCTCTACAATTATGCTACTACAAGTATAAGTTGCTAAATGAGTTGTTAAGAAAATACAAAAATTATCTAAGTATTTGAAGGTACTCATAAAATTTCTTGCATTAGAACTATCATACCATCATTTATAAAAATTTGATTTCAGGGCCACTGTTGGTTGGGGTTCCTGGCAACTACCCATAGGATAAGGCTCGCCGCAAACTTGAGCTAAGCTAAGTGGGCGAGCCTCGCTGTAGTTACATAGCTTAGGTGGGTTCGCTAACCTCGTTGCACACTTGAACTAATCTACACGACGATATTTTTGGTAAATTCATTACTACAATATTCATGAATTATTACTATACCTAGATTCGGAATCAGGTTTGTCTGAAGAGGAATTTAAACAAGACATTTTATTCAGTTTTTTTGAAAGAAAACAAGCGTTTGGTGTTCACCATTTGTGATGAAACGTATGAAATATGGCGAATTTCATACTCTTTTGCCAGATTTAACCGATCCCGAGTTAATTTAATACTTGCGGTTAAGAAGGGAGCAATTTGAGAAAATTCATAACTTAAGAAAAAAAGATATAGAAGGTCAAAACACTGTATAATGCCGAAAGTACGTATAAGATAGTGTCAGCGTAGTTCGTTCACGTAGTTGAGCTCTAAACTACATGAACGAGCTTAGTTCGTGTCGCTAATGATCAGGTGACGTAATTTCAAAGTTTTGCTGAAGTGTGCTACGACCAATTCAAATGCTGTTTTCACTTTCAGCGAGAAACTTAGCTTATGTAGTTTAGCTCACTTAGCTCAAGTGTGCGGCGGGCGTAACGCGCTCCAAATAGGCGGAAATAAACGATGGAGATTACTAGGTAGCGACAACCAAAATCGATCTGCTGAATATCCTAAACTATGATCAGGTTTAAATTTTTGCAAATCATATGCATAGTTTTGAAAACAGTATTGTGGGGTCACAAATTCACATAGACCATTTTCTTTTTTTTAATAAAAAAATCATAATGTTTTAAAATTTAATTACTTCCCTAAATGATATGAATAAAAATATTAAACATGTGAGTAAAATATATTTATATTAAGAACGAGGATCTTAATTTTTATGATTTTACACTTAATGGTTTTTGTGTAAATTCATTTTCATATTGTATAGTATAAATTACACTCAACTCTTTTTTTACACGGTAGATACGTTCCAACGAAAACCGTGTAAAAAAAACCGTGTAAAAAAAGACATGCAGCGCATATTAAAATTGAGGATGTGTTCCACAACTTTAAAAAACCGTGTAAGATCAAAAAAAGAGCTATAGGTTGTCCTAAAAAGCGTGCAAAAAAAGTATAATATTAAAAACCAACACTATTCTAATGAAAAACAGAATATAATGAAAAACAAATATATTTATATATATTTATATTCTGACGAGTTTGAATCCAATAAAGAGTCTGGTTCATTATTAACGTTCTCTGATGCTGGCTTTTTATTAATTAGGAAATCTGTAATCAGCTGCTGTGTTTTTGGTTTCTCAAGTTGCTTATACAGTTCTTGATACCCAGCTGTACAGATCTGCATGTTACGTTTAAATTTTAATGCACGTTCCATGTCGGGATCATATGTAAGAAAATGATTTTCCATTCTTGTAGCAAATTTCAAACCATCGCGAATTAAATCAGCTGTTAGTTGATGAATTTCAACTTCGTCAATTATTTAATGATGTACTTAACACGCAATTTTAAATACATATAAAAATATAAAATGCGACTAAAACAATTCCGGGAATTTCCCCAATTATATTTTATTTTTGTAACTGAGTATGTATACAAAATTTTTTTTGGACTTCGTGTTAGAACAAATAATTCGTGTAAAAAAAAATATTTTTTACTTTTTGTGGACCGTGTTATTTCAAAATCGTGTAAAAAAAGACCGTGTAAAAAAGAGTTGGGTGTATAACAAATATATAGTATTTGTATGTGCGAAATTATGGTAGAGCTCATAGAGCCTGATAATAATTAATATGGAATGTTTAACATGTTTTGTAAAAGATAAGCAGACAAAAATTTGAGAACTACTTATTCTATACATACATATATGTAGAATATTTCAAATATGTACATTTTATTTATTTACACACCTTAATTTTACACGTAGAGAAGATTTTTTTCCATCACTTCTAATTGGGTTCTGCATTTCTTTCGGGAATATCAATTTATTCCTGAGGTTATAATTTCGTTTCACACTGATACCAATGTGAACTTTTTCATCATCTAACAAAAAAAAAAAAATCTGTCTGGAAATTTTCAGAAATGATGTTTCTTAAATTTTATTTATAAAACGTGAACTTAAAGGTAATGTACCTACGATGTATATTTTTGAAAAGAATCTTAATTTTATATTACATAAATCCATTAGTTCAAAAAGTATCATCTTTAATAACATTAGGATTTTCTTGACATACTTAACATTTAATCTTTATAGAAAATACAAATAAAGGTCGGATTTTAGAGAATTATATCATCTCTAGAGATTGGATATTTGTTAAGAGGAACATTTTAATGTTGAAAATGTAATAACATATTTTCATTTAATTAATTGTAACAGAAACAATTGTAACGAATATTAATTATTATTATTATTCTTTCTTTTAAATAAAATTTTTTTTTTTAATTAAACATATACTAACTGCTTACAGCTGCTCTATTGCAGAAATGGGAAAGAAAAACTGTCAAAACTAACAATATTTCAAGGTTTTTATCTGTATAACGTTGTTTCCTCCTTCCAAAATTTCCTGCAATTTGCAGATAACCTAGGCCCTAATAGCATAAATCTAATCTGTAAATTTTATTCAAATCGGTGCATTACTTTTTAAAGTACATCAAAAAAACTTTATGAACAGGCTTATTTTCTCCTAGGATTATTTCTTTCTCCACTATCCTTGGACTGATTTTACTGAAATTTAACATGGTATCGTTTATTCATATAGTTAACCAATAGAATGATAAACAAAATTGCTTGGCAAATTTTCCAATTAAATCCGAAAAACAATATAAAGAAACGACAAAACTTTTTGGTTTTTGCTTAATAACTTCGCTCCCCCTTGGTTAATTTTGTTGAAATGTAATACCAAACGAAGTTAAGGAATAGCCAGCTCACGTTGTAAATTTCATCAAAATCGGATAACTTGTTTTTTTAGTTACCTTGTATACGAACGGACGGATGGACGGACATGGAGAGTCTTATTTCGATGTCTTACACACTTAGTGACAAAACTAATATACCCTCTGTTAGTACCTACCATAGGGCATACAAATTATGCATACCAAAAGGAATTGGAAACATTTTTTCAAAATTCATTATGTGTAATGTGTGGTGCTTGGTTTTTGCTTAAATTTTTAATCAATTTTTCAATAAAACAAAATTTGAACCCTTCTTTTTTTACATAATAATATGTGAAACCAAATTTTATAAATTTTGATGGAATTAATAATGAAATTGGTAAAGTTTTTTTATTTAGTAGATTAAAGAATTTAATAACAAATTAAAACTTTGTGAAAAATTACATATAATTTTTTTGAAATCATCCTTTTAAGACACGAACGACTCTACTATGTCTCTGATCTTTATTTGCAGTCTTTTAATGAAATTTGATGAATTAATTGTTGGTACAATACAAGAATGGTTTCCGATTGTTTCTCATAAAGGGGAGTGGGTTTTACAATAAAAGTAAATGTAAGTAAATTTTCAAAAAATTTTTATCAATTTTATTTAAATTATTTATGTGGTTTGAAAACATAAATAGATAATACTATGCTAAATTTCAGCAAAATCATGCTAAGGGTAGTGTAGGAAGAAATAGTCGTTTGATGTACAGGCGTCCCTCACCGTGCTATATCAAAACCGTGTTATATGAAACTTAGATTTAAGTCAATGTGTACCGTGTAATATCGAGAGCTTATCTTGTGTTATATCGAAACCGTGTTATACGAAACCTTGAAATAATATAAATAAAGGCAATGTACCGTGCTATATCGAAACCAAGTCTTAAGGTGTAAAATTTTATGATAGCTGAAATTTCGTTCCAAATACTACATAAATGAAAAAGTAAGTTAACTCCAAGTTTTTATTAAAAAAATTAAAAATACAGCAAAAATTATTAGGGCTTGTCATGCGATTTGATTATTTTTGCGAAGATTTTTCGCAAGTTTGACAGATCATTCTGATTAGTCAAGGAAAACTTAAAATAATCTGCACCCGTGACAACGTTTCGCAAATATAATTTTTTAATTTTTTATTCTATCATTTTAAAACAAAGCATTTTCAATTAAAAATTCTACTAATTCCTTTTTTCCTGACATTTTATACAATTGAATAGTTTTTGGTATTCACTTCCAAAAGAAAAATGCGTTAAAATCAATTTAAAATTACATTTGTCGCATTTG
This sequence comes from Xylophagus ater, assembly GCA_963422695.1. Taxonomy (NCBI): domain Eukaryota; kingdom Metazoa; phylum Arthropoda; class Insecta; order Diptera; family Xylophagidae; genus Xylophagus; species Xylophagus ater. The sequence goes on from OY730481.1 coordinate 17,619,667, forward strand.
CGTAAATAATCAGCTCCAGGGCATGTATATTTTTGACATAAGCTTTGCAAATCTGCGAAGTATTTTAACCATTTTGATTGGTTCTACGAATAGTCAAAAATAATTAAATAATTTCGAAAGTTTGCGAAGTAACGCGTGGCCCTATTATAAAACAAATAAAAACAGCTTATTAAGATCACAAAATTAATTTTCATCATCACTCTCATCAAAAATTACAGCCAATCTATTTTTTTTTCTCAAGTTTGGCTGAAACTCTTCTTCTCTAGTTGTTTCTTCATCATCCAAATCGTGCTATATCAAACAAGTACAGTGTTATGCGAGGGACGCCTGTAGTTTAAAAACTAATGTACGAATTTAAATAAAATTTGCAGACTATAATTTATATGCCTTCATTCATCAAATTTTTGTTGGTGGTATTGAGTCTTCGAACTCCTCAAACGTTTAACATTAAAAGTTGATGCCCAATCTCTTAGAAGCCTTAGTTTCCTCGTGATTGGCAGCTATCGCACCAATTATGGATGGTTTGAACCTATTGCAAGAATGCTACGGGGTATTAACATTATTTCTGTACATTTCGACTTTTCGCAAGCAGAATCTTGCTTATTTGTAGTGTATGACATTGGCTGTGTATTTAGTACTAAATTTCAATAATTTTGGTGGTTCTTTTACATAAATTTTGATACAGCTACCTAAAAAACCTTATTACAATAATATGAATGCTTTTAATCGGAAAATTGTTAAATATTAAAAAATTTACATGCTACAACATTAAATCAATTAATGGGTATGTAAAGAGAATATTCATGAGACCCATTGGAATTTTATACGAAACAAAGCATAATTATATGAAATAAAAGGATGAGGATCTCGTTGTAAATTCTGATTTGTATAAAAATCGCATACATCCTATTTTTTATATGTACATATCTTACAAGACCAGATAACGTACCAGTTATCGTGCATAATTTTAGGAATATTTATTAAAAGACGCAAATATTTTGTAATATGGTAAAATGTCTTTTTGGTTATTGACGATAAGCAAAAAGAAGAAAAAAAAACTTTTATCTTAAACACCATTTACTTGAATATTCATTTTCTTATATTCATTTTACTATATTCAGAAATTTTTCATGAGAAACCATTCTTTAATGGAATATAAAACAATAATTTCCATTCATGCATTCGTTTACTAGTTTTAATATATCCTATTGAGGTTGGCGTCAGGTTTTTTATACCAAAGAATATAGACAAATAAAAAGAAGTTTTTGATTTCCAACCAAAAAAATGTATTGTCGCAAGAGTTTGTACTGGCAGCTTCATGAGGAATAATTTGTCTTATGGCGCATTTATACCAAGTGAGCGTGCATGGCCAAATCACGTTCTTGGCACTGATCGCGAACAAGCATGCTTCTGCTCACTCTCGCTCATATGCGAATGTTTGCAAATGTCTGCTTATCTGAGCATATTAACGCCAATCTCCACACAGCCGACACCCCATTCTGATGAAAGTATGAGATACACTTATGCAAAGTTTGGCTAAACAGAAAGGGAGAAACAATCATCCTACTAATTTTGTCGTCTTCTGCATTTCTAATTTCCCCATCTGATTCTTCATCTGCCAGATAATTCCCCTCAAAAGCAGAAGAACATGTTTATCTGATTTAATGGAACTTCATATGCGTTGCATACTCTCACAATAGCCATACACGATACCGTCGCACACTACCAATTTTTCTAAATTGTGTGGGGAGATTCTGATGTTTTTATTCGATCAATCCTAGCAGAAATTGCAAAAGTCCATCTCTTTCTAGTTTTCTGATTTTTCTCGTCAGATTAGGATGTCGGCTGTGTGGAGATTGGCCTTTATTTGTCGATTTAGTTCAAATTCATATATTTGAAAACAGGCAAAATTACAAAATTGAATTAGGAATTATGAAAGTCATAAGGGAAAACCAACCAACTATTTACATCTATCATCTAACACCCTAAATCAAGGATGTCCAACCTTTTTGTTTCCCTGGCCCGCATTGGAAGATGACATGGTGTTTTGGGCCACAAGTATATTACTATATATAAATCCATATCATAAAATGAATGTGATATCTGGCATTGAAGTTAAGAAACTAAACCGTCAATATCTGGTTCGATACGAACGTGGTTGCAATTCTCAGGCAATTCTAAAGGTGAACACCCAACATGTTGGTTCCAATTTAACACTTAGTATATTTCATTCTTCACTTAAGCCACCAGGTGACAAACAACAGAATAGTGTAGCTGAGCGAGCAAAGCAAACAGAAAGAAAATTTACTTGTACTACATAATGAAAGAGTTTTCTGTTCTGGTCCTGTTTCTGTTGTTTGTCACTTGGCAGCAAACACACAAATCATTCCTTCAGTAACTTTGAATATTTTCGGGCCCCATTGATACTTGCCTTGGGCCGCATTCGTCCCGCGGGCCGCGGGTTGAACAGCCTTGCCCTAAATTATACCATGACTTTTACAAACGATTCTTTGGATTTTGAGAGAATTCCCAATTCAATCTGGATTCTGTAACAAAATTTTTATACTAAAATGTATTGCTTTCATAACTAGTTCTTCTTAGTTCTATATTCTTTGTTCATAGTTAATATCCATTTACTAAAATCATCTGCTTGTACCTATATTCTTGATATATTGTATACAGTTAAAAAGAAAAACCATTGTAATAAACTACAATGTTGAAGGAAGCGAAATTATTCTCAAATGGTGTCTTCTTATATCTATGACATTGTTTTCCATTTCATTTTTTTTTCTTAGATACTTTATGTTTACCTTATGTATTATATGTGTCCATTTAACATCCTATATCCATATAATCGTATCACATTAAACTGTTTGACCAAGCCCCAGAGGAATATTTATGAAACTGAATTAATAAGGATTATTCGGGAATTTCATTTATCCTTGATAGCTTTTTCTTCGGAATTCACGCAGGTTCTTTGGAACCAACTTTTTTTCATACCATCTTTTCTTTCGTATAAATACTACATAATGTATATTGGAATGTGGTGTTTATTATATTATGAAGTCTCTTAAAGTATTTTCCCTTTTTAACCTTAATCTTAGATAGTATGTTGTGTTTTTTTTTGTATTACTCGTAGTATTAATATAAAAACAAGTAGTTTCTTAGAAAAACTATGTGATTTTTCTAAATAAGAACGACTTCAATGAATATATGGGCGAAATCATTATATAATATATTTTGATAATATGAATGGAATCTAAAGCTTAACAGGTCATGCTTTATCTATTTCTTTGGATTTACTGAACATTTCGATTAATTAACTTTATCACTTTTTTCTTGTATTTGTTTTGTTTTTTGATATACGGTATTTAAGAAAATAGGTGCGTTTTCTTCATCGGGGTCTAGGTCTAGGTCTGCTTTATAACATGTAAAAGCAACAACAACATAACTCAAATATTTATCGGGGTTACCACACGACTCCATTGGACTTATTTCAAGACATAATTTCAGTCGGACTGAAAAAAAGTCTAATGGAGACTCTAAAAATTGGACATATTTTCAGTCGGACTGAAAAAAAGTCTAATGGAGACTCTAAAATTTGGGCTTTTTTGTCAGTTCGACTGAAATTATGTCTTGAAGTAAGTCCAATGGAGTCGTGTGGTTAGGCCCTGAGACCCCGATAGATTTTAGTTACGTAAAATTGCAAGAGATGATCGAGAAAGTTGAATTTTTTTCAAAGAAAATTTTTTTTTCTTACCAAGACTCAGATCGTTTTTTTTTTTCAAAATAGACCCTGACCCCGATGAAAAAAACGCACGCAATAACGTATATTGAGTAAATATGCACAGAAAAATAGTTTAGGGCTCAGAATTGAATTTTTAGAGAACTGAAGTATGTCGGCGTTCTAAACTAATTTATTCGATGTAACTAAGTTGTCTCAATCACGGCTTTGCTTGGGATATTCATAGGATTATTTTTACTCTTTGCCATCACCACAAACCCACACGAAGTGGAGAGATATACCTAAATATATAATTTTCAATTAGTTTCGTTATTAAAAGTATTTTTAATTTCAAATAAATAGTTTTAATTAGCAGAAATGAACTCTTTTCTATAAGAACCGAAAAATTATTCGCGTATGTAAGTTTTGATCCTTTTTTTTACTTCAATTGAACTTTACAATGGGAAGCGTTAAGGTGAAGTTAAGGATTAGATAAAAACATATTTTAAAAAGGTCTAAAAGAAATTATATCAGAAAATTTATGTAGAAGAATTTATATGAAAGAAAGCATTCTTCTCTATTGGTAATATATTTTTTAAGTGTTGCAGTGAATAAAGGAAACGCGGTGTTTGGGCCTAAGGATTCATATACTGTCCCATTTTTTTTATAGTTTGTATAACGATAAATAACGTGAAAATATTCGTAAACGTTTATTAGGGGATTGGTATTTGTTTTTTTGGATAATAATATTAGCCTTTAGCCTTAAATTAAAAAAATATACAAATAGAATTTAGATACCGAAAAGGCTAACAATTTAAAACATGTGGTTTTATTTATATGTTCTTAAATTAAAGAAAATTTAATAAAAGATTAACAAACATAGAAATGTTACGAAAACATTGATTGGAATTTTTTCTTTTGCCCTTTTTGATCTTCTAATACCTGAAAAATGTTCAATTAAAATTGAAATAATCGATTTATTCCAATAGAAATTTATTCACCGTAGGAATTCCGAATTCGCATTTAATTTGAAATGAATTTTAACTAAATTAATGATAAATGTTTTTAATCTTCTTATTTTCTTTTTTAATCAAGTTTTCCAATTAATGATAGAATTTTTATTTTTAATTTCTTATAACGTGTGATTCAAACCTTACTTTTTTTTCAATAGGAATTTTTTGACAGGTCACGCGTGACTAGTGTCAGTCTGATTTGTCATTTTTGTTCAGTATTGTATGGCAATTTATCATGTCAAGACTTACATCGTCGTTTGTTTGCTGAATGGGCGCTTGAACGCATCGAAGAAAATCCGGAATTTTCAAGCCAAATTTTGTTCAGTGATGAGGCTCATTTCTGGCTTAATGGCTACGTTAATATTTAAAATTGCCGTATTTGGGATGATGAGCATCCACAAGAGTTTCAAGAGCTACCATTACATTCATTGAAAACAACAGTTTGGTGTGGTTTATGGGCCGGGGCATCATCGGTCCGTATTTTTTCAAAAATTCGGCCGGCGGCCACGTTACCGTCAATGGTGAGCGCTATCGTGCAACGATAACGGACTTTTTGGTACCTGAAATTGAAGCCCGTGGTCTCGACAATATTTGGTTTCAACAAGACGAGCCATACAGCCCGTGTTACAATGGATTTATTGCAAAATCATTGCAGTGAGCAATTAATTTCACGTTTTGGCCCAGTGAATTGGCCACCAAGATTGTGCGATATCACACCTTTGGACTTTTTTCTTTGGGGCTATGTAAAGTCAAAAGTTTTTGCCGATAAACCAGTGACAATTGAAGCATTAGAAGCGAACATTACACGTGTCATTCATGAGATTCCGGTCGAAATGTTTGAGAGAGTGATCGAAAATTGGACCGCCAGACTGGCCGAGCTGAAACGTAGTGCCGGCTAACATTTGAAGGAAATTATTTTCAAACATTAATTGCCATACTATGTGCTTAAAGTTGATAATAAATATTTGATATTTGCATTCAATTCTAAGTGTTTTATTTTTATTTAAAAAAAAAAGTAAAGAATGAATCACGCTATACTATAGTATGAGTTATTAGAACCATGGAAATTTTCACATTTTAGGAGAATTTACATATGAAGGGTTTTTCATAATAGTATTTATTATGCTGGAAGATGAAATTACGATGTAAGTGGAACTTTCTCTGAAGTTCCATATGAAATAGAATATTGTGCTGCTGTTTACGAAGCAATCTATAGAAGTTCCAATTATTAATCTTTACGAATAACATTTCTTCTGAATTAAATTAATTTATATGAAATGTTATTTGTAATCATTTTGTTTCAATTATATTTCAGTTTATACTAAAAACTTTTTTCAACTCTATAATCTAAAATTCTTTTTCTTAAAATTTAGATAAACGTACACACATACCATATATGTTATAATGATTTCTTTCTAAATTCTAGAAAATCTCGATTAATGAAAAGAGTCACCTAATATTCATATATTTACATGATGGTGCTTCAATAGACTCTTATAGTGATGATGAATATATTTTTCCATTACTTCGATAAAAACATCTATAATACGCAACAGGGATGTGACATAAACATATTTGATGGGATACAACAGATAGCGAAAAAAGGATCTTTAGAGATTCTTTAAATATATATACTTGTATATATATATAGAAATAGTATTGAAGAGTTCCAATCTTTCTTAAGTATTATACTGTTCGGATATAGATAATAAGAATCTTCAATTTTCTGGAGAATTCTATCAAATAAGTGTAAAGGGATATAAATCATCAGAATATAAATAAAAACATCATCATGAAAAAGGATCTATCTGTATATCTAAAAAGATTTGACTTTGAGTAGATTCTTGAATGCAACGCGAAGTGGATATGAATGTTTAACTTTAAAATCTGCTCTTCTTGAATTTAACATAGTCTTTCAAAAAAGAAAATATGGCGTGTGGGTACACTGTACATTGGTTCTGGGAGGATATTTCTATATGGATGAATGTAAAATAAATACTTATATGACATGATTTCATCTTTGGCTTCTATGGAAAATATTTACATTGGATAAACTTCCGATTTTACATACGATGTGTAATCTATTTGTTTGAGGAAGAAAGCAACAAAAAAAATGTTATTATAGAGAACTGATGAAATGGTAGTGGATGGTGGTGATTCAATTTTAACGGGCCATAGTATGCCTTTGGATTAAGTATAATTTGATATCAAAAGGGCTTTTGAGAATGTCGATTTAGAAAGCAAAAAAAAAAAAACTCCTTTTAATATGAATTTATCATATCTGTTCGTTCATTTTCGAATATTATGTTTATTTTTTTTCTTGAATTTATAGCCTTTTAGGCATAAAGTATTACCAAAAGATTTATAACAGAAGGGTGTTTTGTGTCTATATAACATGTTAATAGGATTCTTCCTTTGATAAGAAAGGATATGATGAAAATCTTGTTTCATAATTTTTCTTTGGTTAGAGATAATATTCATTTAAAAATGGGACCAAATGGAAAAAAAATTTTGTGATATATTTCTTTGAGTGAAAAGAAATACTAAATATGCTTAATCATGTGAACGAACAAAATTTTAAAGAAGTCAAGTAATCTTATTAAGGGTTATTCTAATTTTATTTTGTTATTGTGTACATTATCGATATTGGGTAAATCGGTTTTTTTCACAATTACAAAAGACGCTGAAAATTTTTAAATAACAAAGCAAACATCTGAGATTTCTATTAGCTGTTCACAACAGTCATACCAATCTGTTAAGTCTATTACAAAACATTTATTAAAACCATAATTTTAATATTAAATACAAATTGATTATTTTATTTAATGGCCGAATTATTATTGTTCTTTCTTTTTTTTATGATTGATAGTCTGTTCTTCTCCGAGGTTGTCGCTTAAGTCTACTCTCACATAAAATCTGTCTGCTAGCGTACATTGAACATCGTTCCACTGAACGTAAACTAATATATTAAGTGTTGCCGGATGTTAAGTACTGATGCTAACAAATCTATCAAATAAATATACACATTGATATTCATTGCACGCGTGTTTTTTAAAAATTTAGTCTCATTACTTTTTATCCATATTAGTAATTTGTAATCAGGGCAGTAACTTGGTTTGCCTTCTTTCTAATTTGTAGTTTTTAAATGTGTGCCATGTGTATACGCACAAAAATAGTTCAGCTCTCCCTCCTGAACTTTTAGAACTGAAATAGATCGGCGCTCCTAATTAATATAGTCAGATGTAACTTAGTTGTCTCAACTTTAATCATAGTCAGAATAAGTAAATATTTACAAATATGATACTTGAGAAAAAAACAATTAACAACTACGTTAAAGCAAAATCATTAATTAAAAAACTATGAATATATTTTAGTTACTGCAAACTCTAAAAAATAAAAATAAAAATTATATATTACAAAATGGCAGAAAAAAATGTTTATAAAAATAAAAATCAACGATAGTTTATCCTACAGATATGACCATAGTAAAAAGCATAAAATTCAATGTACTATATGGGTGGCATAAAAATAATAACATTAGTATCAGAAGAGTAATTCAGATGGTTTTCTGATAGTATAAAATGGATGATATGGTCTTTATATAATGCACGAATAGATAAAACTTATATGAAACAAAAAAACGAAAGAATGTTCATATAAACTCACTGACTTGGAATCACCAATAAACTTAATTTGATTATCAATTTTCCAAACGAGTGACCTGTCAACATTGGAACAGTGAATTGTAATGAATCGCAAAATCTTCAGATAAAATCCTTGAAAATATTGAAATGGATTTATATATACTAGGTGAGGTGAAAAGTAACCTCCTTGGGAATGAAAAAAATTTTTTTTTTAAAATGTTTTTCTATTTTATTCATTATAGTCCCCTTTTAGCTCGATACACTTATTCCAGCGATTTTCCAACTTCTTGATCCCGTCCGAAAAGTAATTTTCCGGAAGATCTGCAAAATACTCCTCCGCGGCATCGATGATTTCCTCGCGTGAGCTGAATTTTTTATTGACGAGCCATCTTTTAAGGTTTGGGAAGAGATAATAGTCCGAGGGAGCCAAATCGGGCGCATACGGTGGATGCAACAGCAATTGGAGCCGTAAGTCATTGATTTTAGCCGTGGTTGCGATGCTCTTGTGCATTGTCTTGCAAAAACAAAATTTTTTTTCGCCTCATGTGAGGCCGTTTTGCAGCGATTTCGGCCTTCAATCGCTCCAATAATGCACAGTAATACTCGCTGTTGATGGTTTTTCCTTTTTCGAGGTAGTTCACGAAGAGTATGCCATGACAATCCTCTGTAACCGCATCGGAGGGCCTGCCGCTGCGGACTTGATCGGTAGTGGAGTTGCGGCCACCACGAAACTCTCGAAACCAATATTTGACGATGTAATCTGACGGAGCATTAGCCTCATAATATTTATCCAAGTTTTCTTTTGTTTCCTTTGCCGTTTTGCCTCTCAAAAAATAATGATTTATGAGAGAACGAAAATCGTGATGCCAAACACGTCAACAACAATCGGCTGTCAAAACAAAACTAAAGACAGTATCGCACTGAAATTTGGCATGTCTGCCTAAATATGAACGGACTTCAAGGCACCATAACCATTTTTGCAGTAGCAGAGCATTCTGGCGGTCAAGGAGGTTACTTTTCACCCTACCTAGTATATAATATACTATATATATATAGTGTTTCTTCTTTTGTGATACTACACTTCAGTAAAACTAGCATCATCAATAAACATCGAAAATAGAAGAGAATTTCATATTACATATTATCATATCAGTGTGACCTTTTCTGGGTTGGACTCTTATTTAGTATAAATAAAATTTATTTTCGAGGTAAATAATTAATTATTAAATGGTCTTATTATATTTATTCATTTGAATCGATCCCAGGAGGCTATTTTCCGAATAGACTGGACATAGTTCATTCTCTCCCTTCATATCGATATTATACGGCTTCTTCACTTCATTTCATTGCGCACAAAATTTTATAATACATAGTTTAAAAATGTCCTAGCCATACCTTATTATCATATGGTTTATGCAATGCAGAAACCTCTGACACGCATAGGTAGGTTAATTCAAATGGTTGCGTTTTTGATTTTCATGTGGGAAATAACAATTTTTGAACAATTTTTGTTATCTTTGTTATTATTATATGGTATATCCGGTACTTAGGGTACATAGATACTATTCTCAACATTTTAATATATACTTCAGTTTATAATAAATTAGAACACTAAACCCATTTTAACCAGCTTTCCTTTGCTTCACTCCAGGCTAATTAATTTTTGGTTCGGTATGTAGTTGATATCTCGTCCCATCACACTAGGTGATGAAAGCTTTGCTTTGCTGTTTGCATAATTAAGCGATATCTAAAGCCTGTTTGTAGCTTTTTTGAAATCAGTAAGATAACAGTAGTGCAAGTAGAAATGGATCTTATAGGTAACAAATTTATAGTTCAATGAATTAACTCTAAGAAAAAAAAAAACTTTGTGGTTGCCCTGATTTTTGCCTTAAAACTTCTTTCCGCCTCAGATGATTTTGTTGAAAAACAGTACCATATCGAGTAAAGGAATGGTCAAACTATATTCTAAATTTCATTAAAATCGAGCGACGCGTTTTTAAGTTATCGTGTATACGGTCGGACAAAATGGACATGTATAAATCGATATAATTTTTTATTCTCTACACATTTATACTCTTGAAACCGTTCTCCTATGATTACATCTATGTGTTACCAATTTATTAACAAAACTAAAATATCCTCTGGCAGTGTGTATCATAGAGTATAAATAACATAACATTTCTATGGATGCTTTTAAAAAGGCGGAAAATCCTTGTTTTTTCATTGCTTTCGTTCATATTACATAGTTGAATTTTTATATTCGAAAAAAACATTACTAAAGTATATTTGTTTTGTTGAAATATCAACCATTTTCACTAACAAAAAAAAAAGGAAACTCGAAACAAGTGATTTTGAACGTAGTACGTGCGTTTCAAAATTTCGTTAGGCTCCAGTAATTGGCTTCGTTAGATAAAATAACACGTTATTCGTTTTACTATTATATAATATATTCTTTCCTATCTTAACAACAACATTTTAAGTACAACAATTTTGATACAAAAGCTCTATGATATATATATATACGTACAAAGCTTTTAGAACTTTATTATATATTCGACTAAAATCTAAAAGTGGGTGGATAAAGACTGTCCTGAAAAAGGTAAACAATTTTTTCTTTACTTCTTATCTGAAATTTTATTTTTATATATTCGAGATAATGTGTAAGCAGATTCGGGTATAAAAAATTGTGTTCCAATTCAATATATAAAATGATGGTAGCTAATGATGATGACGAAAGCCACGACAATATTTTTAACTATGTATACCGAATGGTATCTGAACTGGATAAATATCTATAGCCATGGGTTTGAGCGTAGATAGAGAGTAAAGGTAGTTATGGTATATCTAAAAATTTAATTTGTTTTTACTCTTATCACTTTGGAAACAGGAAAAAGGCCATCCAACGATAGTTAAACTTTCTACACTTTATAAAGTTAATGAAGTTTCAGATTCAAATTCGTTTTAAGTGTATGTGATAAGTTAAGGGTCTGTATCAACCTCGAAAGGAAATGAAATTGATTCTTATACAATATTTATGAACTTATTAAAAGATCCAAGTTTTAAGAATATATCCTGAAAAATTAATATCAGAATCTGTAGATTTGTGGAAGTAATAGAATTTTTGTGTGAATTAAGTTCAATGGTTTGAAAGCCCATACTTCCAATTGTAGTTTTTATACTTTTACATTTTCTAAAAGTTTCTAGTTTAGAGAAAATGTTCTTAATATTTCATATCAATACATATTTGTAGAATTAAGGCCAATCTCCACACAGCCGACATGCTATTCTGACGAGAAAAATCAGAAAAGTAGAAAGAGATGGACTTTTGCAATTTACGCTAGGATTGATCGAATAAAAACATCAGGGTCTCTCCGCACACAATTTATAATATAATGGGAAAATTATGAACATTCCCTTCCATTTTATATGAAAATGTAGTACCAAATTGTGTTTTCAGACTTTATCATAAGGCTTAAATTCCTATCACATCTAAAAACAAGCTGTAATGCAAAACGACGAGACTTCTATACGTATGTTCAAATCAAGTTACCTTCCGAAAGCCTTTCTAAAAGAAAGCTATATGAATATGGAAATTCAGAGCGAATGTGGTCCTTAGTTAATCACAACATTTGTTGTGATATACAGACAGACAGACATTGGATAAAAATGATTGCAAACCATTTAGAATCTTATAAAACGTGGAGATTTGCAAAACAAATTTTTTTATTTTTTATATACTTCGTATAGAAGTTAAAAATTTAACTTGCGTAAACCATAAAAATCAATTCGTCATAGAAAAACTTGCTATAAGAAAATTTGGTAGTGTGCAACGATATCGTGTATGATTATTGTGTGAGTATGCAAATGCAGATGAAAACCCATAAATCAGATGAACAAGTTTATCTGCGTTTGAGGGGAATCATCTGGCAGATGAAGAATCAGATGGGGAAATTTCAACTGCAGAAGACGACAAAATTCGTAGGAAGATTGTTTCTCGCTTTCTGCTTAACTAAATTTTGCATAAGTGCATCCCATACTTTTATCAGAATAAGATGTCGGCTGTGTGGAGATTGGCCTTTAAGGAATGGAATTCTGGGCGAAGTAAATCCGAGAACCATTTCGTAACTTCTAATATATTTTTCTCAAAATATTGTTTAAAAAATTGGTGGACATCATATTTTGACATCCGCTCGATGGATCATTTCCAAATGTTATCGAAATAAGATGAGAGGAATTACGATATTTAATCCATCTTTATTTTTGAATAATAACGAAAAATGATGACTTTGGAAATGGAGATTTCTTTGGTTTAAGTCGTCACCAATTTGTAAAAAACATCGATTTTAAAAATCGACAGTCGTCACTTTTATTGACTTAAAAAACTCCCTTTTATTTTCACTTTAGATAAATCGTTTAGAGAGTATCCACCGTTCAGCGAGTCTCGAAAAATCTTGTCACCACATCCATATCTTTTTTTGTTTAGTAAGAAGAAAATCGGTTTAATTTTCATCAATATTTTCTTAGAAGAATCAATCTCAATTTACACCTTTTTTTCGGCAGTCTATGTACCTAGCCTAGTCGCTTAAGTCGAATGATTTGCATTTTTTAAAAACGTTCTTGAAATATACTTGTGTTTACTAAACAACTATGTACTAATAACAGCCCAATTGACAAGTCCCCGGCCTGAGACATAGATGGCGGTACTAGAATTAAATCCATATGATTTTTAGTTAGCCCTAACCTTCAAAAGACGCGTGTATAAATTTGACAGCTGTCGGATCATTAGTTTGTGAATTATAGCATTTTGAGTGAAGCAACTTTTGTTATTGTGAAGAAAATGGATATAAAGGAATTTCGCGTGTTGATAAAATATTGCTTTTTCAAGGGAAAAAATACAGTTGAAGCAAAAGCTTGGCTTGATGACGATTTTCCGGACACTGCCCCAGGAAAATCAACCATCAAGGATTGGTATGCTAAGTTTAGACGTGGTGAAATGAGCACCGAAGACGGTGAACGCAGTGGACGCCCAAAAGAGGTTGTTACCGACGAAAACATTAAAAAAATCCACAAAATGATTTTGAATGACCGTAAATTGAAATTGAGTGAAGTAGCAGGCACTCTAGAGATATCAACTGAACGTGTACATCATATCATTCACGAATATTTGGGTATGAGAAAGCTCTGTGCAAAGTGGGTGCCGCGCGAGCTCACTTTTGACCAAAAACAACGACGAGTTGATGATTCGGAGCAGTGTTTGGAGATGATCAAGCGTAATAAACCCGAGTTTTTGCGTCGATATGTGACAATGGATGAAACATGGCTCCATCATTTCACTCCGGAGTCCAATCGACAGTCATCCGAGTGGACTGCACACGATGAACCCGCTCCAAAGCGTGGAAAAACGCAACAGTCGGCTGGCAAGGTTATGGCATCTGTATTTTGGGATGCGCATGGGAATAATTTTCATTGACTACCTTGAAAAAGGGAGGACCATCAACAGCGACTATTACATAGCGTTATTGGACCGTTTGAAGGACGAAATCACCGAAAAACGACCGCATTTGAAGAAAAAGAAAGTGCTGCTTCACCAAGACAATGCACCGTGTCACAAGTCAGTGAAAACGATGGCAAAAATCCATGAATTGGGCTTCGAATTGCTTCCGCATCCACCGCATTCTCCAGATCCGGCCCCCAGCGACTATTTCCTGTTCTCAGATCTCAAAAGAATGCTTGCTGGGAAGAAATTTTCGTCGAATGAAGAGGTGCTCGCCGAAACTGAGGCCTATTTTGAAGCAAAGGACAAATCGTACTACAAAAATGGTATCGAAAAGTTGGAGGGTCGCTATAATCAGTGTATCACCCTTGAAGGGAATTATGTTGAATAAAAAAAACGAATTTTGCCAAAAAAATTTGTTTTACTATGGTAGGCCGGGGACTTTTCAATTGACCTGTTATACGTAGTAATGATATACTTAGCAAAGCTTGATTCTGACTTTAATTACAGAAAGGTTAATGCAATTTAAAGATTCAAAAATCTTAGATGAAATCTGTTTAAATTCCTTTCTAGATTATTTTGTAATAATTAATTTTGTATAATTTGAATTCGGATATGTTAAAATATTTTCCATATAATAATGTTTTGTGGTATTCGAAAATGGTTATAGTTTACCTTTTCCATTCCAGATATCATCATCTATGATATTTACCAGTTAAATTATTTGGGGTGGAATTAATAGTATGGATCATTAAAAAGACCCCAATAATTCTTAGCATTCTTAATTATTTTTCTCTTGAAATAGCAGTATAAGATGCATTATAATATATGAAACATCTTATACCAGTATAAGTGTCAAAGACATCTCATTTACACATATCAGGATTTCAACCAAACTACAGAATGCGGTAGACAACTGGAGTGATAAAAGAAGATTTCTTGAAGAGTTGGTTTGACTTATAAGGATTTGCAAACTTGGAATTTATAGATCCCACAAAAATGTTGCATTGTGTAGTTGATAAGAGTTAGGTGTACAAGATTAGAGAATTATTTATGCAAAATAACACATCACTTACTCTGTAAACCAAATTCGGCTGGATTCCCAATAAACCCAGTTAGATTGAGTAGCTAGACAGTAGCTGCTAGGAAATCTTTTGTCTATGTTTCTAGTTTCACATCTAAAGAGATGATTTAGTGCCAGTGTAGGGTAGGTAGCCAACTTCTAGTGAAAATAACCAGATATTGGTTTTTTATTTAGAGTCTAGAAATACAGTGATTTCTAGTATTGTTATTACTTACTAATTTGAATAAAACTTCGGATTCTAGCCAATTTTGGCTTAGAGATTGAAAAGTCCAGAAATTTGAAGTTTTTTGAATCAGTACGTTTCCATATTGCATCCTGTAATTTGGATATATTTCAGATTAAGTACACTCTATCTATTTATTTACATATATTATATTTAGAAAATTTTAAATTTAAATATTGTGAATAGACAAGTTTAAAATGACAAGGATTAGGACAAGGATAAACTATTTTAGAATTATTGTTTACTTTTATATGTACGTTCTTTGAATAATGTATTATCCATGACACAATTTATTTTGTGCTACTAATCATTGGACATATTGTATAGATAGTATAGTGTATAAACTCGGTAGAGGATATAGTTAAAATGGATATCTATGTTCTTGAATATCACGTTCGCATCCGACATACTATATATATGTTTGGTCATATGCTAGTAACTACAAGATTAGAGAGTTAATTGTATGAAAAGTAATCTGAAAGATTATCAAATGGAATCTGTTTGTAATTTCAATAAACTTACTTAATGGACTTACGTATAGTATTTACATTTAATAATTATTTTTATTTGAAAATCAAGTGTTTATAAAATATTATTTTCCATATTACAAAAAGATAAGTTCGAATTCGCAACGTTTTAACCTAAACTTTTGTGTATTCGACGTACACAGATGGTATCCGGAAGTTGCTTGGGTCGGGTATTAAGTATCTGAGGTAGGTTGTCGATGGCTGGGAGGAGCCATTGGGAGATTGTTGGGATCAGTGGGGATTCGAGGATGTGAGGCTGGTTTGAGCGCATGGAATCCGTGGGCTATGCCCGTTAGTGAGATTTGATAAAAAATTGTACAAAATTGTCTACATATTCATTATTGGTTTGGTAGTTATTTTCAAATCCCTATGAAGTCAGCCAATAACGATGATGAGAATGAAATTCTTATTCTTGGTTTATATTTCATTTTCTTTAAAACTAAGTTCCTTGTCTCAAGTGATGAATTGCTAAAAGAAACCTAATAAATATGTTGAAATTACTTAAAGCTAAAACTAAGTCTGTATTTTAAAAGCAATCTCCGGCAAAACGAATCCATCTTCATTTTCCATTTGTGTCTCAATATTATTACGAAAAAGGGAATTATTTCACCTTAAAAATTTTACTACATATTTCATGAGTTATTGAGTAATAATTTTTAATTAAATACCAATTAATTATTAATAATAATAAAGTTCATTCTTCTGCATCATCGTATTTTCTGTTAAAGTATTGTATTTTTCTTCCTTTTTATGTCAGTTTGTCATATGTTTTTGCTTAATTGAAAATCTTGATAAGTACCAAATGATTTCATTTCCTAACAGTTGCCATCTTGTTCATTAATGTTGTCTATGGAACTGTTAAGATACTCTACCGGCTGGTGTTTTTATTTTATTTGCGACAGAATGTTCTTTTAATTTATGGACTCTGAAGGATGTATTTTTTCTTCCTTTCATGCAAAAAAAAAAACTGTTTAAATATACACGTACATAATATAAACTTAGTCATCTAAGTATTCCATAGAGAACATAATGCTTTCTACATAGTATAATTTTCTTATTATAATCTTCTCTTTTAATATTGTTAACAAACCGATGATGACAACAACAATAACAAAATTTCCTTGAATTTCTTCTTTCATTATCCTTTCTATCGGTTCATGTTCTGTTTGAGTACAGATACAACAATAAAAGTTCTAGATATTATGTACTTCATACTTTCATCATCCAATTTCAGAATAATGAATAATCACGTGCTTATCTTAAACAAAAGCTTAAATAATGGTTGATGACGAAAACAGCAACAAAAAATTAACGCCGGAACTTTCATTAGAATATATATTTTCATATAATAAATGTTTTGAAGAAACGACATAAATATATTGAAATGCAGATAAGATGATAAAAAGGAAATTTTTTTTTATGATAGAATTTTAAGATCCTTAAATGACAATGCGGAATTTCGGATGATCTCTTCTTTTTTGTTTCTTGCCATATAATGGGAATAAAGCTTTGTGCTAGTAAAAAAAAACGAAACTTTTCAAGGCTTTCAGATAATTTTTGTCCATTTGTTAGTGTCTGTCAGAATATTGCGGATCCGATAATAAACTATCGAAGTTTATTAATTAGATTTGAACGAAATTGGTTAGATATAGTAGAGGCAGACATAGGGTATTCATACCTTAGTATCGATACTACAGTATAGCCTTGTACGATGGTATAAAAAGGGGTTGGCACACATCAAACATAGTATTTGTCTGACATTTGAAATTCTGCCATTTCAGCGAGAATATGGGAATTTCTTTTCGCTCCTCTTAAATCCTCTATATGATTCCTACAAATAACTATAAATTTTGAGATTTCATCCACCGACAAAATTTTGCGTTTTTTCTTTACTTTTTCCATTTTTTTAAAATAAAATTTTCAAAAAAAAAAATGTAAACATGTGTCAATTGCTCAGTTTTCCTACAAAATTCCATTCGCTATTCCCCGCTTCAATAAAAAGGCACGACAATCACTAAAGAATAGATTACAGTGGCCGAAAAAATTAAGTCAAAAAGGGATTATCACGTACTTTTTCGAATTTAAATACCAGATTTATGCTACGTAGTTGAAATGGTATTCGGCTAGTATTCGACGACACACATATGGTATACGACGTGGTATCCTTAAACTATGGTATGAATACCCTATGTGTGCGTCTGGTATTATGAGGTTTGAAAGAAAAAGTGAGAGCAAATGAAACAGGAGATTTCTAATATACTAAAGTTAAATAGATCATTTAAACATATTATCCTGTGATATTATCTTGTATAGTGTATCCCTATGATAGTGTATTTTTTATAGACTTGGACTTAGTGAAAGTTATTAAATATAAACTCTATTGTTATACAGACGTTATATCTTCTTCAATATCGTTAAAATTGCACTAAACTTTAATGGCAGAAAAAATATTTTATTTGAATAAAAAAGTATACTAAAAAATATAATGAAATTTTTCATGAAAGCCAAGAACAGACGGTTAGAGAATTAGAAGAAGAAATTTCCATTTAAAAAGAAAAACATTGAACTAACCAAATTAGTGGAATAGATTAATATGTTGAAAACTTTTTTTTTAGGTGTATAATAAAGTTCTAGACTTTAAAATTCATGAATTTGAAAATAACACAATAAGTGCGCTTTTTTCATCGGGGTCTAGGTCTAGGTCTACTTTATAACCATGTAAAAGCAACAACAACATAACCCAAATATTTATCAGGGTCAGGGCCTGAGACCCTGAATTGAATTGAATTTTCTTCAAAGAAAATTTTTCTTCCCGAGACCCAGATCGTTTTTTTCAAAACAGACCCAGACCCCGATGAAAAAACCGCACGAAATATTTAAAAAGAATTGATTTTGTCGCCAATTTGACAGTTCATAACTGTGCTTTAAATTTTGTGGGATTGAAACTTTTCCCATTTGGGGCTTATTTTTCAGATTATCATTTAAGGCCAATCTCCACACAGCCGACATCCTATTCTGACGAGAAAAATCAGAAAACTAGAAAGAGATGAACTTTTGCAATTTTCGCTAGGATTAATCGAATAGAAACATCTGAGTCTCCCCACAACATTTAGAAAAATTGGTAGTGTGCGACGATATCGTGTATGGTTATTGTGAGTGTATGCAAACGCAGATGAAGCTCCATTAAATCAGATGAACATGTTCTTCTGCGTTTGAGGGGAATCATCTGCCCGATGAAGAATCAGATGGGGAAATGAGAAGTGCAGAAGACGACAAAATTAGTAGGATGATTGTTTCTCCCTTTTTGTTCAACCAAATTTTGCATAAGTGCATCCTATACTTTTATCAGAATAGGATGTCGGCTGTGTGGAGATTGGCCTTTATTCTAATCAATGCAGGGACAAAAAAAGAGGAGGCCGGAAAATGGCACCATAACTATTTGGCCTGAAAACGGTCAAGTTTCTATTGCAATGGAGATATATAACTGTCAGAAGGTCATAGATAATAACATTAAATAATTTAGAGATTAGATTTGTTTTAATTAAGTTTTAAATAAACTTAAATTTCACCACAAAAAACCTAATATATTATGAAATATTGCATCGGAAAAATACCATCCAATAATATACAAATAATATTATGACTGAATTTTCGTTGATGATATAACATCTCCATCACTATTTAATACCACCCGCAAAATATTCTGTATTCCAAATTGAATTTATCAAACTAAGCGACAAAAGCTAACAAGTTGAGATCAACACAAAAAAAAAAAAGGTTATGCTCCTGGCAGGTATTCAAATTTCAGAACACGTTTAGGTGTTCGGCATTTTGTGCGTAAAACCGCTCAATATGTGTTTTGGTTTATTGATGATGGGAAAAAGAATTTCCCATAGAATATTATAATGTTGAACATTATCAACAATATTCTTCAGACCATATTCAAAAAATTAGAGATAATTCTCATCCCTATTGCTTTTCCGGATTTTCCATGAGAAGGTAACCAAAATGTTCGTGTATAGTATAAGTATAGATAATTTTATGTTATCATCATGTGGTGCACGTACATTAACAGCATGACATATCAATCGGTACGTGCCTTAATCAATTCATCATAAATATGGTGCATATTTATTTTGATGTTGTTTTCGTTTTCGCATTTTATTTTGATTAGATTTTAAATTGAAATTTAAAGCTTGTGGCTTTCTAAATGTGATTCTCTGTCAATTATTGTAAACGATTTAGGAATTCTTTAAAATCATTTTAATAAACTATAAATGCTCAAATGAATCCTTATTTTTCTTGGGTTATAGCAAAATTACTGAATTGACATACAAGTACATATGTATTAACTTTTTTTTTATATCGAAACTACAAATTTAAGTACATTAAATCTTAATTCTGTGAAAAATCCTATTTCCTATTTCAACTTAATAAAATAGCTTGACCGTTATTTCATATTTTAAACTACATCGAAAAACTTAGTGGACAGGCTTATTGTTTCCTACACTATCCTAGAATCGATTTTACTGAAATTTTGTATAGTATTGTCATAGATTATAATAAAGATTTCCAACGACTGTGCATTCAAATGATTCTTTTTGTACAGTGATATCCCGGTACAATATAGATTCATCTCTTTCTTTCACATTAAACTTCTTTTCATCCATTCTTCTTTAAGTTCACCTACAACAACAATACTGAACATCACGCTGCTCATTTGGCTTGGACATCTAGGTATAATAATCTATGGTATTGTCTATTTATGTAGGCAACTTATGATATTAAATGTGAAAAAAGAAAGAAAAAGGCATAAATATTGCAACCCAATTAGCATTTATGGTACTTGCACGATTCTACCTACAACTGGAGATTCTTGTAATATAACCGAGCAGTAAGACTGCTAAAATTTAAGATTTTCCTTCTTGACTCATTAACTTTATTCCTTGTGAATAAACGCCAATTTAACCAATAACACTTGATATAAGTTATCCAACTTTAAAGTTGTATAACTTAAAATTGCATACTTCTGTGTCGCTTAGCTTGGTAATTAGTGCATTATCTTTAGAATCAATAAATAACTTGAGTTTAGATTTAGACGAATATATTATCTTCTTGGTTACAAAGATACATTTTTGTTAGAAATTTTTAATCTTGAAGTTGTTTAAAATAAAACAAGGCTACACAGTTTCTAAAATCAAGAGCATTGTCGACATCTGTTGCCTAGTAGTACGGCACAACTTAAACAAAACATTCGACGTATAAAAATCTTAACTACTTTAATGTGACTTTATAGTATAACAGGCGTCGGTTAGCCCTATATATGAATATGTGCGCTTAAGTACGAGTAGGTTTTCAAATCATGGGGTTTCTGCTTTTATTTCACCAGCGTTGTCAAAAGTTTATTAATATAATAAAAAAAAAATGAGCTGTACTAATAATCGATTCTCATCGATAATAACAATGTAGTGAATACAAATGTGTTATCACTCTATATAACAATTGGGGATTTCATTGAAAATGTTCCTTGATCCACAATCCATGTAAAACTATAGACGCAAGTTGTGTGAAGTGGTATAGGAAACGGGCTTGATTTGAATTGACATATGTATTACATATTTACTGTGTATTTAGTATAAGGATATAATTTGTTTATTTGCATTCAAAAATGTATTATATCCCAAAATCTTTTATGATCTATTCCCTACTTCTCCATAATACCATTGATATATATTATTTACGTAAACTCTTATGTACGTACATATGAACTGTTGCCTAGAAATGTCGAAAATGTCTGACGTATATTTTTAACTACTCATAAATATGCTGATAACTTTTCTACTTATAAAGTAGTTTTATATACAATTCTTGAAACATTTTAAATCGTGTAAATGAAATTAATTTGAATCATAAAAATATTAAATATATTTTGTTAATGGCTATTTTTCAATTTAATTTCACTTAGTTTTATTTCACATACGACACTAAATTCTGA
This sequence comes from Xylophagus ater, assembly GCA_963422695.1. Taxonomy (NCBI): domain Eukaryota; kingdom Metazoa; phylum Arthropoda; class Insecta; order Diptera; family Xylophagidae; genus Xylophagus; species Xylophagus ater. The sequence goes on from OY730481.1 coordinate 17,641,371, forward strand.
GAATTCAAAGATAAGTAATTGTTTTAAATCCATAAACCATAAAGTACATGTCTGGGAGTTTTCACCATGGGAGAATTTCTCACCAATTCTGAACGTAGTAAGTAAATTAAATTAGTTTGTTGATATGATTTTTGTTTAATTCAATGCTATTATTAGTTGCCCGTGAATTTCTCCTTCGATTGATTAAGGAAGCCTCCATTAAACCATATGAAGATTCTTTGCCTGTAAGTGAAACAGAATTACCGCCATGGTTCGATGAGAAGAAGTATAAAAGGTAAAAAGAAGATGCTAAATTTCAATAAGAAATTATTCTAAATAATTTAATATTTTGTTTAATACAGAGGTCAAAAATATTTCTTTGATAATCAACTTGGAATGTTATTAGCACAAATATCTGGTTTATTCTGTCTTCTGGCCGAATCTAAAGGTATACTATTTTTAAATGGAACTGGTCGATCAAGTACACCAGAAGCAGCTGGAAAGCGTTTTATTTCGACGGCTGTGAATATATTATCATGGTATAAACATTTACTAAAACCAGGATCAAAGTAATATCTTTAAAAATAGTTAATACTAAAATTATTAGAAAATAATAAATATATTAAATAGGGGCTGGACATCTTTAAAAAAGGTTAGGAAAATGCATTATTATGCTTCAATTTCATTGAGCAAGAAAAATATTGGTTTCATAACACAATTGGAATTATCTTTGGCTACTTTTGGATTTATGGGTCTTGCTGTTGTTCGTCCGAAATATTTTGGTATTAAATATGACAATCGAGAAGATTTGGAAGGATTTGTTCATTTGTGGGCAACCATTTCATATATGTTGGGAGTTAAAGACAAATATAATTGTTGCCTATTAGAATTGGATGCGTTCAAAGTGTTTTGCCAAATGTTGACACGTTATTTATTCATGCCCCTGATACAAGTTGAAACCGATGAATATAAACAAATTGTTACTACTACTTTATCTCGAATGAATAGTTCTATGAAAATTTTCGATTATAAAAGTCAATTGTTTATTACAAAATCTGTTTTAGGAGTACCTGGCTATCAATGTGAAGATAATATCGAAGAGATATTACCTTGCAGAGATATTTTAACCGATGATGATATTGCAGAAATAAAAAGTATTAAGTTAGAAACTTATGACTTCTATCATCATCTATCAAAAAAGATTTTATTATATGATTTCGATGGGAATGAAGAAAATTTTATGGAAAATGAAAATCTTTCCGACGAATGCATTACAATACAAAATTTCTTACAAGCTAAAACTAATAAACAAGTTCGAATTAAAGTTATTCGAAATGAAATCGAATTCCGAAATAATTTAAATGATTTCAACTACCATAAGTTAGCTCCGTATCAAAAAAGAATTATTAAAATTATTAATTATGGAAAAATTATTTATAAGTTTAAATTGGGAAAATTCATTATTGATATGCTTTTATATGTTTCGTTTTTTTTGTTTGAGAAAACTACATGAAAATTAAGATTTCATAATATTAAAATTAGAAAAAACTGAATTTACAAAAATGTTCAATTTTCTAATCTCTATGATGTTAGATCTAAAAGCTCGAATTTCCAGTTTTCGTTAAATAGATTTAAGATCGTAAAAATAAATGCGTTGAATTTGAATTGTTAGTTTTATTTTTGTGTCATTTCTTGAAATCTATTTTTGGAATTTGAAATTAAGATCATTTTGAGTTGAGTTGAAGAGTTCATATAAATGTTAACAACGAATCAAAGCTGAGAACTGCACAAGATTGACTTAGGCCGTTTGGTTTAAAGCGCAAATAAATTGTACAGAACTTGTTACCAGTTGTGCATTGTACTTTGGGTTACAAACTATCATGTTATTGGGCATGACATTCCAAATTAAAAATGCGCAGAACTTTAATATTAACATGAATATTAACTTTTTACTAAATTTATTTTTGTATTTTAAGTAGGGATGCAAAACGTTATTCGTAACGTAACGTTTTAAACAAATGAATGAGACGGTATTTATCATAATTAATTTTCTTTATATTAATTTTTTTTCATTACACAATGCTTTTTTTTTATGTACAACAAATTGTGTCTAGTAGATGCAAAGCGAGTCTCTTACTTCATTTATATGGCGATTTCAGAATTGACTTGAGTTCGACTTGAAATTCAACCCGAGTTTTTTATCTTTACCAGATTGAAAGATTGACTTGAAATCAACTTCAAATCAACGCCAATTTCATAGACGCTGCTAAACAAATTTTTCTTTTCTAGGTTATGTTTCCCCTCTTTTCATTCTCTATTTTAAATTTCCAATTCGGTTTGAAGTCGATCTGGGTTTAGATGCAAATTTCAAGTCGATCAGAAAAATGTTTGTGATCGGATTGACTTAAGTCGATTTGAAGTCGATCTGGGTATACATGCATGATATTCGGATTGAACTCGACTTCAATCCGACCATGTAAACGAAGTATCTGATTCAGAGATAATGCAAATAAAGTTTCATTGGCAACTCATCCGAGTAACCTGTCATTTTGCATCATGATATACTAGGCTAGAATCCGGAAGTCAGTATTTTATTAGTTTCATAAATGAATATAAAGTGTGTTTAATATATTGTAATTAACTTTTTTAATTTGGACTCGTTTTTGCACTCACATCTTTGAATAAATTCCTTTTGATAATAATAAAATTATCTTCTTTTCTGTTGTAGCAAATACTCCATTTGCAGGAATACACTCGTATAAATTTGCCTATAATAAGAAGAAACATTTCAATTAATTGTACACTCTCGATAATCAGTATAAAATAATAATTATATTGTTATATATTATTATCTAACGAAATGTGTAACCTTTTGATTTTTTTTTCGTTTTGCATCCCTGTATTTTTCATTGTTTTTGTTAAAACATTGTTTTAGTGAAACAACTTTCATTAGCTTTGGAGCAAGTCATTTATATATTGCAATATTATGGCAGTGATTATTCGCATACGAATTTGAGGAAATCCAGAACTCAGAACTCAAGCTCGTAATTTATTTCTATCAAAAGATTGTTCTGCAAAATGGTTAATTCGGTTATAGAAAATGAAACAGGTGAGCATTGAAAAAAAGCTGTTAAAATTAATAAAAATGTGAAATAAAATAAATGATTTATATGTGAAAAAAATAAATAAATAAGAAAATTAAATTAATTTGAATATTTTAGTTGTTCGGGAATTTTTTCGTCGATTAATTATGGAAGGAACCAAAAAACCATGTCAAAATTCTTTGCCCGCTAATGAAACGGAATTACCAAAATGGTTCGATGAGAAAAAGTATAAACGGTAGAATAGAACAGGAATTTTCCACTTAATATTTAAGTTATTAAATATACTTTTAAAATCTCTTTTGTATATTTTTAACATTAGAGGACAGGAATATGTACGTGATAATCATCTGGGTATTTTTAATTCGCAATTAGCTGGTTTAATTTGTCTTCTATCCGAGTTGAAAGGTTTGAAAGTTCTTATGTCAACTGGTCGTTCAAGTACACCTGAAACAGCCAAGAATCGTTATTATGCAACAATTGTGCATTTATCGCATTGGCATGATACAATTTTATTACCAGGTTCAGCGTAAATACTGTAGTCAGTTAACAATATGTTTAATGTTTAAATTCAATAACTTTTTCTTAGGTCATGGGAGTCGATAAGAAAAGTTAGACGAATGCATTATTCGGCTTCAATTTCAGCCAACAAAAAGAATCTCGGTTTTATAACTCAAGCGGAATTGGTCATCACTACTTTTGGATTCATGGGATTTGCTCTTGTTCGTCCGAAATATTTTGGGCTGAAGTGTGATAATCGAGAAGATTTAGAAGGATTTGTTCATTTATGGGCAACCTTGTCCTATATGCTGGGAATTGAAGATAAATATAACTGTTGCTTATTAGAATTGGATGCCGTCAAAAAGACTTATCAAGCATTAATTCGGTATATGTTTATGCCTCTGATACAAGTTCAAACTGCTGATTTTAAGCATATGGTTACAGCTATCTTTGATGGCTTGCATACAATCTTCACTCCTCTCGAGTTTGAAAGCCAAATATTTTTGGTTAAATCTGCTTTAGGAGTACCTGGTTATCAATACGGACACGATGTGGAGGAGATAATACCTTGTGAGGATCTTTTAACATATGAAGATATATTGGAAATGCGTACGTTGTCTTTAAATAATTATGATTCACTTAATCATTTATCAACTAAAATCTTAGTATATGAATTCGGTGAGAATGAAGAAAATTTTAATGAAAATGAAAATCTTTCTGAAGAATTGTTGTTATTAAAAAAGTTCATACAAAATGAAACTGATAGAAAAGTTCGAATTCAAGTTATTCGAAATGAAACTGAATTTCGAAATAATTTAAATGATTCGAAATTTTATGAGTTAAAACCGCATCAAAAAAGAGTTATTAAAATGTTTGCTTATATGAAAACTATTTATAAATTTAAATTGGGAAAATTCATTATTAATATGTTCGTGTCATTTAGTTTGTATTATTTCAAATGTATGGTAAAAAAAGAAATGTGAAAGATTAAAATTTGATTTCTTTATATTTGGCATAAAGTTTTGTATTTATTGTCTTCACTTTCGAAAAGATTTTCTTTTGCTATTTTTTATTAATTCCAGAATATTTGCAATTCCTGACGATGAACCTATATTTTTCTAATACTTATAAAGTTACCATGTAGGTATATTATCTACTTTCTTGATGAACTAATTGTAACTAATTGCAAGTTTCGAAACCTTAAAAAACGAAATATTCTTATTAAATAGTACCATCTTATGATCATAGTACAGTACCCATCGTTCTACACGCTTTTTAAATTTGGTAGTTGAAAGTACTCAGTTTTTACTGTATTAACAATAAATTTTCAGCGCTTATAACGGTCAAATCGGTACAGAGTTGTTAGCCCAATTTCCATGCAAATTTTCGCAAGCCATGTAAAATTGTATCGTAACCTGTGATTTTTTAGGCGTTTGGTTTTTCAATGTTGCCTTATTGACATTTCGCCCGTGATTCGTGACATCTATCAAAGTCAAACATGCTCAGATAGCATTGCCATTTCATCATGGAAAGACTTACACCCTTATATCGTTTCCAAATTGTAGAGTTTTGACCTTAATTATGATTCGCTGTTTTATCGCAGAATTTTGTTTAGCGATGATGCCCATTTCTGGCTAAATGAATGCTTCAATAGGCAAAAATGCTGTATTTGAGCAGATGAACAAGCCGAAGAGTATTAAGAGCTCCCGTTACATCCAGAGAAATGTACGGTTTGGTGTGGTTTATGGGCTGGTGCAATCATACGTCCATATTTGTTTAAAAATCAGAATGGCCGTCAATGGCGCCCGTTATCGTGCCATTATAATAGACCATTTGCTGCGTCAAATTGAAGCTTGTGATCTCCAGGATATTTGATACCAACAAGACGGCGCTACATGCCACACAGCCCGTGAAACCATGGCTTTATTGCGAGAATGATTCGGTGAGTTAATTTCGCGCTTAGGACCGATTAATTGGCCGCCTAGATCGTGTGATATCACACCTCTAGACTTTCTCCTTTGGGGCTGTGTATAGTCCAAAGTCTACATGGATAAAGCGGGTACAATTGAGGAATTGGAAGTCAACATTACACGTGTTATTAGCCAAATACCAGCCGAAATGCTCGAAAAAGTGCTTAAAAATTGAACTTCTCGAATGGACCACTTAAAACGTAGTCGTGGTCAACATTTACATGAAATAATTTTTAAAAAGTAAATGGCAAAAATTGATTTATCGATTTAAATAAAAATTTCACATACTTTTTACATTTTTCTGTGTTTTTTTAAATTTAAAAACCAAACCACTAAAAAATGAGGAAATATTGAATCTTTTGCCATTTTTCTGGTGAAACCATTATGCCATTACTGTAGAATTTCTGGGATTTTTGGGCGAAAAACTGAACCAAGTGATTTTCACAGGCCTCTTTTGAAATCATTTTTACACCATTACAGGAATTCTGCAGAGACCGAAACAAATGGTAGTCGGATGGAGCAAGGTCCGCACTATATGTTGGATGCATCAAAACTTCCCAGCCAAGCTCTCTCAATTCTTGCCTAGTCATTAAAGATGTGTGTAGTCATGATGGTAGGTGTCGCCTTTCCTATTGATCGATAGTGGCCGCTTTACCTCACTTGCATGCTTTAATCGCATTAGTTGTTGACAGTAGAGAGGGGAATCACTTTTCTGGCCAGGTTGGAGCAGTTCATGATGCACGACTCCCTTCCAATCCCACCAAACACAAAACATTTCCTTAAGTGGGTTAGTCCTGGCTTTACCACCGTTTGTGCAGCTTCATTCTCCTTGGACCACGATCTTTTTCACACATTATAGTCGTATGTGATCCACTTTTCATTACCTATTATCAATCTTTTCAAAAATCGATCGATTTCGTTTCGTTTCAACAGCGATTCGCAGATGGAAATTCAGTTCATTAAATTTTTCACTGTTAATTCATGTGGAACCCAAATATCGAGCTTCTTTTTGGATCCGGCCTTACGCAAATGGTTCAAAACTGTTTATTGATCATTCTTTAGGTCCTCAGCAATGTCCTAAAATGAGATTTGTCGGTCTTCCTCAATTTTTTGGATAATTTCATCCACTTTTACAATGATTGGCCTACCAGAGTGCGGCGCATTTTAAACATCGAAATTTCCAGAGCGGAAACGAGCAAACCACTTGCTGCTGATTTTGATAGAGCATGTTCTCCATAAACACTACAAAATTTTTCAAAAACCTGCGAAGCTCTATCGCCTTGGTCGAAGTGATATTGTAAAATACAGCGGATTTTTCAGAATTTTGGCTCATTTTCAAAACCCAATTACCGCCATTACTTCTGACTGATTTTCATAATTTTTTTTTTTTAAATATTCTATGAAATGTTGCCTTTCAATCGCGCTATAACATAATATGATAAGGTTAGAACTACTAAAGTTACATTGCTGATGAATTCATTACAAATAATATATTATAACAAAACTGTTAATATTCATTTTTATGGAAAATCTGTAATAAAAATATATAATAATTCACTTTTTTTGTAATAAAAAACTTAAAAATTTAAACACTGAATTTAACCTTATAACTTTTTTCACTTGCCAAATCGATTAACTCCACCGACGATTATTTTTTGGCTATTCTTTCTTATTAATTTTATATATCTAGCGGCCCGTCCCGGCTTCGCACGGGTGGACATTTATTTTTTAAACATTAGAAGGGTCTTTGTGCATGAAGCTAGACTACAGAGAATATTAGACGCGAGAGACATGAATGTGAGGATCATTGGATACAGATGTATGCGGAACAAATCTTTCATCTTTATAATATTTCTATAGATTATATTATTTAAGTTTTAGTAGGGATCCCTAATTTTTTCTAGTAATAAATATAGCCTATGTTACTCAGGGATAATGTAGCATTCTAATGGTGAAAGAATTTTTGAAATCGGTCCAGTAGTTTTTGAGTTTATTGGTTACAAACATCCATACAAAAATACAAACCTTTCCTCTTTATAATATTAGGTTAGATTAGATGAAAGCTACATCTTTGTATCTGCATTCTACAATATTTATTTGAATTTATATTATCAAGGGAATTTTAAAAAACAATGTATATTATTTCATCGAATTTCTCAACTTTTTGTTTATGGAGTTAATCGATTTGTGCATTGAACGGCTCATATGATAATGATTTTGGGAGAGGATTAAAAGATGCCCAACAGATACAAAATGAAATGATACACAGAATTAATTTTTCCTTTTTAGGAATATAAATTATTTAGTTTCGGGAAAATTCTAAAGATTTATAAAATACACTTTAAAAATAAAATTTTAATTGAAATAAAAAAGTAAGTCATGAATCCCATTTTAAGTAGGCCTTTGATAAATTTTGAAGCAACACAATCAAAAGAATTTTCTCTAGACTTTAGATATATATATTTTGTTTTTTGTAAAAAGAAACAAAAAAAAACAGATTTTATTGTTTTTGTTTAAATATTTTATTTAATATCGTATCTAATTAAATTACAAGAAAATATAATGGAATCGAGTGAAATAAATATTCCAACACGTAGCTCAACTTCTGATTTATCTGATGTACCATTAAATGCATTAATTGATATTGTCGAAGCATGTGGTGATGATATTCAAAATTTACAATCACCGGTAAATCATAATAAAATGAAAATACCGAAGGAAACAAATAGTTTACCAAAGATTTTCCGACGTAAAAAAATTGAACTTCTCGAGACTGAAGAGCGTGGTATCGAATTAAAGGGTGAAAACGACCAGAAATCACCTTCTGGATCAATTCGCCGACGTTTCCATGATAGATTACCACAATTAAAATCAAGTAAATAATATTTATTTTTTTTAACTAAATGATTTATTTATTTTTTTTCTTGTCTTTAGATACTTTGGATCCGAACCAAAATAATCAAGAATTGAAGAATACTGAATCGTTAACAGGTCGTAAAACTTTTAAGACTTTGTTATTAGGTTATTGGAATTCTGTCTTCAAAAAATCAAATAATGAAACTGTTGTTCAAACACGTGAAAAGATAGAATTTGAAACTACATCGGAAGCTCAAAATGTTGATGACGACGAACAGAGAGATTGTAAAAGTTCAGTATTAATTGATACCAATGAAAAATTCGAAAAAAATTAAATTAATCCAAAAATATTGTTGTGTAGGACATCTAAACATTGTTTGTCCTTAATTCTGATATCAAAATTTATTAGTAATAAATTAGTTTTTCTTTCTTATTCTTTGTGATTATTACTATGTGAACATTTATATTCATTTAAATTTCTAATAAAAATAAATTTTCATATAATTAAAACAACTTCTCAGCTCTATTTTCAATATAGTCCACCAGAATTTATATATGGAATTTTTCCTTTATCCCATTCTTAGAAAAATGCATAAAACTGCTGAGGAAATGTATTTTTTAAGTACAAAACTTTGTACTCTGGAGAAAATCCACTCACTTACAGGAAAACAGTTTCAAATTTTTGATAATTGATAAAAAGTGGAACACTTATGTTGAATTTTAAACAAGGATTCTAAAATTTTGCTTAATAACATAGCCACTTAAATGAAAATTTCGAAATTTTCTTTGGATTTGAATTATTGAATTTTGATTAGCAAAATAAAACTGAACAATTTTTGCTCGTTCCTCAATCGTATACATGGCTACTGAATCTCCCAAACGTTGTTTCTAATACTGAAAAATGAAAAAATAAAACAAATAAAAAATTAAAAAATTATATCAAAAATACAATGTTCAGCGACTTATGGCTACCCTCCATAACCTGGACAATTCCGACGTTAAAAGGACGAAAATTTAATTTTCCAGTTTTTAAATAATCATTCTAATATTATAAAGAGGAAAGGTTTGTATGGATGTTTGACACGAATAAACTCAAAAACTACTGGACCTATTTCAAAAATTCTTTCACCATTAGAATGCTACATTATCCCTGAGTAACATAGGCTATATTTATTACTAGAAAAAATTAGGGATCCCTACTTAAACTTAAATAATATAATCTATAGAAATATTATAAAGAGGAAAGATTTGTTCCGCATACATCTGTATCTAATGATCCTCACATTCATCTCTGTCGCGTCTAATATTCTCGGTAGTCTAACTTCATGGACAAAGACCCTCCTAACGTTTAACCCTAGGAGGTGCAGGGATTTTTTATCGCTATTTACTCCAACTAGGTCTGTGCAGACCTATATGGGATTTGTATGGGAACACATAGGTAGGTATCCTAAAAGTGGTTGTAAATGTGTTTAATGCTAGGAAAAGGACAACATGAACAATGAAAACATATTTTTACATTTTCTAGGTAACAATTTACCCTACTTTATTTATTACAGGTGAGAAAATAAAGATTAGACACGGCATTCAATGCACGCGTACCTGGCCTGTGAATGCTGTTGGCACACCGGTTTTTTGCAATACATGCAATGAAATCGAGTTTTTCTCTGCCTTTTGTCCAATTTATAGTATAGCGAACACGATGGTCGAGTTGCAAACGAAACGCCATGGGCTGGTTGATCATCTATCGGTAGGCCTGTGGCTACCTCCAAGAAAACATTGAACAATTGATTTTAAAAATTGAATTGAGGGAAAGAATAGGTTTGCACAGACCTAATAGGGGTGTTTGAACCATTTGTTTTGTAAACTCTAATAAAACCGAACAGAAACACAAAAGTGATCTGATTTTGTGCTCATTATGTTCGCCGTAGCCGCGTCCAGGAAGTCATGGAGGGATTCGTCTCTAAGAGGCAAAACAAAAAAGTTATACACACGTTTATATGCAAAAAGTCGGCACAGACCTGCTTGCCCATCCTAGGGTTAAGAAATAAATCTCCACCCGTGCGAAGCCGGGACGGGCCGCTAGTCTGATTATATAAACCAAAGAAAAATGTTTGTGATTTTATAAATCATATTTCAAAAAAATTAAAAATTTTCTTTTAAAAAAGTTTGTATGAAAAATATAAATAATATATTTTTTTTCCATTTTCTATATATTTTCTTAGTTTCAAGTTTCAGTTTGAAATGTCCTCTAACTTAACATATGTTATTCTCTAAATGTGTGCAGAAAGGTAAGGTCTTGTGGAGTACATTCATGAATTTATGCAAATTTTAAAAAAATAAAATCTTATTGCTCTTTCTGGTATTTGTACGCTGCTCCACAATTTATTTCCACTTGATTTTTCATATCGAAAATCAAATGTCAAACAATTTTAATAATTAATTAAATCTTTTCATTAATTTAACTATTTAAAACGGGCAAATACTGATGCCAGTTTAAAATTGGTTATAAGGTGATGTGATAAATGCTTTCAAAGTAGATTTAAAAATGTATTTTGTTAGATTAATGAAAGTCTGTCAGGGTTATACTAAGTAAATAAAAAATTTCTTAATTTTACTTTATAGTATATAATATCAGGTCAAAAAGTAATTTTTTTTTTATAGTAGAATGTTTATAAAGCCTCATCGATTACTTGCTTTCATCATTTTAAGTAAGAATTTTGAAGAACTAAGAATTGAGTTTTAAAAGTTAAGAAAAAGTTTGTGATCATGCAACTTACAGAACCTGAACGTGGTTCGTGATTTTTTTTTCTTTTTAAATTATTTTTATTTTAACAAAAAATATTCGAAAATGGCTATATTGTGTGAATAATTATTAAAATTGATTAAAATCTGTGTTATTTTTATAGTTGCTGTGGATTTTCTTTTTCGGCTATTAACTAATGGAGTTAAACGACCATGTGATCAACCTTTACCCGCAAAAGAAACAGAATTACCGCCATGGTTCGACGAAAAAAAATATAAAACGTAAGAATTGTGACAAGAAAAATGGTAGAATTTATGAAAATATTGAAAAAGTATACAAAATCTGCACATTACAGGAATACATATATACTTTTTTTATGTACAACTGTTTTTATTAGGGAACTTAACGCTTGGACGGAAAGAGCTTTAAGGTACGGTTTCGTTGGGAGCTGTTGACGGCAGCCGCTGGCCGTCAGCTGTAAACGGCCGCCGTTGAAAATGACTCTTCTTATGGCAGAACCAAAGTGTAACTAATAATAAAGTCCGGAAACTTCGTATCCTTACCGTACCTCCGTTTTTGAATGTTGACTGTTCTATTTCAAACAATTTTCTCTCCACTGCTGGCACAGATAGCTAGATATTGTACGTATGGGTGAAAGAGTAATATAATCTAAACAAAGAAGCACATGTTGAAATTTATATGGCAATGCATTAAAACTAGAAGAAAGATAAGGTTTTTAAGAGTTTTTCATGTGCTTTTTTAAGAACATTTCATTCTCTCTCTTCCTGATGGATTTTGCCTATGAAAACTGTAGGTACTCTTGCCCATTCTTTCGCACTTATTGCCACGTGCTTTTTCTGGCTACTTCGCTAGCTTTCCATACTTTATCATTACCTACACTTTGGACAGAACCGTGTGATTGGTTTCGTTCACGCCGTTCGACAGCTCATCGGCGGATGGCAACAGCTAGCTGTTGAAGTTCGACTGCTTTTGAACCAGTCTAGCGGCGCTATCGAAGCTGATCGTTTGAATAGAATTAAAGTGAATAGATTTTTAATCGGGTTTTTTACAGCATTTGAAATGTTTTTAATTAAATCTTCTTTTACAATTTGTTATATATATAATATATATTATGTTCAGTCTAAAATATTCACCAGATGTATTTAAATGACCATTTATAAGTAGATTAAAGCATCCTTCTTCTTCACGGGATTTAAAAATACTATTTATAGGCTGCCTTTTATTCAATAGTAATAATTTTAGAAATTCTTCTTCATCCTCCTGTTCAATTAATAATATTTTCAAGAAATCCTTTATTATTTTATATTTAATTCTGCACTTAGATTTGACAATAACCAGCTGTTAAACGGCTGCAACCAAAACAGTTAACGGCGTTGTCAACAGCTTCCAGCGAAACCGTACCTTTAAGCACATGTAGGTGTTCCACAATAGGACCAGCAGTCATAAAAACGCCTGATTTTGTAGTAGTGATGTAACATGAGATAAAATTCCATGATAATATGTTGATCATACAAAATAAGAAAAATAGCCATGTATAACGGTTAGTAGGGAGTAAAACCCCGGGAAAATTGTAAATTTTTTCAATCTAGACTCTCGGGATTTGTTATTGAGTCCTAGTCCTAGTCTCCTAGCGAATGTTTTTATTTTTCGACTCGCGAAAATAGAAACAGGACGTTCTTCATATTTCCCCCAATTCAGATGTCATAAGTGATCTGGATGTGCTAATATAAAGATTTAATTAAAATAATTTGGTACCATTTTAGAAGAAATGAAAGCTGTAAGCGTTTTGCATATATTGTTCTGCAAGAATTGCATACAAAGGTTTTTCAATTTCCTCAATTCATCCAGGAAAAGCTATTAAACGAAAAGAAAATCTAATAAACCTTGATTTTGGTTTGTGAGAGATTCTTCAATGTAAATGAAAGTGTACTGCGAATCGATCTAAATACCAAAAAGGGTACATCTCATATGTAAATTGGCATGCCAATGTAAAATGCTAGGCATATTTGGCCTATTCTTTCCGTATATGTATACTATATAGTGCTCTTATTTTTTAACTAATTTTAGACAAGTTGTTCGTCATCTACAGGTTTACATGTTTATAATGTTAGCTAATATATTTTTTCCTTTTACTATTTTAGAGGACAACAATATTATTACAACAACAAATTTGGAATTTTATCTACACAATTATCTGGTCTAATATGTCTTTTCTCAGAATCTAATGCATTACGGATTCTCATGCTAAGTGGTCATTCCAGTACAACTGAAACAGCACGAGATCGTTATGTCTCAACAATTTTGCATATATCAAGTTGGTGTGAAGATATTTTATCACCAGGTTCTGAGTAATTCATGTATTCAAGTATAATAAATCGGATTGATATTTAAATTAATTATTTTCATAGGTCATGGAAATCGTTAAGAAAAGTCAGACGAATGCATTATTATGCTTCAATTTCAGCGAACAAAAATAATCTCGGTTTTATAAATCAAGCAGAATTGGTTATAACTTCTTTTGTATTTGTAGGATTTGCTATTGTTTGCCCAAAATATTTTGGGCTCATAAATGATAATCGAGAAGGTTTGGAAGGATTCGTTCATTTATGGGCATGCCTTTGTTATATGTTAGGAATAGACGATGAAAATAATATGTGTTTGTTGGAACTCGATGCTCTTAAAGTATTTTGTCAAATACTGATTCGTTATATATTCATACCATTGTTACAAGTTGAAACTGCTGACTTTAAACTAATGGCTTCAGCTACTGTAACTGGTTTAAATCATTATTGGAAAATTATAGATTACGAAAGTCAATTATTTATTTTAAAATCAGCTTTAGGAATACCCGGTTATCAATATGGGCATGATATGGAAGAGATGTTACCTTGCAGAGATATTTTAACAAGAGATGATATTGCCAGAATAAAACAAATTCGTTTTAAAGATTATGATTTATATCTTCATTTATCAGATAAAATATTATTATACGAATTCAATGAAACTGAGAAAAACTTCAGTACGAATGAAAATTGTCCAGAAGAATTAACTTTATTAAAGAATTTCATAGAAACCGAAACTGATAAGAAAGTTCAAATTAAAATTATTCGAAATGAAATCGAATTTCGAAATAATTTAAATGATTCGAAATTCCGTCAGCTAAGTTTTCTTAAAAGAAAAACTATTCAAGCATTTTCATGGATGAATAGAATTTATAGATTTAAGTTAGGGAAATTCTTACTCAATAATGCTATAGCATTTTCGATTTATTTGATGAGAAAGCATGCGAAGTCAAGGAAGCAACACTAAAAAAAAATACGGGAGCGCGTAGCTAGACTTATGCAGTTATGACAGAATAGGGTATATAAATCGATTTTGTAATTCGTTTAGGAATTGTAAAAATTGAAAATAATTAATTTTAAAATTTTAAAATAAAAAATATATCGAAAATGTTCACTTTGATCTTCAATTTTTAAAATGATGCCAAACCAATACAACGCGTTCGATCAACTTGAAATTTGTACACAAATTAAACATTTAAGGTCTTATTCTGAAATGAAATCGTTGAGTCCTTAAGTCCTTAAATTCGTAGAATTCCACTTTCAATCGACAAAAGTTCAAATCGCTATTCAAGCATAAAGAATAAAGTTTTGGTTTGAATATGTTAGTTGTTGGTGCCTTTCTGCTTTTGTTACACGTTTTGTACGTTCATTAAAACCTGCGATGGCGAACCTTTTTGAGAAGTGGTCAAATCTTGTTCATTATTTTTATAGTACTAGCTCGTGGGTCACTAAGTCAGTGGCGTCAGTTGGAAAAGGCGAGCGAAGAATGGTTAAAAACTATGTTTTTTGGTTTTTACTTTTACAATCCTCTAAAAAGCTTACGTTTCCTCTTTATTTTACAACTTTTACTTTTGCAAGTGAAAAGCAAAAATAAAGTTCGATGTCAAAAAATTGATATAAATGGGATGATATCATGAATTACCGCAGCAGGTGACATCATGCCCAGTCGGCAGTCGCCCCTGCACTGAGTATTTGAATGAGCAAGGAATAAAGAAAATCACATATATGTATATTAAGAAATATTATTTATGATATAAAAAGAAAGCTTTTAAATATCAACGCGTGGGTCATTTAAAAAGCCTGCTTGGGACGGTGTCATAGGTTCGCCATCGCTGATTTAAACAGTTCACTTATGTTCTAGAACTAATCTACCGTGTAAATCAAGAGATGAATACGTTTTCTATTAACAACAATATCAGCGTTCGTAATGAAGAAAAGGATATTCGTTTAATAATTGTACCGGGGAGTGTACAATCCACAACTTAAACATATCTAGAATGATTTATATTATAGTAAATGCAAATTCTAAATCAGCTAATATGTTGTACATTTATGTAGTATACGGTATACCTATACGGAATGCAACCATTTAATGCATGTTCCAATTTACATGGGGCAAACTGTATTATTACGGTTCTGCTTTTCAATTGATTGCATTCGAACTTGTTTCTAGAATATTCGACCTTTTAAAATCAGTACGAAGCAGATCAGTCGCTCAACTTTTTAAGTATCATTACAAAATCAATACTTTTTTTAAAAATAATTAATTAACATGGATTTTTAAAAATATTTTAATTTGTTTGCATTACATTGTTTAACATTTTCAATTTGTGTAATAAATTTATATCGTGATAACTAAATGATTGCACTTTCATACATATTTCCATAGTATTTATATGATCATGTCCAGCGTAATATTATACGTTGTGCTTATAATACATCATATCAATAAATGTAGTTAATCTAGAAATAAAAAAAACCAAACTGCTAGTTTTATTTTATACTAGTTGGTACCCGGCGCGTTTCTGCCGCAGAAGAAAATGTGGAAATTTCGTTTGAAATTTGGAAGAGTTATCTTGGTTTTTTATATAAATTGTATTTTATTTCAATACATTTTTTAAATATTTTGCCGAATTTTACCGAAGTGTGCCGAAATTTACCGAAATTTGCCGAACTTTACCGAAAGTTTTACTTTTACCAAAGTTTGAAAATCTTGTTTTACAATTTTTCTTACCGTTAATTTTCGGGAGATTTCGGTAAATTTCGAAATATTTCGGCCGAACTTTACCGTAGGGTAAACTTCGGCAAAATATTTAAAAAATGTATCGATAATCGAAATGTATCGATAATCGAAATATATCCATAATCGAAATGTATCGATAATCGAAATATATCGATAATCGAAATATGTCGATAATCGAAATATATAGATAATCGAAATATTTATTTTATTTTTAATTTTCTCTAATGCGCGCGATCGAGTGTGAACGTCCTCTTTCCCGCAAGTGCAAGCAATAAGTTAGCAAAGTTTTATCCCAATCAGACGAACGGTGTGGCAGCGCATAAAGTACGAACAAACAAACACTGATTTTTATATATTTAATAGATTTAATCAAAAGATACATTTTCCCTCCTTCAAAACCTGCTTTCTTGAAATTTTTAATAATTATATGAATTTTATTTGATTGGATTTAGGACCTTATTATAGTAGGTAGGTAGAGTAGGGGTACTGCGTAGAACACCAGGCACTTTATGGGCTTCTTGTGATCCCTACGAGACCAAGAGTTACCCTATTTGGGAACCTATTCCTCTTCAAAGCATTTGATTTTCCTGCAAAATTGCATGAGACTGCTCATGTCAGTCGCTTGAACCATCCCTAAGTTCCCGAAGAAATGGTTACCCAAAAAGTTGTTATGAGCTCGAGAGAGAGCTGAGCATTCACACAAAATTTGTTTGATGTCTTTGTTGTATTACATACATGTTAATACTTGTAAACTACTGCCTACTGCCTTGCAGTAGTGACAGTAAGTCAGTCATGAATAGACAATAAAAGAAGACAGTTCTAAAATATAACATGGTGTCAGATTAAATTAAAAAATTAAATAAAATAATATAAAAATTATTTAAGATGTCAAATCCAACGAATGGTGAAACTTTAAGTCAAATTCAACCAATAGAATTAAAAAATTCAAATTTGGGCGACACGTGGCAAAAATGATTTAACCAATTTAAATTATATATGCGTGCCTCAGATTTGGAAAATGAAGATGATGGACGAAAAGTTGCGTTATTACTTCATAATCTTGGACCGGAAAGTTATGAAATATTTAACTCATTTAATGAAGATATCGACAAAATTAAATATGAAATCTTAGTGAAAAAGTTGGAGTCATATTTTGTGCCGAAAACTAATATTGCAATGGAAAGACATAAGTTTTTTACCAGACAACAGTTAGTTGATGAAAGCATAGATGAATATATAACTGTATTAGTAAATTTGAGTTTCAATTGCTTATTCGGAAATTTACGAGAAGAACTGGTGCGTGATATATTAATATGTGGTCTAAGGGAAAATTATCTCTACATACAAGAACGCCTTCTAAATGAAGGTGACATAAAGCTTGAAAAAGCTTTAGAAATCGCAAAAACAATGGAATTAACAAGAAGACAGTCACAACAACTACAAAAGGAAATGGATTTCAATTGTGTTGGTGCTTTACATAGTACCAAATTTAACAGTAATGATAGCCGACAAAATCCATTTAGTAGAGGTCATCAGGGTCATAGAAATAGCCAGCCAGAAAGTGAAAAGAAAAAACAACAAATTGAATACAAACAGCAAGTAAATAAAATTGGAATTTGTAACAAGTGCGGTCTTGTCCATAGAGAACGGTGTCCAGCTATTGGAGTCATTTGTAACATTTGCAAGCGGAAAAACCATTATGCGAGAATGTGTATATACTACAAAAATAAGTCAGTTAATCACTTGGGACTTAAAAAAACAAACAACGAGTCAGCATCATCATCAGAGCCGGAAGAATTTTTTGTAGGAGGATTGGACGTGGGTAAAGAAAAACTGTGGTACATTGAAATTAAAATAAATAAAATAAAAATTAAAATGCAATTGGACACAGGTGCGCAAGTCAATGTCATGTCGACTTTTCAATTTGAGAAATTGAAATTAGGTCCAACAAACTTAAAACGTTCTAATGTCAAAATCGCGACTTTTAATGGTGATCAATTGAAAATTTCGGGAAAGTTTTTTTTAACATGCGAATTTTTGAATCAAAAACATCTAATAGAGTTTTTTGTTGTCGATTTAGAATGTCAAACAGTATGAGGCTTGCATACCTGTGTGGAATTGAATTTAATAAAACGGGTTCATTCAATAAATTTAGATAACAAACTATCTGATAATAATTGTAAAATTTTACAGAAATATAAAAGTGTGTTCCAAGGCCTTGGTTGTTTAAAAACTAAGTGTCATCTAACAATAAGAAATGATGCTCGACCTGTTATTGACAACATGCGCAGGATACCTTTCAATTTAAAAGAATTGTTAAAAGATGAACTTGATCGCCTAATTAAAATGAATGTGATTGTCCCCGTTGAGGAGCCTACAGAATGGGTAAATTCAATTGTTCTAGTAGCGAAACCTAATGGTAAGCTTAGACTATGTTTAGATCCTCGTAATCTAAATAGAGTAATATTAGGTTCGCATTTTCAGTTACCGACAATTGAAGACATAAAATCACAAATAATTAATGCCAAATATTTTTCGATCCTCGATGTCAATTCAGGTTTCTGGACTATACCTTTAGACGAGCCATCTTCTAAACTATGCACGTTTATTACACCATTTGGGCGATATAGATTTCTACGTTTACCATTTGGTATTAGTTCAGCACCTGAAATTTTCTACAAGTTCTACAAACGGCACAAAATCTTGGTTTAAAATTTAACGAAGCCGAATCAAAAATTCTTTGCAATGAAGTTAAATACATGGGTCACATTTTTAGTCATCAAGGGGTCAAGCCAGATGAAACCAAGGTAGAAGCAATATGTAAAATGCCTTCTCCATCTACTGTCACAGACTTACAAAGATTTTTAGGCATGGTTAACTATTTAGGTTCTTTCATAAAAGATCTTTCAATTGAAACGACTAATTTGAGAAATTTATTGAAAAAGAGACTGAATGGCAATGGACACCATCACATGAAATAGAATTTAAAAACCTAAAATCTCTAATTAGTACAGCTCCAATATTAACATATTTTAATCCAAATAAACCACTAAGTTTATCTGTTGACGCTTCAAAAAACGCAATGGGTGCTGTAATCATGCATGACAATAGACCAATAGCCTTCGCATCCGCAACACTGACCAACTGTCAACAGAATTATGCACAAATTGAAAAGGAACTTTTTGCAATTCTTTTTGGTTGCACAAAATTCCACCAGTACGTTTATGGTCATAAAGTTTTAGTTGAAACAGATCACAAGCCTTAAGTGACTATCTTCAACAAGCCATTATACAAAATTCCTCCTAGGCTCCAACGAATTATGTTACGTTTACAAACATATGATCTAAATGTTGTATTTAAGCCTGGAAAATATATGTATGTAGCCGATTCGCTTTCACGAGCTGCGCTTCCCTATGAAACTTTAACTGAATTTGACAAAGACCTTACTTTACAGATTAACTTGTTAACTAGGAATCTATCTATTTCCAAAGACAATCTAGAAAAGATTAGAGAAGAAACAAAAGCAGATTTAGGTCTACAGAAATTAATTAAATATTGCCATAATGGGTGGCCAAGCAACAAGAAATCCATAGACATTTTAACTTCACCGTATTTCACAATAAGAGATGAAATACATGTTTACGAGAATTTGGTTTTTAAGGGGTCAAGTCTAATTATTCCAAAAAATCTACGTCACGAAATAGAAAGATGTAAAAACCTGTCAAGAAATTTTGTGTATTGGCCCAACATTAATAATGACATTCAGAATTATGTTAGTCAATGTGAAACATGCATCCGTCATAGGAATAATAATCCAAAGGAACCTATCATTCTACATCACAAAACTGTAATTCCCTGGTACGAAGTAGGCATTGATCTTTTCCATTTTAAAAATAAAATATATTTACTGGTAGTTGATTATTATTCCACTTATATTGAATTAGCTGCATTAAACTCTTCATCCTCGTCTAAGCCAGTCATTACAAATTTAAAATCGATTTTCGCCAGGCATGGTATACCCAATACGGTGATTTCTGATAACGGTCCACCATTTAATTCCGAAGAATTCAAGAAATTTGCAAAAGAATGGAATTTTGAACATATAACATCCAGTCCTCACTATCCAAGATCCAATGGACTAGTTGAAAGATCCATAGGCACAATTAAAAGATTATTATCGAAATGTGACGAAACTGGCACTGATCCATACATAGCCTTGTTACAGTATCGTGCGACCCCAAAGAATAACATCAACTCACCATCGGAACTGCTAATGTCTCGTTGTTTAAGAACAAAACTACCATCATTGCAGACACAACTACTGCCATCAGTAGTTGATCAAAATTTACATTTATCAAAACTTCATCAGAATAATCAAAAGTTATAAGAAATTATAATAAAAATACCAGAAAACTGCAACCTCTGGAACAAGGGGAAAAGGTTTATTATAAAACATCTCTCACATCCGAATGGACGCCTGGAAAAATTGTTGGAGTGTGCAATGAACCCAGGTCATATTCCATTTTGGATGAGAATGGTCATATTTTCAGGCGTAATCGTCAAAATTTTTTAAAGGTTCCTCAATCTGTGGATGATCACAGTCATAATATAAAATTCACAGAACAACGTGAAACTATTGAAGATAATGATTCCAGTCAAGGTCATCATGAAAGAATTGACAATGATTTGAATGTGACACATCAAAGTGGAATGCAATTGCGCTCAGGTCGAGTAATTTCTTAGAACTAAATTGAAATTTTTTATATCACATATTGTTTAAGCTTATTAGAATTGTGTATGTGGAAATCACCACTAATTTTGAATTGTTAACCTATATAAATTTTATTTTTAAATTGAATTGAATTATATACTATATAAAAAAAAAAAAAAAAAAATAGTTAAAAAGAGAGATGTTGTATTACATACATGTTAATACTACTGCCTTGCAGTAGTGACAGTAAGTCAGTCATTTTCTCTGAGTTGTAACCTTGCCGTGGTAGAAAAGCTTGCGTACTCCAATGATCCTGATAGCGATGCTAGCGGGAACTTTTAGTTCCCAGCAGGGTCACCCATGCTAGTAAGGTAGACGGAGAGGGGTCAGACAAATGACAACTCAAGCACACTTAAGCCAAGGTGGAAATGCATCGTGCCGAGGGCTGCATGGCATCTCAGTGTGTTAGACGGGAGATGTCGTTAACGATCTCTTGGGAGAACCAGCCGAAACTCCCTCGTAACCAGGCTACTGCACGTGCAGGGGGCGCCGCGTGCAGGGTCCTTATATCCCCCAGACTCGTGGGAACAGAAATGGACCTATTTAATTTAACAACAACAACAACGACGACGACGACACCGACACTTTTAACTTTGACAACAACCACTACGACGATCACGGACGCCCAGACGAAAGCAACAGTAGTCACGACCATGACGACAGACACTACTGTTGTGTTCTCAACGAGAACAACGTCAACAGTACACACCGGGGCCAATTCAATGGACACGGTGTGCGCTGGGAAATCTGGTAGTGGTCCCCCAAAAGGAGGACCGCTCCGTAATGCCGAGAAGTTGGTGAATAAACTCACCAACCGTATCGAGCAGCTGAAAACTCCCTCCAGCGACGGCAAAAGCCGCAGCGGAGCGAGTAGAAGGCGTCATATGCGGGCAAGAGATGTGGCATCTGCTAGTAACCCTGCAACAGGGGACGCGGCAAGATCCACATCTCTCCCCCCTAAAATGACAACCCCGGCAGGCAACGAGAGGATGGGCACCCCAAATATACGGAGCCCCCTCCTGAAGCCTGCACAACTCCAATTGGCGTTGACCTCTGAACAGGGACCGCTTGCCAGTTCACTAGAACCGGTGGCAGGGACCAGTTCCGGGTCCGCTGGAGCAAAACCTCGCAGAAAGAGGAAGAAGGGAGCGGGAACAGACAGTGCCGCCGAAAAGGCGCGCACTTCTGAGACCATCTCAGCCTCCTCCACTCCCGAAGCGAGTACCCCCAGGCGAAGAGGGTTAAATCCTCTAACCCCAGGCCCAAAGACACCTCTCACCAAAAAGGACAGAGAGCGACATTTGCGGAGATCCTTAAAACGGACCCAAAAATGAAAGTTTGCATAACGTGCGAGACCCCTGTGAAGAGAGACATCACTTCAATGGAGGCGGATCGCATAGAGGCTGCAATCATCGGAGCGTTTGAGAGACTTCCCAACGGTGAAGTCCCACGCATACGTGATTGTAGACTGACGCAAGGTTCTCTCATTCTTTTATGCGAGAACCAAGCGACCAAGGATTGGCTAGTTAAACGGGCTGAATCCAAACCCCTGGTAGAAGGAATAGAGCTTTCGGTCCATGACTTCATTCTACCCAAGTTGAGGAGGGTGAGGATCTGGTTGCCGGGCCCCGAAAGGAGCGCGACCCAGATACTCACCACTATGAAATTCCTTAACTCAATGAGCACGGAGAACTGGAGGGTCTTCGAATACAAATATAGTCGGGCGCCGGAAGGTAACCAACTAATTGTAGGCGTGGACGCCCCAGGACTCAGAGATCTTGAGAAGGTTAATTTCCGCCCCCTCTCGGGAGTTCGCCTTGCTACCTGCACGGTTCTAGGCAAGCCAGAGAAAGGGGAGAAAGAGGAGGAAAAGACAGGACCGAACTAATGCCAAATTCGGGACTAAATTTTCTCCCAATTAACGCGCACCACTGCAAAGCGGCCACCGACATAATAGGTAGGCAGCTTGCTATTGGACGTGCCATCATATGCCTCGTGCAAGAACCTTGGGTTTACAAGGGAATCGTACGGGGCTACGACACCCAGTTGGGGTCTGTATTATACAGCACAACTGCGAACAGACCCAGGACATGCATCTACATCTCCAATGATATTGATGCCGTCCTTCTTAAATCCTTTTGTTCTGCAGACCTTACTGCAGTCAAAATAATTTACTCCACAGAAATGGGCGAAAAAGAAGTAGTAGTGTGCTCTTCATATCTGCCCTACGACGCAGTCACCCCTCCCCCTTCAGAGGAGCTGGTCGACTTAGTGTCCTTCTGTGAGACAAATAATCTACCTCTTATAATTGGCTGTGACTCCAACGCGCACCACACACAGTGGGGCAGTACGGACATCAACCAAAGAGGTAGAACACTCTTTGAATACCTTGGTGCAACCACCCTGGAAATTGCAAACAAGGGTACGGCACCAACCTTCATCACCTCTACACGTGAAGAAGTGTTGACATAACGCTGTGCTCACAGGGCATTGCTCAAGATATTCAAGGATGGAAAGTGTCCTCCGAACCTTCATTGTCGGACCATAGGCACATTCTCTTCAGTCTGTTCTCAGAACCGTTGAAACCGGTCTCTTACAGGAATCCTAGATCCACTGACTGGTTCTCCTTTCACGAAGAGCTGTCAGAAAGAATCCGGGAAGTCCCAAAAGCAGCCCGGAATATTCCGGAACTAGAACAAACAGTCGCTTTAACATCGGAACCCATTTACTCCTCCTATGAGAGTAATTGCGCCTTACGCACAAACAGGCTCCCCAACAAAACGCCCTGGTGGGATATATCCTTGGAGAGCCTTAGAAAAGAAACGAGAAAATGTTTCAACCGAGCCAAACAGCATGGTTTGAACAGTGAGTGGGAAGCCTGGAAGGCGGCCCAACGCAAGTACAAATCGGCTGTTCGGAGGAAAAAACGAGAAGCTTGGAAGAGTTACTGCGGCCAAATTGAGGAACTCCCTCAGGCTTGCAGACTCCAAAAAGCCCTCTTCAAAGATCCGAGATCTAGATTAACGGTGCTGCGCCAGTCGGATGGGAAATTTACCTCAAGTAATGAGGACACCCTGAAGCTGCTGCTCCACACCCATTTTCCGGAATCTCGCGAATCACCGGCATGCTCGTCTCTACAAGTCGTAAGTTCTCGTCCCCAAAAAACCGACTGGAGAACGGCTTCAGAGATTGTAACATACGATAGAACTAACTGGGCAATCAAAACCTTTGCCCCGTACAAATCAGCAGGGCCTGATGGCATCTTCCCAGCACTTCTTCAGAAAGGAGCTGATTTGCTAATCAAACCACTCTGTCAAATCTACCGCACGAGCCTCGCCTATGGCTATATTCCTTCACCATGGAGGAAGGCACGTGTGATCTTCATACCTAAGCCTGGTCGTACTGACTACACCGAGGCCAAGAGCTTCCGTCCCATCAGCCTCACGTCATTCTTGCTTAAGACACTGGAGAGGCTGGTGGATAGATACCTGAGGGAGAGGATACCAAGTATCCTCCCTCTCCACCCAAACCAACACGCGTATCAAGAGGGCAAATCCACGGATTCTGCACTCCATCAACTAGTGTTCAGAATTGAAAAAACTCTAGACACTAAATCATACGCTCTTGGTGTTTTTCTTGACATAGCAGGGGCATTTGACAATGTCACTTTTGATGCCATGAGCGAGGCAGCCGAAGTGCACGGCGCGGGTCTGACTGTCACTAGATGGATAAGAACCATGCTGTCCACTCGAACTGCTTCGACCAGTCTGGGAAGAGATACAGAATCAATCTCAGTTATGAGAGGATGCCCGCAGGGAGGTGTACTATCTCCACTGCTGTGGTGTCTGGTTGTAGATGATCTTCTTAGGATTTTAAACACCTCGGGCTACTATGCTCAAGCGTATGCGGATGACATAGCTCTGCTTGTATCGGGAAAATTCCCCAGTACATTAGCTGAGTTGTCTCATCAAGCTCTTATCAAGGTTCAAAAATGGGCCCTTTCCAAGGGTCTCTCCGTCAATCCTGACAAAACTGAACTCGTTATGTTCACCAGGAATAGGAATCTCGAAGGTTTTGAGGCTCCTTGCCTAGGTGAAACGAAACTGCAACTCTCCGAGTCAGTGAAATATCTAGGAGTATATCTAGATAAAAAGCTGACCTGGAAAAAGCACGTGGAGGTCAAAGAACAGAAAGCGTCGGCGCTCCTATGGGCCTGTCGCAGAACCTTTGGACCCACATGGGGACTAAAGCCAAAAATGTTGTACTGGATGTACAATGTGGTGGTTAAACCTCTGCTTACCTACGCATCAATTGTTTGGTGGCCTCGTACCCTAGTATCCAATGCTAGAGAACTTTTAAACCGTATTCAAAGACTTGCTCTTCTAAGTATTACGGGTGCAATCAGAACCACGCCAACTGCAGCAATGGAAGCCCTCTTGGGAACCCCACTGCTGCACTTGGTTCAATGTACAGCAATGGCAACGTCCTATAGACTGCGAAATGCTGGACTCTGGATTGATCGATCAGATATCAAGGGCCATACCAGGATCCTAGCTAGTCTGATCAAATCATACCCCATACTCTCGATGCCATCGGACGTTATGTCCCCGGCATTTGTTTTCAAACGCAGATTCGAGACTGTCATGCTTCCTAGAGAATCTTGGATAGCGGACGGTGAGAGACTCGCAAAACCACCCGGCCTCATCTGGTTCACGGATGGGTCTAAATCGGATGCAGGAACGGGGGCAGGTGTCATTGGTACGGTGCCCAAAAAGGCAATATCTATCGCCTTGGGCACTCATTGTTCAGTCTTTCAGGCTGAAATTTTCGCCATAATGACATGCGCCAATGAGAACCTAAACAGGGGCTACAAAAACCTGCATATTAACATCTTCTCGGACAGCCAAGCTGCACTACAATCTCTGAGTGCAGTCAAGAGAACATCTTGCATCGTCCAAGAATGCTTCAACACCCTCAACCAACTAGCTGAGCACAACAGAGTTGTACTCAACTGGATACCGGGACACCTCGGGCTCCCAGGCAATACAATGGCAGATGTACTGGCCAAGATGGGCACCATTAGGAAACCTATCGGGCCGGAACCCATCATTGGTATTCCTAAGAGCACAGCCAAACTCTCCATTAGAGAATGGATTACCGTACAACACAAAATTCAGTGGCGAAATGAGTCCCTACGACAATCCAAAATTTTCATAACGGAACCAGGCCTTGTCAGGGACTCGTTACTGAAGTTGGACCGTAATAAAATCAGAGTGCTGGTGGGCGCCCTCACGGGACATTGCCTCCGCAAGCATTTACATACCATAGGTATCCTATCTGATCCCACCTGTCGTAAGTGTAGAACCGTTGAGGAAACTTCACTACACGTTATTAGTTTATGTGATGCCTTAACGGGCCTGCGAAAGAAGATCTTCGGAAAACCATTCTTGACCTTGTCGGATGTCCGGAATCTGAAGGTGGAATCTTTAATCGATTACCTGAAGAAAACAGAACTGTTTCCAGAGTTGGGACAAGCTACCACTCCGTAAACGGTATACAGGTAATTAATCTTTTTTCCCACAGGTTTTCTTAGAAAACTTGTGCGATCCCAGGACATATGTCCAGATTCTCCCGAGGGTACAATGGGCCGAAAGGCCTAAGTACGGGGTGCTTTGGCACCCACCTCCTCTTAAAAAAAATAAAAAAATAAAAAAAAAAAGTCAGTCATGAATAGACAATAAAAGAAGACAGTTCTAAAATATAACAGTCTTCAGCTACTCCCATGTCTCCACAGTACCGACAGAGGTCTGTTTGCACCAATCTCAGTTTTTTAGCCTACTTTCTTAACAAACAATGTCCCGTTAATATCCCAATGATTGTTCATACTTGTATATGATTTCTATTCCAGTCTATTATAAGAATCGACTTCTTCTGACTCAGTTTCGGCCACAAGCTTTTTGACACTTCGTGCCCACTAAGATTGCACCAGTGTGCGTTTGCTTATATGAGCATTTTATCCTTGATACGTGCTTTATACGCGGAGAGGGAAAGCAGTACGTCAGTGATTTCGTTTTCGGAACCGTCTGCTCCTTTCTTTGCTAGCTTGATAATTATTATAGTAATTCAAATACCTTTTCAACTACTGCCAACGTTTCGTCTACTTTATTTAGAGTTTTTCAAGGCTTATTGCTTGGTGTATACTATCGTCAAATCAGTCAATCAATTGAAAAGGTGTTTGCATTACTATAATAAGGTCCTAATTCCAACCAAATAAAATGTATATAAAAATTTATCGAAAGGACACAAAATCAGTTATATTTTTAATAATTTTGATGTTATTCTTTACCAATGATGTGCGTAAGTATAGCAACAAAACTAATTAAGAAACATATAGTAATTGAAAATCGGCTTATAGCAGATTTTTTGATGAAAACTAACGATATTCCAAGGTTTTTCTTCATAACTTTGTTTCACCTTTTCAAAATGTCCTCTAATTTGTAAATAATCCTGATAGCAAAAGTCTAATTTGCAAATTTTATTCAAATCGGTGTATTAGTTCTGAAAGTGCGTAAAAAAAACTTTATGAACAGGCTTATTTTCCCCGACAACTAATTTTTTCTCCACAATCCTTGAAGCGATTTCAATGAAATTTACCATAATATTGTCTATATAGCCAACTAACATAAATAATTAAATTGCTAAACAAATTTTCAAATTAAATCCGAAAAACCTCGGTCAATTTTGCTGAAATACAATACCAGATCTAGTTAAGGAATATGCAACTCCCATTCTAAATTTCAACAAAATCGGATAACGCGTTTTTAAGTTATCTTGTCCACGGACGGACGGACGGACATGCATAAATCCATATAACTTTTGATTCCCTACACAACCATATCATTGAAACTATTCTACGATGATTATTTCTATGCGTTACACACTTAGTGACGAAACTAATATACCCTTTGGTAGTACCTATCATAGGGTATAACAAGCCAAAACTTAAAACTTGAGTGTTTAAATCAGGAGTGAAATCGTGTATTACTATTTGAACAAAATGTTTAGGGTATTCATGATCTTTCGTAAAACCGTTGTATTACTCGTAAACGGCGTAAACTTCGTATTTCGATAAGTCTCGTAAAGTTTCGTAAAATTTTTGTATGGAAAATTTAAATACGACTTCGATGCGAGATACGCGACTTTGAAGCATGTTTTTTCAGTCTCGTAATTTTTTGACATTTGATTTTGACAAGTGAAGAAATATGGAGGTAAAAATGTGTTATGTTATTTTCTTTTTAAATTTTAATTAAATATGTTAAATTTGTGTTTAATTTTAGGAAAATAAATTAGAAAAAAAAAGGAATGTGTGGAACAAAATTTCAAGTTTGACAAATTTGACAAACTTCACATTGACTAACACATGAAAAAGTTACGAAAAATTTAAATGGGTGCGTTCATGATATCTCGTAATATTAAAATAGAAGATACGCAGAAATAAGGTATACGAAAGATCATGAATACCCTCGTTATGTTTGATGTCATATTTTTTACTTTTTAAATACCAAAAACTTTATTATATTTAATATTTATTTCTTTATTTTTATCAATATTTTTAACATTTTTTCAATATTTACAATGTGTGGTGTAATTGTGATCCACATTTTTATTTTAATTCATTTAATGAATTAATGTAACGAGATTAAAAAAGTTTCATCTCAACTATCTACAAACATGCCTTATCTCTGGGAATGTTTTCGTTTTGCACATAACAATATGGCTTATAATGAATAATTAAGTACAATATATTTAGTGATAATTTGTAATTAATTGTAATTAGTGCTAATCTTTTTAGATTTTATATAAGAGAGAGAATAGATGTGCTTAGTTAGTATCCATAGAATACATCATTTGAGCCATTTATTTTGAAAGTGGGGCAAGTCCACTTTTTTGATTTAAAGTTATAAGCAAAATGCTTCCCATACAAATTACACTAGACCAGTGTTTCCTAACGTGGGGCCCACGCCCCACAGGGGGCAATTTGATTGTTAAGGGGGGCAGTTCGAAAATGGACACGACACGAGTTTAACCCTTTCGCTCCGGGCCATTTAAATGCAATGCTAGATTTCGGTGCCAAATTTAGTTTCTTAAGTGAACAATTCAATTTTTTAATATTAAGAATTATGTATGTTACATAGGGGGGGGCACAAAAATTTTAGAAAGGCTAAGGTGGGGCATGGCACAAAAAGGGTTGGGAAACACTGCACTAGACAGTTCAAATTGAAATTTCAAAATAAATCAATAAAATTGCAATTCTTATTTTTGAATTACTTATTATCCGCGACTCTAGCTTCGTGAATGACACACAGATCACATATTTTACTGATTTCCAAGCAAATTTTAAAATATATTTTATTAGGTTAATTAAAATCTGTCAGGGTTATATTGTTCTGATTAAATAAAGAAATTCTTAATAATATAATATAATTAATAAAACATAATAAATAATTAAGCAAAATTTTTGTTATCTATAAAAGAATCTATAATTATCAATCAATTACATTTGGTTTGTTCATTTTAAGTAAGTGCTTCGAAGAACTAAGAATTGAGTGTTAAAAGTTAAGTAAAAGTTTGTGATCATGCAACTTACAGAGCCTGAACGTGGTTCGTGATTTTTTTTAGTTTTAAATTATTTTTATTTTAACAAATGATATTTGAAAATTGCAATATTATGTGAATAATTATTAAAATTGATTAAAATCTGTGTTATTTTTATAGTTGCTGCTGATTTTTTTATTCGGCTGTTAACTAATGGGTTTCAACTACCGTGTGAACAAAATCTACCTGCAAAAGAAACAGAGTTACCGCCATGGTTTGATGAAAATAAATGTGAAAGGTAAGAATTGTAGTCTAAAAGTGGTTACAAAATTAGCACCTTGCATGAATAGATAGATTTTTTATGTACCATAGTACTGTTTTTATCAGGGCAGGCTTAAAACATGGGTAGTTATTGCATTAATACAGGACACCATGATCAAGGGGTGCCAAAATGAAGGAAAATACTTTGCTTTATTTGAAGAAATTTTATGCACATTTTTGAAGAAACTTAGTAAAGCACGTTATATTATATAGAACTTGCTTTTAAAACAATTAAATGATGAAAATCGCTAAAGAAACGAATTATATTTGAACTGTCTAGTACAATTTGTATTGGAATCATTTTGCAAAACTTGTCATATAATCTAAAATCAGAACTTGCCACCCTTTTAAAATGTACACTTCAAATATGAGGGGCGCCAAAATTCTCAAGTACACAGAGCGCTTTCAAGCTTGAGTTTTTATTACAAAACATAATGCTAATAAAATTTTCTTATTTCTTAAAAAATTGTACTCAATTTGCTTAGCATTCCTCATCTACAATCTTACGTGTTTATAATTTTAAATAATATAATTTCCTCTTCAATTTTTTTAGAGGGCAGCAATATTTTGACAACAACAGATTTGGAGTTTCATCTACACAATTATCTGGTCTAATATGTCTTTTAGCAGAATCTAATGGACTACAAATTCTTATGTCAACTGGTCGTTCGAGTACACCTGAAACAGCAAGAGATCGTTATATCTCAACAATTTCACATGTATCAACTTGGTTTGAAAATATTTTATCACCAGGTTCCGAGTAATTCATGTGGTCAAGTAATGAATTGAATTTATATTTAATTATATTAATTTGTTCATAGGACATGGAAATCGTTAAGAAAAGTTAGACGAATGCATTATTACGCTTCAATTTCGGCGAACAAAATGAATCTCGGTTTTATAACTCAAGCTGAATTGGTCATCACTACTTTTGGATTCATGGGATTTGCTCTTGTTCGTCCAAAATATTTTGGTGTTAAATGTGATAATCGAGAAGATTTGGAAGGATTCGTTCATTTATGGGCATGCATTTGTTATATGTTGGGAATTGAAGATAAATATAATATGTGCTTGTTGGAATTCGATGCCATTAAAGTGTTTTGTCAAATGTTGATTCGTTATATATTCGTACCATTGCTACAAGTTGAAACTGCTGACTTTAAACTAATGGCTTCAGCTAGTGTAACTGGTTTAAATCATTATTTGAAAATTATTGATTACGAAAGTCAATTATTTATTTTAAAATCAGCTTTAGGAATACCCGGTTATCAATATGGGCATGATATGGAAGAGATGTTACCTTGCAGAGATATTTTAACAAGAGATGATATTGCCAGAATAAAACAAACTCCTTTTAAAGATTATGATTTATATCTTCATTTATCAGATAAAATATTATTATACGAATTCAATGAAACTGAGAAAAACTTCAGAACAAATGAAAATTGTCCAGAAGAAACAATTTTAATACAAAATTTTATACAAACCAAAACTGGTAAGAAAGTTCAAATCAAAATCATTCGAAATGAAATCGAATTTCGAAATAATTTAAATGATTCGAAATTCCGTCAGCTAAGTTTTCTTAACAGAAAAACTATTCAAGGAATTTCATGGCTCAAAAGAATTTATAGATTTAAGTTAGGGAAATTCTTACTCAATAATGCTATATCATTTACGATTTCTTTGATGAGGAAGCATGTGAAGTCAAAGAAGCAGCACTAAAATTAGCACCTTAGCTTATGTATGTAGTTATGACTGACAGAGGATGTAAATATAAAATTTGTTTTTATTTTTGGTAATTTTGATTAATCTAATTTAGTTTTGCTAATATATATATGTGTTCTTAATTATGTTTTAATCATTTCGTCAAACATGATTATAATGAATAATGAGGAATGAGCTGGAAAGTTATAATATGATCTGAAGTTTGGTGGGGCAGTGTTTCCCAGATCAGGCTTTGTAAGTAGTTCCGGACAGGTTGAACAACATGTAGTCTTACATTATGTGTTGGAGAATAACTTTATTATGTCTATTCTTGAAGTTTTGGATCAAAGCTTCGTAGAAACCAGTTAGTTGAAGTCGATAACGATTGCCAGTAATAGTTTCTGTCAGTTGAAGCAGCTCATGGTACTTCACCTAGACTAGAGCATGCTTACCGTAACCACAATAGAATAATGAAGTAAATTTGCTGAAAATTCTGTTTATTTGGAATAAAATTGGACATATATCAAGTAATAAAAAACTTTTGTCACATACTACGTTTGAAAGGTTGGATATAGTACTGTTAAATACATGTATTGCCTGTGTAAACTAACCCCCCGATTCTATATAAGCGGTTAAGAGCTCTTAACCTGTTAACTGAAAATTAATAGATTTTGCTATTCCGGTTAATCAGTTAAGAGACTTGAAAAATCAGCTGATCTCTTAATTTGTTTGGAGAGTTCATTTAATAGATTTTTCAATTCTACATAACAGGTTAAGAGAAGTTTTTAATCGAAAAACCTCTTAACTTTAGAGGACATTTTCGACTTCCTCTTAATCTCTTAACTGAACTGACGTTAGATTATATTATTATATTGCTTCACGTAACTGCATTGAGAGATCCTTTGGAGTTCTCAAGTCAATTTTCCATTGCTTGTTGAAACATAAAACCTTTCACTATCATCCTGTAAAAGCAGCTAAAATTATAAAGTCGTGTTTTATACTTTATAATTATCTCCACAGTAAAAAATATTTAAACATTGAAACTGAATTGGATGCTGACGAAGACAGTGATAGTGAACATGATGAGAATAATGTACCAGCCCAAGTCAAGTAAATAATTTATAATTTAAACATTTGTTTTAATTTAATTGTTTGCATTTTTTAAATAGGTAATTCAAGTTTATTCCTAAGAGGATCAGCCATAAGGGACGCATACGCACAAACGTTGCAAATAAAGTGCCTCAAAGCATACGAATCTTTTTAATTTTTTTAATTCGTCCATTTTTTCATATTTTTTAAAATTATAAATAAATACAGAAATCGTTCCTCTAATATATTTTGTTATATTTATAAGTCGTTGGATGGACTAATAAATTCTGTTTATACGGAATTATTCATTTTCAAGAATTTAACAGCTTTGACGTTTCAATATTATTTTTATTGTAACCAAGGCAACGAAGTCTCCAAACCCTCTTATCCTCTTAATATTAAAATGTCTACACAAATCTCTAAACCAGAATAGCAATTTCTGCTATGGCCTCTTATTTTAAAAATTAAAAGGTTAAGAGATCTCTTAATTTTCTGTTATGTAGAATCGGGGGGTAACTCTAAATAGTATGACTAAGGACATAACGTAGAAAAGAGCGGAATCATATGAAACCTATATATACATTTATTTTTTTTAAATACTTTCACAATTAAAATTCCAATAAAATTTTCATTTATTTCTGCGTATTGAGGTGTACTATTTGAGTGTTTTAATTTCAAATTAACTTCACTCAATCGAATTGTATATAAAAAAAAGCATTCAATAAAACGTATTTCTTTTATATCATATCTTTTTCAAATGATAATAAATTCGATAGAACAACTCCAACATGATAATTGGTAATAAATTCTTTGATATTGCACGTAATAATATCCATGATGATAAATTTTTATTGAATTAAATCTACCAGAAGAAAAAAACTTGAATTAATAATATTTTATTTGTCATATGAGAGTAATTTTGCGGCCTATGCAATAAGTTATGGTTTACCTTCTAATATATTTTCATATATGATGTATAAAAACACCTACAGTTTTCTCTCACTTTTTTGTTTTTTTACCTTTATTGAAGAAGACATTTTTACCTTGAATTCCCTTTTTAACGTTAGGATTTTACTCATTCCCATTAGAATAGTATTTTTCAAGTCCATTTAGGAGTTTGAATTGAACACACACCACACATATAAAAGAATACGGGACAATGGATCCTAAATTGAAATTTATATCATTCATGGCTCGGTTGTTTTCTCTTCATTTTCGTTATATTTTGCGTGGAAATTTTGATATAGGTAGGATGAGGAACGTTGTTCACTTTTTTCCGGGTTAATGTTGTATCCTCTTGTTTTTTGCCTTTTTGAAATCATTTTGTTCCATTTTCTTAATATATGTTAGTTGAAAGTATATATACTATAAATGAGATTCCATTTGTTTTTTTTTGGTGGTAAAGAAAAGATATTCTATTCTATTCGATAGTAATTTTTACTGCGCAATAGTTATCTTGAGAATAAACTTTTGTGTTGATATATATTTGTACAACTTTATGGCCACTTTGTTATTCCTTTTCAATGCACATCGATGATCATTTCTCTTGTCAACGAATCCATTTTCATTTTGATCCCTGAATTGGTTTGCATCTCTTATATCCTTCGATAATATCCAATATTATTTATTAAAATAGATCCTTTTCCTGGTATCACAATAAAATTTTATTATATATTTTGGAAATTGATAGAAATAGGAGTCGTAAAGTGGGACGAAACAAGTTTTCTTTTTTATTTTCTTTTTGGGAGTAAATTGAGTCAAGGAGAAATTAAATGGGATGAAATAATATGTATAGTTATAAAGATTTGTCATTGGAAAATCGAATACAATAGAGTGGTTTTTAGAGAATGGATCAATGATTTTTTTTTTTTGTATAAATCCGATTGATTTGACTTTCTTTATAGGTTACAGGAAAATTAACATATGATCAATCAAGTCATATTTTTCTTAAGTTTTTCATAAGGAATTTTCTTTTATCTGATATTCGAAATTTTCATCGATGAGCTGGAGAAATGGAAAATAATGAACTGTTTCAGTCGGGTAAAAATGAAAAAAGGCGGGAAGTAAAGTATGGAACGTTTTATAACCAAGGAGTAAAATCAAAAAATATACGATAGCCTTACTGATTCTGGTTGTCGTTATCTAATAATTTCCATCGCTTATTTTCGCTTATTTGAAATAACCGATTTTTAGAGACAATTGGCATTCTGGTTCATATAGCAACTAAAAATTCGGTCGCCTAATCGCTAAAATAAATTTAGCGACATAAAAATATTGCCGCTAATTAATAAAAATAAATTTTTCCCTAGCAATTTGTTCTTGTCTGAAATATAGGGTGATTCAAAACTTACTTTTTTTTCAATAGGGTTTTTTTGACAGATCACGCGTGACTAGTGTCATTCTGATTTGTCATTTTTGTTCAGTATTGTATGGCAATTCATCATGTCAAGACTTACATCTGAGCAGCCTTTGCTGAATGGGCGCTTGAACGCATCGAAGAAAATCCGGAGTTTTCAAGCCAAATTTTGTTCAGTGATAAGGCTCATTTCTGGCTTAATGGCTACGTTAATAAGCAAAATTGCCGTATTTGGGATGATGAGCATCCACAAGAGTTTCAAGAGCTACCATTACATCCATTGAAAACAACAGTTTGGTGTGGTTTATGGGCCGGGGGCATCATCGGTCCGTATTTCTTCAAAAATGCGGTCGGCGGCCACGTTACCGTCAATGGTGAGCGCTATCGTGCCACGATAACGGACTTTTTGGTATCTGAAATTGAAGCCCGTGGTCTCGACAATATTTGGTTTCAACAAGACGGTGCTATGAGCCATACAGCCCGTGTTACAATGGATTTATTGCAAAATCATTTCGGTGAGCAATTAATTTCACGTTTTGGGCCAGTGAATTGGCCACCAAGATCGTGCGATATCACACCTTTGGACTTTTTTCTTTGGGGCTATGTAAAGTCAAAAGTCTTTGCCAATAAACCAGTGACAATTGAAGCATTGGAAGCAAACATTACACGTGTCATTCATGAGATTCCGGTCGAAATGCTTGAGAGAGTGATCGAAAATTGGACCGCCAGACTGGCCGAGCTGAAACGTAGTGCCGGCCAACATTTGAAGGAAATTATTTTCAAACATTAATTGCCATACTATGTGCTTAAAGTTGATAATAAAGATTTGATATTTGCATTCAATTCTAAGTGTTTTATTTTTATTTAAAAAAAAAAGTAAAGAATGAATCACGCTTTATTTTATTCGATCAAATCTTGCATGTTGAATTTTTCATGCTGGTCATTTCATTGTATGCCATTTTAATTGTGAAGTTGCTTTCCGAAAGTCAGCAACTATTTAGATTGGCAGTATTATCATGTATGTAATGGATAACATTTCACTTAAGCTTATTTTCTGGTAATTGCTTTCTTAGTCCAATATGCTACCATTATCAGAGTCAAAGCAATGATTAGCTTCAAATTGGTGTAAAGCTAAAGAAGTTTTGTCTATTTCAGAGACGTTAGTAATTTTACAGTCATATTTATGCTGCTTTAGCTTTTTCTCCAAATGGTGTTTTGTCTAATCTATGTAGCAGTTCTCACAATTCTTAATTTATTTTTCAACCTCGAGAAAATGGAGTTGTTGGGATTTATATTATAGAACACCAATTTAACGTCATTAATTGATGTTATTACTCTTTTTAAAAACCCGTTCGAACTTATGGGATAGCCGTTCGATGTATGGATATTTGTAAAACATTGAGGGGACCACTAAATCACACCCTGCTTAAGAACAATGACCCGTTGTTTGGCATAAATAAAACAATAAAGTTTATGTTGAACTAATAGCATTAATAACTATTGGCTTTCACAAAACTATTATAAAAACACCCCAAAATTTCCATACATCGAATTTAGATAGCGACAATCAGAAGTGACTTGCTAGTCATTAAGATTTATAATACACCTTATATAACAAAATCTTATTATTTTACTGATTACAATTTCTGCGAATTAATTAAAAATAATCTTAATTGTGAGAAAAATAATTATAAAAAAGAAAACAACAAAATAGAAATATCAGTTCGATCGTATTAATTAATAATTTTATAAGTTGTTTATGTTATAAGAATATGCAGCGACGTACTGTAACTTTGGGGGGCCCTGTGCATCTTTGTTATGCCCTATGGTAGGTACTACCAGAGGGTATATTAGTTTTGTCACTAAGTGTGTAACGCATAGAAATAATCATCGCAGAAAAATTTCAAGGGTATGGTTGTGCAGGGAATCAAAAGTTATATCGATTTATGCATGTCCGTCCGTCCGTCTGTGGACAAGATAACTCAAAAACGCGTTATCCGATTTTGTTGAAATTGGTATTACATTTGAGCAAAATCGATCCACGGGGAGCAAAGTTATAAAGGAAAAACCAGAGTGACCAGAAAGTTTTGTCGTTTTTTTTGGTTATGGTTTCTCGGATGTAATTGGAAAATTTGTCAATCGATTTTGTTTAAATTAATTACATAGGTTAACTACATAAATAGATGATACCATGTTAAATTTCAGTCAAATCGATCCAAGGATAGTGGAGAAAGAAATAGTTGTAGCCTAAAATAAGCCTGTTCATAAAGTTTTCCCGATGTATTTTAAAAAGTTATATACCGATTTCAATCAAATTTACAAAACGTGTTTATGCTATTAGAGTCCAGCACACCTGTGAATTTGAGCCAATTTGAGAATGTAGAAACGAAGTTATGGAGAAAAAAACCTTGAAGTTTTGAGTTAAGTAGAAAGTTCGTGGCGTTTTTTTTTCAATAGATGGCTTTAGAGACGTATAACTTTAGTAGTTATAAGCCTATCAAGTTATGTTATAGCGCGCTTAAAAGGTGATATTTTATAGAATATTTATGAAAAAAATTGTGAAATTCAGGCAGAACTAATTGGGGTAATTGGGTTTTGAAAATGAGCCAAAATTCTTAAAAAAAATTCCCTTTATTAATGCTCCATGTTAGGTACTACCGTCCGTCCGTGGACAAGATAACTCAAAAACGCGTTATCCAATTTTGATGAAATTTAGAATGCTACTTGGTTATTGCTATAGTGGATTTGGTATTGCATTTCAGCAAAATCGACTGAGGGGCAGCGAAGTTATTATGCAAAAACAAGGGTGACCATAAAGTTTTGTCGTTTTTTTTATATAGTTTTTCGTATTTAATTGGAAAATTTGTAAAGCAATTTTGTTTAAATTAATTATATTGGTTGACTACATAAATAGACGATACCATTGTAAATTTCAGTGATATCGGTCTAAGGATAGTGGAGAAATAAATAGTTGTAGGAGGAAATAAGCCTGTTCAGAAAGTTTTTTTGATGTAAATTCAGAACTAATACACCGATTTGAATAAAATTTGCAAATTGGACTTATACTACCAGGGTATGAGTTACTTACAAATTAGAGAAAATTTTAAAAATGCAAAAAAAGTTATAAAGAAAAAACCTCGATATATTGTTAGTTTTCACAATTTTTCTCTCCCATTTCTCTCATTTCTACCATAGGGCATTAAAAAATCGGCTATGGGCCGATTTTAAATGACTTTATGTTTTTTTTCTTTCAATTCGTGGTATTTTTTTGCTATTGGAGAAGTTTTTCTAATGTATTTAATATTGGGTATCGCAAAAAGTTTAAGGCGTTTTTTGCAATAGATGGCTTTAGAGCCGCATAACTTTAGTAGTTCTAACCCTATCATGTTATATTATAGCGCGATGGAAAGGCAACATTTCATAGAATATTTTTAAAAAAAATTGTGAAAATCAGTCAGAAGTAATGGCGGTAATTGGGTTTTGAAAATGAGTCAAAATTCTGATAAATTCGCTGTATTTTACAATCTCACTTCGACCAAGGCGATAGAGCTTCGCAGGTTTTTAAAAAATTTTGTAGTGTTTATGAAGAACATGGTCTATCAAAATCAGCAGCAAGTAAATGGTTTGTTCGTTTCCGCTCTGGAAATTTCGATGTTAAAGATGCGCCGCGCTCTAGTAGGCCAACCATTGCAAAAGCCGATGAAATTGTCCAAAAAATTGAGGAAGACCGACAGATCTCATCTTAGGACACTGCTGAGCACCTAAAGAATGATCAAAAAACAGTTTTGAGCCATTTGCGTAAGGCTGGATACAATAAGAAACTCGATATTTGGGTTCCACATGAATTAACAGTGTAAAATTTAATGAACTGAATTTCCATCTGCGAATCCTTGCTGAAATGAAACGAAATCGATCGATTTTTGAAAAGATTGATAATAGGTAATAAACATAAAGTAATGTAAAATCGGCCTATAGCCGATTTTTTGATGCCCTATGGTAGAAATGGGAGAGAAAAATAGTGAAAACTAACAATATATCGAGGTTTTCCTTCATAACTTTGTTTGCCCTTGTCAAAATTTTCTCTAATTTGTAAGTAACTCAGACCCTAGTAGCATAAGTCTAATTTGCAAATTTCATTCATATCACTGAAATTTACAATGGTATGGTCTATTAATGTAGTCAACCAATATAATTAATTTAAACAAAATTGCTTTACCAATTTTCCAATTAAACCCGAAAAACCATATAAAAAAAAACGACAAAACTTTATGGCCGCCCCTGTTTTTCCTTAATAACTTCGCTGCCCCTCAGTCAATTTTGCTGAAATGCAATACCAAAACCACTATAGCAATAACCAAGTAGCATTCTAAATTTCATCAAAATTGCATAACGCGTTTTTGAGTTATTTTGTCAACGGACGGACGGTAGTACCAAACATGGAGCATTAATATAGGGAATTTTTTTCAGAATTTTGGCTCATTTTCAAAACCCAATTACCCCAATTTGTTCTGCCAGAATTTCACAATTTTTTTTTCTAAGTATTCTATAAGATGTCACCTTTTCAGCGCGCTATAACATAACTTGATAGGATTAGAACTACTAAAGTTATACGATTCTAAAGCCAACTATTGGAAAAAAAACGCCACGAACTTTCTGCTTAATTGAATATTTTAAGGTTTTTCTCTCCATAACTTCGTTTCTTCATTCTCAAATTGGCCCAAATTCACAGGTAGGGTGGCGTCTAATAGTATAAACACGTTTCGTAAATTTGATTCAAATCCGTATATAACTTTTTAAAATACATTGGAAAAACTTTATGAACAGGCTTATTTTAGGCTACAACTATTTCTTTCTCCAGTATCCTTAGACCGATTTGACTGAAAATTAACTCGGTATCGTCTATTTATGCAGTTAACCTAATCAAAATCGGATAACGCGTTTTTGAGTTATCTTGTCTACGGACGGACGGACGGACGGACGGACGGACATGCATAAATCGATATAACTTTTGATTCCCTACACAACCATACCTTTGAAATTTTTCTCCGATTATTATTTCTATGTGTTACACACTTAGTGACAAAACTAATATACCC
The DNA here is from genome assembly GCA_963422695.1 of Xylophagus ater. NCBI lineage: Eukaryota > Metazoa > Arthropoda > Insecta > Diptera > Xylophagidae > Xylophagus > Xylophagus ater. The sequence goes on from OY730481.1 coordinate 17,681,559, forward strand.
TCTGGTAGTACCTACCATAGGGCATAAAAAGCAGATCACATACGACTGTAATGTGCCAAAAAGATCGTGGTCCAAGAAGAATGAAGCTACCCAAACGGTGGCAAAGCCAAGACTAACCCACGTAAGGAAATGCTTTGTGTTTGGTGGGATTGGAAGGGAATCGTGCATCATGAACTACTCCAACCTGGCCAGAGGATTGATTCCACTCTCTACTGTCAACAACTAATGCGTTTAAAGCACGTAAGTGAGGTAAAGCGACCACCATCGATCAATATGACTTTAATGACTAGGCAAGAATTGAGAGAGCTTGGCTGGGAAGTTTTGATACATCCACCATATAGTGCGGACCTTGCTCCATCTGACTACCATTTGTTTCGGTATCTGCAGAATTCCTTTAATGGTATAAAAGTTATTTCAAAAGAGGCCTGTGAAAATCACTTGGTTCAGTTTTTCGCCCAGAAATCCCAGAAATTCTACAGTGATGGCATAATGGTTATACCAGAAAAATGGCAAAAGATTATCGATCAAAACGTCACATATTTGGTTTAAAAGAGTTAATTTAAAATGTAATAAAAATGTGTTTGAATGTTGGTGAAGAAACCCAGTGAACTTTTTGCGATACCCAATATTTAGGGCCCCTCAAAAATAGGGGGCCAGTGCGACTGCACTTGTTGCACTTGCGATGGTACGGCACTGTGCATATGATTAGAATTTGCAAAAGTTAATTTGCAAAACCGATAAGAAATATAGCTCTGGGTACGATTACGGTTCACTTAGTATATTTTATTGTTTCGTTCCGGCTCCTGTTTTCGGTTCATCAAAAATAGGAGTATTTTTTCGATTTTCGGTTCCATTCCAGTTTGACTCTGATTTTAACAAATCAATTTTAAAAAAGAATATATAGATTTTCCTGTATTTTGAAAGTGTGTATTTAAAATTCAAAACAATTCATTAATTTATTGAGCATTTTTGATATTACATTACTTATTTATTATACTTTATAACAAATAATGAATTTTTCCATTTCCAAATAACTTTTCATTGTCTGAAAATAATTCAACCATTTATAGCATAATTTATATCCTGCAAGACCCCATTTTATAGTCAATAGGGCTATCAAATCCATATGCCGTAAAATTGATAATATTTTTGTCGCCACAATTAAATATATTTCTTTTATAAGTGTATTTATGTTTCATATATGAAAAATGCTATACTAAACGCGTTTACTCCTTCATTGATCCCAAATCAACCGCAAAAAATTATATTAAAATTTTTCTGGTACCCTCATAAAATATTTTCACACCCTAAATCTTAAAGAAAATCGAACTGAAAATCAAATACACCTATAGCAGATGAAAAAGGAAAACTCCTCTGAAATGACGCCGCTTATGCCGATTATAGAAATGTGAAAAAGAGGAAATCTATAAAGTTTTATAGTAAAGATATTGCACTATATTTCAGTTAGAATATTGGGTGATTCATGAAATCATCAAGTATTCTATGAAACAAGAAAAAAAACAACTAACAAAAAAAAACACAGACAAACGATCTTTTCCAGAAAGCACCGAGACAATACAATACACTTCTCCGAAATAATGTAAACAATAACAGTAAATCATTGTCACAATACAAGAGCTTTCGTGAAATATTGCCATCTAGTTTTTATAAAGCCAAACGACCAGACTTTTCGAGAAATTTCCCGAGATACACTAATTTGGTATAAAAGCAGCCGTAGGGTCGAGTCTAAAATCAATCTTAATCAGACAGTTGAAGTCTAAAGCTTCGTCAGAGATTATACAAGGCAGAGATTTTAAACGTGATTATTTTTGTGGTTGGTTTACAAAGGGATTGTAAAAACAATTTGTTTAAAAGTAATAATTGTGATCAATTATTGAAATAATTTTTAAAACTATGATAAATTGATTCTAATAATTAAATTATTAAAAGACAAATATTTTTAAGACTAATTGCTAAGCAGAAATAATTACAAATAAAGTTTATACACTAAATTCACATAAATAAAAAGTGTTATCATTTTAAATAACATCGAACCGAACGGGTAGCACGTCACAATATTATTTCCTTAAAAGAAATATACTAACTAAAACGAAAAAGGAAATTATTCGATTCTATATTGGAAATGCATATAAAAAAGTTGATTTTGAGGCAATGATTGCAAAACCAATTGAATTGTGAAGCGGTTTTGATATCACAGATTTTGTAAGTACTAATAATTTTTAGAAAGCAGAAACGTATCTCAAGAAAACGCAAATTTGTATACCTATGGTAGCTACTACCATACAAATTTTTTAGTTGTTATATACCGTTTAACATTTCTTTTCTTTCCTAAAGTTCCTTAGCTTGGAGATTGGGAACTCTGCTCAATTGTATACAATTTATGATGATATCAGAATATAAAATTTCCTATTGATTTGAATGTAGAGTATTGTTGCTTTAGTAGCCCTTAGGTGTACTACTTTACCCCAACATAACTCAAGCTTGACTATCTTGTAAGGGTATAAACGACCTTCTGTTTTATTCTTTCTCAACAGATTTTTTCTCGTGAGACCGAATCATTATACTGCCTGTACATATAAAAGTCGATTGGGTATGTGAGTCTATATTTTGGGGTATTTTTCTGCCAATATTATACGACTATAGAAATGTATTAATTTTATATAGAAAAAGCTATAATATTGTATGTCTGCAATAAAAATGCCATCGAACATGTTACGGGCACGCTAAAGAGCAGCTCAAAAACAACGAACATAATAACATTGTTGGTGAATGATGATGATGATGGTGGTGGTATTGAATAGAACTAAAGAATTCTTCGTTCATATTTACTTTATTTTTGTTTTTTCTTCAAAATGGGTAAAGTTGTTGGTGGAGATACTTTCAATATCCTTTAGGAAGCTCATGAATTTCGTAGAAATAATATGTAGGGACAATGCTACATAGATATGCTTGTATATAGGTATGTAGGTTAGACTTCTAGCATATGGTGCCATGAGAAGAAAAAAAAATAAAACAAAGAAGTCAGAACCTTTCGAAAGATACCACTCTAGTGGTGTCCATGTGAGTGAGTCAATATCATACTATATATAATACATATATAGGGTGGTATCAGTTTATTTATTTTTATTTTTATTTTTGCTTTTTTTTTTTAACTTTCATGAAAGTTATCTTGATCTTTTGGGTGGGAATTCCTTTTTGGAGAAGATTTAGTCTGGAAAAGTTTTAAACGAGGGCCTCTTTTAAGTGACTTCCCCTTATACTTGTTGAGAAATGATAACTCGTTTGTACCATAGAGGTTAGTCCTCATCAATTTTCGAACATATCTTTGGTTTTTTTTTGCCTTTGGTCTTCTTTCATCGTCTTCATTTATGTTCAATATTCTTTTGGGTATTTTGAATATACTTGTAATATTTTCTAGCACAATACTATTAAAAGAGAAATTCGAAATATTCATAAGGGGATTATTAGGATGTGGTTGGATGTTAAAAATAAGAGAACAAAAAAAAAAAAAGGAATGCTCATAAAATTGAATGGTCGTATAAAATGACAGGACTTTTGTCTGAAATGAATACTATTGTTTTTTTTTAGGGACCTCAGGTGTATTCAAAACATATACTACAGAAATATTGTGCTATGCATACCAAATTGTTCTGTGTCGTAACAAATTTTCAATGAGTTTTTGAGAAAAAAAAAATGAAGAAAATTTTTTCAAAGTACTTTCTAAAAGGATGTCGTAAAGAATTTTATGGAATAGAATATGTTTTAGGTGCATGTATTTCATGTATTTCGACCCATAACTTTTTTTTATGGAAGACCTTATATTAAATATTTAAAGAGAATTTTAATATAATCACAATTTTATGATCTCATATAAATTACAAATTTAATTTTAATAAAATTTCATATAATATGGTAAATACTTTGAGAAGTGATTCCTTCCATAATATGAAATGATTTTAGTTTTGTGAGTATTTAGATGAGAATGATTTCTTGTTTTTGATAATTAACTAAAGTTACATATGCCCCTGAAGAAACATTTTAAAAAAGTACTTATTTTGTACAATCTAATTAAAAGTTCCGAAATAAAAATTTATATTTATTGGTAAGTAAACCTACTGAATAAATAGAATGCGAATTAGAATAGTCTCGGTTTTCTATGTTGGTAACATTTCCGAATGAGCTAGGCGTCTGTAATGCTTCGTATTTAGGGATAGAAATAATTCATCATATTAATTAAAATAATGGATACTTAAAGATTTGCAATTAAGTCAAAGTAATTGTGGCAACATTCAAGTTCTTCAGTCAAATAGTCTCAAATAGTTTCGGTTTTATGCCGATTTTAAGTTTTTATATGTTTCCATTTGATTTTTAGTATACCGCCGTACTCTACCTTAAAGAAATATAGCGGAAACTAATATATGTATAACAGTTTAACAATATTTTATTCATTCATAATTCTTCACATTCTTTTAACTTGGCTTCTGCACGAGCAGTGATCAAATCCGTCCAAAATATTGTAATTTTATCATGTGATCTTATGAAGGGCTATAATCTTTTCTGCACACATACATTAGTTTTCATACTAGCCTTTGATCTACATACATCAAATATGCTGTTTGGGCTTTTTCTTCTCATATTTTTTCGAACAGAACGCCTTATGTAGGCCACCAGGAAACGTCACTCTACGTTTCGATCCTGATACGAGCTTCTATTCATCATGGGTTATCACTAGACTATTGATATTGTTTGTAAGATGAATCGGAAAAATACCTATCCGAACATGGTAAACATACTCTTTTTGATAATATGCCAATCTAATTATAAAGTATTGTAAGGCAAAGAAAAGTAGAGAAAACGTGAAGAACCGAGACCTGGATTTGAACCCAGGTCTCGTCAGTCTCATGAGGCGAGGTCGAGGTCTTAACCAACTAGACCATTCTACACTATCTCTACCAGCCTGTTCATTTGCCTTTTCCTCTACTACCAATATTATTCAAATCATTACAACTGTTTTTGTCAAACCTCTCAATTGTTTTACCAAATTCAGTTGTATCCTATTTTTTAACTCTTACAGTATGTTAACAATTTTATGGAAAAATATGAGTACATTAAAAGAGTAAAAATTTATTATCAGATTATTGTAGATTATTTTCAAGAAAAAATATTATAAATCATATTCTTATAAAATTCCATTTCATCATTATTTAAATAAAATATTCTCTAATAGGATACCTGACCTTTTCCACATTCTTCCATTTTCTATAATATATAATATTTTGTTTAAGCAATGAAAAGTTCTACATGACATATATATTGGTTCAAGGTAAGAACAAAACTGCTTATCCATGAGAATAATAAAATTTAATTATGCGAAAATTTTGAATTCCATTTTTCTGTGATTATATTTAAACTACCATCCAATTTCAAATATTGAAGCTTTTCAGAAGATGCTACTCTCAGCATGGAATCCACAGGAAATATGAATTCTTTACTAGAAAAGAATCCTTCAATGTTACGAACATGCTGCACTAGCGTCATTAGAGTGAAGGTGTGAATTTCCATAATATTTTCATAGGTACTTTGCTTATACGGAATGCAAATGAAAGAAAATTGTTTAAAAAAAATATATATAGTTTAAATTGCTGTAGCTGCAAGCGATTATATGTATATGGTTAGTTGATAGTTTTGTTCGTCCTTTCGATTTTATATGAAAAAAACGTTTTAGAATAGTGAAAACTGAACTTAAAAATGGAATTATCCTTGTGGAAAATATTAAGGACACAAGAGAAGGAAGTACATTCAATATATTGTACATATTATTTGTTAATTAGAATATGCTTGCGTTTTTATACAAGTATATTGGAATAGTAGTACCTTCCATAGGGCATAAATGTTGCACTACATTTCACTTATTTAAACACTTTAACGCGTAATTAATCGAAATAATTAAAAAAAGAACGAAAGAAAAACAACAAATTTATTGACATTCGTTCTTTCACGTTTCTTTCGAAGAAATTTCTTGACGTTTGTCGCAACACGTTTCGATGAAGATTGAGAAGCTTCTCGAGTTGGAAAACGATAGGTATATAAGGAGAAACATCGTCGAAACAAAAACAGTTGAAGTCTAAACTTCGTCCGAGATTGAATAAAAACAGTGATTTGAAACGTGATTATTTCGGAAAGCGATTACAACGGTGATTTGAATCTAAAAGTAAAAATAGTGATCAATTATTGGAAATAGTGATTGTGTATTTTGTTAAAACTGTGATAATTTAATTGTAATAATTAATTATTGAAAGACAAATATTTTTAAGACTTATTGTTAATGCAGAAATAATTATAAATAAAGTTTATACACTAAATTCACATAAGTAAAAAGTGTTATCATTTTCATAACATCGAACCAAACGGGTAGAACGTCGCAATATCCCGTTTAAAATATTATGTTGTCTTCTTGATTCTTCCAAAAGAAATTGGGTTTAAAAGGCTATCTTAAATCTAATAATTTTGGAGTTTCAGCCACAAAATTTTACCTAAATTCGCTTATATTTAAATTATAAAATGTATTAGAAACTCCTGTATTCATCGATTTATATTTTGTAAAGGAGTTGTATTAAGTTTGGACCATGAAATTAGTTACTTGTGTGCTTTGAATATATTACTATGATTCCTAACTCTGGAACGACGAAGTTTATTATTGTTTTTGTAAGTACGAAATTCTATTTTTAATTTCCAAAAATGAATTTCATTTATTAGGATTAAATTGTTTTGTTTATTAATATTCAATTTATACATTAAGTTGCATTAATTGAGATGAGGTACAAAACTAGGGAGATCTATACAAGTATTATGCAAGACAAGAGCTATTGAATTTGGAAGATTGTGTTATGGCGAAACTATGTATGAAAACCTTATAGGAAAAACTAATTCGACTGATTTCATTGGAGATTCGTAATTTTGTTAGAAAATTACATAGTTTTATTACATAAAATATTGAATTTCGAATCTTTTTCAAGTTTTTCCCTTATGTCAAAAGGAATTGAAGTCATATCATTTCGGATTTTTCAATTCAATTAAGTTTTTTCCATTCAAAAATAATATGCTTCATATTTTATATATTTTCCACAGCATATGTTGCAATCATTCATTTCCTTAGAACACCCGACAGTATACTATATGTACGTTTGCTATTTTATGGAATTGACTTTATATGTTCAATTTACTTGATCCTTCTTATTTCTGTACAGTTTCTAAATTGGATTTCTATTAAAGTTGAACATCAAAGTTTTGTAAAATCCAATTTACTGAAAAAGCAAACTACTTCAGGCAATAAGAGAACATCGTGTAACAAAGTTCATTTGGATTTCATTAAAGATGTTTATGTACAAGGATGTAATAAAGATTTTTCATCCCAATAATAAAAAGCTTTAAAGTTTTTCGTTTTTCATTGAAAAGAGGTCATATTTTCCAATGAAACGTTGAAATTAATTATGAAATGAATACATTTTAGATTAATGCAAATGAATTTTTCATCATTTAGTTCTGCTATTCATGTTTTATATTAGGGTGGATAGGTATAGAAATATGTATCTTCCATGTTGGAATTCAGCAATGTCCTGTTTTACAGTATTTACTTGTAGATCATTATATATTACCTTTTGGGGCACGTATTTTGAAGCATTTATGATTATTCTTAATATCTCATTCTAAAAAGTTTGGATTATTTCGATATTCGACGTACTAGCAGCGTGCCACCGCTGAATAGTACACCTCCAAATTGGTTTCAATCTAAGGTAATTTAAGTGAATTACTTCGCAAATTTTCCAATTGAATCCAAAAAATGAAAATTATAAAACTTTACCATGGTTACGACGTTTACTACGGTCTCTGCTTAATAACTTCGCTCCCATTTGTCCAATTTTGCTGAAATAGAATACCAAATCGACTTAAGGAATAACCAGCTTACATTGTAAAGAGTATTTGGCTTTAAATTTTGATGATATTCTGAATAAATATCATTAAATACTTTTCGTCATAAATAATTTAGATATGGAATGAGATATTTCTAAGGACTTTAATGGACGTTATAAAGAAGAACAAAATAATATGCTCAGAATGATTAAGTTTTATGTTTAGTTTTATATTTAGATCGAATCTATATTGAATTTCGAAGAACCTAGTCTGAAGAACTAATATTTAATGCATTGGAATCATTGATTATGCTAGAAGATAATTATTAATTCATGAAAGGAGAGAGCTTATTTTCATTATTCCAATGAATTTTATTAATTAATGAATAAACATATTTTTTTTACGAAATTTTCGAACAAATTTATTTGGGGAAATGCTTTTATACACTTTTATAATGTCATCTTCAATCAGTAATTATATATAATGGAATTAGCTTATAAGGAATCGTCGCTTATAGCCAACTAATTTTAAATTTGTATTTAAGGAATCTTATACCGCCAAAACACCATGGCCTTAACCATAATGACCCTAAGGCAGTTTAATTTGTGTTATATGTCGAGTATTATTCCGATGTGCAAAATCTTATTCTTATATAGCCACATCCGCTGTTCCACAAGGTAGCCATGTGGGGCCAATATTTTTGTTCTATCTATTAACGATGTTGGCTCTGTAATTAAATACTCGAAAATTTCCAACTTTGCCGATGACATGACTATTTGTAAAGAAATATCCAATTCAAATGGCCGTCGGTATCTCCAGGAGGATTTAAATAATTTTGCTACATGGTGTCACAATAATAATCCTATACTAAATCACTTATCACTAAAGCCCTTTTTATTATCCTGGTTAGACTAATATTTGAATATAGAATTCATGTATGACCATACAAAAAAGCCCAAATTAACCGATTGGAGTCTGTTCAACGTAAGTTCGTACGATTTGCATTACGTGACCATTTTCGAGTACCACCATACCTTGATAGATTAAACTTGATAGATTTACAGTCCTTAGAAAGGCGACGCCTAGTACCAGATGCCAAGCCATTAATGGTGCTATTGACTTCCTCTTCAAGCCACCATAAAACTTAGTGCGGTAGAAACGAACCGGTTCCTCGAATGCTGAGATCAGCTAATGATAACGCTAAGGTGTTTGATTTTTGCTTGAGCAAAAGACATTTGAAATACCTCCTATACAATAACTATTGCTTGCATTAAGCACTAAAAAATTTTTTAAGTTATGCTATGTAGAAACCGTGTTATCAGAATACCGCGTTGAAGGTACGTGTGAAAAAAATAGTTAATGGTCTAACAAAAAAAGTCAAATTTGTAGAAAACTACTTGTAGGAGCAAAGTTGATATTGTGTTAAGTCGAAAATGTTGGTCTTCTTTGGAACAGCTAATGAAAGAAATACACCTTACACTATCTTCGTCCTAGTGAACACAAGAACCAGTTAACATATCGTAAATTTCTTTCTGCATTTATATGATACAGGTGCATTAAAATGTTTTCCATGTTTCTTTTCAATCCAACGTACAATAAGTTTTCATTGTCATTGAATAGAATGATACATTCGACTAAAGGGAATACCAAATAAAATTTAGTTCGTGCAATCAATTATTTACTCCAGCATATCGAACACGATGTCATGTTTAAAAGAGAATTTTATCTACTTGTACAATATATTCCAAACAAATAAATATTTAAAAAGAAAAGGTTTCAAAATGTCGGAGATGTGATAAAAACAATTGACCCGCTTTCCTGGTAGTACATACAGAACTAAATTGTTTGGAAAATCAAATGGTACTCGTATCATATTGCTTTTATTGACAAATATGTAACTCATTGTCTATTGTAGTTTCGATAAGTGCATCAATATATGTAGATACCGTATTGTATTGGAAATATTCTGAAGAAACTTTCATTTGTTCTTTAAAGAGACTGAGGTTTTCATCCCTATAGCAAAATAAGATCAAATTTTAATTTATCAAGAAAAAGAAGAAATCTTTGTAATAAATTTTCTTCTTTGTAAATTATGTAAAAATTTAATATTGATTTTCAAAAAACTAAAATGAACATTATCAGAACTTTATTAAAAGTGTGGGTGAGATTTTACTTAATATTTCGGATACATCAATACCTCTACTTCCTTTATATACAGATATCGACTACCTTCATTTTATTCGATGAAATTGTCGAAATATATGATATGGAAAATCTGATAAAATTGTATGAAAATGAAAATCTTCTACAATGTGAAATACAGCCAGATTTTTATTGAATTGTATTCGTGAAAGTACCATGCCTATAAATTCTCATGTCCAAACCAAAGAGCTATGTAAATTATTAATCAGCTTGAGAGTATTTACTGTGTTCAATATTAGTTTAATACATTTATCGTTAATCCTTGGGAATTTGTATTTTGCTTCCGGGAGCATTAGGACCAGGGCCGGTCCAACCAATGGTGCAATGGAGCCACCGCACCCAGCGCCAAAGTTAGGAAGGCGTCAAATTTGATTGTTTTTTATTAAAATCGCGAGCTTTTTCATTTTGCTTCATGTTTTGTCGAAAATTAGAAAAGGTACTACATTTTTTCGTTGATTATATTGTATAAGGAAAAAGTTCGTGGCGTTTTTTTTTAATAGATGGCTTTAGAGTCGCTAACTTTAGTAGTTCTTACCCTATCAAGTTATATTATATCTCGCTTGAAAGGTGATATTTCATAGAATATTTTTAAAAAAATTGTAAGAAGTAATTGCGGTAATTGGGTTTTGAAAATGAGCCAAAATTCTGAAAAATTCGCTGTATTTTACAATATCACTTCGACCAAGGTGATAAAGCTTCGCAGGCTTGTGAAAAAATTCGTAGTGTTTATGTTGAAGATGCTCTATCAAAACCAGCAGCACATAAATACTTTGCTCGATTCTGCTCTGGAAATTTCGATGGTAAAGATACGCCGCGCTCTGCTAGACCAATTATTGTACAAGCCGATGAAATTCTCCAAAAAATTGAGGAGAACCTTCATATTTTATCTTATGACATTGCTGAGGATTGAAATATTGATCCAAAAACCATTTTTGTGAGGCTGAATACAAAAAGAAGGCGCCATTAACCTAATATGCACCCAGCGCTGAAATATCTTGGACTGGCGTTGGTTAAGACTTAGATATGTAGAATCATAATATCCATTACGCGTCAGAGACAGGATATGGCGTCTTTCTTTGAGTATCTGATCTGTTTCGCAACTGTATCCAGGTTTCACTAGTAACTATGTTGCAAAAGCAATGTTCTTGGTTGAACGCTATAAACAATCTAATTTATTTTTTTCTCTAAACTTCAATAATTCCTCTCAACAAGACTGAATACATTTTTCTTATCTTAGTTGCAATATGTTTTAAAAATTTAAACTATTAATAATTTGTTGGTTTGTCATCCTTCAAAAGACAATGATTTTTGTTCGTTTACCGATTTGGGACCTTTCTTTAAAGTGCTTTGCTTATAGTTCTAAATCCTTTGTTTATATCGCCATTGAGATCCAATTATAAAAACCAGTAATCCCTACGATTATCGATTGGAACATTAAATTTAAAGACGATTGTTTAATATGATTATCATAGACAAATTTGTTGCCAGTGGTTGTTAGTACAATAGTTTTGGTATTGAAAAACAACAATTGCATCGATTTACATCTATTCTCATACACTATGAATGGAATTTTTTTAAAACTTTTTATAATTCTGCAATACAGTTGTTGATGCAAAATTCTATTCTTGATCGTTTCCAGTTCACCAGATTTAATACTTATTAACCACATTGGAAAGGACTTTCTGGAAAATGTTGTTGTGTACATTTGAATTATGTACTTTAAAGATATTTGTAAAACTATATGCGATGTTTACAAAATCGTTCATTTAGAAATAAATCAGGGTAAGGTTTTCTATTTTCCCTATACTAAAGCTGCTTATGTGATTCGAGTGTTTGCTTGATTAAATCCCTTTTTTGCAAAATTTTCTCTTCTTTATTTTGCATACGTGTAAAATATTTTAATGTTTGAAAAAGAATTATTTTGTTTTATTCAAACTGAAGTAAAATAAAAGGATTTCTGGGGTTCCAAAGATAGAACTACGAATGTACAGATTTTAAAACGTTTTAGGAAAAAATAATTTTCTAAGTTAACTTCATAAATTTGTCTTGTGACAAATCAATCTTAAGATTTAAGATCAGGACTGGAATTTTGTATTTCGGTTTGACCCAATTGGATCATATATACGATTCGACCAACCAATTTGGTATCGGCTAAAATTGGATCGAAAATATTTTACACTGTGATCGTATAAAATTCATTCGATCAGTGTTGAGTTGTCGAAAACATGTTTTTTTTATGTTTATTGTCATATTTTTAATTTCTTTAATGCAAAAAACCCAAGTACAAGAAATTTAACAATTATTTCCTTAAATTTTTACTAAATTATTGTAGTTTTTACAAAAAAAAGAAAATAAAATATTTTTTTAAAAAACCCAAGCTTGCAAAAGTTAACTTGAAAGTATTGAATTTAAAAAAATTATTAAGATTTTCATGAAATTACAATCAAATAAGATGCTCTAAGAGCGAAGTGAAAATTATCATTATAACAAAATAAAAAAAACTCCACCAAATTTAGGACCGAAGACACTTGAAGATATTTTGTTTCACTGAGACCAACAATTTCAACATTTATTATTAAATATTAATTTAAAAATAATTCAAAACTAAAAACAAATCTAAAACAAAAACATTTTAAATTAATGTTTTCAAAAAAAAAACTATCAGCTGTCAAAATTTCATTAAATTTCATTGGGCAATTCGAAAATTTATACCATTTGCGTGGAATTCTCAAAGGCCACACTAATTTACGATACGATAATTTTACAGGATGCCAAAAAGAATTCAGATCGAATATTAAATCGAATCGAAAATTCAGTTGGATCGAAATACAAAATTCCATTTCTGGATTTATTAAAATCATTGAAACCTCTTCGGATCTTAGTTTCTCGAAATTTTTGTTAATACTGCACTTTAATTTCAACTAAAAAACCCATCAAATTTTCACATAATTCAGATATTTTCATTCCATTTTTTTTGAACAAATATTTTTTATACTTTTTACCGCATTAAGTAATTATCAGCTCATCAAGTAATGGTCTTGTTCGCAGCAAGAAAAGATTTATTGAAAACTTTTCTAAAGTGAAATGAAGAGAAAAAAACCAATTACCACGAATTCAAACTGTCATATGTCCCATTAGCTAAAAAAAAAGGAAGAAAATTACCAAAAAGAAAAACTTTTTTGTGTTAGACGAAAGAGAAAAAGTTTTTTCTTTCTTTTGAAATAGGACTCATGTACTTTAGTCCAAATTCTTGTTCCTTATTTTGTTTCTTGTTAATACTAATTTTCACTTATTTTTCACAGAGCCCGTCCGGGGAATATCTTTCTGTACCAAACAAAAAGTTTAATTTCTTTTCAAAAGATATCATTTCATAAAATTGTAGAACGTTTATCAAATAGGGAAAAAAAAGGAACTCAGCACGACGCAGTTTAATAATAAACAAATTAAATTACATCATCATTATTATCCATTACAAGAACTTTGTCCATTTAATGTTTCTGGAAAAGTAATGAGAAATAGGATCAACGGAATATATTCTTGGAAATGATGTTTTTAACTTCTATATGAAGTATATAAGTTACTGGAATCATGATCTCCACGTTTTATAAGATTCTAAATCGTTTGCAATCATTTTTATCCAATGTCTGTCTGTCTGTCCGTCTGTCGTGTACAAGATTGCGGCCGTATTTTTGAAGCAATTTCTATGAAAATTGGTAAAAGCGGTTTTTTCCTCATGAGAACCATTCTGTCAGAAGTTGGGTTTGATCAGGCTGCCGCCAAACAAAAGTTCGGTTTTTTGTGTTTTTATATTACAGGGTATTGTAACGTTATTTATGGACCGATTTCAATGAAATTTGGCATGATACACTTTTTCAATGAAAGAACAATTGTTTCTAAAAATCAATTGAATTCGATTATAACTTCGGGTAGCTGCCGAACAAAATTCGGATTATTTTGTATGAAATTTGGAGCATAACTTTGGGTGTTTGGACAAAACTTCGAAATTTTTGTATACTTGTAAAATAAATCACAAATTGTTGTATGAAATAATTTGATCGATATGTATAGAAGTTCCCATAGTGATTTGCGCACTGTAGCTTGTTTTTTCTTATTTCTCGAAAGAAATGACAAATTCCTTATTTCATTTTTATTTTGGGGATAATGAAACCAACCGAAGTAATGTTCAATTATATAAATGATGTACAATTGAAAAGTTTTTCTATTACTTTTTCTTTTTGTCGCAACATTTAAGTAATGCAATATCATGTTCCTTCATCAGGAATTTTTTGTCGATATAACCTCAAACTTCAGCGTCCCAATAAGAAAATAGTAATATATAAAAAAAAATGGATAAAATTTGTGACTCATCGGTAAAAAAAGGAAAGGGAAGAAATAATCAAATTGGATTCGATGAAAAAAACCATTACACGACTTACACAGCTATGAACGAAAATCTGACTGAAAGTTTCTCTGACATTCGTAAAGGAGGTATAACCACCTTTCATTGAAAATCAAAGAAAAACGTTCGGTTTTCACTAGTTCCACAATTTCCTTCATTACAATGATAGTCGTATAACTTAGGCCTTATATTCGACAGTAACCAAAAAGTTCGCAGTTCCTTTACTGACTGTGAAAAATATGCGGTTGGATTTCTGAATTCGATAAATAATATCAGTTAACACTTGTAAGTAATTTCTGTTTTATTCTCTTCCATACAGCTGTTTATAACTTCAGTGTTAAATATATATATATATATTTACAGTTTTGAGTAATCATGACTATTCTATATCTATTCCCGAATTCAAATAAAAAGCTGCTGCGTCAACTTTGCGCTTTTCTTTCATGACAACACCCGTCCTCATTCTGCTTTCGATAAAAGCTTCTAATGTCCAACTTGGACTAGAAGCTTCTCCCGCTTGCCGATTATTGCCCAGGCTTCACTTCTTCAGACACTACTTGTTCTGATAAATGCAAAGACCATTGGCAGGGGACCGGTTTCCCTAAGTTGAAGACGTTCCAAAATGTTTCGATAACTATGAGAAAGTCATAGATATTAACAATGATTGTTTCGGGGATTAGAGTTGTTCGAAATAAATTTGAAATAAACTTAAAACAATCTTCAGTAGTTCTATATAATAAATCTTTTAATACATTTTTTTATATAATTTTTATCATTTACAATGAAATAATTAAAATATTGTACCTCTTAATTAATTTTTTCAAAACTCCTTAAAATGCCTAAAGCTTTTCATATAGATTAAAAGATCCTTTTCACAGCATCACAATGATTCCGTATTATTGTATATAAGACTATGTCGTAGTTAATTACGAAAGACAAACGACAACTTTCAGACTTTGTAACTACAGGCTATTTGGAAGAAGAAAAAAAAAAAGTTTCTAAATATCAACTAAGGAAAAAAAGAGGAAGAAATATGAAATGAAAAACAATAT
Organism: Xylophagus ater; assembly: GCA_963422695.1. Lineage (NCBI taxonomy): Eukaryota > Metazoa > Arthropoda > Insecta > Diptera > Xylophagidae > Xylophagus > Xylophagus ater. The sequence goes on from OY730481.1 coordinate 17,697,144, forward strand.
AGCCTGAAGCCTATTTAACAATATTGTCATATTGCTGCGATAAAAATGATAAAAAGCACAATGAATGAACGCCAGCAATGAAGAAGGAATTTGAAAACTAATTAATGAAAAGAAAAGGGAAAACTATAAAAACAAGAAGAAAATATATTTACAAGAAAACAGTAGTAGAAGGGTACAGCTTCTACCATTATTGTAAACATCAAAAGATTTTGGACCTTCTCAAGAAAGGGTCAGTCAAAATATTATTGTTTTCATAGAAAAAATTTCCTTGTGTAATAAGGATTTTGTAGGCCCTCAAGGATTTGGGAATATAAAATATTACATATTGACATTTTTGATCCCTAAATTTTTAAAAATTTTCCGTAGTTTTTTTTTTATATACCTTTGAGATATTGTCGTTCTATCCTTTTTTCTTTAAGGAAATAGAGGAACATATAAAGTGGAAATTTTCTGGAGGAAAAAGTTGTTTTGATTTTGTTAAAAATAATGATACCATACAATATTATGTATTATGAAGATTTTATTGGCGTTGTACCTACATGCATACCCGCAGCTATTAGCTAAATTTTTATCAAAATCCTCGGGTAGAATTTGAAATTATCCATCAATTTTGTTTACCGGAATATTTTATGCTATTTTAGCTTAAAAGTTAGTTAGTTAGTTATCAACTAGTACTAATAATCAGTATGGTCGCCGGTTCAAACGATCTGGTTCGAAACAGATTAAATCATTCCTTTTCCTGTTGCTCTTTTTTAGGCACACAACATATAGTACTAGGTGGGGTAAAAAGTAACCTCCTTGGGAATAAAAAAAATTTTTTTTAAATGCTTTTTTATTTTATTCAACATAGTCCCCTTTTAGCTCGATACACTTATTCCAGCGATTTTTCAACTTTTTGATCCCGTCCGAAAAGTAATTTTCCGGAAGGTCTGCAAAATACTCCCCCGTGGCGAATACGGTGGATGCGACAGCAATTGGAGCCGTAAGTCATTGATTTTAGCCGTGGTTGCGATGCTCTTGTGTATTGTCTTGTAAAAACAAAATTTTTTTCGCTTCATGTGAGGCCGTTTTGGAGCGATTTCGGCCTTCAATCGCTCCAATAATGCACAGTAATACTCGCTGTTGATGGTTTTTCCTTTTTCGAGGTAGTCTACGAAGAGTATGCCATGACAATCCCTCTGTAACCGCATCGGAGGGCCTGTCGCTGCGGACTTGATCGGTAGTGGAGTTGCGGCCACCACGAAACTCTCGAAACCAATATTTGACGGTGTAATCTGACGGAGCATTAGCCCCATAATATTTAGCCAACTTTTCTTTTTTTTCCTTCGCCGTTTCGCCTCTCAAAAAATAATGTTTTATGAGAGAACGAAAATCGTGATGCCAAACACGTCAACAACAATCGGCTGTCAAAACAAAACTAAAGACAGTATCGCACTGAAATTTGGCATGTCTGCCTAAATATGAACGGACTTCAAGGCACCATAACCCTTTTTGCAGTAGCAGTGCATTCTGGCGGTCAAGGAGGTTACTTTCACTCAACCTAGTATGTCTCCTTATTATAATTTTCTAGCTGTAGGATGGGAAACTAGATGTATTAGTATGTGGTGGAAGAGCGCAAGCTTCTGGTATACTATTATTCACTGACAAATAACACGTTCGATATAGGACTTGCGACAATTGTAACTAATATCCATAATACAATATTATACGTCAAATATGCTGCTTGGGAGTTTAGTTTATATCTATTATTATTAATATGAAAATGAAATTTCAATTTAATTAATTTCTATTGTATGTACAAATTCTTTAGTAGTTTAAGATTAGTTTCCTATCAATTAACATATATGCTTTATTACAAGTACTAAATGACAATACGAGTGGGTACACAATTACAAGAACTTCAGATTTGTCATTTTCACGGAAATTCCATTCCAGTTAAAAGAAAAGATTTACCAGAAATATAATACAAGTATACTATATACTTCAAATTCCAAGGTTCCTGACATATTCCTAAATAGCGTTTACACCCACTTTCATTTTTTCAATACATTATATTACAATTCTCTCCTATTTCTTCCAGATTTACAATTACCAAACTATTTCAGTTTTTGAATAGAAATTCATCGTAATTGTTAAATACTTTCGCTTTAGTGAATAACTAAGAATAGTACTTCATTAAAAGTTTCTAATTAATTATCCACCAACTGGAAGTTAGACACTTGAAAGTTAAATCTACCCTTGTGAGGCAGTTTCCTATTTTCTATAGTATGTATTTTTCTTTCTTTCGGATTAATAAAGGAATAAAGGTTTGTGTCAGTAAAAATTTTCAATCTTCGAGAATTTAATAGATTCTTAGGTTTTCGGGTTTCAGGTCTTAGTTTCTTTGGTCAGGATTTGTTAACTAACGCACAGGAGTTTTGGTAACACTTTCTGAGGTATGTTTTCAAACAGTTTTTTATGACTTGTGTATAAGGATGACCGAATTAAGTTCTTTATAGAAAATGACAAAAGAAAATTCTTTGCCCACGCACTTTCTTCTAATTCAAATAAATTTGAATCTAAAATTTTGTATATTTGAGAAAGATTAATTTTTTCTTAAATTTGGTTCTGCTTAAGTAAATACACCTATACCTCGCTTTACGGCCGTTCTTTATACGGCATTTCGCTATAACAGCCTTTTTTAATTATGGCACTTTTCCATTTACGGCCCCCAATGTTTCGTTATACGGCCAAAAAAAATACTGTAGATACTTTTAGCGACCTTATGTTTAGTTTCAGCTTCTTCCTTTAGGTAACACTGCCACACAAAATAATTGATTCGCTATATGGCTTTTAAATTACGGCCAACTTTTCCGGAATGTATCTAGCCGTAAAGTAAGGCATATCTGTACTGAGAACTTCTTCTAGTGTAGCTATCGACAGTGTATCTCATTATCCTTAAAGGTAGGAAAATTTTCGAAAGCTAAGTTTTCATACTTAAGTACTTAGAAATATTGTTAACATACATATTGCAATTCAAGCAAGATTATTTAAAAGAGTTATTATTCAAAATCAAACCGTTTACTTTTTATGCCCTATGGTAGGTACTACCAGAGGGTATATTAGTTTTGTCACTCCATTTGTAACACATCGAAATAATCGTCGTAGAAAGGTTTTAATGGTATGGTTGTGTTGGGAATCAAAAGTTATATCGATTTATGCATGTCCGTCCGTCCGTCCGTCCGTATACAAGATAACTCAAAAACGCGTTATCCGATTTTGATGAAATTTAACTTGGTTTCGTTTTGCATTTGAGTAAAATCGCTCCAGGGGGAGCAAAGTTATAAACGAAAAACCAGGGTGACCAGAAAGTTTGGTCGTTTTTTTGTTTATGGTTTTTCGGATTTAATTGGGAACTTTGTGAATCAATTTTGTTGAAATTAATTATGCAAGTTATCTACATAAATAGATGATACCATGTTAAATTTCAATCAAATCGCTCCAAGGATAAAGGAGAAAGAAATAATCCTAGGAGTAAATAACCCTCTCTATAAAGTTTTTTTTTATGTACTTTAAAAACTAATACACCGATTTGAATAAAATTTACAAATTAGACTTATACTATCAGGGTCTAGGTTACCTGCAAATTGGAAGACATTTTGAAAAGAGGAAACATAGTTATGAAGAAAAAACCTTGAAATAATGTTAGTTTTGACAGTTTTTCTGTCCCATTTCTACCATAGGGCATTAAAAAGTCGGCTATAGGCCGATTTTAAGTTACTATATGTTTTCATATGGTTTCAAAAATGTCACCACCATAAATGTTGTTATGCTATTTGTTCGGTCATTTCATTTGAAAATAAAACTTTTCTTATTTTGACGTTGATGTCGAGAGCTTTCGTGACTTTTTTCTTGTGTTTGTGGAAAAATAAGAAAAACTTTTACTTTTTCAATCATTTTCTAAACTCTTTACCATTTTTTTATTCTGTGATAAAATTGAAAGTTTAAAACGGAATTGGTAACATAGCGTATCCCTTCAGTAATGTCATTGGAACTGGTTTTTCTATCGATAAAGTTTTAGAAGCTTGGATTGATGGAAAGGGCAATTCATAGAAGAAATGATCAACACATCTGTGCACTTCGTTGACTATACGGTTAAAAGTTTTAGATGGGTTTAATAAATTTTTGGAACATTTTGCATAGTTAGGCAAAGTGTACACGATTTTTGAACGCCGTAAAATTAGTTTTTACACATACTTTGCTGTAAAGACTGCAAGGCCAGCTTCCAGGTCTCGGTTGTTTACAATTACAATTATTTTTCTCTAGTTAGATTATCAGATGTGAAGTATTAGTTACAAAGGCGTCTAAATTTACTATCTGAAATTAGTTTTGTGTGTATTTATGGTTGTGTGCCTATTCACAAAATACCCTGCATATGGCTGTGATGACAACTTTTGTAGGATGTTATTGCCAACCTCCTCGAGCAGGAGTTCTCAGGCAAAATACATAATAATTAAAAGGCATTGAAAGGTTTCACAATTGTTATTCCACAAATACTGTATTATTTGAATAATATCAAGTTTTATAGAAAAACAATGATTTGAGGAATTCTTTCAGTCTCGTGGCTAGTGACTAACGAATCCCAGATTCAACTTAAGCAGACTTATAGGTGGTTTTCACAGTGCTGGCTAGCGTGCGAGTTGGCGTAGACAGTAGCTGTCCTGCAGCTACGTGAACGTAAACGTGTCATGCGAGCTACTGTCAATGCGAGTAGGATTTTTATAATGTCTGGAAGGTGGTCCGGTCCACCCAAGACAATGTAAAATTTCTCCATATGTATAAAGAACAAGAAAACCTGCAGAACACCTTTGACCCCAATTATAATTACATATATGTCATGATAGCAACTGTCATTTTCAGCGCTCGTATAAAATTACTGTCTACTCGCAAGGAAATCTACTATCACTGTGTAAACAACCCGTAAACAGTCGAGTGCAGGCAGCAGCTTCCATGCCAATTGGCTTGATAGTTACTGTCTACTCGCAAGGACAGCTACTAGCGCTGTGTAAACAACCCATTATTCTCAAACTGAACCGAGTTTACTTGTATAACTTGTATAACTTGTAACATACAAAGTTTATTAAAGTTTTACAATAACGTTATTCATTTTATTCTTATGACATTGGAATTAGTATCGCTTTGATACGGAAAGCACTCGACTGGGTTTTAAATGAATGCCTTCGGCACTGTACACTTAAATGGATCTGCCATTGATTTGGTAATGCATTTTTGAAGTTGCAGAAAGTAGCCGATAAAATCATTGATGAAAGACCGCAGAAAGTAGTTGTGACTACTTCTCAAATCAAGAATGCAGCCATATTTGGGACACGCATCCCATTTACTGTTGGGATACAATAAAAAATAAACATTAAGGAGAACGATTTTTCTACTTCTTCTGGGGTTTAACGGGTTGTGTGTGTTGGGAAAAAGAAATTTTTGAATTTATATTAGATTGGGATAAATTTAAGTAAATTCTAAAAAAGGAATCAAATAAAAAAGAGAAAAGTATAAGTAACAAAGTTTTCTGTGCGTGTTTTTTTTTTATGAAAGGATAAATAAAAGTGTGACGTATGCATGAACAATATTCTTCAATTCTTTTCCATATTTAAAAAATAAGGAATAAGTTCTTTCTATAGAAATTTTATTGTCAACGGAATACGATTTTCCCGATTTTCGATCAAAAAACTTTCTTGATATTTATTTTCATTCAAGTTGTTATACGCAAATTGAAAAGGAAAACATTTTAAGAAATTCAATTCGCATTTAGAAAATACTATTTTCTTCTTATTTAGCGATATTCAGTATTTGTAGCTAAAATTTGAAACAATTTTCTCAATGAAATAAAGATACCTTTTCAAATTGATCAAACTAAAGAGAAAAAACTATTTGAAATTTCATTTTATGTGTTCTAGCAAAAAGGATTTAACTAATATCTCGATTTTCCTTGAAGATTAAAATTTATTTGTACTTTTTTTATTTCATGTTTTTCTTTATTTATTTGATCTGAATTCCAAATTAAAAATAAATAGAAAACGTGATGTATGTTTATATCCTTTCAACTCTTCAATATAAACTTGAGGTTATCAAAGCATATTAAGGCCAATTTCCACACAGCCGATATCCTATTCTGATAAAAGTATGGGATGCACTTATGCAAAATTTAGTTAAACAGAAAGGGAGAAACAATCATCCTACGAATTTTGTAGTCTTCTGCAGTTTTTATTTCCCCATCTGATTCTTCATCTGCAAGATGATTCCCCTCAAACGCAGTTAAACTTGTTCATCTGATTTATGGCTTTTCATCTGCATTTGCATACTCTCACAATAATCATACACGATATCGTTGCACACTACCAAATTTTCTTATAGGAAGTTTTTCTATGACGAATTGATTTTTATGGTTTAGTGATGAAATACGCAAGTTAAATTTTTAACTTCTATACAAAGTATATAAAAAATAAAAAAATTTGTTTTGCAAATCTCCACGTTTTATAAGATTCTAAATGGTTTGCAGTCATTTTTATCCAATGTCTGTCTGTCTGTATATCACAACAAATATTGTGATTAACTAAGGACTACCTTCACTTTGAATTTCCATATTCCTATAGCTTTCTTTTAGAAAGGCTTTCGGAAGGTAGCGTGATTTGAATATACGTATAGAAGCTTCGTCGTTTTGCACTATAGCTTGTTTTTAGATGTGATAGGAATTTAAGCCTTATGATAAAGTCTGAAAACACAATTTGGTACTACATTTTCCCATAAAATGGAAGGGAATGTTCTTAATTTTCCCATAATATTATAAATTGTGTGGGGAGAGACCCTGATGTTTTATTCGATCAATCCTAGCGAAAATTGCGAAAGTCCATCTCTTTCTACTTTTCTGATTTTTCTCGTCAGAATAGGATGTCGGCTGTGTGGAGATTGCCCTTAAATCTCTATTAGAGCTCGTAGCGTCGTATTGCACTGTAAACTGGAAATGCTCCATGGTTATCTTTTGAAAATCTGATACATTCCAGAAACATAAATAATAAAATAATAAATAACATATAAAATAAAACAAACACAAAACCAAATTTAACATTTTAATGTAATATCAATCAAGACATTTCTTAGATTTTCTAGAAGGATTGCCAATGAGTATGATATACCATTGAACAATAGAATCAGGCGTGGATTGCCGGGAAGTTTCCTTGTCGGCTGGTCGTATTTCGCGATAGTGGGCTGGTAAACAATCATCGACCGCTGCTTTATTTCAGAGGAAATGAGCTGGTATTCCAAAACTTCTCGGTGCAATTTGCATAACCATTCCAACTCTGAATAGAATTAAACTCAATTTAGTCCGAACTTCAGCTAAGATTAAATGAACATGATTCCAAAGTGGTTCTAGATGAGTTAATGCATTTAAATTAATTGAATTGAATTGTCTACCAATTTCGATAAGACTCAAAAAATTTGCTATATGTTCTATTTTAAACAAAAAAAATTGACTCAGCCTGATTCAGCCTGCTAGTTATCAAAGAATTACTATATTCGAGTTATGTACTCGTATACCATGATTTGAGACAAAAATAAAAGGAGATTGTATAGCATATTTGGGGACATATTTGGGATTGTTGTTACTACGAGTATTTTATATGTTATTATTATATGGATTTAAAGGGCTTTTTTTACACACTTTCAAATATATCTTAACAAGAACTTCACAGTTAACGATTTCAAATCTGCTTTCGTATTACAGATTTTAACCACCATTTTTGGATTTTCATGTTCGCAGACGTATAGATATACCTGGCCTGGTTATGTCCAATATACATTTATTGAAAATTTGATCTGATAATATTCCATTATTGCCATAATAAATATTTGAGTTTTTGATATTTCACTATAAATAAGATGAAATTTCATTTAGTGTTCCGCAGATTTTAGATCAACTTTCAGACGTATAAAGGCCAATCTCCACACAGCCGACATCCTATTCTAGTGAAAGTATGGGATACACTTATGCAAAGTTTGGTTAAACAGAAAGGGAGAAACAGTCACCCTGTTAATTTTGTCGGCTTCTGCATTTCTCATTTTCCCATCTGATTCTTCATCTGCCAGATGATTCCCCTCAAAAGCATCTCTTTCTAGTTTTCTGATTTTTCTCGTCAGAATAGGATATCGGCTGTGCGCAGATTGGCCTTAAGATGCTCAGCCCAATCCCATTTAAGCCGCTTCTCAGTGACGACTGTAGTTTTGTTCCTAATATCGGAGTTAAGTAATCTTTGAAAGCGATTTACTTTAAGTATGCATCTTCCCATAGATTCTTGATAGACCTTAAGTTTGTTTGATAACTTACCTGAGTTGCATTTGACATCTAAATATAAAAACTGGTAGTATCGCGGCGTTCATTAAATAATTTAATGGTTCAGGTGAGATGTTCGAGAGTAGTAAATTCTTTATGTTCCCAAAATTGTTTCCACGAACAAGTAATCCTCTCGTTAACATTTTTTCCCTCTTTGTCTTTGAATGAAAGATCTATCTTAGATACGAAAAATCATCAAGCTATAAGTATCACCAAGTAAATATGTAAATTTATAAAAAAAAAAAAGGAAAAGGATAACCAAATTGTCTATGAAAATATTCTTTATTCCGTTCTGATAAGAAGATTTTATTTATCGTCTTATTTAAATAATATCTATAGATACCTTCCTTATGTTTCTTCATGGTAGAGACTTAAATCAACATCAACAATAGTCTAACAAAAAGCTAGTTTGTCATTGTATCATCATTGTCAAAATACTGAAATTTATACAAATCCAACTTTGTACACAATATTCCTCTGTGGACTTCTTATAACCTAAAAAACAGAAAATAGAAACGGAATCAAATAAAACCCTACATTCCGGAAATATGATCCCAATAGAGGATGATAAAAACATTTATACGATTGAAATCCCTCTTGAAGCAAAAGATTCCTAAGGATTATTTTATCACGTGATTAAGGATAACCGAAAGAAAAACAGTATTACATATTTCTATCCCGCGAGAAATGTTATTTTCAGTTTTATTTCTTCATTTTTGGACATGGTTTTATATAGTTTTTACGAAGGATTTTTTTCCTTGGCGTTTATTTTTCATTTAACTTAAATAGATTTGTGTCATTGGATTCCCATTGTAATGGATACAGAACACATGTGGTTTTTGATAGCCGGACTGGTTTTTGTCGAACCCTTTTTTTTGCAAAGAATAAAAGTAAATTGTTTTCTTCTAAATTTAAATAAAAAATACAATACGTCTTGTTGTTGACATATTAGGTCTGTTTTGTTTGCCATACCCTACACCGGAGCAGGGTAACTGGCAAATAAAACGAGCCGGAGTAGGAAACAGCTTTAATTCAAATGTTTGTAGCGCTGCTTAGCAACCATAATAGGTCTGTTTTATTTGCCATACCCTACACCGGAGCAGGGTAAGTGGCAAATAAAACGAGCAGGAGTAGAAAAAACCTTTAATTCAAATGTTTGTAGCGCTGCTTAGCAACCATATTGTAATTAAATGATAAACTTTTAGCTAATACACTTTTTATGGTAGAAAACTGAACTAATTTCGGTGTGAGAGCTGCCCCTGGTCTGAAAGTAGTGTAGGATTTGCACTTTTGTTGTTTTTGTTTTCAATGTAAAAATTTGCTCTACCCCAGAGCAAGTGGCAAATAAAACAGACCTATTGTGAAAATATATATGCATAACAAATAAATAGAAAAACCCTTCCTTTTTTTGTGATTGATTTGACTAAAATTTGAGGTGAACAGTTATTTTTTTATTGTAATCAAGTCACGTGGAATTAATAAAATTTTCTTCATAAGTCTTTTTTTTTTTTTAAATTGAACCTCAATCAACAGTTTATAGGATCTTAAATTTGGTTAAAAAAGGTTTCCTTTCTTATCGTAATTTATAACCTATTCAAAGTGAAATTTTCTTTTCTTTGGAAAAATGGAATGAAAAGGAATGTTTTTTTTTTGTAAACATTTTTAAAAGAAATCCTCTGGCTTCATGTAAATCAACCCAATCTTCATTATTCCATGTTTTCCTTCATTTTTCATTGATGAAAAGGAAAAGTTTAAAGTTAAAAGATAAAATAAAAATTGATTGCTAATAATGTTCTTCGATATTAAAAATGATTGCAATCAAAATCAAAAACTAATGAAGTATCTCGGAAAGGTAAGGAACACGAGGATTGGTTTGATGGTGGAGATTTCTTTTCCTTTATATTCTTATTAGAAATTCTTATAAAAGACGTGTTTCCGCATGTGTATGTTGACACATAATAGAGTATGTGTTTCGCTGGGAATGGATTCTCTGTTTTTGCAGCTATATAAGGTGAATGTTCCATAATGGTTGGAAATTTAAGAATGCGATTTCAATTAAAATCTTTCCTAAGTTTTGAATAAAATTCATCTCAAAATTAATATATTCTTCCAATACCCCTAAAATAAAATAAAATAATCGTTTTTTTTTTTGTAAATATTCTTTCTTATTTATTAACTAGCAGATACATGCGTCATTCCTTGCGTATATTTTTGCCCACGTGACCACCGGGTAAAACTCCCGCGTTTCTCTCGTGACTCCGCCGAGGGCGTCTAGCGATTGGGGATAAGTCTATCTTGCTAGTTTCATGCCAATTCTCACTATTCACCAAATTTGGGACGTTTTTATATTAAGCTTCTCACGATATTCGGAGTGGAGAAATATCACACAGGCTCGGGTGTCTTTTCGGAAGATCTTCGCATAGTGAAATCTTTCAGATTTCCATTGGGATGCAACGTCTTCCAGGCAGAAATATTGGTAATTCAAAAGGCTGCAGAAACATCTAGTCGCAATGTGTTGAAGACACTATGCGTTTAGAATAATGTAAGATTATGCTGGGTTCCGGACCATTGCGGATGCGAGAGCAACGAGTCGGCAGAGAGGCTAGCAAAGGAAGGAGCAGGTGGTTCAGAAAACGAAATAGCTGATGTACTGCCTTCTCTAACCACGTATAAAGCACGTATCAAGGATAAAATTGTCGTGGAAGCAAACACACGCTGGTGCAGTCTTAGTGGGCACGAAGTTTCAAAAAGTTTGTGGTCGAAACTTAATCAGAAGAAGTCGATTCTTATACACCTACCCCCGTTTAACACGCTACTCGTTTAACACGTTTTCGATCTTACACGGTTTTTAAAATCAAAATTAAAAAAAAAAATTGTAGAAAATGACTAATTTTAACTTCACTCACGTCTTTCAAGTAGATTAAAAAGATATTTAGATATATATATTTTAGATACGTGGAAAAAATTTACAATGTTAGATATTAAACAATCCATGTATGCTAATATAATTGAAGGTGAGAATTATAGAATATCTTTGGTCCAAGAATATTCTCAGATAATTGAGTTGGGTCATACATTGAGTGAAGAAGCTTCGACGATATAGCTGAAGTAGATATTGCTGAAATAATGAAAGACCAGGAATTACATGAAGATGACTGAAATGGTCAAAAAAATTAGTGGAAACGAAAATGATGTTGATGAATATGAAACCAGTGCATTGACAGCAAAAGTCGTTCGCGAGGGACTTGTGATAGGAAGAAACTTAGGCAACTATTTTCAAGAATATGATCAGAATGTTGAAGAAGCTATCAAATTTCAACGAGATGTTAATAAACTTTTAAATCAATATGAGTAAATCTACAAAGATATGACTAAAAATAAAGCACAATTGCTTTTTGCAGACTTTTTTTTCTGAGAAGTCTCATCGAACTACACCTCCAATAGATGACTAAAAAAACTTTTTCGTTTTACACGGTTTTTCTATATAAAAATTAATTTTTCGAGTTGCACGGTTTTACGAAGAACCTATCTTCCGTGTAAAGCGGGGGATAGGTGTAATAGACTGGAATAGGAATTTAGGGATGCTTCAAGCGACTGACATGAGCAGTATAATGAAATTTTGAAGGAAAATCAAATGCTTTGAAAAGGAATAGGTTTCCCAATAGGGTAACTCTTGGTCTCGTAGGGATCACAATGGGCCCATAAGGTGCCTGGTGTTGTACGCAAAACCCCTACCCTCCGTACCTAGTCTATGATGTGAATACCAAAAACTTAGCTGAATAGCTTATACAAAAATTAAACGATGAGACAAAATTGCCGATTCGGATTCATTGATTAATATTACGTTTACATGATCGCTTTGAAAATTGAATTGCAATCGTCTTCAAATCGGCTTCAGTTTAATTACTTCTGTAACGGTTTAACTTGATTTCAGATCAATCTGAGTTTACATACAATTTTCTGGTTTGAAGATTACTTTACATTGTCAATATGTATATGTATTGCGTATTTCAATTAAAATACCCATTTCAATTTTTTGTATTATTACAATATATTACTTTAGTTTACAAGGATGAATTTCCTTTCGAATATCTTCTTTTACACAACGTAAGACTGCTTCACGAACCGTGTAATTGATATTACATAGTACCGACATGAAAAAGAAATCATATGGAATTAAATAAATTTCATATATAAAGTATAATACAATATATTCCAGTGAATATACTTTTTGAATATTTAAATTTAGAAGAATTTACAATTTTTAAGATAATCCGAGCGAATATAAAATTTTAATTTCAAAGAAAGTTTTCTTTTCTCTGTTGTTAAAAAGAAAAACCCGATCGTAATATAAAATTTATACTCAAAAGTTCATGGGAAAAGGTATAGAATTTTTTAGCTCTTTTTTTGTTATATTACAAAATATTATTTCGATTCGAAAGTAATTTGTCAGTTTGAATTTAAGAAAAATTCGTTATTCCCTCTAAACATTCGATAAAAAGGAATAAATCCGATATCGATAACAATGTACTGTTTATGCTGATGTTAGTAAATTTGAAAACATTTTGTTTAGAGATATTATTTCATGTATAATATAGATACGCCCTTCCGCCCACGCCTTAGAAAAAAGCTTTTTTTTCATATATTTTATACATTTCCGAAAATGGTTCAATAAATCATCGAAAATCAACGTAAAAGCTTCTTAATTTGAAATCATTCTTCTTTTTACTGCTTCAGTTTCAGTCTTCATCCCTTGTCAATGTTTATAGATAGTTGAGAAGTATTAATATATTCCCTTTGAATATATTCAAAAAAAAATAAAATATATCAGGTACGAAGCCGGAGTTTTTTTTCGGAACGGAAGCACTTTTTATTTACCAACAAAGAAGAAAACACAACGACTTTTTTGCCTATCCAATAGTAATTTGAAGGGAATTCACCTTCAGAAATTAGCTAATTACTTATTTCCTTTTAAAACACATTACTTTCTTTTAATACCAAATGTTTCAAAGAAGAAGAAAAACATATTGTAACTTAAAATCGGCCTATAGCCGATTTTTTGATGCCCTAAGGCAGAAATAGGACAGAAAAACAGTCAAATCTAACAGTATTTCAAGGTTTTTTCCTAATAGGATAGATCCAATCCGCAAATCAGTATTTTAGTTTTTAAAGTACATCAAAAAAACTTTATGGAGAAACTTATTTTCTCTTAGGATTATTTCTTTCTCCACTATCCTTGGACCAATTTTGCTCAAATTTAACACGGTATCGCCTATTTACGTATTTAACTAATATAATTAATTTAAACAAAATTGATTCACAAATTTTACAGTTAAATCCGAAAAACCATATAAAAAAACGACAAAACTTTCTGGTCACCCTCGTTTTTGCTTCATAACTTTCCTCCCCTTCGGTCGATTTTGCTGACATGCAATACCAAATCCACTATAGCAATAACAAAGTAGCATTCTAAATTTCATCAAAATTGGATAACGTGTTTTTGAGTTATTTTGTCCACGGACGAACGGCAGTACCTTACATGGAGCATTAATATAGGGAATTTTTTTCAGAATTTTGGCTCATTTTCCAAACCCAATTACCCCAATTAGTTCTGCCTGAATTTCACAATTTTTTTCATAAATATTTTATAAAATGTCACCTTTTAAGCGCGCTATAATATAACTTGATAGGATTAGAACGACTAAAGTTATACGATTCTAAAGCGATCTATTGGAAAAAACGCCACGAACTTTCTACTTAACTCAATATTTTAAGGTTTTTCTCTCCATAACTTCGTTTGTTCATTCTCAAATTTGCCCAAATTCACAGGTAGGCTGGAGTCCAATAGCATAAACACGTTTCGTAAATTTGATTCAAATCGGTATATAAATTTTTAAAATACATTAGAAAAACTTTATGAACAGGCTTAGTTTAGGCTAGAACTATTTCTTTCTCCACTATCCTTGGACTGATGTGACTGAAATTTAATATCGTATCGTCTATTTATGTAGGTAATCCTTATAATTAATTTAAACAAAATCGATTGACAAATTTTCCAATTACATCTGAAAAACCATAACCAAAAAAACTACAAAACTTTCTGGTCACCCTGGTTTTTCCTTTATAACTTTGCCCCCCGATTTTGCTGAAATGCAATCCCAAATGCAGTTAAAGAATATCCAACTCACATTCTAAATTTCAACAAAATCGGATAACGCGTTTTTGAGTTATCTTGTCCACAGACGGACGGACGGACGGACGGACATGCATAAATCGATATAACTTTTGATTCTCTGCACAACCATACCCTTGCAATTTTTGTGCGATGATTATTTCTATGTGTTACACACTTAGTGACAAAACTAATATACCCTCTGGTAGTACCTACCATAGAGCATAAAAATCCTTTCCAATTAACCGATGAAAAGTTTTAAAAATTTTTTTCTTAAAAAACTAATTTAGAACACATTTTATATTCTGAAATGGCTTCACTTACAAAAAAAAAAAATATGTGACCACTATTTGCTTAACCATGTTTTTTCAACATGACCCTTAATTAAACCAATTTCATTTAGTAGTCCTGAAGCTCATGTAAAAGGCCACCATTGAGTTGCAAATTTGCTTTTCTTTTTTTTTTTCGTTTTAGTAAGAACAGTATGAATTTTATGGAGCTGGAGATTCGTTGTACGTACTTGTAGTTAATTAAATCAGAAAATACAACAACAACAAAAAACAGTCAGCGAAAAAGAAATTTTTAAAAATATAACAGAAAAAGGAAAAAAATAAGCTTAAATACACCTGAAGCACCCATTAAATTCTTGGTAAACAACGAGCTTTGGTATATAGTAGAAACTTTTGGGGTGAAATGAATAGATCTCCCATCAACTTCGTTAATTTCATTGTTGTGACACTTTTACCTGTCATCATTCTGTCGTTTCTGGCTTCCATCAAATATAGCCATAGCCTAATTTCTTCCTTTTTTTTTTCAATTTTATTTTTCGTGTTTTATTTTTTATTTCTTTTGATTGTTTATTGATGATATTAATGTGGTTCGTTTTTGTGACCCATTAATTCTCATATCTTAGCTACAGTTAAATGAAATGACTATTTAATGTAGTCTTCAGTTAAAGGTTATATAATCTTTTATAATATCTGTAAATTTGTTTTTCATCAACTGAGATTCGAGTACGAAATCCTATTTGATCCATTAAAATACGCCGAAAAAAAGTTCTCAGCCTAAAAATAAAAGATTGTATGTTTGTATTTGAAATATACTTTATTTTTAAGTACAAGGATGTCGAATAGGAGCTATATATTTTTATTTTGATATAAAAAACATGTAGTAAAGTAAAATCGGACTATATCCGATTTTTTGATGCCCTATGATAGAAATGGGACTCGTAGTTAAAAAAACTATAGTTCAATGAATTAACTATGAGAAACTACTAATATTGGAAGGTTTTTTCTCCATAACTTCCTTTCATCTTTTTCAAATTCGCTCAAATTCACGGGTAAGATAGGGCTTAATAGAATGAACGCCTTTTAAAGATTTTGTTGAAATCGGTATATAAGTTTTTAAAATACACCGGAAAAATTTTACGAACAGGCTTGTTCTCCCTACGACTATTTCTTTCTCCACTATTCTTGGACCAATTTCACTGAAATTTACCACGGTATCGTCTATTTATGTAGTAAACCCATGTAAATAATTTAAACAAAATTCCTCCGCAAATTTTCAAATTAAATTCGAAAAACCATAAGCAAAAAAACGACAAAACTTTCTAGTCACCCTGGTTTTTGCTTAATAACTTCGCTCTTCCTCAGTTGATTTTGAAATACAATACCAAACGAAGTTAAAAAATAACTAACTCACATTGTAAATTCAATCAAAATCGCGTTTCTGCGTTATCTTGTACACGGACGGATGGCCGTACGGACAGACATGCAGAAATCGATATAACTTTCAGTTTTTTACACAACTACTTGTATACCCTTGAAAACCTTTCTACGATGACTATTTCGATATGTTACAAATGGAGTGACAAAACTAATACACCCTCTGGTAGCACCTACCATAGGGCTTAACACAACGTTAGAAGATATCAATATTTATTCCAGGAATATGTGTTCTTATGATAGTAATACTATATTAATAGTAATAAGCTGACACTAACAGCGACATCTATTATACACGCCGAGAGAACTTTTGGACATACGTAGTTTTAGAAAATTTTCGATTTATTTTGTTGAATTTTTTCGAGGAGCATTTTATGCTGGAAATGAATTTGACAAACATAAAATTGCTTCAACAAAACCAAATAGAAAATTTTCACCTATCGTTGACTATATGACAGAATGAATAATATTCATCCAGATAGACGATAAAATTGGAGTTGACATAAAACCAAAATTGGATCTGATATCCATCTTAAACAACGGATGGAATTACCGATAAATATGTATAACAATATCCTCGTATGGAATAAGTTTTCCATTTATGATAGAATATTTATATCTGATATCATTTTCGAGAAAACACTTTAGTTTATCACCAAGTCTTTTCGATTCGATTGAGTTTAGAATGTGCGATATCAAAAGACAAAAAAGTTAACTTCATTTTATTTTGGTCAAATCCATTTGTTAGTCTTTCAGGGTTGGTTTTTATTTAGGTAGTTTATCATGTGTCCTTTCGATTTACTATTCCAAGTTATATATTCGAATTCTTAACACTCGTCTTGAATTAGATCAAAATATAAAAGTAAAGCATTTTGATTCAGCTGATATACAGTCCGTGACAAAAATTTAGTATCCACCACATAGAACACCTTTCTTGTGTATCCCTATTCAAAGGCTTATCTCATCGATGGGATAATCTGGTTTCTTATCCGATCGACTATTACTGTCATATCGCTCCAACGGATAAAACATACCTCTTATCCTGGTTTTTAGTTGCGTATCATTATAAATTAAGACCACATCTGTCACCATTCGACGATTTTCCTTAGAATGTAAACGTGACAATTTTAATCTATAGTTGTGGAGCGGCAACAGTGAAAGAGCATTCCGTGATAGGTTCTTTAAAGCAAAAAGTAAAACTTTATATAGGATGGATTCTAGCTTATTGATATAAGCTTTGTGGTACGGTGACCACATCTGACTGGCATATTCCATTATATGTATAATATTAATGATTTATAAAAGTATCCCATAAGTTTGTCTGCGTCTGTTTTTGTGAAAGTAAAGAATCAAATATATTGAACCGGAAATGGATCCTCTTCTTACGGTCAAATTGAATAACGTATCACACTAAAACATTTTGGTTAATATTACAACAACCACAAAACTAGATTCAATCAATTTTAGTCCTTTGGGTATTGTACTAAGTGGTTACGACATTTTCAAAGTGTTTTCTTTTTCGAGATACTTTTCTTACAAAAGATTTACGAAAATTGTATACAAAAACAACACACCATAGAAGTACACTTTTCGTTTCTCATCTTATTATCGATGATGAAAAAAGAAAAAAATCGAAGAAAAAGAAAAGAAAATATAGAGAAAATCTTTAGTATAGAATTTTGTTGGGAAAATTTTGTATTCTTTTTCTTGGATATAATCAAAGAAGTCATATATAAGAAAAACTTTCTTTTTATTAGTTTTTGGTAGCATTTTTGATTTGATATAGCTAACTGCATCTATTATTAAAAATCAAACTGTCAAATAATTTTTATAATTCTTATAAGAAAATGTCCAGGTCTGTTTAGGAACAGTTTCTGAATAATATATTTTTTGTATTAATATGTAATCTTGTTAAAGGATAATAAATCTTTCATGTATTTCGTTTTGAAATTTAGTACTGTAACAAATTCTAGCAAAATTTAAAACAAATTTGCTGAAATGATACATGGAAACAAAACTAATAAGGATAGTAGTAACATAGTGCTACTAGAAGCAGAGCAGAACTGAATATTGATTAATCCGAGAGCTGGCATGAGAAAAGGCTGTGCACATATTTTGATAGAAACAGTTAGTTCTCGCCGCTTTTCTAGGGAATGTAAATTTAATAATTTTATCCTAACGTTGCAAGGATGCAATAAAGAAAGGTCATTCCGGGGAACGTTTCGTAAAGCAAAACGTAAAAATCTACACTGAACGGATTCCAGCCTGTGGACATGAACTTTGTGTTGCAGTGACCAACCACTCCTGACTTAAATACTTCATTCGAGGTCTAAACTAAACCAGTGGTGTTAGACTTGATATCAAAGTTAGTTCTTTCCAGATTATACACTTTATCGATCACCGAAAGTAGTTAAGTGTTCCCATCTTTAAAAACGTTGCTTTAGTAGAACCAAAAAGCATAGAATACTAGTAGAGAGTTCAACCCCGTATTAATATTTTGTTCCAGGTGTTTTCCTATCCGTGTGTTAAAGAAACCGCTAGTATTATCATAGTTGAATCCAAAATTTTTATTGAAGGAGATGATTAAATGGGACGCCATATTCATTCTTATGTATTCCTACAAACAATGGCTGCATGATTATAAGCAATGCCTCCTAGATATTTCATCAGGCCAGCACATAGACGACAATGACGTCTAAGGCATTGACTGGTCCCATACTGATATTGGATATGAAGCTTCTATGGCTTCCTTATTTTGTGGTAGAACATAACTCATGCATAGCGCCAGATGTTCAATTTCTACATGAATTACGTGTTGTTTTTAAATCTTAAACTGAGCCTGTATATGATGAATTCGCGAATTTGTAAACGAAACGTTATTCTTCTGTAATAAAAAATTCAATAAAAATATCATAATGTTTTGTGATTGATTGACTGATTTATTATTCCGCTACAAAACGATTGTAATAATTAATTCTCTTCCCTCTATACTAGTATCAAAAGTTCAATCAATATTATATTGTTATTACCTCAGGCTTTTTGACTTTAAAATTTCAATCGAAATAAAATTCTGGCAATATTGTTCGTCTATGATAAGCAATTTTGTACAAAATGGAAATGTATTCTTGTTAAATATAGTAAATTTTATTGAATCCCATAAGATTTTTGTTTCTATTGAAACAATTGTTTTCCAAACTCCCTTGAATGAAATATAAAATGTGTCATTCGAAATGTTTGTTGACTTTTAAGGAAATCAATAAAAATGTATTGAATTTCATTTTCAAATGTTTAATTTAAAATAATATTACATAAATTGAAATTTCGTAAATATAGTTAGACGCCTGAAAACATGCAATGCTTTAATTTCTTGATGCAAATTTTTGGAAATATATTTGAATTTCTGAAAAATTTCTTTCATTTCTACTCTTAAACGAAGAACATCCAAATTATATGTTCTCATCCGTCCAGGAAGGGGATATATTACTGGTTTTAATATATTTGTTAAAAATGGAGTTTCTGTATGAGTACTGACCCACTTTCCTTTAATTATGATAAATGTTATTATCAAAAACAATGAACATACTATAATAAATATCTCTGAATAATATTCATATCAATATTAATACTAAATAGAGGTACATAGAGAGTAGTTCCTGTTGGACACTTCTACATCCTCTGAATAGATTTGTTCATCAGTTCTGTATTTATAAAATCTATTTTTTAGTATGTTTTATCTATTTCGAATGGGTTTCTAAATGGATATGAGGAATGTTGTGTTTTTAGAGCTTTTTCAGTTTTAGTATTCCATATATTAAAATGGAAAAGGTATAATTTTGGTTATGGATTAAACTAGAGAGCTGTTAGCATATATAAAAAAAACGATGATTACCACACATTTAATACCCACTTTTTTAAACAATCCTATTTATCGCTGTTTATTTTGACAGGGTTATTCAATGTTATATTTGAATTATAGATGACACTAATCGAAATATTTATTCTTTTCTTTCATAACTGAAGTTAGCTGGGTACAATATTAGTAGTACCAACATAGGGAATAAAAATTTGTAAGTATTATTTTTTTGAAAAAGCTAAATAGTAAAAATTGTCAAAAACACGACTATCATATTAAAGTATTGAGCAGGAAAAGTTGCGAAAATCAAAAAGTTATGTAAGAGGAGGGTGTCATTCTTAACCCATCATGGTGTTTAAAACTGTCTTCTAGGAGAGATTCACATTATTATCCATAACTTCTAAAGTTCAATCTAGAAAAGAATTAGTTTAGGTTCCTTTGATAGGTAAATAGCTACTCTGTAATGCAAAGAAAAGTAGAGGAAAAGTATAGAGAACCAAGACCAAGTTTCGAACCCGGGTCTCGTCAGTCTCGTGAGGCGAGGTCTTAACCGACTAGACCATTCTACACTATTATCTACTAGTCTAGTCTCTTCATTTGCCTTTTCCTCTACTAAATATTATCAAATCATTACAACTGTTTTTGTCAAAACTCTCAATTGTTTTACCAAATTCAGTTGTATCCTATTTTTAACTCTTACAACTCTTTATTTTTTTATAACATTAACCAGTTTGGTTAGACCTGTACAACGATTGGACATAAACCAATCCGTATATATTAAATGCTATATTTAAAATTTATCCATTAAGAGAATGAAGCCAAACAAAATAATCACAGAATCAATTTTCCTCTTCATCTTTTCGATTGGTTTTTTTTTTTTTATGAAGATGAAAATGATGATGATGACAATGACGCTGTACCCTATCCAATACTAATTTAACAAACAAAACAATCCCATTTTATTGGAATAGGATATCTTAAATATACAAACTGAAAGGCAATAATTCAAATCTTATTCTGTTTGAAAAGCCTTAGTATTTATCTCGGATTGATTTCTTTTCCACAGACTTGATCAATCCAATTTTTATACATTTCTTTTAAGTACGTCATAGTTAAGCGCTTTTTGGGTTTCAAAATTTTTGGTTGAAAACAAACAAAAAGGATATACATATATATATATAGGATAGTAGAAAAGTTTTGTAATTTATAAACCTTTTTGGTTTTTTTTTCCATTTGTAAATCGAGAGAAATTGTATGATGTCTAGAATTTCAACTTCAGATAAATATATGACAAAACTTTTCCCAGCACAATACAGTGCTGTTCAATGAAATCCGGACACTTTGAATTCCTGGAAAAAATGCATGGTGCAGGTCAAAATTTAATCCCCTCCCATTTTTTTTTCAGTATTTAGTTACTTGATTTATGTAGTAACTGGCTGAAGACATCAAGCACATTTTATGCGAGTGCGCAGCTCTCTCTCGAGCTCGTAACAAATATTTGGGCAACCATTTCTTCGGGAATTTAGGAATGCTTCAGGCGACCGACATGGGAAGTCTAATGAAGTTCTGTAGGAAAGTTAAATGCTTTGAAGAGGAATAGGTTCCCCAGGGTAACTCCTGGTCCCGTAGGGATCACAATGGGCCCATTAAGGTGCCTGGTGCTGTACGTTTGTACCCCTACTCTACCTACCTACCTATGTAGTAACTGTATATTTCAAAAAATAGTTTAGAAACAATCGATAACTCAAGTAATGAGCATAAACATTAACTAAGTGAAAAAAATCTCGAAATTAAGTGATGCTGAAAAAAGTGTTATTATCGCATTATGGCACGAAGGATTGTCAGTACGGGAAATTAGTGATAGAGTATCACGGGGGAAGTCCTCTGTTGCTGATTTAATCAAATAATTTAAAAATACCGGGACCACAGAACGCTCCAAAGGATCTGGAAGGAAACGCAGGACAACCATAGTAGAAGACCAATTTCTGGTCCTTCACGCACTTCAGAAAAGGTATTTATTTATTTTTTTAGAACCATTGGACAATCCTCAAGAAAATCCAGTTCTAACATTTTGTGAAATTTTATTAACTTCCGTTTTTTTTTTCATTTTCAGGTAAAAGACTACCTAAACCAAAACGATATTCAGACATTGGAATGGCCTCCGTACAGCCCAGATCTTCATCCCATCGAAAATATCTGGGCTATTATGAAGAAAAAGTCTGTAGAGGTAATCCCCAAACACAACAAGACTTAAAGCGGCAAATTCAAAGTGCTTGGGATGAAATTGATGATGACGTCACTGGAAATTTGGTGAATTCCATGAAGCACAGGTGCACAGCGGTTATTAAGGCAAATGGCAGTCATACTAAATATTAAATAGGAGGTCCCAACTAGTGTGTACAAAATACAATTGATAAATTTTATTGAATCTATTTATAACATGTTTTTTTTTGTATCTTAATAAACGTAATATGTACAAAAAATCATCTGAATTCCTATGAATTTTTTCAATTTTCGAATAAAACCAAAAATACTGATTGAACCATATAATATTTTTAGTAAATATTACCTGAGGTAATATTAAAAATTATTTCACCGAATGAGCATCACTACTTCTTTGGGAAAAATCGCTTCAAATCGAAAAATGATAGGTGTCC
Source organism: Xylophagus ater (assembly GCA_963422695.1). Classification (NCBI taxonomy): domain Eukaryota; kingdom Metazoa; phylum Arthropoda; class Insecta; order Diptera; family Xylophagidae; genus Xylophagus; species Xylophagus ater. The sequence goes on from OY730481.1 coordinate 17,719,933, forward strand.
GGATTTCATTGAACACCACTGTATATGAATATAACATTTGACGTCGACAAAAAAAAAAAATGAAGCAAACTGAAAAGAATTCACTAGAAAGGCTTCACAGTTCGATTATAAAAGGATGATGCATGTCAGAAACAGAACATTACTACTCAATAGATCAAATCCTATTCATTAGTTTTCTTTTCGGGGCATAAAATAAAACTTAAATAATTTCGATAAAAGTCATAATAAAATAAAATTATGAAAGTTTTTGTATTTCCGGCAACCATAATCCTGTTCTATTGGTTATCAATTGTCAATGGTCGTCTAATTGAAGTGCCACCATCAATATTAACCGATAATAAAAATACTATTGATTTGGATATTATTGAATCGGGATTTTTGCATAAAATCGATAAACCATCACAATGTACTATCGAAGTTCTTACACGAGTACCAGGACGTTGTGAGAAAATTGGTAAAATGTCGAGAGCTTGTGTTGCTGGTGATTATATGGATTTATTTAGTGACAATTGTCTTTAAGTAAGTTTTTTTTTTTTTTTTGTTCTATAATTTAATTATATCCAATAAAATTTTGATAACATTTACGAATTCCATTAAAATGATGATATCTTTTATATTTCTTCTCTTATTTTAGATAAGTTTGGTAAAACCCGCCAATAAATTCGTATTGCTTTAAAAATTCACCACAAAATTATGAAAGAAAGAAAAAAAAAAGGGCCGAACCACTTTTGCCTTAGAAATCCAGATTTTTTGTCGTTTTAAAGGCTTTTCACAATAAAAAAAAGGGACACCATCATTTGGCATAAATACAACATTGTACTACTTTCAGTACTAATGGTCAATTAAAAAAGTTTTATCCTTTATTTTACGTCCTTGCACACGAAAAAGAATGAAAATTGTTTATAACATTTTCTCATCTATGTGTTTTTTTGTATAATTTTTACCATTTTGTTTCTTTTTGTTTTTTTGTTAAAATCCTTCGCTCTAATCTCTTCAGACTAAAACATAGAAATGGCCAGCAAAAGAAGAAATCCTTGTTTAATGCTTTAAGATTTCACCAAAATGATAAAAAAAGATATTTCCACATAGAAATGGATTTATTAACAGTGTTACTCATAGAAATACTAACAAAAAAAGAAGGAAAATACATTTCGACCAATAAACAAATTTAGAATGTCCTGTTTTTTTTCCTATCCTTTTATTCCTGTATAATTTTGTGTTTTTTGTTTTTAAAGCTTATTTGTTCTTTTGATTTTCTTCATTTTAATTCTAAATTCAAAATTGTGTCTTTTAAGTTGTTTATTTAGAGTCCCTTTTGAAAAAAGCATTTTTAAAACAATGTATGTGCCTCTGTCTCTCTGTGTTTGCTTGGTATTTTATCATTGCTTCTAGATTAACGAGTGCTCCAGTTTTATTCCAGTTGGTGTAAAATTTAAACCACTTTTGTTATTTTGTAAAAGAAAAAAAAATTATATAACATAGAAATACTCTTAATAAGTGTTTTAAAGGATATTTAGTTTTATATAAAAGTTAATGAATTCTGTTTCTTCATTTTTGAAATAAAAATGTATTTAAAACAAAAAATTAGAGAATAAAAGGTGTTTTTATTAAATGATTTGGGAAAGAGAACTTATTTTTCATTGTGTTCTGTTTTTCAAAATATGTTCAAGCTGGAACTACATTCAACAAAAAAGGACCAATTTTTTCAAATTTGCCTCTTTTTATCACCTGAAGATTTTGTATCATACTTTCCATTTTTTAAGAAGTCAAAGCTAAAACAGTTTTAGTTTTGAAAAAGTAAAAAATTTCCACTACTAATCTATATAAACATATTCGCATCCACTAAATAACTATATTTCTAATCCTTTTAGGCTATTTATTGGAAAATAAAGAATCTAATTAGATACAAATGTATCGCGTTTTGGTTAAAATTAAAATTTTAATTCAAAACAAGCTATAGTGCACAAACCACTATGTGAACTTATATACATATCGATCAAATTATTTCAGACAACAATTTATGATTTATTTTGTACAAAAATTTCGAAGTTTTGCCCAAACACCCAAAGTTATGCTCCAAATTTCATACAAAAAAATCCGAATTTTGTTCGTCAGCTACCCGAAGTTGTAATCGAATTCAATTGATTTTTGGACACAATTGTTCTTTCATTGAAAAAGTATTTAATGCCAAATTACATTGAAATCGGTCCATAAATAACGTTACAATATCCTGTAATGTAAAAACATAAAAAACCGAACTTTTGTTTGGCGGCTACCCAAAGTTTTAGTCTGATCAAACCCAACTTCTGATAGAATGGTTCTCATGAGGAAAAAACCGCTCTTACCAATTTTCATAGAAATTGCTTCAAAAATACGGCCGCAATCCTGTACACGACAGACAGACCGACAGACAGACCGACAGAGAGACCGACAGACAGACAGACAGACAGACAGACATTGAATAAAAATGATTTCAAATGATTTAGAATCTTATAAAACGTGGAGATTTTTTTTTTCGATCATGATTCCAGTAATTTATATACTTCGCATAGAAATTAAAAATTAAATATTGTATTTAATTTTAAAAAAATTCAGAAAATTCGAATTTCATAATATGTATGTTTGTAAGAGGCGCTGGCATTTTTAGTTACTGTTCCAGAATAATTTCAAGAAGCAGAAAAATCAAATGAAATGAAAACTGATATCCGCAAAATAACTTCGCCGGATATCATTTTTTCAGTATTAACCGCAACATTTGTACTTCAAAATAAAATAATAAAATTATAACATTTAAAGCGTTTTGTGCGTTTTATTATTAAATTAAAACTGAAGGTAAAATTTGTACATCCTATATGTGTGTCTTAGGCGGTTTCATCCGACTTTGTCTGGGCTGGCTGACCAATTTGATCTTGGTCTTGATCTTAATCAAAACTTTCGACTAAAGAATGTGGTTTTTCTTAATTGGTTTTACCTTCTTTAATGTGTTCTAGTGTATATAGTATTGTATTTGGTCATAGAAAAACTGCTCTAGTGCTAAAAATATGTGTCTGGGTGCTTTGTATGATTGTGGGGGTTCAGCATTAGTAATTGATGAAATACGCTCGCTCTTGATTCTTGGTACGGGCGCCTGGACGAATTAAGGCCAATCCCCGCACAGCCGACATCCTACATCTGATGCAAGTATTGGATAACACTATACAAAAACTAGTTAAACAGAAAGGGAGAAAACAATCACCCTACAAATTTTGTCGGCTTATGCATTTCTGATTTCCCCATCTGCTTTTCGATCTACATATGATTCCCCTCAAAATCAGATGGACATGTTTATCTGATTTATATGGCACTTCATCTACGGGTGCATACCCTTACAATAATCACACACGATACTGTCGCACACTACCAATTTTTTTAAATTTTGTGGGGAAACTCAGATGTTTTTATTCGATCAATTTTAGCGAAAATTGCAAAAGTCCATCTCTTTCTAGTTTTCTGATTTTTCCCGTCAGAATAGGATGTCGGCTGAGTGGATATTGGCCTCTAGTCAAATTTGATAAATTTAATTAATTTTAGTAGTTAAAGAAAACTTATTTGAACAAAAATAATAAGAGATCATTTTAATATTGACTGATTTAAGTTTTCTAATATTTTATTTTGAGGTGTTTTCTCATAAAATAGTGTAAAATCGCAAACAACTTATCAATAATGAATTTTCCCAATTTAAATTTATAAATAATTTTTGTATAATCATACATTTTAATAAGTCTTTTTTGATGAGGTGTTAACTCATAAAATTTCGAATCATTTAAGTTATTTCGAAATTCAGTTTCATTTCGAATAACTTGAATTCGAACTTTTCTATCAGTTTGGTTTTGTATGAATTTTTTTAATAAAATCAATTCTTCAGAAAGATTTTCATTTTCATTTGAATTTTTTTCTTCGTTCTCATTGAAATCATATAATAAAATTTTCATTGACAAATGATGTAATGAATCATAATTATTTAAAGACAACGTACGTAGTTCCAATATATCCTCATATGTTAATATATCCTCACAAGGTATTATTTCTTCCACATCGTGCCCATATTGATAACCAGGCACTCCTAGTGCGGATTTTATAATGAACATTTGGATTTCATAATTAAACATGAAACAGAAATCATTTAAACCATTTAACACTGCTTTAACCATTTTTTTAAACATGATGGTTTCAATTTGTATCAGTGGTAGGAATAAATAACGGATAAGAAATTGGTAAAATCCTCTGACGGCATCCAATTCTAATAAGCAACAATTATATTTATCTTCAATTCCTAACATATAGGATAAAGTTGCCCATAAATGAACGAATCCTTCCAAATCTTCTCGTTTATCGCAATTAAGTCCAAAATGTTTTGGACGAACAAGAGCAAATCCAATAAATCCAAAAGTAGTTATAACCATTTCTGCTTGATTTATAAAACCGAGATTCTTTTTGTTCGCTGAAATTGAAGCATAATAATGCATTCGTCTAACTTCTTTTATCGATTCCCATGATCTATGACAAAAATTAATAAATTAACCTTAAATTCGATTTAATAAGAAATTATTTACTCTGATCCTGGTAATAAAATTGTCTTTTGCCAAAGTGCTAAATGTATAATTGTTGCAGCATAACGTTTTTTAGCTGTTTCAGGTGTACTCGAGCGATTGGTTGACATAAGAACTTTCAAACCTTTCATCTCGGCTAGCAAACATATTAAACCTGCCAATTGTGAATAATTAATTCCTAGCTGATTATCACGTACATATTGCTGTCCTCTATATATAGATTTTAAGAAAAAAAATCATAATTTTATTTCTGAAGATAAGTTCGGCAATTTTCGAAACATTTTTGGAATATCGTTATTAATATTTCAAAAATATTGGGGTTATGAAAATGGCTCCTTTAAATGGCTGATTCTAGTTGGGCTACACTGAAATTATATAGGCCTGTAAGTTGCCCAAAGAAATCACGTTCCGCGAGGAAATCTATATGTGTAAACTATAAGCACACATACATTAAGTACTAATTAAGTTTAATCCAATCGAACAAATGCAGCGTACAATTTTATATGGATTCCGACTCATGAAACGTTTCCACGGAAATATTTAATTGTTGTACAGAGGGCTAAAATCTGTGTGATTTCACCATTAATACTGGAAGAGAATTAGTTGTTACCGCTGCTAATTTCTTTCTAAATAAAAGTTGAGTAAACTGTTATATTGGTGCGGATGAGTATCCAGATGCCTTATCGACATCATCACAAGGTTGCTTAATTACATTAAATTTAGTAACTTGGAAAACTTCATGTAGGAACTTGTTTCACAGTAATTACATAGAGGTACATTATTTAAAGAAACTTTATAAAACAAATAATTTCTAGGAAAACAAGTTTCTTCACACTAATAATTTGGTTAGAAAAAAACCGTGAAAAAATACCTTCTATACTTTTCCTCATCGAACCATGGCGGTAATTCGGTTTCATTTGTAGGCAAACAATTTTCACATGGTTTCTTGGTTGCTTCTCTAAACAATCGTAAAGAAAATTCACGAATAACTGAATATCAAAAATCATAATAATTATTTTATTATTAAAAAAAAAAAAAAAAAAACTTACTAAATTCAGATTTCATGACAATATACTTTCTTTACTGCAAAAGCTGTTCTGCTTCGGAAATTTCGAATTGCAAATAATGCAATTTGAGATACGAAATAGTCAGAAGTAAATACTATAAAAAATCTAATCATAAAGTTATAATAGTTGCAAGGTAATCTTCAATTGAATTGAAATTAATTACCGATGACATTGTATGACGCAAAATTAAGTTTCTTATTAGATTAGAATTTTAATATGGAAGAATTATACGTACAAGTCTAGATGCTAGACCAATTTCAGCAAGATCCCCTATAACGCGATACGAGATACATACGTTCTCCGTAATAGGACTTTCGCGCTATACCTAGAGCACAAAAAGTTAGAAACGAATAAATATCTTTTTTTTTTAATATAACAGAAAGAAATATGCATTTTACTTAATTCTTAAACAAAACGAACGAAAATTCTTTCACAGATGAGGTTTTTTCAGCAATATTTTAATCGCGTTATAAGGGGCCAATGGTACAATTCGCGTTATAGGAGTAGTAATGGCAAAAATATATCGATATATGTTTTATATATCGATATATTTAATAAAATTTGCCATTCGATTCACTACTACACTGAATTGTACTGAAAGATAAAAGTAAGAATAAAGAAATATCATTTTCTAGTACGTACTGCAACAACAAAATTAAACCTTCAACAGCATTGGGACAAAACCTAAAAAGTACTCTATTATTATGATTTAATAAGCGATTTGGGCAAATCGAAAAATCCTGTTTGTTGCCCACTACTACTCTACTAGACTCGCGATTTAAACAATTGCATTTCAATGATCCAATAGCTTGTGCATCAACAATTGAGAATTTAAAACGAGATATTGTGTTAAATTTAGATAACATCGTAAGTAGTGACAGCAGCAAATAAATTGACTACGCTGGTGAAACTTTTGATTTACGGAAGCACCATAAACAAATGTCTCATTCCAAGCGATAGAAAAGGTATTGATAGAAATACCCCTGATGCTGTTATAATTTAAGTCAGGATCCTTGTTTGATCTGGGATGAAGCAAAGAGCGTTTTTCCAAATTTGTACAAAGAAGTACAATAATATTTTTCTATTGTTACTACATCAGTGCCGTGTGAACAAATTTTTAGTTTTGCAGTCACTCCCCATTGAATACTGGCGTCAATTTTAATTATTAATTGTTTTCTAATTATAATTTCCAATATATTTATTAATTATAGATTATTAATAATAAAATTACTACTTTATTGCAAAGTATTACAAAGCAGTAATTTTATTATTTTTAGTCTACATAGTTATGGTAGTTGAAAATCTCATTTGTTTTTATATTATTAATTAGTAGTACCTACCATAGGGTATATTAGTTTTGTCACTAAGTGTGTAACACATAGAAATAATCATCCTAGAAAAATTTCAAGGGTATGGTTGTGTAGGAAATCAAAAGTTATATCGATTTATGCATGTCCGTCCGTCCGTCCGTCTGTGGGCAAGATAACTCAAAAACGCGTTATCCGATTTCGTTGAAATTTAGAATGTAAGTTGGTTATTCCTTAACTGCGTTTGCTATTGCATTTGAGCAAAATCGATCCGCGAGGGGCAAAGTTATAAAGGAAAAACCAGGGTGACCAGAAAGTTTTGTCGTTTTTTTGGTTATGGTTTTTCGGATGTAATTGGAAAATTTGTTAATCGATTTTGTTTAAATTAATTATACAGATTAACTACATAAATAGATGATACTGTATTGAATTCGAGTCATATCAATCCAAGGATAGTGGATAAAGAAATAGTTCTAGCCTAAAATGAGCCTGTTCATAAAGTTTTTCTGATGTATTTTAAAAATTTATATATCGATTTGAATCAAATTTACGAAACGTGTTTATGCTATTAGATTCCAGCCTACCTGTGAATTTGGGCAAATTTGAGAATGAACAAACGAAGTTATGGAGAGAAAAACCTTAAAATATTGAGTTAAGTAGAAAGTTCGTGGCGTTTTTTTCCAATAGATGGCTTTAGAGTCGTATAACTTTAGTAGTTATAATCCTATCAAGTTATATTATAGCGCGCTTAAAAGGTGACATTTTATAAAATATTTATGAAAAAAATTGTGAAATTCAGGCAGAACTAATTGGGGTAATTGGGTTTGGAAAATGAGCCAAAATTCTGAAAAAATTCGCTTTATTAATGCTCCATGTAAGATACTGTCGTCCGTCCGTGGACAAAATAACTCAAAAACGTGTTATCCAATTTTGATAAAATTTAGAATGCTACTTGGTTATTGCTATAGTGGATTCGATATTGCATTTCAGCAAAATCGACCGAAGGGGAGGGAAGTTATTAAGCAAAAACGAGGGTGACCATAAAGTTTTGTCGTTTTTTATATGGTTTTTCGGATTTAACTGGAAAATTTGTAAATCAATTTTGTTTAAATTAATTATATTGGTTAAAGACGTAAATAGACGATACCATGTTAAATTTCAGCAAAACCGGTCCTAGGATAGTGGAGAAAGAAATAATCCTAGGAGAAAATAAGTTTGTCCATAAAGTTTTTTTGATGTACTTTAAAAACTAACATACTGATTTGTGGATTGGATTTATCCTATTAGGGTCTAGGTTACCTGCAAATTAGAAGAAATTTTGAAAAGAGGAAACAAAATTATGAAGAAAAAACCTTGAAATACTGTTAGATTTGACTGTTTTTCTGTCCTATTTCTACCATGTGGCATCAAAAATCGGTCTAAATGATTATAATATTAATTTTTAAAAATTAACATCATGTTTATTATGGTTTTTGAAAAAGAACCATAAATGCATATGCTTGAATCTAAACAACTACAAAAATTATGGGGATTTACAAATACAATTTTCAATTATAAAAGCAATTACAAGGTAATCATGAATTGAAGTACACTAAGGTTAACTACTTTGTATCAATGTCATGCATAAGTTAATGTATTATTTAAGTGAATTATACAATTACTTGCAAATATGTTCATACGGAAATATTTAGATATACCGGGTGTACTAAATAAAGTTAAACTATTTCGAAAAGTAAAGAGTTTAGAAAAAAAAAATTCATACAAAATTGACAAAATTAACGAATTTGTTACCACACGACTCCATTGGACTTATTTCAAGACATATTTTCAGTCGGTCAGAAAAAAAGTCTAATAGAGACTCGAAAATTTGGACTTTTTTGTCAGTCCGACTGAAATTATGTCTTCAAATAAGTCCAATAGAGTCGTGGGGTTAGGTTCAAAAACACATGAACAAAACGAATTCAAGGGCTTGAGATATAGCAGGTTTAGGCTGGTATCATCTTGTATTCCTTTCATCATGAGTACAGTAAATTAAATTATTTATACATTTTTCTTTACGTTTCGCAGTCCAATGTGCAAGTTCAACGGCGAGTCTGACTTGACATTGTTTTTATATTTACTAATTTTAGTTATTGGAATTCTTGTTTCACGTTAATGTGTGATTATTTGATTTTATTTGATAACTGGACAACGTGTAACGGCTTTGAAATTCTTCTTTTCTATTAATACGTTAAATATATTAGTATATAACTATGTTTACAATGATTTGATAAAACTCAAAAATTAATCGGACCCAACAACTAAGAATGAGAAAAAATTGGACTAATTTGTACTACAAAGGACTGAACCAAAGATCTTATAGTAACGGATGCTTTTTTAGGAGTTTGATTTTTCAGTGTTGCCTTATTAACATTTCGCCCTTGATTCGTGACATGTGTCAAAGTCAAATATGCTCAGTTAGCATTGCCATTTCATCATGAATAAACTCACGGTGGAGAAACAATGAAGAAATATCCAAATTTGCTTTTGAAAATCGGTCCCGTTATTTTATCGGAAATTTGTGTGTAGTGTCGAGGCTCATTTTTGCCTTCATTAATAAAAAAAATTGTCACTTCTGGACTGAGACCAACCTAGAAGACTCTAGAGATCACATTGCACCCAGAAAAATGAAATTTACATGCTGATGGCATTGTTGGCCCTTATTTCTTTAAAAATTAGGCGGTAGCTCGTGTTATGGTCTATCAGAGTGTTACCGGACCATAATCATAGAATATTTCTTCGAAAATATGGATGACATTGATCCCGCTGAGATGTGGTTTAAATAGAAAGACGCTACGTGCCATACAGTAACAGAAACCATCGATTTATTGAAAGCACGATTTAGCGATAATGTGATTTTAAGAAATATCTCTTTAAATTGGCCTCCAAAATGGTGAGATCTGACATCTTTCCAACATTTTCTATGCGCTTACGTGTAGTCCCTGGTTTGGGCTGATAAACCAGCAATAATTGGCCAACATTGGTCGTGTTATTCCGTGACCTACGGCCGCTATTGATCGAAAATATAAACCAAAATTGGACTAACAATATGCGCTTCGTCCAGAGCAGTCACAGTGGCTATATGCCCAAAGTCATTTTTGAATATTAATGGCATGAATAGGTCTTTCGAATAAAAAAATATTCTTGATTAAAAGTTAACTTTTTGTGTTATTTTTTTGAATTTAAAGTTCATTACGCAGAAAAAATCTCCCTTTAATATGTATACGATTTCTGGTTAAACAATATCAACTAAATAATATAACAAATGACATTTATACGAAAAGTTTTGGCTGTCAAAATGGATTTACGTTATCAGAGATGAGCAGTGGAATCGTGTACCTTGATTGGGCCCGATCATACTACCTTGATCAAAAACAAAACGGAATAATCACCGTGTGGCGCTCCCATCGTTCCGATTTGAGTTCTGTTTGTTTTGTTACATCTGTTATTGATATTCCCTCTAAATCTTAGCGTCATAGCTTGACATTTGCAAAAGTTACGTAGCCAAGAGTACATCTATCTCTGTGTGTGTTGGCGAGTTTTTACAATTTTATGCAAAAAAGAGACCGTGTTGACGTCGCAAAAGACATGATTTGCGAGGCTGAATCCGATCCCACATTCATCAAAAGGATCATTACTGGAGACGAGACGTGAGTTTATGAGTACGAGACGCAATCCAGACATCAGGCAAGTGAATGGCGTTCAACAAATGAGCCGAGACCAAAAAACTACGTCGTTTTCAGTCAAAAAAGAAGGCAATGCTCACGGTTTTCATGGATTACAACGGTGTAGTGCATCATGAATTTTTGCCAGAAGGCCAGACAGTAAACAAAGAGTATTATTTGGGCGTTATGAGACGTTTGCGTGACGCAATTCGCCGAAAGAGATCAGAATTGTGGGCAGAAAACTCGTGGATTTTGCACCATGATAACGTACCGTCGCACAGTGTCATCATTATTCGTAATTTTTTAACGAAAAATGCAACAAATACCATCCAACATTTATAAGAAAACGAAACAATGTAAAAAAATTTTACACAAAAATAATTTATAATTTTTAAAGTTTATTAAATTTAAACTTGGATTTTCTCTTTATAAATCCAAATGTTGGTAATTCGAACGGGATTAGAAAGGATATAAAAAGGGAAGAAATTGTATATAAAAATTTTCCAATAGATTTTCATGTTGAAAACCTCAATTTTTCACCCGATTAATTTGTGATCTCTCAATTTTCTTCCATTTTTTTGCCTTTCTTTAATTCATTTCAAGCTTTGTTAAATTTCTTTTGGAAAAGGAGTACCAGGAAGAGAATAAGAACAAAAGAAATTTTCTTACCATAAGAAACTTTGTGAGAACAACACATCACATAACCGGAGGGGGAAAAAATCACAAATTCCCTTGACGGCTTAACGTAATGAGGTGATTTGTATTCGCGTTCGCAGTTTTTTATCCCAGCCAAAAATTCACATCCGAAACTCATTCAAATGAATGTCAGTAATTGGAAAGGTTGGTGTTGAAGGTGGTGCAAATTTAATTTATTTTTCTTTCTGTATATTGACTAGTATTACCACAGCAAAAAATGTACAAGGTGAGTCGACAAATAATTGCTTACTTATATAGTGAACCGATGTGAATATGATTATCCAGATTTTTATTTATAACCTTCTTCCTCTGGGCTGATTTTACCCTAATACAATACCAACCCATATTCCAAATTTAATTCAAATCAGAATCCATGAATTTTTGAGTTATCGTATAGAGTAGATGGACGGACAGACCGACGGACGTACATAAATCGACATAACTTTTGATTTTTTAGGTTAGGTTAGGTTAGGTAGGGTAGGAGTACTGCGTATAACACCAAGCACCTTATGGGCCCATTGTGATCCCTACGACCCGCCTAGCTTAGCGCGTTCATGGCCGCCTTGCCGTCTGAATAAATCGAGATATCTTTGATTTTTTAAGAAATCTGTGACATTGAAATCACTTTCCGATAATTATTTCTACGTGTATTTGTGATGCAATGACAGAGCTAATACACCCTACACCATAAGGTATAAACCGCAAACAATAATGTGTTTAAAATTGGAATTACTGAAGAGCTGCAATTTTAAACTTTTGGTGAAAAGTTCGAAAGTGTGGAGAATATCGCTCCTCTCGTATACTAGCATACTTATTTATACAAAAAATACATATTGAAATGATGGCCAATGAATTCACAGTCCTTTTAACAGATCAAATATGGAAGGAATTAGATTAAAACAATAGTGCTGTTATATGAAGACAAGTCAGGAACTAAACCTTCACGGACCATAAAACAACGTCAATTATTATGACATATTTAGGTAATTCGTAGAAAAGGAACTTAAGAGGATAATATAGTCATTGATAAGGATTTTAAAAGAATGAATGCCGGCAATATAAAATTAAATGTGTTTTGAGGTACTTACTGACCACAATTTGTAGTTATGCGATTTGAGGAACACCCCATAAAATCATATGTGCGAAAATATTTTATTTGTATATTTACTTCATTGCGTTGTTCGTGCATGCAGACACCATCGCTGAATTGCTTAATTGGAATCCATATTGTATATCCTTATGGATAAGATAAGATATTCATTGTAAACAAAACTAGGTTACTCTCTCGTATATGATGATGTTCCATATATGACGCGGGAAGACGGATGAAACACTTTTCTGGATTACGTACATGAATACTAAGTTAATTTACACTCAAAGCTTTTCTCATTTTCTTTTTTTTGGTTCATATTTCTTCTATAAGAAAATCTTAAATTACATTTTCTTTTTTTCGTTAAAAATTTAATTGAAAAAAATTTTTTCAAATAAGAAAAGTTGATGCGTTGTCGTCATTGTGTTTGTGATATGTGTGTGAAGAAATTGAAAATTTTGAATTCAACAAAAGATTTAAGAAAATTTCGGATATAGAAAATTTTGGAAAAAAAAAATGAAAAGTTTTGTATTTATAATTGAAAATTCGAGGTGTATAAAGATCCGTTTTTATTGTGATATCTTGAAAAACCTTCTTCCATAAAAAGAGAAAAAGGAAATACCTTCAAATTTGTGATGGCATTTTCTTGATTTGTATTTATTTTTCTTTTCTATTTAACAAGTTAAGGTTTTATTTAACGTAAATTTTTATTAAGGGTCTGGTTTTTTTCCTCAATATTAGATTTTTAAGGATTCGATAACAATTTTCTTGAAATTAAATCTTGAAAATCTATTATAACTCAATTTCGTTAATTCTTCTTAGGATGTTTTTCTATTTTCACATTTTCTCAACAGTAAATCAATTCTATTGCATTAAAAATTAATATCGCATTGGAAATCCGGAAAGATTTTCACTTATTTTTTTCGTGTTCATGCAATAAGATTTCATCGCGATTCTAATCAATTTTATCACTTGTTTTTCATCACATATCATCGACCCAAAGGACTATATATTCAAGTTATTTTCAAAAATATTATACATAGAAAAGGCAAAATATTTTGAGATTTTCATTGAGAATATAGCTTTGGATTTTCCATAGATTTATCAATCTCTTATTATCAAGTGTTGGTCGAATATGTTGTTACTAATTTGATCATTATGGAAGATGAAAAAAAAGGAACTAAAATTGTTTTAATTTGTGAAATAACAAATAACGCCCGGGTGACTTGTAAACTAAATCTTAATCTCTGTGAAAGATAGATCTTTAAAACCCATATGATAATATATGTTATATACATATGTAGGAAAAAGGATAAGGGTAAGTAAAAACGCTTTTATTTTGGTTTACAATACTTCTTTTTTATTCACCTTTTACAATGACGATCCAATCCAGACTGACTGACTCAAGATCGTTGTCAGCCTTTTTTCTACAACAATTATATTTCCTACCTCGGATAGCTATGCTACAATCATGCCTAATATTTACTTAGGACTTGTTTCGAGTTTTTCCATGCAGCTGTCCAAACATGCACACATTCTCGATAGCCTGTGAAGGCCAATCTCCACACAGCCGACATCCTATTCTGATAAAAGTATGGGATGGCACTTATGCAAAATTTAGTTAAACAGAAAGGGAGAAACAATCATCCTACGAATTTTGTCGTCGTCTGCAGTTGAAATTTCCCCATCTGATTCTTCATCTGCCAGATGATTCCCCTCAAACGCAGATAAACTTGTTCATCTGATTTATGGGTTTTCATCTGCATTTGCATACTCTCACAATAATCATACATGATATCGTCGCACACTACCAGATTTTCTTATAGGAAGTTTTTCTATGAGGAATTGATTTTTATGGTTACGTTAAATTTTTAACTTCTATACGAAATATATAAAAAATAAAAAAATTTGTTTTACAAATATCCACGTTTTATAAGATTCTAAATGGTTTGCAATCATTTTTATCAAATGTCTGTCTGTATATCACAACAAATGTTGTGATTAACTAAGGATCACGTTCGCTCTGAATTTCCATATTCATATAGCTTTCTTTTAAAAAGGCTTTCGGAAGGTAACGTGATTTGAACATACGTATAGAAGTTTCGTCGTTTTGCACTAAAGCTTGTTTTTAGATGTGATAGGAATTTAAGCCTTATGATAAGGGCTGAAAACACAATTTGGTACTACATTTTCCTATAAAATGGAAGGGAATGTTCTTAATTTTCCCCATAATATTATAAATTGTGTGGGGAGAGACCCTGATGTTTTTATTCGGTCAATCCTAGCGAAAATTGCAAAAGTCCATCTCTTTCTACTTTTGTGATTTTTCTCGTCAGAATAGGATGTCGGTTGTGTGGAGATTGGCCTTAAGTTAACAATGATCATGTCGGCATTTTCTCGACATGAATCTTACATCCGATAACCATCCCAGATATATGAAGCACTTTTCGAATGGTCTTATCAGAATAGACCAAATCCAATCCAAGAATGGTATTATGGAGAAAAGAAACCCAAAGCATTCAGTATTGAAATCCATGTTGCCTTACAAATTGATTCAATAACACTTCATCGCTATTCATGTTATAATTTATTAATTTATCCAATATTGTAGTCCTGAACTCCTGAACGTATCCAGCGGGCACGTACCTAATACATTCGCTTAATAAATTTATGTCTCATTTTGTCTCGTATTCTATATCCAGTATATATAAATCGTAATGCCACTATTCCTGTGGTTTCTTTGCATTTGCTTTATTTAAGAAGTGTTGACTTATGTTTTTACTACACATGTTAGTATTAGGCCTACAACCGCGTTATTTGTATGCGATATTTTAAAACTTTTCGTATACCTCACGTATATTTAAATGCACTCGACCGTAACGAATGAAGGATAACTATCTTAAGTTTTAATAGGCGATGTATAGATCGATTCAATATACAATAAATTCCTTTTTTTTCAATAAAATTTGCTATAAAGTTTACAGTTTGAAAGCTTTTCAATTTGAGAAGAAAACCCATCTTATAGAGGAAAAAAATTCCAACAAAAAACTGAAAAGAAATAAATAAATTGATTAGGTAGACTTTCGTTTTCTTTATTTTTCTCGAGAATAAAAAAAAAGGTTTAAATGAATTTCGAATCGAAACTTCAAAGCGTAAAAGTTGAAGATCTCCATTAATTCGATTGTATTAAATCGCATTCAAGTTTAAAAATAAATAATTCACATCAAAATTGGAACTGGGAACGCATGAATGCATTTAAGTGTTACTTTCTTAAAGTCTCCATTCTTATTTGCACTTCAAGTTTGGGGCTGGCTGACTTTTATGATGTCCTTAATTAGATTTGTTAGAGATTCTAACATTTTATTAACTTAAATAGAGTTTTCATAATAAAATTGTGTCAAGTCGAACAGGGGTACGGCAACTCATCTAATGATTTTTATACACAAAATATACTAATTTCATTTTCTCATAAACGATGTGAGATACAAAGATTTGCCATATACCTATATATATCAAGAAGTATACAGAGTTTAATTCTTCATTAAAGCCAAAGTATAAGTAATGATTAAGTATGGAAAGCTAGCGAAGTAACCATAAAAAGCACGTGGCAATAAGTGCGAAAGAATACGCAAGAGTACGCGCAGTTTTCATAGACAAAATCAGGAAGAGAGAGAATGAAATGTTCTTAAAAACCGGACGGAATCTTATAAAATTACCCTTATATATGGTACCAAATCTTATAAAATTTCCCACACATACCAGAAAAAAAAAATTAGCGCCAAATTTTTTTTTCTGGTATGTGTGCATTTGTGTATAAGTTTCTGACTGTGTTTCTTTGTTTACATTTTAAAATTACCCAAAAGCGAAAAATGGGATGTTTTTTAAAATTATGTTACCCTTTCAACCATACGTAAAATTTTTAGTTCTATCTAGGTCAGCAGTGGATAGAAAATTGTTTGAAAAAGAACAGTCAAAATTTGAAAAACGGCGGTACGGTAAGGATAGGCAGTTTCCATACTTTATGATTAGTTACACTTTGATTAAAACATATAGTAACTAAAAATCGGCATATAGCTGATTTTACTGAAATTTAACATATTATCGGTTATTTATGTAATCATGCGTTTTTGAGTTATCTTGTACACGGATGGATGGACATTCAAAAATCAACTTTTAATTCTCTACATAATCATATCCTAGGATGCTTATTCCTATGTGTCACAAATGTAGTGACAAAACTAATACACCCTCTGGTAGTTCCTACTTTACAACATAAACATGGTTATACATTTTTTGTTGATCACTGATTCATTCCAAACAGAATAAGTACCATATATTGAATTTGTGTCCAAATATAAACGCAAGCAGAATTATAAGAAATTTTACAAAATTTAATTCGTCGAATTAATTATGTAAACATAGCCTAAGAATATTGATGTTTATTTTTCTAGAAATTTTTTCTTTCAATAATATTTTTCATCAAATTTTCTTAATAGAATAAAAAATAAAAATAATTTTTTCCTCATAAATAATCTTTTTCGACATAAAAACGAAATGGAAAGGATATATTCTGGTTCCATTAGAATACGGTTATATATAATCGAATTAGAAAGATAATCTAATATCCCTTAAAATGTACAACTTGTCCCCATCAACATCGCCATCTTCATCTAATGGTCTAGTCTACGTTTTCTAAAGGTTGTCTTTTTTTTTGTACATTTTCCTTTTTAGCCATTGCTGTATTTTGTACATAAAACGGAGACATAATGAACGGAAATCGATGAAAATTTAATGGAAATGTATTTTATCTTCTACATTATTTTGGTCTACAATAGGGATGAGATAAATACTGAAAAATATTTTTTGAGCAGTGTTAGCCAACCTTTTGTTTTTGTTTGAGATTTTGATTTAAGCAGAGAAAAATTTCTTTTCATTCGTTGGATGATAGGAAGTCTGAATAGTAATGGTTGTACGACATCTTACTATATGAATACAATATAACATAACATAAAATTTAAACCGTTAGAAGTATGGAAGACAATATTAGACCAACAGCTGTAATCTTCTAATCAGTCAGCTCTTATTAGAACAACCTATATATAAAATAACCCCTAAAGCTAGTTTCTAGTATCACATGTAATCATTTCTATATACAATAAATTGATGAGAGGTTCGCAACGCTGCAAAGCACGCCTCATTTTTAATAGGATTTGTAAAAAAGACTGTAGTAAATAGGTGAAATTTTATAGCACACAAAGTCATTTTAACTGTTAATAAGGTGACGGTTGCAGACGTGCCCAAATTGGAAACTCTCATTATTGTATCCTTTATCTTCCAGCACTATATTGATCTTCATAACCAATGAAGTTTTATTCAAATCCTTAATGCTTTCTTTATTTGTAATTGTAAACATTAAACTATGGCATATACAGGTTAATAAATTCCAAAAAAAAAATGTTTACTCAGACCATATGTTATGAACCACTGTCCTACAGATAAATTTTCTAAACTTGATCAGTTATCATTATATATCTTTATTTATTTGCAGCATATTTTGGTACATACTTCACATGAATCCTTATCCAAAAAGGTGTAGTTTTAGCCTATAACAAAATTACTGTATATACAATAAAGTTTCATATTTCAATTGAAAATGTTTTCACCCATTGTCCTGGTTAAAAGATCCTAATAATGGTGTGTTTAGGTTTACGGTTTTTAGAGAAATACGAATACACTTTTGGGTACACTTTGACCGAAGTTACCGGATTCCTTAGTTATCTAACTTTGACCAAAGTACATATTCTTTCATCAAAAATAATGAAAAGGAAACTTAAAATATATTATTATGATATTCGGATGAAGCTTTTATACTTTATTCACATAATATTTTCTATCTATTTTCATTTGGAATTGTTTTCTATATAAAATTCGAATTAATTTTAGTTACTGAAAATAAGAAATTATTGATCTGCATTGAATTCTGAACAGAATAGGCTATTATGGGCCGACTTTATTACAGATTAGGCATATTTTTGGGAGAATAGAAATTTTGTAAAATATCATATTAATATTCTAATAAAATTTTAGTTTTGCTGTTAATTTGAAATTAGTTTTCAAAATATGTCATTTCACATTATTATGAATATTTCAATTTTTCCGGAAAAATGGATTTTGTTTCCTAAAAACAGGAAATAATGGGATTTAATTTAATCCGTATATTTTATGATGAGGCTTTGTATTAATAAAATAATTTGTTTGGGTATTTTCAAATAAATGAATTTGGTTTTGGGTATAATAAATGATATTAGTGAAAATAAAGTATAATAGATTTATTTGATTATGAACTAAAGGATTTATTTTATGTTATAAAATGTTTTCTTTTTGAACATGTTTTAAGAGATTTTCATTGAAGAAAGCTATGTTCCTTATCGAAAATCTTCGATAATGGTCATAGGATAGATGTTGAATATAGCATTGCAAATGTTTAATATTCTGCAACTTTTTATACATTTTGAAGTGAAAACTTCTTTAGCCGCGTTGGAAGTGATTTGAAACTCAATGAAACGCTAAAAAAGCGACACTTTTTTACCAAGATGAAATACCAGTCGATCATAATTCATAACAACAAAAATTTTGCATAAAAATATTTTGCACATAAATATGCCCATATATTTCAGTAAAACAATTTGTTCTGAAATTTTGCCTTATTTTTCTGGTTCCTGAACGCCGTATACATAGAATACAGAATACAGTGTTTCCTATTATCTTCGTCTCTTCATTGCGCGCTGTTTCGTAAAGATATATTTATCATATAGAATTTGTTCACGTGTATCTTTTTGTGAATATTTTATCATTTTAATAAAACATTTTCCAAATGTGCCGAAAACTAATTCCACAAAAAGTTTACGAGCTCATGTACAGGATCTTCAATTAGACAGAATAGCATGGTCGTCGAATTTTCTAATTCTTACCGAGACGTGGGTGAATAATGAAATTATTGTATTGTATTGTATTGTATTCAGCTTTCTATAGTGGGAGAAATATCTGCTTGTGAAAGCAGATTGGATCATAATAAATCAGTTATAATTGTGACATTTTACATTTCTCCCAACCAATCAATAAATACAATTATTGAATTCATCCATGAGAATTTGCGAAAGTACCACCTGAAATATCGCAGATTCTTAAAAAAGATTACGATAAAATTCCGATGATTTTAAGTGGGGATTTTAATGTTAGCTTTGCATTGGATACAGCGCTCCCTTTGATTGAGTTCCTCAACACCAAATTAAATTTAAAATATGCAATAGTCGCACTGAGTTGACAACAGGATCGAAAACAGTAATTGACGCTGTATTTCAGAGACATATTGATCAAACCCAAACCAAAGCATTAATTTCATACTTTAGTTATCAAAAGCCACTCGTGTCATTTATTGAAATTAAAAACAAAGAGTGTGAATAATAAAATGTAAAATAACTTTTAAACTTGGTATCAATATTTTAATAAATAAACCCTATAACTATCCCACCCCTGCATTCGTCTCATTCTCTCTCTGTTTGGTTTTGCGAAGGTTTCACTTCTACCGCGTATGCACAGCACACATGATTTTTTTTCTAAAGACACCTTTGTGTATCACAAAGGGAATAGTCGGATCTGATTCCTATGAATGAGAAGTTAGCAGAACGCAATTTATGAAGCATCAAAATTATCTTTTTCATTTGATTATGATTATTAAAAACTAAAAAAAGTAAATCAATATGAGATTATAGTATATGTCCAGTAGAGTGGCCCTTACTTTTCAACTTTGCCAAAGTCTAGCTCCCACCCCTCAATTTTGTTCCAATTAACAAAAAAACGACATATACAAAATTTTAGCTCAATCGGACAACTGCAAGGCGACCCTCATCGAGCTTGTAAATATAAGGAGTTTTCGAATTAACTTTTGGGAAATTTATTTCAGAATGTTTTTTAATAGTTCCTGGGGTCGCCTGAATGTTCCCGCATAAATCTCTTTAAGAAGAGAAATAAAAATGTTTGATATAGGGAAGCGTCGTTGGGAATACTATGTTCCAACTTCAAGGCGAATGCGGGTCGCCTTAAACTTGTCCGATTGAGCAGAAATTTTGCATAGCCTGTTTTTTTGGTCATTGAAAGAGGATTAGAGGGTGGGAGCTTAACTTCCAAAAAATTTCATACAGCTAAGGGCTACCCTAATGTCCAGCCATCAACATCTGCTGCAAATTACTAAATATCCATAGTCATAAAGTAATGTTCTGTACTTGGGGCGATACAGGCGGAAACACCTCCTCTATTAGGAGCTTCTGAAACCTGATGAAACTGTTATGGCAAAACGTTACCTCGATGACAATTTGGCTTTAAAATGGTCCAGTTTATATCGCAATGGAATCTGTAAGCTACCTGATAAATGGCAAAAGATCATAGATAATAATGGCGATTATTTCGAATATTAAAGTTATTAATTATTAAATAAACGTGAATTTCATCAGAAAAATACGAGAATAAATCTAAAGTCTTGAAACCAAAAAATTCAAAGGACATTTTATATTTAGATTAAGTACATATACTATGTACCACATTGCGAAGTAATTATTTTTCGTCTTTTCAAAATTGTTGTTGATGATATTACATTCATATTTTATCATCAATCTTTTAAGGAAAAACGATTTCAATAATACGGTTCCTATTGAAATCCCTAAAAACACGTAGCGAAAATTCCCTCAGAAAAACCTATTCATTATTTTATTAATTACGTTTTCGCTTTGAAGTCTTAAATACTCGCGTGTGCCAATCATAATTTGAAATTAATTTTGAAAGTTGTCAAAAAGGTTCTTAGAAAAGGATTTGTGTTTTTTTTTTTCATAAATAATTTATAAAAAGGAAATAAATTTGATTAGGAAATAATTTTTTACTTATCCAATTTTCAGTGTAGTAAACTAATCTAAATTTGCGGCGCAGTTCAAGAAAATAAAATCTAGAAAATTTGTTATAATAATGAACGACAGAAATCCTTAGACTCATGTGTCTAGTATAGTGTGAACATGTTAAAAAGCATATGCTTAATCAGAAATGGAGTTAAAAATTTAACAAATCTGACATTGCCAGAAATTTATTTTCTTATGTGAAATGTACTTTCAACTGGCTTAAAGAATTCTTTACCTTTTCAATTACAAATTGGCAATAGCGGTGGAGCATATCCAAATAGAGTACAATCGCTAGAAAATATACATACTATATATTACTAATGAAATTATTATTCTTAATTTTACCAAATTTGTCGCTCATATTTAGATATTTAGATATAACTGAGTATATCTTCACCACTGGAAATTCATTTGGACAATAAAAACTCTTCAATTCCAACAAATAAGAAAATTACATTTTGGTTCGCTACTGGAGGTGCTGGATTCTGTTTAAGTCGGGCATTAACATTGAAAATGCTTCCGATTGCTGGCGGTGGAAAATTTATCAGTATCGGTGATAAAATTCGTTTTCCCGATGATGTTACAATGAGATTTATAATCGAACATCTATTAAAAGTTCCATTAACGGTTGTCGATAATTTTCATTCACATCTTGAACCAATGGAATTTATACGACCAGAAACGTTTCATGATCAGGTCTCGTTCAGTTACGCTCGAATGAAAAATGAATGGAGCGTTGTGAAAATCGTTAATGGATTCGATTTAAAAACAGATCCAAAACGTTTCTATTCATTACATTGTCACCTATTTCCATATTTTAACTTTTGTCCAAGATATCATCATCATTATCCAAAGTAATATCTAAGATTTATTATTAACTTTTAGCAGCACTGTATTTATAGAAGCAGAGTGGCGCAGTGGAAGCGTGCTGGGCCCATAACCCAGGTCCGTGGATCGAGTTTTTTTTCTTTTTTTTTTTGGAAAATATACAAAATTTAGATGAAATTATATTTATTTTCAAATTGTAAGATACAATTTTCAGTACAAACTGAACCCAATCGCCCAACGAAAGTATTGAAATGAAAAGGAACTTTTACAGTCTTTAAATAACATTCCTTATGTTGGTTTAAAATGAAAAAAACCGTGGAAGAATGTCATTACAACCATAAACCGGCTTATTCCTCACTCATATTTGTATATCCCCTTGAAATACCTATATTCATTTAAGTAAAATAAGTACAAGAAATATATATGTACATACAATTTGCATCGGTTTGTTACCATTTATTTAAAACTCGATCAACACAGATCCTAACTTCTTAACAATCTCCTCCTTAAAAATAAATAACATATACCGGTCATTCTTTCATTTTTTAACTTAACCAACATCAAATTTGCTAACATTTTACAACTTTAGTAATTTTCCAAAATTAATCTAAACACGATTTAATAACTTGACACAAAATCTTTGAATTCTCGATTTAAATTTTCTCACCTCATTTGCCTAACCATGCATGAACGCCTTTTAATATTTCAATATATGTACTTTAACCCCATTATATTACAGCTTCAACATCACAACGGAAATCAACAGAAGAAGAAATAATTGAAAAAGAGTATACTCCTTATTTAAAAACCGTAAAAGGGAAAGATTATCTGAAAACTTTATACCTGACGGTAAAGAAAAACAACCAAGGTAAATATTTGTCTGTCGATGACATCGATCATATGCACGACGCAGTTGGTAAAAAGAGCATAAAGTCCATCAGCCGTGAACAGCTAAGATATGCCATAAAATTGATACAAAATCAAATCAGTTATAATAAGAAGGAAAGCAAATCTAAAAGTAAAAAAAACGTGAAAAACATTAAACGCGCAGATTTGTGCAATCGCAGAATATCATCGCCTTCAACGCAGACAAGTAACTATACAACGGATAGTATTAATAGTATTGAGTTATACCTTTCCCACTCCAGCACAAACCCGTCAATAAGTCCGAATTGTGCAACAACACGGACACTTATAGAAAGAAATTTAGCTAAAAATTTTACCAACATAATTGTGTAGGAGTATTATTATATTAGTTTCATAATAGTTGTTAATACAAATGATTGGCATAGCAATTGAAAAGTTATGGAATAGTTGTTAAATTCCGAATAACAATTGTATTGTTTGAATAATGTTTAGTTAGAAAAGGCAAATGAACAAATCGCTAAACACAGTGTTGAATGGTCAAGTCGGTAAAGACCTCGTTTCTAGAAGTTGATGAGACCCTGGATCAAATCTAGGCTCGGTACTTTCATGTATTTATTTTTCTTTGCCTACAATTGTAAGAGATGATTATTTGAAAACAAATCCGGCAATACTAAAGGCAAATGTTATTGCTAGCGCTACCTCGACAATAGAGCCAGAATCGGTGGAAACGGTAGAACAACCGTCAAGTGAATTTTGTTTAAAAATAGATTAAAACGGCAACACAACTGCCATTGCTAGCGATAGGTTGATAATAGAGGAAGAAACGTATGAAATGGTAGAACAACCGTCAAGTGAATGTTGTTTAGAAACAGATTCACACGACCATACATACGTTATTGCTAGCGATAGGTTGATAATAGAGCCAGAATCGGTGGAAACGGTAGAACAACGGTCAAGTGAATTTTGTTTAAAAACATATTAAATAGCAATACAACTGCCATTGCTAGCGATACCTCGACAATAGAGCCAGAATCGGTGAATGCTAATACACCAGTTTCGATAATTCCAGATAATGTTGGAAAAAACCAACAAATGCCGAAAATTCTAGAAAGTTTACGGGAAAAAAGGCACACACTAAAGATTAACCATTTGAAATTCGAAAAAAATATCAAAAAGTGGAAAAATGCAATGGAATGTGAAACCTGCCAACAAGAAATCATCTATAGGCATGAATATGAAAAAAAAGATATTCTTGGGGGAAGAATGAAAGCCAAAAAAAATCGATCACTATGAATACCGCATGAAATTCGATCGAAACCAGCAAGCTATATTGATTGGTATAAACACCAAATAAGTATTAATAATATGGAAGAAAAACTACAGCAGTTGTAATAAATGCTGGTTTTGTAAAAATTGTTGATGTTATTATTATTGCCACGATGAGTTCAGTTGGTTGAAATTTCAAATGGACAGACATAATGCTTCGTTAATTCCTCGCTTTATGAATGATAATTTGAAATGGTCCCTTAAAACATATAGTAATATCTGAAGTGTTACAAAAAATGTAACTGAAATCGCATACATAAATTGGGGACTAGGACTCTTGGCGATACCCCAAGGGAAAAAAACGCGCGCAAGTAATTACCTCGATGGTCGTTTGGAAACATTTTGAGACTGCCACAAAATTTTCTCATCAATTCCGACCAATTTTCATGGACTGAACAACCAACCATTTGCACATGATTCTCTTTGAACATTCTCCACTGTGTGGTTGCTGAATCTTCGATGTCTTTCACATGAGCCATTTCTTTTGCCATGAAGTCAGGAGCTGCCATTCTTCTCTGAAACCAAGTGAACTGAGTACTCAAATAATATCACTGATTGATTGTTATTGCCAATGTTGCTCGGTCCAATGCCAATCGGAGCACAATGAACCTGTTGATCCGCCGTAGTGTATGATTGGTGAAGGCATATCTCAGACCTGAGTTGCTGCCACAATGGCTGGTGCCGTAATCGCCCCGGTTGCCATTCCGGCAGCGGTCATTGCAACCGTTGCATTGTGCGTGAGTGTGAAAACCATAGTCCCATCAACACGCAAAAATGCTAAGAAAACACTGAGTTATTTGAAGAAACTCCAACAAGGGAAAATGCCAACAGGGGAGCGCTATGGTAAGCGCTAAGCTATTTAAAAGGCCAATAACACGAAAAAAAAGCAAGAATCGAAATTTCCAACAATTTATACTAAAAATTCACTAATAACCACCAATATTTCGTAAATTTTATTTGCAAAAAACTCCAACAAAGGAAAATACCAACAAGGGAGCGCTATGGTAAGCGCTAAGCTACTTAAAAGACCAATAGCACGGGAAAAACGGCAGGAATAGAAATTTCCAGGAATTCACACGAAAAATTCACTAAAAACCACCAATATTTCGTAAATTCACTTGTTCCTCATACGAGGACTTCGGGTAAAACCACTTAATAACCTTGACTTGTAAAGATTTATTTATAAATACCAACTGTACAACTTGAATGAATGAACTATGAACTGCTTCTGTTGAAGGTTTCTTGACGAATGAATACCGGCTGCTTTTGAACACCATTCGCTTCTCTTGGTTTTATTCAGCGGTGTATGTATGAGATCGTTATGCTTAATATTTCTCCATTGCGTTCATGTGTGTGCCTGTATGCATGCGATCATGATTAAACATCTTCAGAAATTGTGAACAAAATTAAAAAACACAGTGCATTAAAATATTGGTAGCAAAAAAAGGGGAATTTAATTTGCAACTTTGAAAGTCTGTCTTTTCAATTTTTATATTCTTTACGTTTAAATATCGATTATTTAAACGATTAAACGATTTAAACGAAATTGAGTTTACGCGGATTTTTGAAGTGAAATAAAAAAAATGACAGAACTTTTTTGTGTGTTCATCATCATTCCTTAGTTCCCGCCCAATTTCGCTGAAATACAATAATACATAATAATCAAAACCTAGATCAAAAACTATTTCTCAATCTTTTTTTTTCAGGTGATCAATGTAAAAATAGATGGAAAAGTTTACAAGATCGTTTTGTTAAAGAAATCAAAAATCAAAATTCACAATATAAAGTAATGTAATAGCCTCGCTATCGCTTTTCCTTTTGAATCAACTAACAATTCATGTTTGTGTTTGTCATTGAACGGTAAGCTAACAGTAACATTTACCATTTTCAATTGACTGCATTTCCCTCATAATATTTGTGGCTACATGAACAATGATGGGTTCCCAGTCCTTTTTGTCTGAACATTCATATTGTTAATAGCTAACAGACATTCCTTCGAAGTGTCATTGAGCTTCTTTAAGCTAGCTGTTCAGCTTTTGTGCGCTTCACATTCACATTAATCACTCACTACTTAATTAATATTTATGTGAAACAAAACCAATATTTACCTGCTGTCTAGATTATAATTTAATTAAAAAGTAATGTTTCCAAACGACCATGGAGGTAATATTACTTCCGCCCGTTTCTTTTTCCCCTGGGATATCGCCAAGAGCCCTAGTCCCCAATTTACGTATGCGATTTCAGTTACATTTTTTGTAACACTTCAGATATTACTATATGTTTTAAGGGACCATTTCAAATTATCATTCATAAAGCGAGGAATTAACGAAGCATTATGTCTGTCCATTTGAAATTTCAACCAACTGAACTCATCGTGGCAATAATAATAACATCAACAATTTTTACAAAACCAGCATTTATTACAACTGCTGTAGTTTTTCTTCCATATTATTAATACTTATTTGGTGTTTGTACCAATCAATATAGCTTGCTGGTTTCGATCGAATTTCATGCGGTATTCATAGTGATCGATTTTTTTTGGCTTTCATTACATTTTATTCTTCCGCCAAAAATATCTTTTTGTTCGTATTCATGCCTATAGATTTCTTGTTGGCAAGTTTCGCATTCCATTGCATTTTTCCAATTTTTGATATTTTTTTCGAATTTCAAATGGTTAATCTTTTGTGTGTGACTTTTTACCCGTAAACTTTCTAGAATTTTCTGCATTTGTTGGTAAAAACCAGATAATGTTGGAAAAATCCAACATTATCTGGAATTATCGAAACTGGTGTATTAGCATTCACCGATTCTCTCTCTATTGTCGAGGTATCGCTAGCAATGGCAGTTGTATTGCCGTTTGAATCTGTTTTAAACAAAATTCACTTGACGGTTGTTCTACCGTTTCCACCGATTCTGGCTCTATTGTCGAGGTAGCGCTAACAATAACATTTGCCTTTAGTATTGCCGGATTTGTTTTGAAATAATCATCTCTTACAATTATGTTGGTAAAATTTTTAGCTAAATCTCTTTCCATAAGTGTCCGTGCTGTTGCACAATTCGGACTTATTGACGGATTTGTGCTGGAGTCGGAAAGGTATAACTCAATACTATTAATACTATTAATACTATTCGTTGCATAGTTACTTGGCTGCGTTGAAGGCGATGATATTCTGCGATTGCACAAATCTGCGCGTTTAATGTTTTTCACGTTTTTTTTTACTTTTAGGTTTGCTTTCCTTTTTATTATAACTGATTTGATTTTGTATCAATTTTATGGCATATCTTAGCTGTTCACGGCTGATGGACTTTATGCTCTTTTTACCAACTGCGTCGTGCATATGATCGATGTCATCGACAGACAAATATTTACCTTGGTTCTTCTTCTTTACCGTCAGGTATAAAGTTTTCAGATAATCTTTCCCTTTTACGGTTTTTAAATAAGGAGTATACTCTTTTTCAATTATTTCTTCTTCTGTTGATTTCCGTTGTGATGTTGAAGCTGTAATATAATGGGGTTACAGTACATATATTGAAATATTAAAAGGCGTTCATGCATGGTTAGGCAAATGAGGTGAGAAAATTCAAAGGTTTTGTGTCAAGTTATTAAACCGTGTTTAGATTAGATTAATATAATTTTGGAAAATTACTGAAGTTGTAAAATGTTAGCAAATTTGATGTTGGTTAAGTTAAAAAATAAAAGAATGACCGGTATATGTTATTTATTTTTAAGGAGGAGATTGTTACGAAGTTAGGATCTGTGTTGATCGAGTTTTAAATAAATCGTAACAAACCGATGTAAATTGTATGTACATATATATTTCTTGTACTTATTTTACTTGAATTAATATAGGTATTTCAAGGGGATATACAAATATGAGTGAGGAATAAGCCGGTTTATGTTTGTAATGACATTCTTCCACGGTTTTTTTTCATTTTAAACCAACAAAAGGAATGTAATCTAAAGACAGTACCGAACCTCAATTTTAAAATAAAAATTATAATTTTAGCCAATAAATTTATCTTCCGAATTGACTAATGTCGATTTTGCCATCAATGCATTTGAACTTCTTCTTGGTGTTGGTTCCACTGTTTTTGTTGTATTCCTTCCAGATCGCATTTTTATAACTTCTTTGGGCACCGAAAATTGCATTAAAGTTTATTTAGCTATAGATAAATCTTGAGAAAAATGGATAAATTCAAAGTTTTTCAAAGAATATACACAGATAAAATATGTTAAATAGTTAGTCATATGGTAGAAAATAGGGGAAAGTTTTGGTGTAGTTTTGATATTTTGGTTCTGTATGTTTTTTGGGCTGCTAAACACGAATTTCAGGTTTGCCAACAAGAATTTTACCTGGAAACCTGTTTTTTAGGCGAAAAACGGCCAAAATGAAGGCCTTTTTTCATTTATCTCAAAATAACTTGAAAATTGTCCACTTTTCGTAAACTTTGGTTATATATGAAATTGGAGAGGATAAAATTTCCTATCTTTTATATATATGTACATTTTTTGACTTCTTGTAAACGAATGCTGCCAACCCGACTTGTACAGTTGACAAGAACGAGTTGGGCCTTACAGCGGTAAAAATACTGTGAGAAATTGTATTACATTTTGTCTTCCACTTGTGAGTGTTCCCTCTTTTTTTCTTCATTATAAGAGTGCTCAAAAAATATTTGAGAGTTTCAGGAACAACAGCTTCACTTTCTTCCAGGAAACGGTTTGGTGCAGGGTACTCTGTAGTGGAGTACACTTGTGATCGAATATCTTCGCAAATAAGTTTTGCTGCTGCTTCAGCAACTCGAAGGCTCTCCTCTTGCTCACATTTGCAGGCTTGCTGATACCATGTCTTAGACAATATCTTCTCTCCAGTATTTTCGAACCACACAACAGTTTTTTTTCTTATTGCTTGTGAACAGTATGTCTTCTCCATATTTTTGTAATAATCGAGCCTTTAATCTGCTCCATTAACTGTTCCATGCTAAACTGGCACTAGTCTTCGCTGTTTTCAAGATAATCGTAAATATGTTGCATTTTGCTGTCAATTTCGTCGGCAAATGGACCACGTCTTTTCATTTCTTGAACCTTTAGCCGACCGTACTCCTGTTTATAACAATTTTTGTGGTACTGTGCGTCTACTGCTATCATATTTGTCACAGACTCAATGCAGTGAATTATAAACCGTTCATAGTCATTGTTACGAGCTGTAGCTGCCTTGTGCACTGTGTCTCTCATTCCTATGTGCCGAACACAATACGCACTATTACGCTCACCTGCTGGATATCTTAACTGAGTAGCAATGAACTTGTCAGTAATGCACAGTCCATACAAAAAACAATGACTTTCAAAATCAAACACAGGAAGTGATGGTCGAAATGCCTGAGATGTGATACCTCTCTGTAGGTAGGCAGCAATTATCCGCTCATTCACGTATGCGCACACAACGTTCGCGCAAATTTATCATTGTTTTATCCCTTAAAAAAGAAACCTTTTCTTCTCTACTTTTTCCACTAGCCTCCTTAAACAATGCAATTCCTCTATTTTAACGGCTGATGAAGGAGTTCTATCTTTCAATGCACAATCACAAATAAAACATTGGGACATTATGTTACACCGTCACAGCCGCGGTTTAATCTAAACAGTAATTGACTGCTAAACAAAGAGGATTATAGGTTGGACTTACAGCATAGAGATATGTACATTAACTAAAAATTTTGCTTCTCTCGTTTTGATGCAAAATTAGGCTTACATCAAACCATTCAATCCCAAGTTTTCCAGGTTTTGGAGTTAACGACTGGATACTCAACCAATGCGATATGTTAATGTAACTTGGTTTTCTCTCAGTTAGCATTTAAAATCCGCGTTGTTTTTATTTTTCATACCTTTAAGCCCAAGTTTCATATACCTCTCTGTCGATCCACGTGAGATAGAAAATTTATATCTCTAGTTAATTTATCTGTATAACTTAGACCGTGTCCCCTCTTATACTGGACTCGTGGATGGGGACACCACTCACATTCTACTGAGCAGCTACGAGTAAGAAAAAAGCTCCATACTATAATAACAAACAGTAAACATAGATAAGATATAATAGCTATCGTTGTATATATATATTTTTCTGTACGTATATATTTATTTATTTTATTTTAAACGCGAAATAAAATTTTATATAAGAATTTTTACATTACGTTATTTTCTTTATCCAACTCGAGGATGGCTCAAAGCACCACCACCCATCCCTCCTAATCAACTACTGATAACTGTTACAAAATGTGCTTGAATTTATAACCATATTTTCACGGCGCTATCACGGCTATATATATATATATATAAAATATAGGAAATTTTATCCTCTCCAATTTCATATATAACCAAAGTTTACGAAAGGAGGATATTTTTCAAGTTATTTTGAGATAAATGAAAAAAGTCCTTTATTTTGGCCTTTTCTCGCCTAAAAACAGGTTTCCAGGCGAAATGCTTATTAGCAAACCTGAAATTGGTGTTCAGCAGCCCAAAAAACACATAGAACCAAAATATCAAAACTACACCAAAACTTTCCCCTATTTGCCCTTTTGAGCACTGGCTTAAAGAATTCTATAGCTTTTCAATTTCAAATTGGCAATAATAAGTGTCAAGTTTCAGTTAGACGTGGTAATGGTAATAGACAATGCTCCATGCCAAAAAGTGGGGAACTATTTATTAAGACGTTCTCCATTTTAAATCCTCAGTGTTTAACCGGTTCAACTTCTTTGATTCAATCTAAGATTGTGCGTTAAACAAGATTTAGCTATTCAAATGCATCAGAAGTTAGTGCAGCATACACAAATAGAGTACAATCACTAGAAAATATACAACTATAATTACTAATGAAATTATTATTGTTAATTTTACCAAATTTGTCGCTCATATGTATTTAAAGATTTTATTTCTAAGATTTATTATTGTCCTTTAGCAACAAACTATTTATAGAAGCAGAGTGGCGCAGTGGAAGCGTGCTGGGCCCATAACCCAGAGGTCCGTGGATCGAAACCACGTTCTGCTATCCGAGGTCCTTTTTTTTAATTTTTTTTTTAAATCTTAACAATTTATAATTTTTTTTGTTTTTCTTTTTTATAAAATATATAAAATTTAAATGAAATTTTTTTATTTTCAAATTGTTAGATACAATTTTCAGAACAAACTGAACCCAGTCGTCCAACCAAAGTATTGAAATGAAAAAGAAATTTTTCCGAAGTATGAGTAATGATAAAGTACCCAAAAAGCTAGCGAAGCAACTATACCTTTTTAGTTTCAAAATGAGAATAGTAAACTTCAATATGAGATTTTTTAATTTAATTTAATTTAAAACAATTAATATTAATACAAAATATTTTAAATTAAATTTATTAATATAGCATATTTTCTAAGTTAAGAGCTGCAGTGAATTTTCTTTGAATGCTTGCGATGCAATTGGCACATGTTGTTGGTGTAATTGTCTGCAGACCTTCTTCCATAAGAAGGCTTTCTAAGGTTCTTACTCTCTGTTCTTTGACGGATAATTCGTTTCTGCTGTTAAGAATACTTGACAACTTTCTTGAGAGCTCTCTTTTTACTATTCTCATTTTGAAGTTCACTATTCTCATTTTGAAGTTTACTATTCCACTTTGAAGTTTACTATTTTCATTTTGAAACTGAAATGGTATAGTCGCGAGAGGAAAAGTTTCTTTGGGGCAGGTATCATTTTCAAGAACGGGGGAATATTAGTTGAAGGGCTATACCAGTGATTCTCAACCAATGTTCCGCGGTGCTTTTGTATGCCGCCAAATTCTTGAAGTGTGCCGCCAAATTTATCCTTCTAAATTTATTTTATTGTTAGTGTGCCGCCAAATTTGTTGAAATTGTTAAAAGTGTACCGCAACATAAAAGAGGGTGAGAATCACTGGTTATCAGCGGGTTAGTTGTAACATTATCATTGAAAATTTTCCATGGAACTTTAATTGTGGGAACTTTTTCAAAAAATTTCCTTCGAAAATTCTAAAAAAGGAACTTATTGAAAAAGTTTAAGAAAAGTTTCGATCCCTGGATTAAACTATGTATTTAAAATGCAATATTTTCATGTTAATTTTTTAATTTTTCATTTATTTGTTTCCCAATCAAATTTTATTTCTCATCAATTTTATTCATTTTCACAATTTTTCTTTTTTTTAATTCATTTATAATTACTTTTACCATTTTTATATTTAATTATATTTAATTTATTTAAGTATTGTTCTCTTTTTTTTCTTGTTTTAATTTAACGCTATTATCACTTAATTATAAATATAACACAAACTTTCTGTTTTTTTTTTTCTTATTAATAATTTATTTACAAATTTTTCTTACCATATATTTCTATTACAATTAAAATTTAATTATCCAATTTTCATAAATATTTACAAAGTTTTTTAAATTACAATTTATAGAAATTATTTTTATTAATTAAAAAAAAAATGCAATATCGGACAGCACGTTTTTAAGTTATCTTTACACAATTAAGCACGTATTACCGGACGGGAAAGATTTGTTTTTTTTGTGACCGAAAAGAATTTTGCTTATGATAGTAGTTCATAGTTCACAATTTCCCTTTTTTTAATTTACCCATTCGATATAATACTATTTTTTATTCCTTTGATTTATTTTTATAGAATAGAAGGTTGGAAGGACATTGGTCAAGTAAAGCAGTGATCATTTTGAAATCTCGTTTTATGTTTGCTATAATTTTGTTGTAGTTGAAACACAAAATGACATTTTAGTATTTTTAAAATATCTGGTATTTTGTCCGAAATTCTATACATTTTATTCGAAAATATAACGCCAATAAAAACCTCAAAAATCAAACCTTTAAATATAGATATATATACATATATTGGGTATCGCAAGAAGTTTGAGGCGTTTTTTGCAATAGATGGCTCTAGAGCCGCATAACTTTAGTAGTTCTAACCCTATCATATTATATTATAGCGAGATTGAAAGGCAACATTTCATAGAATATTTAAAAAAAAATTGTGAAAATCAGTCAGAAGTAATGGCGGTAACTTTTTTTTGAAAATGAGCCAAAATTCTGAAAAATTCGCTGTATTTTACAATATCACTTCGACCAAGGCGATAGAGCTTCGCAGGTTTTTGAAAAATTTTGTAGTGTTTATGGAGAACATGCTCTATCAAAATCAGCAGCAAGTGGTTTGCTCGTTTCCGCTCTGGAAATTTCGATGTTAAAGATCCGCCGCGCTCTGGAAGGTCAATCATTGTAAAAGTCGATGAAATTCTCCAAAAAATTGAGGAAGACCGGCATATTTCATCTTAGGACATTGCTGAAAAGAATGATCAAAAAACAGTTTTGAACCATTTGCGGAAGGCTGGATCCAAAAAGAAGCTCGATATTTGGGTTCCACATGAAATAACAGTGAAAAATTTAATGAACCGAATTTCCATCTGCGAATCGTTGCTGAAACGAAACGAAATCGATCGATTTTTGAAAAGATTGATAACAGGTAATGAAAAGTGGATCACATACAACTATAATGTGCGAAAAATATCATGATCCAAGAAGAATGAAGCTGCACAAACGGTGGCAAAGCCAGAACTAACCCACGTAACGAAATGCTTTGTGTTTGGTGGGATTGGAAGGGAATCGTGCATCATGAACTGCTCCAACCTGGCCAGAGGATTGATTCCACTCTCTACCGTCAACAACTAATGCGATTAAAGCACGCAAGTGAGGTAAAGCGACCACCATCGATCAATAGGAAAGGCGTCACCTACCGTCATGACTACACACATCTTTAATGACTAGACAAGAATCGAGAGAGCTTGGCTGGGAAGTTATGATGCATCCACCATATAGTGCGGACCTTGCTCCATCTGACTACCATTTGTTTTGGTCTCTGCAGAATTCCTTTAATGGTGTAAAAGTGATTTCAAAAAAAGCCTGTGAAAATCGCTTGGTTCAGAAATTCTACAGTGATGGCGTAATGGTTATACCAGAAAAATGGCAAAAGATTATCGATCAAAACGTCACATATTTGGTTTAAAAAAATTCATTTAAAATGTAATAAAAATGTGTTTGAATGTTGGTGAAAAAACGCCGCGAACTTTTTGCGATACCCAATATATATATATATAGATATAAATATAGACATTATATAGATATATATAATAGATATAAACAAATTAAAAAATTTAAGATATCGCATATAATAAGAAAAATGAAAATTAATTAAGTGAGCCGTTTATTTTGAAAGTGGCCTAATTCCACTTTATAAAAAAAACTAGTTGAGCGCACTACAGTCATATAGATATATAGTACCTTCTTTCAAAATAGTTTAATAGTCAGTTATCTACTATATCGAAAAAACACCGAAAAATTTAATTATATTTGAACTGTGTAGTACAATTTGTATTGGAATCATTTTACAAAAGTGCTCATAACTCGAAATAAAAAAAAGCGGAGTTAGGCCACTTTCAAAATAAACGGCTCAAGTAACAATTTAATCAACTACAATTTAACCAAAAAGTAAGGTAAAGGTAAAAGCGAGCAGCTGAAAGGATCAAGCCAGACCAATTCATGAATGTAAGAATATAGAGATTACGCATTGCGCATGTCGGCCATTTTGAATTTTTATTTTCATACTTTTGTGGCGTCACATGTGATTTCCTTTGGTATAAATCAAGGCTGTCCAACCCGCGGCCCAAGGCAAGTACCAATGCGGCCCAAAAATATTTAAAGTTATTGAAGCATGCCCCTTTTTCTGAGGAATGATTTGTGTGTTCTGTGAGTTCTCTTGCTAAAGCTACCAAGTGACAAACAACAGTATATTCTGTTTGCGTTGCTCGCTCAGCTACACTGTTGTCTTGTTTGTCACCTGGTGGCTTAAGTGAAGAATGAAACATACTAAGTGCAAAATTAGAACCAACATGTTGGATGAACACCTTGAGAACTGCCTGAGAATTGCAACCACGTCAATCGAGCCAGATATTGACGGTTTAGTTTCTCAACTTCAATGTCAGGTATCACATTCATTTTATGATATGGGTTTATACATAGTAATATACTTGTTGCCCAAAACACTATGTCTTCTTCTAATGCGGCCCAGGGAAACAAAAAGGTTGGACACCCTTGGTATAAATAATCCGGATTTTTAAACTAAAAATGTATTTAATGTCTCGTGTGACGCGCAGAAAAAAACCAATTTGAAATATGGGAAAGCGTCATCTTTCATTCTTTCATTCATGAGACCAATTGTACCGGTTCGGTCTGCACGTGCACGCAAACGTGCTGATTGACTTTCACTTTCACTCTGCTGGAAACGCTGAATTTTTGAGTGTTTTTATTTAATTATAATTCGGTTTTTTTTGTTTTACTTTTCTGACTAATTTCTGAAATAACTTTTTTATTAACAATTATTTTATTTATTTGCTAAAAATTTAATTTGTTTATTACTTTTTTTTTTTAAATTACATAACTTTTCATTTTTAACACATTTACAAAAAAATTACAGTTTTTTCTTGCTAATTTTTATTTTATTTACAAAATTATTAATAAAAGAAAATTTTATTTACAAAATTAAGAAAAAAAAGGACGAATGTTGTGAGAAATTTCCCTGATTTTAAAGCTGTCGAGAATTTTAGTAGAATTTCTCAATGAAGAAAATTTTTGGTTTTTTTCAAATTTAAATAAAGAAATGTGAACGACATTGGAAAATTAAAAATTTTCTTTTAAAGCTCTAATATTTTATTGTAACTTTCCAAAAAAAAGGAAAAAAAGGGAACTACCCGAAAATATTTTCCAGAAGAAAAAATCTGTTTGTGACAGCTTTGAAAAATTTTGTTGTTGGTTCGGTTCTATTTATATACTTCTTTCTTTTGTAAAACTGATTTGGAAGCCATATTGATATTTTCTTTATTTTTTTATTTTTTCTTTTCTCATATTCGAACGCTCTGAAAATATTTTCATTATTTTTTTTTTTGTTTTATTTTCTTTGAGAAATTATATTTTTATTCTTTCAAAAAGAATGATGAAAATCGAATATGTTTTTGGTGCTTCATTTGGAAGAAATGAAAATATAGAAATTGTTTTTCACGTGTCCTAATGTCTTTTACATGAATACAATAAGTTGTGCATAAATTTCGACACATACTAAAAGTGTCATAACAACACTTTGCACCCAAAAACGAGATCGTTCCAAATGTCAAACTGATCCGACAGAATTACTATCGTACGCGACTAATAAAGAATCATCTTCATCACTTCCGCTTCCGATACTTTTTTCAAGTTCATCGATAACTTCCAATTGTTGAGAATGTGGTCTCATTTTGTATTTATGCTTTTTTGTAAATGGACTTAAACAATCTAATTCTTCATCACGATCAACGTTCCGATCATTATTTTCTACATCGTATTCATATTCATACAGACTATCATCATCCTCATCATCATCATCATCGTCATACAAGAAACATCCATTTTCATGATGTGATGAAATATTTGATGTATGCGTACGATCGGAATCGCTGGCGTTATATCATAGTTCGATAATTTCTGGTCCCTTCCATGTAATACCAGCCCGTAAAAGATTATAGAAGCGCATAACACCCCACATCGCTAGAACCTGAAAATATAAAATGAAAAAAATATTTTAGTTAATAATCTAGATTAATTGATTCTAATTAATTTTTATCATAATTTTAAATTGATGGCTAAAAATGAAGTAGAGAAGTTTTGCAAAATCATTTTCCAACTTAATTTATTTTCATTAACTTAATTAAAAGAAATTTTCCCTTTTAATCTCCTGAAAATATTCTAGTCGCCATCAGGATGTTTCTTTCCATTCTTTTATATTCTATCCATAATCTCAGGCTTTCTTATATTGAAAAAAAAAAAAAAAAACATTTAAATTAATCTAATAGTAAACGAACAAAAGAATTTTCATTAAACTTTTTTAAGAAGGGAAAACTTCTTACCCTCACAATCATTCCACATAATTCTTTTTTACAGGTAATATCCTTATTTATGATTTTAGTATTTAATACTAATAGCTTTTACAGGGTTCCCAGATCAAGTCCTTCCTTATTTGAATGAAATATTCAATCAGGCGAAAAAATGGGTGAAACTGTAAAGTTATTATTTAAATGCGAGAATATAGTGTAACGGAAATCAATCACTGTACGCTTTCTTGACTTTCACTAACTGGACGACACCACATAACCAGTTTAAAGACTTTTTTCAATTTAGAGGAGACATTTTGAATATATTTTAGCCAAGGATTATGTGTCCATTTGTGAAAATGCCGTTGACGAAGAAACTACGAATCACCAATTTCGAAAAGTGCTCATGTCGGTGTTTTCAAATTGTTCAGGAGGCACGAAAAACTGAATTTTTGCCAAACTATATGGAATTTAAGACCGCAAATTTTTTTAGAAGTGCTAACCATTGGACTGCACCATAACATACTGAAATGGTTTTCTTTATTATAAGAGTGCCGAAAAAAACAGCTGTTACAGTTTTCCGAGATGAGCCCTTTTCGAAATTAATTGAAGAACGCAGGTGGTTTTAGTAATCATATCATATCATAGGACAGTCCGCTTATTAATCAAAAAACATCATTGTCACAATCATTGTACGTGTAGCCTCTTTGCGCAAAATAAAGGAAAACTTTAAACTTTCGACTGACTGATTGTTTTTGGTTTTGTCCCGGACATCCGTCACAGATCAAGTCCAACTCAGTTATTTCTTCAGAGACGTTTTCACGAATATAATCATTTAAACATGATGCCACTTAGTTGGGACCCTTGAGGGGCTTGACCCTCGTGGTAGGAGTAGAAAATTGCTTTCGCCGTTTTCATATTATTCACGCAAAATTTATAATTGGCGGAAATAAAATGCTTCCTCGACGGGCAGAATAGGCAGTGGTAGATTCTGTATATAGTCAAACTACAAACACATGATAGTGCTACCAACAACTTGAGATTTTTCCGTGATTTCTTTGATTTTAGAGTAAAATTTGGATGCCCTTATTAGTTAATTTCTTAAGTATTAGTTAATTTCTTGGCATTTTGAGCATACGTCAATTTGTGGTATCCCAAATCACAAATTAAAATTGACTTTGAAATAGTTCAAATAAGCTAGATGTCTTCAATTAATTTCGAAAAGGGCTCATCTCCAGAAAGACATGCATTTTCTTTCACTTTGGAAAACAGATATGAGTCTCTCTTGCTCATGGAACATACGTCTATACGTGAAGGTAAAAAAGCGGTAAAAATGTATATTATCAAAAAAAAAACCGATATGAGCCCTTCTCGAAATGGTGATTCAATTGTTTTAATGAATGTAGTAAACGAATTGGAAAAATTAGAAGCTCAAAAATTTGCTGCACCGTTTCCACTGTATTTTCACCATAAACAAAAAGAAAATTAATATTTTTATAGAACAAAGCAATCCGCTAGAAAATAATTTTCATCATGATTTCTTTTCTTGTCAAACAAATGCAATGTAAATAAATTATTTGGAAAAATTTTTAGTCATTTTCAATTTTGATTATTAATTAATTTATTCTTTTTGTGGTGTTTTTTTTTTTTTTTTGGTTTTAAATTTAAAATTTTCATATCTACAAGCCAAAGAAAATTCAAAATGTATTTTGAAGGTTTATGTAAATGTCTCGATTGCGGAGCATATAACGATGAGTATTCTATTTGGAGTTTTAATCAGACGCGAAGGAAAATAATTACAGAAGCTATTGAGAACGTAACACCAGATCATACAAGTTTGTTTCCATATATTTATTGGACAGTTCTATTGATGAGTACTGCCGGCATTGTAAGTTTCTAATTCAAAACATAATATATATTCTTTCAGTATGATTGGAAAATAAGAAGAAAATTTTCTTTCAGTTTTTAAGCTTATTCGAACTGATAACCGTTTATCATGGAAACAAAACTTTGACAACATTTCGTCATCGAAGATATCGTGTACTACCGCAAATATTTAGTCGTAATGTGAAACTAATATCGTCTGCATTTATGTTAAAATCATATTTATTATTATTTATTGGAACACTAATGGTTGGCAAGAAATATGAAAATATAATTTATCAAAATTTTATCTTTTCGATAATTTACTCATTTCAGACGTATCCTTCATTCCTGACGCCATGGATTCTGATACAGATATTCACTCTTACTGTAAAACTATTTGCATGGGTTTATGACAGAGATGCAAACCGGTTTCTTTGAACCTCTTTGAACCGAACCAAAACCACTGAACCATCGAAATTTTCCGAACTAAAACCAAAACCAAAACCAAACCACTTTTAAAATGATTCGGTCGAACCAAACCAAAACCAAACCACTTTTAAAATTAATACTTGAACCGAACCATAAAACAAAATTTTTCTATTGGTTTATGATTCGGTTCAACAAAAAATATTTGTCCTATAATTTACATTTTCTTTTTAAAAAAACTGAAAAAGTCTACTACATTTTCTTATAAAAACGATGGTTAATTCAACAGTTTGCCAATTTTCAAATTTGTTTTTAACGAGTAATCAAACACGACATAGTTTTTCATTTAGTGAAATCATAATTAAAATAAAAACAGAAACAAATACAAGAAGGAAGAATATACTTAAAATTAAAAGATATAAAATTCATATTTAATGACAAATGTAAGCAAGTCTGTATATTTTTGAGTTTAATAATAATTTTTTTAGTATTTCCTAAAAGAAAATGTCAGGCAAGAAAGATACAAATTACCCGGTTTTTGAAAAATTTGTTTGTGATTCAATAACAAATAGCAGTAAGTACAATGAATGCTGCATTGTTATGACAAATAATCACCCAGAAAATTTAATGCGGCATCTTAAAAAAAGCACTCCGAATCCTATGACATAATTGACACGAAGCGAACAAAAAAAACAGCTGAAAAAAATTTGCCAAGCAAATCTACATTGGCTTCCTTCGTTTCTGTTACAACAACTAAGAAAAAAGACATATTAGTTCAGAACCAAAACCAAAACCAAACCAAAACCAAAACCAAAAATTATGTAGTCTTTAAACCAGAACCAAACCAAAACCAAATTTTGAAATATTTAGAAACCAAAACCAAACCAAAAACCAAAAAGAAGGTTTATGCTTAAACCAAAACCGAACCAACTGTAAAAAAGTTGGTTTGCATCTCTGGTTTATGATGCTATGACGGATTATGAAATTTTGAATATTTCAACTGTACTTTCTTATATATTTTTTATGTTCAACATTTTTATGGTTCAACTTGTTAAGGATCTTTTTGAAAATGCTATTCAAGAAATTGAAAATATATAACTTTTGAAATCATAATTCGAATATGAAATGTATTTGTGTTTTTTTTTTATTGTTTAGATAATGTTTGATAATAGTGATTTTAATGAAATTAAAAAGTCGGAGATCGAAATAAAAGTGCAGGATTAAGGCCAATCTCCACACAGCCGACATCCTATTCTGATAAATGTAAGGGATGCACTTATGCAAAATTTAGTTAAACAGAAAGGGAGAAACAATCATCCTACGAATTTTGTCGTCTTCTGCAGTTGAAATTTCCCCATCTGATTCTTCATCTGCTAGATGATTCTCCTCAAACGCAGATAAACTTGTTCATCTGATTTATGGGTTTTCATCTGCATTTGCATACTCACACAATAATCATACACGATATCGTCGCACACTACCAAATTTTCTTATAGGAAGGTTTTGTATGACGAATTGATTTTTATGGTTTACGCAAGTTAAATTTTTAACTTCTATACGAAGTATATAAAAAATAAAAAAATCTGTTTTGCATATCTCCATGTTTTATAAGATTCTAAATGGTTTGCAATCATTTTTATCCAATGTCTGTCTGTCTGTATATCACAACAAATGTTGTGATTAACTAAGGACCACGTTCACTCTGAATTCCCATATTCATATAGCTTTCTTTTAGAAAGGCTTTCGGAAGGTAACGTGATTTGAACATACGTATAGAAGTTTCGTCGTTTTGCATTACAGCTTGTTTTAGATGCGATAGGAATTTAAGCCTTATGATAAAGTCTGAAAACACAATTTCGTACTACATTTTCCTATAAAATGGAAAGGAATGTTCTTAATTTTCCCATAATATTATAAATTGTGTGGGGAGAGACCCTGATGTTTTTATTCGGTCAATCCTAGCGAAAATTGCAAAAGTCCATCTCTTTCTACTTTTCTGATTTTTCTCGTCAGAACAGGATGTCGGCTGTGTGGAGATTGACCTTTACACGCGGTGTTTTTTTGAGTAGAATTCTACCGCAGACATAGGTTACGGTTGATTCTGGGGGTGAGGCAGAAGATCTACCTCTCGAAATGTTGGCGCAACGGAGTTTTTTACGCACACAAACAAGAGTCACTGTTTGTGTCGGTTTCGAAAAAAAAAAATGAAAATTCAAGCGCGTCATTCGCTTACTGACCGTCAACATGTATTCATAATCTAAAAGTACATAGGAAATAGTAAAATAGTAGATCCTAACAGTTTGACGGTTTAAGTTCGAGTGATGCTGTGTTCACACACACTAATACACTCCTTGTGTAGCTTGTATAAAAGACTTTGGTATAAACATTCCTCGTCTAATCGGTTTGGTAGTTTTCTACCCAAAACTTGACGGTAGATTTCTACCGCGTGTAATCCGGCACAAAGACGTGTTTTGAGGTTGACAGTTTAAGCAAAGGAAATATATTATTTTAATAAGAGAAGGTTGGCTACAAACAGTGTCGGCAACGTACATAAATATGTTCATTACTTCATTTTAAATGCAGGCAAATCTTTGTCAATTACTTTTTCTTTCGATAAAAAAAGGATTACAAAAATTCTGATGAAATAAAGCACCATATTTCGATTTATGTTAAAGAAAATATTTTCATAAATAAAAATTTAAAAAAGAAATTTTCAAAATAAATATTTTCTATTTCTGGAATTTTTATGCACAAATTCTATATAATGTCTTCACTGTGAAACACCTTTCTTCTTGTTTTCAATAAAACATTATTTTCTTGGTTACATATAATATATTTTGTTATAGTAACGGAACTTGTCGTCGTGACCAGATCTAATAAAGTTATTTGTGACCCGACCTTAAATGGAAATTTTCCTCTTTCCTCCATAAAAAAAAGGAAAACATGAACATTTTCTAATATTTTCCTTTCATCGTATATGAAATAAATTTCGAAAGAAAATTTTTGCTATAAATACCATTCCGACCAAAAAAAGAAGAAGAAAAATATCGTGTTAGAAAATTTGTATAAATTTTTTTGAAAATCTTTAAAAATAAGGAAAAAGAAAAACGTTTTCTTTTTATAATGAAATTTATGAAAAGCCTCCAATCTAATAATTTTGATATATGAATTACAGTCACTTACAAAATTGTTATATTTAATCGAAATTTATTAGACTTTATTTTATGGCACTTTAGTATGTGTGATAAAATAGGATTTTTCATATCATAAGTTTTGGTCGTTTATTAAAACCGCATACCACTCCTTCTAGACACAAAAACCTTAAAGAAAAACCAAGAGGTGTCAGATCCTTGATGACTTATTAATATGAACACACCCTTATAAACTTCATCTTCATATAAACCATAAAAATTTATGGTTTACCCCATAAAGTCTCCCTTGGAGGGTTTCTCTTCGATTTATTTATAGTGGTAAAGCATAGGTGACCGAATAAATTAGGTCGATTTTGAAAGTAAACACTATTATACAGGATGTAGCTGTTTTGTGTTATGAACACTTCTATTTAGAATATGTTTACAACTAGCTTATAGTATCAGAACAAAATCTATTTGTATAATTTTTAAAATCATCTCTTTCCTTGATATATATATTCATTACTATTGACTGAACTGACTTTATTAAAAATCTGTCTAAAGTTTAACGACGTAACTTGAAATCGACACAAATCGGAACGACGCAATTCGAGGACTTGGTGTATAAGTAAAAGAAAACTCAGCTGGAA
The DNA here is from genome assembly GCA_963422695.1 of Xylophagus ater. Taxonomy (NCBI): domain Eukaryota; kingdom Metazoa; phylum Arthropoda; class Insecta; order Diptera; family Xylophagidae; genus Xylophagus; species Xylophagus ater. The sequence goes on from OY730481.1 coordinate 17,763,365, forward strand.
TTTCGAAACTGAAAAGTTTTCTAAGTCTGCACAAATTGCTGAATTATATTTGACAAATTGGAGTCAATAATTCATTTTTTAGAAGTCTAAAGCTAAGATCACACACAGCAACTTTTGCATCAGGGTTTTATTGGTTGCAGCTGCAAAAGTTGCGAGTCTTGTTCACACATGTATGTAAAAGTAGCGTGCAATCTGAAGTTTTTATGCTGCTGCAACCCAAAATGCTGCCACCTTAAAGAAAAAGTTGCAGAGGTGTTCACAAATAGCGTGCAGCTTTTATTGCTTGCAACTTCCTCGCAGTTTTTTCGTGTATGAATGTGGTAAAAATTTGAAATCTTGCTTTAATTTTAACATTCAATTAATGTAATAAAATATGTTTTATGGCGAGGAAGAACAACCTGTTGCATGTTTAACACTTATTTTATTGAGAAGAGAAAAAAGACGTCGTCAAAAATTAAAAGAAAATATGGAGTGAAACAGCGTGAACAGTACGGATTTGTTCATAATTTATTACGGGAATTACGTGTTGGAGATGAGCCATTTTTTGTATCTAATTTTGACTATCTTTTGGAAAAACTGAGACATGTAATAAAAAAAGGATATTTTCATGTGAATTTCATTACATTTTAAAAACTTATCAGAAACAATAACACTGAACTGTCAAAAAACTAGCAAAAGTTTCAACCAATTTAATATTTTTTGTTGCATATGCAATTTTGTTTTTTGCTATTCACACGTTGAAACTTTCCAGGTTGCGCGCAATATAAAAATCTAGTCATGCAGCAAAAAAGAATCGCAACTTTTTGTGTTGCAATGCTGTTCACACTATGCAGCACTCTAGTTTCGCATCTTTTTATGCTGCATTGCAACAAAAGTTGCAGTGTGTGATCTTAGCTTTCGATATTCCTCATTTAGGTGACTTCGTCTCATCCATAAGAATGCCAATTCAATTGGAATAACGACTTTATTTTATTCTCTAATCTTAGATTACTGCCATTTTTGTAAACCGTAAACTAGTATGAGCTCTGATGAAAAGTTGTCGGAAAATGGTATGCCTTGAACTTGAAATTTTATTGAAACGAAATTCTGTATAAACTTTAAAATAAAATGATTGAAATTGGTACACCCAGTATTTATATAATATATGCTGTTTGTTGATTTATCTGAGTGTATACATATATATGTATATGGTGTCCATATAGTTGGATCTGCATTAATGAAGAACATCTCTTTGGGAAGGTTATGGTCATGTTTATATTACTCTATTTTTTTTTTTTTGGTAAAAAAAAAGAACGGAAAAAGTTTTTCTTTTGTTTATTTATTTTGTTTAAGTTAAAAGTTTCCACACAAAAAAGTGATGAATATCTCGGATACAAGTTTTGACTAATGGACACAACTTGAATAATAAAATGTTTTCTAAAACTTCCGTAGTCCTATCCTTGAAAACCTTCCCCGAAAAAAATGGTGAAAAGTTTACTTTTTTTTCACAAGAAAAGAAAAACAATATACAAATTTGGAAATATTTAAATTCTATTTTTATGAACATGTGAAAACATTTTTATAAACGACAAACAATGTTTTTATCATATTTTCTTGATATCAAATCCATTCTTTTAATCAGGTTAAACTGTTTTACAGGTTTTACTATAAGGGGAAAAATAAATTGTAATAAAAAGAGGATGCAAAAAGAAAAACTAACCTAATCTCGGGTATATCACAAGAAACTACATAGAAATGGTTTTCTTTCGTATTGTTTCTACCTATTTTTTGATTTCTTCTCATAGAATGGAAATAAAGCTTTGTGACAGCAAAAAGTTGTAAGCTTCAGAACAGGAATTATAATAGAATAGGCAGACATAGGGTATTCATACCTTAGTATCGATACTACAGTATAGCCTTGTACCATGGTATAAAAAGGGGTTGGCACACATCAAACATAGTATTTGTATGACATTTGAAATTCTGCCATTTCAGCGAGAATATGGGAATTTCTTTTCGCTCCTCTTAAATCCTCTATATAATTCCTCCAAATATCTATAAATTTTGAGGTTTCATCCACAGATAAAATTTTGCGTATTTCATTACTTCTTCCACTTCTTTAAAATAATATTTTCAAATAAAACGTGTAAACATGTGTTACTTGCTCAGCTCACCTACAAAATTCCATTCGCTATTTTCCGCTTCAATGAAAAGGCGCGACAATCACTAAAGAAAAGATTACAGTGGTCGAAAAAATGAAGTAAAAAAGGGAATACCACGTACTTTTTCGAATTTAAATACCAGATTTATGCTACGTAGTTGAAATGGTATTCAGCTAGTATTCGACGACACACATATGGTATACCACATGGTATCCTTAAACTATGGTATGAATATCCTATGTGTGCCTCTAGTATAATATTTATTTTCTTGTACTTCTTTGACATCTTTGTATTTCTTAGTACAATAAGTGCTACAAATAAGCCTGTTCTTCGACACCACAAATCATATATTATTTCAATAATTAAGTCTTATAATCACTTAAATAAGACGAAAAATTGACAAAATAGACACAGCTGCATCAAGACTTCAGGTTGCGCGACACAGTTAACTACAAACAAAATCGGCACTAAAACAAATAAATAAATATTCACTAAGTAACTACTAATCAAAGTAAATAAATCCCTATTATTTTTGGGAATGGAATCGGATAATAGGGCTTATGAAATCTAAGATTTGATTTTAGCTTAAAAATCTCTGAATGGATTTTACTAATGTAACTTTGTTAAAGTAGATTTAATTTGATGAGGATCGGAAAAAGGACGCCGTAAAAAAGAATCAAGAAACATATAAAGGCCGACTAGAAAAGGTGAAATTAATTATCTGGTTCCATTTTACACATTTATTAAGGGGTTAGGGGTAGTCAGAATTTTCAAAAAATCAATTTTTGGTTTTTTGCATTTTCGTTAAGTATAATATCTCAAAATTATTCTCTGAAAATTTCAAGTTGATCCGATCATTAGTTTTTGAGTTATTCGACAAATAACAAAGAGAGCTCTGGCACTTCAAAGCCAGGAATGGCCCAGGAATAGATGACTCGGTGTAAGTAATTTAATAATTCGTATTTCTGTACGTAAATCTAGTGTGAACTTTAAACGCGTTTTTCTCAAAACTATGTTTTTTAAACTGGTGACAACTGTAACTCGAAAACCGCTCAGTAGATTTTAATGAAATTTATACAGCTTTTAGAATATATAATAAACTCGGGCCTGATCGAAGGATTTTTTTTTTTTTCAAAAATTTCGATTTTTTTAGACCAATTTACTGTTGATTTTTTCCTAAAAATCTAGACAAAAATTTCCTGAGGCCGCCATTTTGTTAATTTTTGAAAAAAACAAAAATCCTTCGATCAGGCCCAGGATTATCTATTTATAAAACTAATTTCTTTTATCCGATTGATTTTAGATGAATCTCCAAGGACTTATGATTGTCACCGCAAAGACCTTTTTTTGAAACTGGGTCAACACAGACAGCTATAACTTTGGAAATAAAATTTTTTTTTTTTTGAATTTTTCGTGACTTCAAGTCAAAACATTGTATAATAATGCCATATTACTACTTTTGTAAAATAACACGACTTAATAGCAAAAAAAAAGTACTGAAAATTCTCATTTTTTCGTGCCTCTGACTACCCCTAACCCCTTAACCTACAGCAAAATTTGATGCAACAAAAATAAAGGATAAATAATTGATCTTGATCTTTTGTTTCTAATTCAATTGAAATTTACGTTGAAAATTATTTGAAAGGCTCATGTAAAGGCGAATGTAAATGGAAGAAAGTATTCGTCTGGTGTATGCATTGGAAGTGTGTTTTTCTATTCATTTGGGAACACTTTATACCATATATAAATGCATTTTATTGCGCTATATAAAAATTATCTTCGTTCTATTATGTAGCGCATCTTTTACTCTATTGTCCTTAAAGGATAAAACAAATTGCATTGGATATTATCTATTTCTATAAGGGACGACAATTCAAGACCATTTGGGAATAATAATATTGAAGTATTTTAAAGATAATCGACTATAATAAAATTGAATGTGTCCCAATGAAACTACGAGGATTGACGTTATTTTTCTACAGTTTTCTTTTGGTATGTCGTTGAATTAAATCCCTTTTATTTTGTTGGATAACATTTCAACATTTATCGCTATAAATTGTGTAGTTTTTATGAAGCCAATATCCTCGACAATTCGAAATATATACGATAGCAATGTGTTTTTTTTTTCATTATCCATTGTTAGTTCTCATATAAAATCTTTTAAAAAATTCTAAGAAATGCTTATATTGCAATTGTTCACAAATCAACTAAAATGTTTATTCATCTTTTTTTAATACTTTTAAGAAAAATTGATTTAAAAATCAGTTAAAGTGCATTTCTATCAGTTTTCTTTTCGTATACAGAGTGGTTCATAAATTCATAGAAAATATACTGAGGGTATCTCTAATTCAAAATATTGTTAGTTGTAGATCTTAATTGGTTTTCAAGATTTTCATCTCTTATTTAAAGATTACTTTTATTACATATCTCAAATTGACGTTGTGAGTTAGCAGGCCTTTTTTTGGTTGTAAAATTTTCAATTTCGAGGCAGTTATTCTAGATAGCTTTTCCAAAAATTAGTAGCAATGTAGTATTTCTAGACTTTAAATGCTAATAAGCTAATTGATTTGTTGGAATATTCAAATAACCAATATATTTCGTAGCTAGTTGGGCTTTAAAAAGATTTGATAGCATTTAACCTACAAAAAAGATTCGACATTCCTGGTTAATGTAAATTCAAATACATAAATTAAAGATGTAGATTTTTTCTGGAAGCAAATAAAAAAATATCTAAGTCATGCTTAAACCATAATTATGAGTTTGGTTTGAACTTCGTTGTCGCCAATTGAAGCTGGACAGCATCTTTTGATATTAAACTATTTCAAATTCAAATATAAATTTATAATTTATGTGAACTTTTATTTCATTAAGAGTTTAAGCCGAAATAGTGGACCTGATTCGTATAATTCCACCACTACCCTAATCGTGAAACTTCGCATTCGTAATGGGCCAACTTAAAAATTGGATATGCCTCCACTCGGTGGGGGGTTGATATAGCAATACGTAAAATAGAAATGGTTTTTTTTATGTTGTAAGGAGGAAAGATATGAAAACTTCCCTAACTGGGCCAATAATATGATACGCGATAATTATTTCAACCATTTGCACTGATGTCAAGATCTATTTCAACAATATGCATCCTGTTGATATGTTTGCCAAGATGGAAGCAGAAAGGCTATTATTTATTAAGACGCATCAAATAGAACTACGTGTGGACTCCTACATACATCTTCGAGATGGAATTAATAACGATGAATCTGGAGGTAGAGATATTGGACAGGTGTGCATTCTTCCATCGAGCTTCACAGGAAGTCCAAGGTATATGCATGAAAGGACAAAAGATGCGATGACCTACGTAAGAACTTATGGGAAGCCCGATCTATTCATAACCTTTACGTGTAAATTTACTTAAATGCCGTATTTAACATTTCTAAATTTGCATTTATTATTACAGATTTGATTGAAAACAGTATAATAAACGTTTTTTTGATGATTAAAATTTATTTTCAGCCCAAACAACGCCGGGTATTCTAGTTTTCAATAAAACAGAAATTTACTATTAACTAAGAAACAACCTGTATATATTGGAAATTTTCAATTATATTATCATATTTCATTCAAAAGCATATTATATTCACATAAAAGTATATTGGGGCCTCGTTCCAAGCACAACCATAAACAATGAAGTATAATCAATTTGATGTGTGTGTTATTCTACACTTTTAGTTCTTGTTGTAAAATCAATTTTCAAGAGAAAATTTAGTTTTTCCACAGCTTCCAATATAATATTGAATATGCATCAAATTATTGCTTGAAAGGTTTTCATTTAAATTTACGTCTCAGGCGTTAATTGAATTTTTTATTACAAAATCTTAACAAAAAAAAAAATAGGAAATGAAATACAAAAAGCTTAAAAAGTATTGATTCGATTGAATATTCGTATTTTTATATAAATTCGAATTTCATGGAATTAAAAATGAAATTTATGGCATGTCTCATTTTTATGCCCTATGCTAGGTACTATCAGAGGGTATATTAGTTTTGTCACTCCATTTGTAACACGTCGTAATAATGGTCGCAGAAAGGTTGTGTCGGGAATTAAAAGTTATATGGATTTATGTATGTCCGTCCGTCCGTCCGTCCGTATACAAGATAACTCAAAAACGAGATATCTGATTTTGATGAAATTTAGAACGTGAGTTGCTTATTCCTTAGCTTGGTTTGGTATTGCATTTGAGCAAAATCGCTCTAGGGGGAGCAAAGTTATAAAGGAAAACCAGGGTGACCAGAAAGTTTTGCCGTTTTTTTGTTTATGGTTTTTCGGATTTAATTGGAAAATTTGTGAATCAATTTTATTGAAATTAATTATGTAGATTAACTACCTAAATAAACGATACCATGTTAAATTTCAATCAAATCCGTCTAAGGATAAATTACCCTCTCTATAAAGTTTTTTTTGATGTACTTTAAAAACTAATACACCGATTTGAATAAAATTTACAGATTAGACTTATGCTATCAGTGTCTAAGTTATCTGCAAATTGGAAGAAATTTTGAAAAGAGGGAACAAAGTTATAAAGAAAACACCTTGATATATTGTTAGTTTTCACAATTTTTCGGCCCCATTACTACCATAGGGCATCAAAAAATCGGCTAAAGGCCGATTTTACTATATGTTTGTAAATAAATTCATTATTTTCGGAAATAAATATGTAAATAAAAAATACGAGTAATTTTTGTATAATTATAAATTTTCATATTTTTCAGAACAGAAAATTTTTATTGCATAAATATTATAATTGGGATAACTTTACATAATTCCTTTCTTTTTTTGTGTCAAAAATATTAAACAATTTTTTTTTTACTTACATTTATAAAAGCTCTCGCAATAAAAAAGGCCACTTCTGCTTTGCACATTGCATCAAATTGCTGAAATAAATAAAAGAAGAACAATATTTAAATAAGCTTGTTCTGCACAATTTCCCATGAAAAATAGTATGTATTTAAAAATGAAGGGAAAATGTTGATGATGTCCTGAAAAGATGTTTGAGGAAAAGGTAGAATTTTCCCACAAAAATTGATTTCACCGAATAGAGCCGAAAAATGCACTGAAAACTTTCAGATTTGCCTTCAGGCAGGATAAAGACAAGCTAACATATATTTTATACCAGCTTATTTAAGCAATGTTATTTGTCACTGTTAATTTTTAACAGATTCAATATTATATTATAGTTGACGTATAGATGGCACTAATGGAGGCATTTTTTTATTTCTTTTTGATTTTTAAATCTCTGGATTTTCATAAAACTTTTCATAAAACATTCTGGATAGGCCGACTGGAGGAATAGCATATATCTCCATTTGGTGGGGCATTGGGAGAGGTTAAAAAATAAAAATATACCTAACCGTCGAATAGTAGGAGAATTTTCATGAAAGTCAGAGTGGACATTCTGGACACGCCAATATAAAATATATGAGATGTGTCCAATCGGTAACGGTCATATTAAGTTTTATGAAGTTAAAAATATAACATAAAAAGGAAGAGTGACAGGAAAGAATACCAATGTGTCGCTTCTTTAACATACATGGATACGCAAGCAGAGCATTTGATGCACATAGATCTTTAATAGTACTTCGCGAATTTACTATGCTAAAAAGTGTCGTTACGTCAAATGTGCTGTTTGAGTATGCAAGCCTAAATGACGAAATTTCCTATTAAAACACAGCGTTAAACTTAGTCTAACTTAGAGTGAGCCACAAAACCATACACATATCAACTAACTGTACCTTCCCATGTATATTGATTCCCCATCATGTGTACTATGGCATGGTTGATTAATTGGATTTCGAGCTTAGTGAATAATCGAATAATTGATGGTCTTAAACCAAATAATTCCTTCCTATGATAATAGCCAGAACTCAAAATTTTTAAGCAAAAATTACTTCTTACAAAGAGAAGTAAATTTTTATATGAAAGAAAAAGAAAAAGCGTAATAAAAATAAAAGAGAAAATATTCTCTTACAAATATATATGATTCTTGAGAAGTTTCATAAGAGTACCATGCATTACATAGATTTTAAAAACAGCACGTACTCTTTTTCTGTTTTTTTTTGTACTTACAAGTATTCTGTTTTTTTTCCTAGCTTCCATACTTTTCCATATTATAGGATTTCTCTTCCTAAATTTATTCTGTTTTGTTTCTCTTAAATGAAACAATTATTCAGTTTTCGTTTGATTATTGAAAAGATTGGAATACGTCTATTTACTCAAGTAATCGATTATTCAAACCATGCTCTAATGTATACGAGTATGTGCACAATTTTCGGTTAATATAATAAAATCCATTATTTTAAAATTACGTAATTTGGTATAAAATTAAAAAAGAAAATTCAGTTTAAATTTCTTATTTTTCTTTCAGATTTCATTTTAATTGTGTACAATATTCACGTTATCCAATTGAAAATTCGAGACAAATTTCTCTCGAAAATCGAACCTAAAAATCGAATTGTTTTGCCACGAAACCAATAAATTCAATCATTGGAAATTTTTGTTGCGACTATTTTATGAGGTTTCTTTTATAACGAAAGTAAATTGGTTAATTATTAACTTTTTAAACTCAATGAATTTATAATTCGACAAAATATCATTTCGACTTACGATTTGATTTTATTCAGATGGCATTTGGTAACCTATTAATAAGGAAGAAGACTTCCAAATATCACGATCCAAAAACCTTTTTTTATTGGAACACTTTTATATTTTTACAACAAAATTAAAGAAAAAAAATAGAAATTATTTTGATTCGAATTCATTTTTGAATCTACAAACTCTTTAAATTTGTGTGGTAAAAGGCTATGAAGATGAACGATGAAGATGGTGTGGTGGAAGTCTCAATGGTTGATATAGTAGACGGTATGCAAGTGACTGTGTATATATTGGGTTAGGGTTTGTATGAACACCACATGAATTATTCATTTTGTTCGTGCTTAACATAATTACGGGCTTCGATTACATTTGCTGTTGGTCTCCACAATAATAAAATATATAAAAAGAAAAAAAAGCTTTCATTTTTAAACGTCCTTTCTTATGTAGAGACTTTTATTTTTGGGTATTCCAAGTCGATCATATCGAATTTGATTGTATTCAAAGGAATTCTTTGGAAAAAAAGGTTCTCTAAAGAAGAGAAAATAAAGTAATTCAAACACTGAAAAAGAAATAAATAGGCAAAAAAAAAAGAATAATAAAAGAAGAAAAATATTAGCCGACAAGTTAAGTTGGAGGTTTTCTTTCTTTGGTGAATATTGTTTAGGCAAGTTGTTAACAAATTTGGCATTTGAATTGATTTTATTTCGTTTTTCTTTCTTTTTTTTTGGACTAAAGTATTCATTATTTTTATTTACCTTATTTACATGATCCCGAAGGACATTTGAATAGACCATTGCGACTGCTTCTAATGCCATAAATGTGATGAATCCAATTATCCAAGGCACAACTAGTCCGGGATTTTCCTATGAATACAAGAAAAAAGTAAATAAAAAACAAAATAATATACAAGAAAATTTTTTTGGGCTCTTGTTGATTTTTTAATGAAAATTAATTGTGAAAGACCTTGATATAATCCGACAGAAATGAGGAAATTTGTCTAACTATTTCGGTTATTAGATCTTATTATCCTAGTCAAGAGAGTGTGGTCAAAATAGTCTTAGTTAGTTAGTTAGTTTTAGAGTTATCGATACATGTAAGAAATCATTTTTCTACTCAAGACAAAAGATCCAAACAGCATCTTTTATGTATATAGGATTTATATCATAGTATACAATGCAGTTCGAGCCTTTTCAGTAATGCAGAAATTGCAGTTTTCCTGACTTTCCATATGCCGTAATTATGCGGCAGTTCGAGCGGACAGCATGAAAAACGGCAATATATTCATTCAGCATTTCTGAACAGATTCATCCAATTCGTGTCAAATTTCAGCCTTACCTCAAGAATTAGTTCTCACCTAAATCCATTTTACATCTTATAAATTTATTAACAGCAGTATTTAAAAAAACTAAATAAAATCACACAAAATGTGTGCCTTCTTCTTCTTATGTATAAGATTAAGATTAAGATTATATATTAGGGTATTCTTGTACTGCGACGTTAAGATGTATTGTACCCCCTTATCTTTGGTGCAGTCGTTTGGTTAGGCTCCCATTCTAAACCACCTCATAGAGACCTATTTCTTTAAGGAATTTTATTATCCGGAGTGGATCAAGAGATTGTATCTCATTTGGGGGGAGGTAGTAGTCCCCCAAGTATTTCCTTCTTCTGCGAAATAATGCTTCGCATTCAGAGAGGATGTGCATTGGAGTCTCTTCCAGACCCTCGCACAATCTGCAGCTGCTGTCTACTGCAAGTCCTGTTCCCGCCCCTTGTTTGGCCAGTTTATCGGCTTCTTCATTACCTTCGATACCCATATGACCCGGTATCCAGTACAGGGTAACTTTGTTTGCTGTGCCTAACTTATTTAGTTTGGTCACGCATTCTTCTACCACCCTGGATCTTATTGAATATGATCTTAATGCTCTGATGACCGCTTGACTATCAACCATTATCGCTATACCTTTATTGCGATAGTTCCTATCAAGGTTGAATTCCGTACTTTCTTATGTATAAGTCGCGTGTCCAAATTTTATACTGCAAAATATGCCGTATTTCTGCATGATTTCTGCAATTTGAAAACATTTTAGAACAGACGACGATTTTGCAGATTTTTTCGGTGAACATATGCTATGCGTATAGTGTGCAAATTATGCATTACTGAAAAGGCCCTTACATTAAAATCGATTAAATCTATATACGACAAATACTTTGCTTGAGGAGTCAACATTTGTGGCCTCAATATTTCCATATTTCCAAAAGTCTATGGCGAGGCTAAAAATTACGAAAGTCTAAAATACAATATTTTATTCAGATTCTAATGTCAGGGCCGATCATATTTTAGCAATTGGATTTTTAAATTCAGTCAAATAAGTCTTGGCTTATAAATTTTGATCATAACAGATTAGAATTTAAATTCAGTTCAACCTTCGAACCTGGATAAAATATCCCAGTCTATCATAATTTTGACACACATACGTCTAGTCTGGTGCAAGTACTTTTTAAATAAAGCACTTTTAATGCGATCACGATATTTTGACAATAGAAGATGTTGCATTTGTTGGCATATAAGATAAGTTTGTTTTTATCACACCACAAGGAGAAACTCTTTAAGTCGTTTTGCAAGTGGATACAGTCTGTTGCGTTAGATATCATTTTAAAAATTTTAAAGTCGTCAGCATATCCAAGCACACTAGAATGTGATATAATGTGGGGTATATCATTTACTGCCAAAATAAAAAGAAGGGGCCCCAAGTGACTACCTTGGGGGATACCCGAGTACTTGTAGTACCCGAATTAAAAATATGCATAAATAATTTTCGATACAGAATCAAAATCTCTATTTTCCTATCTCTTCTGATTTATAAGAAATTCAACATTAAAAATTGTGTATAAGAAAGGAAAATACTCATATTAATTAGATTCCATTGCATATGTCGTTCAATACTTTTCTTTATTTTATGAGTTACATTATATCGTATTTATGGAATCGTTAAACGTCTACTTGCGGCATGCATCCAGATGTGAATGATGTAAAGTTTGTACAAAAGGTGACCTTATTATTTTTAGTACTTTTCATGGGAATTTTCATTTTTTACACACTTCCATAATCATAAAAGTGTGAATTTAATGAATTTCATATGTTTCTGGTTTGTAATAAAGAATATTTCAAATGTAATAAAAAAAAAAGATGTAATCATTGTTTTGGAAGTAATTTTATGAAAAGGGATTTTCAGTTATATTCATTAAAAATTGGAGTCCTCTTTTTCTGCATAAGAACACTTGAAATATTTTTTTTTAAACAAATATTTTAAGGACTACTGTTTGTAAAAAAATGTTCTCGTTGTTTGATACTAAATTGTTTTTTTTTTGGAAGAACTTAAGTTTCAATTTATATATTTTGATAAATGAATGAAAAATTTAGGATTAGACTCATTCTTAATAACAAGAATCTATTCAGAGAATTTCATTAAAATCAGTGAATTTGATTTTGACGTAAATCTGAAAAAGTAAAACAAAAAAAATTATGGGGCCATCCACATTTTCTTTACCACTACTTCTATCTACGTTATCCTTTGATCAATTTTAATGAAATTCAATATCAAAGGGTGTATTCGCAGAACTAGCGTATAAAACGTAGTAAATTTGGAATAAATTGAAATAACTACTCCAATTAAATCCGACTTTGTTTTATAACTTCCCTCTTCTAACACAAATTTTATAAATTAAGTGATTATACAAGGTGGTGTCCAAAGTAATCAGGACTTAAAAAAAAAAAAACAGAACAAATGGTTTTTTCGGCAAAATCTATTAATTTTATTCAAAATAGTCCCCTTCTGCTTCAATACAGCTTTTTGCAAAAGCATGTCGAACGAGTGTTTTAGCTCGTTGGCCTGTATGGCCGCCAGTATGCCGGTGCAAGCCTTTTGAATGGCCTCTACGTCTGCATAACGCTTTCCTTTCATCGGCAAATGCATTTTTCCGAAAATATAGAAGTCGCACGGTGCCATATCCGGTGAATACGGGGAGTGGTTGATGGATTTTTGGTGAGATAATCGGTCACAAGCGTCGATCGATGAGACGGCGCATTATCGTGCAACAAACGCCAACTTCCATCTTCGCGATATTCGGGCCGAACACGTCGAATACGGCGCACCAAACGCTTCAAAACTCCTAGGTAGAATACCGCATTAACGTTTTGACCGGGTGGAACAAATTCTTTGTGGACAATACCCTTGGAATCATAAAAACAAATCAGCATTGTCTTCACTTTTGACTTCTCCAGGCGCGATTTTTTGGGTTTCGGCTCGTCCGGCGCCTTCCATTCAGCACTCTGGCGTTTCGTTTCGGGATCATATTGAAAACACCACGTTTCGTCACCAGTCACAATGTTATAAAGGAAGTTTTTGTCCTTTTTGACCTCTTTAATGATGTCCTTCGAATGTTGAATTCTGAGCAATTTTTGGTCGTCGAAGCTCATTTTCGCACCGATGACACAAACATACTGCACTTAAAACGCAATAACTTCACTTTCAATAGATGAAATGTCATGAAATTCTCACAGGAAGTCGATAAAGGATAGCAGATTCTAATGCACCAGTCGACATATAGATGGCGCCACTAGGGGCGCTAGATTCAAAAGTCCTGATTACTTTGGACTCCACCTTGTATATAATAATAATAACAGCACAAATCGAGCCTAAAGGCTAATACATAATAAAGTCATTGGTTATTAAGAATTATACAAAAGTTTTTTCAGTTCATATTTACTGAGGCAAAAATCAAAAACTTATGTATTGGCATTTACCACGCGCAACATTCGGGAGACTGGATCATTCTTTCCATAGTCCGTCCGATGAAAATTGATTTTAAACAAGTCTACGGATCTCAACGAACCAATGTTAGAATTAAAGCGCATTTTGTTGAAAATATTGGAAGGAACAATGGCCCTATTAAAAATTTGATGAACGAAAATTATATTTCCCACTTCTCGCCGCCTTTCTGGAAAAAGCAAACTTAACAAATTCAGCCTATGATTGTAAGGTGGCAACAATGAAGGAACATTCCACGGTAAGTTAGGCAAAGCAAAACGTAAAACTCTACGTTGGACCGATTCCAGCCTGTTGATATGATCTTTGTGGTGCGGTGATGACAACTGACTGGCATATTCCATAATTGGTATCACGAAAGCGATATAAAGTGACTTAGTGACATACGGGTCAGAAAACTCATTGGACCACCACTTAATATAGCCTAGTGTCCAATTGGCTTATGAACCAATGAGTCAAAGTGAAGTCTGAAGTTAAGCTCATTATATGACCAACTTATATTTTAAATTTCATTAAAATCAGTCGAGGGCTTTTGAGGTATCGCTGTACTGTAGACGGATACACAAATAACATCCCTATATATCCCTAATTATTTCTATTTATTGCACTATATATGACAATATCATTAGTTACTCATATACTAATGATGTAATGAAATAAGCTACAAAAATAATTGATTTCATATAACATGCTAAGTTTATGTTGTCATATATTATAAAATGAGATCCTCCTAATGGACATATGCTATTTCTGTGGCAACTAAAGATAAGATTACGTTTGATTTAATTTGTAAAAAAAAAAACAAAAACACATTCTATTTTTATACTTATTACCAATTAATTCTCAAATCTTTATGATTTAAATGTGTTATGGAAGAGATTATCAGCTTTTGATATCAGTTATTACCCAAATTAATGTTGATCAATAATTCCATACTAATTTATTGAGAAAATTACTGAAGTATCATATTTATTTTTATTTCTAGATTATCAATATTTCAAATATATTTATAGATCTATAAAAATTTCTAATAAAATATTGTAATTCTCGAATAAAAATAAATGGTTAAAATCAATAAAACCTCTTTTTCCATATATTTTGCATAAAAAATTTCGTTTCTCCAGTTAAGTTCATAAAAACGCTGGCGCACAAAAAAGAAAAAGCCGGAAAAATCTCTTGTTTTTTTTTTGGATCTTTTTTGATATCTATATTAAAGCTAATTTAAGAAATGAACTTCACGTTCATATTCTACTGATTCCACATGAAAAGGTATCCGGTTTACCATTTCTATTTTTTGCTTTTTCTAGAAGAAATGGACGTTGTCGGCTTTTACCTTTCTTATAAATATGCCGTGGGATAAATTCAAAGAAGGGAATTCTTTCAGTTCACTTACGATTAAATTTGAGAAAATTGTCTCAAGAAAAAAATGAAGAAAACCAATTTCTATAACAAATTGTGAATAAAAAAGGAAATATATACTTTTCTTTTCTTTTTCTATGTCTTTTATGTTGGGTTTTTGTGAATTTTAAGCGACCACTTTTGAACGTAAGGAATTTTTGTCTAACTAAGAATCCTTTAGAATTAATAAATCGGTCGGAAGAACCAAGAGTTTCCTGTTAACTTGATTGAGGAAGGAAATTGTGAACCTTTAGGGCACACTTATTTAGTTCCATCGTTGTTTTTTTTTCTTCTTCTGAAATTCAGAAAGGAAACTTCTCTGATAATTTTTCAAATTGATAATTTCGTATGGGTTGTGTTCTAGAAATAGAAGTTTTATCACGAAATGAATGACGTCTTATTAAGGATATCCTATTGAAAAATTTGTTCCCATTTTATTTTGTGGGAAGAAGTAATTGACGTACATTACCATATAATAAAGTCTATCAATTATGAATTTATTTATTTTTATGTTTATTAATTTCCAGAAAAAGTTGGATTAAAGTTTTGCATGTATTACGAAGTGACAAATATATTGGAGTATATACATTTTTTTTTGTACTCACCCTATAAATACCAAACATCAACATTATGCTTAAAACTATCATCGACATTTGGGTTCCAATAATAGCAAAATATGCTATTTGAACGCCTGAAACGAAAAGAAAATATGTTTTTATGTTAATACTAAATGAATGCGGAGATTTCGATCGGAACATCGATTCAGGCGTACATTTGTCGACTTTTTTGCCACCTTTTTTGAAAAATTTCCCTAATATGAAAAAAGGGTTTGCCACCTCGCTAAATCTAATTTCGAAAAGGAAATTATTTCTACCGTCGGGAAATTTTTTCTCACCAATTTTTCTGACGTCCTCTTGAACTAGTCATTCGGTGTCTTGGAAAAGTGACTACGAATGTCGACAAATGTACGCCTGAATCGCTGTTCGGGTTTCCTATAATTTTACTTGGGTTTTAACCTACAGACATTTTTCAACTCATTCTTGAGAAGATTCCTTTTAGAAATAGTTGGAAACCAAACATCACCATTAGAGCTCTTGAAAGATTTTGTCTATTCTTCTAATAGCTTTCATTACTTCGAAAGTATATAGAAGGCTAAGTGTCATGGACATATGGGAAAGATGTGAAAAATTTTCAACTTGGGAAATTCAAAATTTGGACTGAATTACCACTCAAAAATATATTCATTTATTATTAATAGATTGAAAACTGCGCTGGAATTTCGATGCAATTCTGCATTTAGACTTCTTGCTAAATATGTAGCTAGTGCTACCTATTTCGGTGTTATTTATAGATATCTACCGCAAAATGGCAACAATTTTTGAACACCAAATTTAAGCTACGAAAGTCATGGCGTTTTCATGTCAGAATTTTCATGCTAATGTGAGAAAACGTCATCAGTGGAATTTGTGGAGTAAGACTTATTAGAAAAATCTGTCTTACGTTATCATAAAATATAATATTATCAAAAATCCTTGCACGACAAAAACTGATATAAAGAATTTACAAATGTTTAAGAAAATTAAAAGAACTCCCTCAATATAAAACATGTCTAAAAGTAAAATTATGTATTTTTAAATTGTTAAAAAATTCAAATTCCAACATATTCCTTGATCTCAATCCATATCAATCCATTTCGGATAATGTCAGGAAATGGAGCGAAAATGATAGACAGTATATGGGTAAAAGTAAAGAAAGGAATCTACAATATAGGAAAACGAAATTCTAATGGAATCATTTGTATTGAAGTGAGCTTAAAGAACTCCTGTTGAAAAGCTTTTACACGATGAATATGATGTTTCCTCTTTTTCAAAAAGGAATAAATGAGAGAATTACACGAACAATCTATATGCGCCTACAAGATTGGCTTTTTCAAATAAGAAGAATAAAAATTTCTTACCATAATACACGTCTTCCAGATCTCCATATCTCTTCACGTTGACACTTATTCGCCACGCATAAAGTAACACAATCAATATTGAGATATTCTGTAGCAAAGAAAAAAAATTACATGTTAAAAATATGTAAATATTTAAAAATGGTTTATTATTATATAATATTTGGTTGTGAAATTGAGTGATTTCAAATCAATTGAAACAGATAACATCGAAAAATTTTAAATCGAAACTTTTATATCAAGAAAAATCTTGTTTTAGTACAAATTTTAGAAGATGAATGATGAAACATATTAAAGGTGTTTTTCAGTTGCGAATCTTGAGAAAAACTCCTATAAAAGTTTAGTTAGAAAACTATAGAAGTAAAAAACGTCTTCGAAAGTAATAGTAAAACTGTTATATAAAGAACTCTTACGAAAAGTTTGTGGTTGGAATAATTCACATTAAACAAAAAAAAAAGGAAGGCAAAGTTGTATCTTTAAAACAACGTGTGCTGAAATGAAAATCATGATTGCAACTCTTTATAGCCAATTAGTGTATTTAATGATCCATAATACGAAAACTCATTTACACTTTGAAAGGATTCTTTAAGATATTCATCGTCTATTAGTAGCGAATGAAATTTAAAATTGGATAAAAAGGCATCAAGGATAATAAAAATGTACAGCGTTGTTAAATGTTTCGAAGTAACATTTTTTCTAAATGATGATTATTTTATTTAATAGCCTGTTGTAGTGGTTTTTATAACTTTAGATTTGAACTGATTGGTTTACGTTGGTATGAAAATTTACTAATTTAAAAGAAAGATACATATTAAAACAATTTCATTTCAAATAATATCCATAAATGTTAATTATTTTGTAAATCGGTGTAGTAGAATCCAATAGTAGTACAATAATTTATTGATTATTAACTTTATTTAAATATTTTCAAAATGGCTGCTCACTTTCAAATACGATCTATTTCTCTTCTTATAATATCCCAAGAATGACAGTCTCATTATTTAGTTAGTTGTTGAAGTAGAAGTCTAGCCAAAAATGTCTAGATAGGTTTTGACTAGAGTTCCTAGTGGCTACCATCTATTTGTTCAATCTAGCTGTATTTGATGGCAATCTAGCCAAATTAATTTTAAAGACTATATGTCCGAAAGATTTGGTCCTGGTCACATATAAGTCCTAAATCTTCTATACAGCTTAATCTATAGAGAATTGTGTTGGTTATAAAGTAGCTAAAGAGAAATTAATGTGTGCCTGTAAAAAAGAAATATAAATGAATCTGTTTCTACTTATGGTATATGCCTAATTCTGTGATGGCACAATCATGGTAAAGCCAATCTCCACACAGCCGACATCCTATTCTGACGAGAAAAATCAGAAAACTAGAAAGAGATGGACTTTTGCAATTTTCGCTAGGATTGATCGAATAAAAACATTAGAATCTCCTCACACAATTTAGAAAAATTGGTAGTGTGCGATGGTATCGTGTGTGATTATTCTAAGAGTATGCACCCGCAGATGAAGTTCCATATAAATCAGATAAACATGTTCATCTGATTTTGAGGGGAATCATCTGCAGATCGAAAATCAGATGGGGAAATGCGAAATGCAAAAGCCGACAAAATTAGTAGGATGATTGTTTGCACCCTTTCTGTTTAACCTAACCAAATGTAATCATTTCTATATAAATTGATGAGACGCTTCGTTTTTAATAGTATTTGTAAAAAAAACTGTAAATACATGAAATTTTATATCATGAGGCGCTTGCAGACGTGCCGAAATTGGAAATTCTCATTATTGTATGCTTTTTGACCAAACTTTGCATAAGTGTATCTCATATTTTCCTCAGAATAGGATGTCGGCTGTGTGGAGATTGGCCTGTATGCTACACAAAAATGTATGAGATAGTGAAATAAATTAAAAATGTTGATATCAGGTTTCGTCTTCTGTTTCTACGACAGTATAAAATATCTCTTCACAAAATTTCTAATTTAAATTTTAATTTTCAAAATAAGCTCAAGTAATTGTGCAATGTAAAATTTCATTATAATAAAAGTACTTGGAATGAAATTTCATCGAAATATTACAAAATGGCAACACAAGTATGTACCACGATATCTATAGGTTGTCTTAAAATCCATTCCTTTTTTCCAGATCGTATTATAATTTCCTCAGTTTGAAAGTACTTAATATACATGAATATACAATTATTTAATGATGCTTTTAAGTAACTACTACATATTGTTATAATAAAGCAAGGTTTTAAAAAGAAAGTTTCCGATTTAAAACATCTTTCTCTCAAAGAGAAAGTTTTCAATAGTCCTTTTCTATCTATTAGAACATAAAAAGTCCATTTACAAAAGAGCCCTTCAGTTCTATACTCATGTATGTACACATTATACATATTCATAGGATTCTTTTCTTCTAAAGATATTACAGGGAACTATCAAATGAAAAGTACTATATTTTCAGGGTGTTCTTTTCTCTTATCCAACAAGGCATAAATAAACCAAAACTAACAACTTATTTATTAGAAGAATAGTATTCGAAAAGAAAAAAAAATAAACTTTTATAAGAACTTCTTTCTTTCTGAAGAAAAAAAGTTCTACACGCAAGTAGAAAACCAACGCCATAATCTTATGGATATGTGTTTTCATATAATTATGGGAAATTGAGTTTAGTTCCGATATCCATTCTTTTATGTGACACATATGGTGAAAATCAAATCGTTTTTGTATGATGACATGTCATCAATTTTATGGTATAATATGGTCTAATAACAAAAATGAGATGATGATGACAAGGCATTGTTAAAAGAATTTGAAACGTAATCTTTTACGCGGTCAAACTATATGAAAACGATATATATTTTGCAAAACAACTGTTAGAACTTTTATACGTGTAAATTCAACTATAGCAATTGACTATTAGGTAGGTAGGTAGAGTAGGAGTACTGCGTACAACACCAGACACCTTATGGTCCCGTTGTGATCCCTACGAGACCAAGAGTTACCCTATTGGGAGACCTATTCCTCTTCAAAGCATTTAATTTTCCCACAAAAAACTTCATTAGACTGCTCATGTCAGTCGCTTGAAGCATCCCTAAATTCCCGAAGAAATGATTGCCCAAAAAGTTGTTACGAGCTCGAGAGAGAGCTGAGCATTCGCATAAAATGTGCTTGATGTCTTCAGCCGCTCCTATGTCTCCAAATTAAGAATTCTTAATATTAAGAATTCTTAATAGGATAGGTTTGTAAGACAAAATAACATTTTAGAATTGTCAAAACAATAGGTTTTTTTTCTATTTTCGAAATTCTATAAATTTTATTCGAAAATATGACGTGATTTAAAACCTTCTCGAAAGTCAAACCTTCATTTGGCATATTTTTTAAAGGGAAAATATATTATAACTGAAAATCGACCTATAGCAGATTTTTTGATGCCCTATGATAGAAATGGGAGAGGAAAACTGTCAAAACTAACAGTATTTCAAGGTTTTTTCTTTTTAATTTTGCTTCGTCTTTTCAGGTAACCCAGACCCAGATAGCATAAGTCTTAAACTTTACGAACAGATTAATTTTCTTCTAGGATTATTTCTTTCTTCACTATCCTTGGACGGATTTTACTGAAATTTAACATAATGTCGTCCATTTATGTAGTCAATCAATGCATTTAATTTAAACGAAATTGGTTGACAAATTTTCCAATTAAATCCGAAAAACCATATAAAAAAACGACAAAACTTTCCTATCAACCCTGTTTTTGCTTAAAAACTTGGCTCTCCCTCGGTTGATCTTACTAAAATGCGATTCCGAATACAGTTAAGCAACAATCAACTCATATTCTAAATTTCTTCTCTGGTAGTATCTACCATAGGGCATACAAAAGTACTATCTTTATTGCAGTATAGAAGTTAAAACACATTTGAAATGTATCTGACATATACTTGTACGTATGCTTGACATAACCTGATACAATTTATCATTGTTAAGAATTTGTCCTTCAATTGTCATCCGCTGATGTGGTTCAAATTAATTGAAATCATGGGCCAGCATGAAACGGACATTTCTATAGTCAAGGGAAAATGACTATGTGAATTACTCTTCCAAACTGAAAGGTACTTGAAAACTTAAATGTTATTATTTTGTACCTTATCTCCTCATTCGAATGCACAGTATATATATTTTATAATTTCCTGGAATTACATATGAGAGTAATTCCAGGAAATTTGTCAAAAAAGTTAATGGTTTCCAAAATTCATGTACCGGAAGTTTCAGTCATAAATTCTAGTTAAAACATTAACTATTAAAACAAAATATGTAATTGTTTTATTTTTTGAGGTTTTGTTGAAAACTTAAACGAATTTTTTTACCAGGAATTTTGATATGGAATTTTCATAAATGGAAATTTATTTTATAAATGAAAATTTCATTGCTTTTATGAAAATGAATTTGGAATTTTTAAATATAGTTTGTTGAAAGTATATTTAATAAATTTTTAAAATATGAACATTATGTCGGGAAAGATTTAAGAGAAGGAATTTCAAAAAATAGAAGCTGATAGGGTATAAACTAGAGAGATACCCTAACTAGGGATTTCGTTTCTCTCTTTTTCATACAAAATTATCCAGAAGAAATGGTCACTATTTTATCTTCTCGCTCGCTTACATCAAACCAAGTCTCAGTATAAAGATACAGTATACACACTGGGAACTGAACTGAAATTAGACGCGATCTTCCCAATACCTCCTTTGAAAATGACAGAAACAAAAAATTTCGTACAAAATTAGGAAAGGAAATTAAAATTTTTCATTAGAAGGAAAGAAGTAATCTATAAACTAAATATATTCCATTTTACAACGAGCTCCGTATTAGATAATTGTAGCAAGGGAAGCATAAATAGTTTTATAATAGTCTTATGGATTTTGGACTAAAAAAAGGATGAAACAAAGAAAGCAATCGAAATTTTTTTTAAGTTCTCAAGTCACAGTTTCTGTCAAAAAACCAACGTGATTTTCGAACACCAATTTATAATACCAAACTTTTTTCAAGTCTAGATGCCTGTATCAATAAGCCCTCACCCCCACTTTTGATAAACACGTGACTTTTTTGGAAATAAAAGAAGTTTTTTTGTTATGGATATTTCAAATATTTTAAGTGTTAGTTTCTGTATGAATAGGCATTCTTATTATTTACATAAGTGTTAGAATTGTTTATTAAAGCAAAAATTTATATTTATCTCTGTTGCACTAACTTAATGAAAATCTAAAAAAAATGATAGATAGCTCAAAAGATCCCCCATCTTGAATTTATATGTTTTTTACTGAGCAAAACCACACATCCATTGTATTTAAAAATAGGGCGGAAACTAAATTGGGCATAATTATACAAAAAAAAGAATTGCTGTAAATTTTCAAGCAAGTTTTTAAGTCTAATGTCTAAAGAATTCTACTATCCGATGAAACCAATAACTATATAACCTTAAATATTAGACATAATTCTGATTGGTTGTCTAATACTAGAGGCACACATAGGGTATTCATACCATAGTTTAAGGATACCATGTCGTATACCATATGTGTGTCGTCGAATACTAGCCGAATACCATTTCAACTACGTAGCATAAATCTGGTATTTAAATTCGAAAAAGTACGTGGTATCCCCTTTTTTACTTAATTTTTTCGGCCACCGTAAGAATAGATCTTT
This sequence comes from Xylophagus ater, assembly GCA_963422695.1. NCBI lineage: Eukaryota > Metazoa > Arthropoda > Insecta > Diptera > Xylophagidae > Xylophagus > Xylophagus ater. Next base: position 17,786,029 of record OY730481.1, read on the forward strand.
AGTGATTGTCGCGCCTTTTTATTGAAGCGGAAAATAGCGACTGGAATTTTGTAGGAAAGCTTAGCAATTGACACATGTTTACACTTTTTTTTTTGAAAATATTATTTTAAAAAACTGAAAAAAGTAATTAAATACGCAAAATTTTATGCGTTAATGAAACCTCAAAATTTATAGATGTTTGTAGGAATCATATAGAGGATTTAAGAGGAGCGAAAAGAAATTCCCATATTCTCGCTGAAATGGCAGAATTTCAAATGTCAGACAAATACTATGTTTTATGTGTGCCAACCCCTTTTTATATACCATGGTACAAGGCTATACTGTAGTATCGATACTAAGGTATGAATACGCTATGTGTGCCTCTAGTATAAAACGGGCCAATAACTATAGTTTTTCATGATTCCTCTTAATATACATATTTCATGATTTTATATCAATAATAAAAAGAAAGTGTTTCGCATATCATTTTTATCATTTTTCACATATTTTTTATCACGACACAAACTTTAGCTAGTTTTATTTCGTAAAATATACGAGTATGCTATAAATGTGTAAATGTTATTGGCCCCGAAAAATGTTGGTGTATGGCACTTTGACATGCAATCCAATAAAATATATTACCTTTTCTGAAGTCAATTTCAAAGTGAATTACTAGTCGTAATCTATTTTTACACTATTTTATGAGTGCAGAAGAGTTGAAAAATATGAAATATTAAAATGAAACGAAAATTATATACAATATATTAATTCATTACCATAATTATAAAGTCTTAACGAATTAGAACGTTTTACTTTTATTGCTGTACATTTTTTATAGTTTCAAAAAGTATATAATTTTAAAGGAGTGTAAAATTTAATATAACTCTTAAATAATTAATTATTAAATATGCAATAAATAAGGAAGGTGAAAATTACTAAGGTTAATTTGTAATTATGAAGTTTTCAAACTGCATAAACAATTTCAAAATGTTTTTCTTTTCATAAAAGAGGATAATCTTCCAATTTAAAAGATTAAAAACTATATATACGAACGAAATAATGAAGTTATGTATAGGAGTTTAGTTCTCAAGAGTGTACATAGGAACCTCATATAACACGCTATTCTTGCAATGCGGTTTCTAGTTTCTATACAACAGAACTTAATAAATTTGAACGATCCTTCTATGCAAAATGAACGTTGTGGTTTGAATTACTTGTAAATTTTTTAAAATTTTATTTCAGGTTTTTATAGTAAAACAGTCTTGGCGAATTTGATATGGAACAATACACAATCGAACAACAAACCAAAATCATTGAACTTTACAGGGCTGAATTTCCCATTAGGCAACTTAAGCTGCAGCCTAGGGGCCCGCACCGCAAAGGGCCCGCAACAGAAAGGGGCCCGCACCACAAAAAAATACTTTGTTTTTGTGGTATAAATTTATAAAATTTCTTAAAAGAAACCTCCTTTCCACTCCATCTCTATTCCCTTTACGTCACATATCTAAAAGAATTTCAATCTTATAAACGAATATTTCCAGAGGGACAAAATGGGAAAGAAATCTCATTTAGGCTTTTATTATCAAAACATAAATTCACTCTGTAACGACAAAGACCCGATCAGTGCTGAAATTGTTATTCTGAAATTATATGTATATGTAACGGTTCTATAAGTTACTGTTAAATCGTCTGAATCTTTACGACAGGGTTTGAAATATCGGAACTCTTTAAAAAGTGGCATCAAATTCCAAATTATGTGTTAATAAAAGGAAAATTTGAAGTGAAAATTATTTAAAATAAGTTGAAGCGGATAAAAATTACAGTAACTCCGTTTTCTTTAAAGAGAAACTTTTAAAATCTTTCGACGTAATACATTCTTGTAAAGAATAAAGAATAGTTTTATTACAGATTCCGAATAGCAATTTGGGTATTTATGTAAATTTGCTTAAAGAATTCTTTGTATGGAAAGTTGCAGCGTTGGTACTGGCAGAAAATAATTTAGCAATATGGGTGCCTTGCGCTGGGCATTCACTCAATCTTGTAGTGCAGGCTGCTGCCGAATGCTGTCAGAGTGCTGCAAGCTTTTTTGACTTCGTGGAAGAGCTTTATGTACAGTTTACAGCCTCAACAAACATATATAAAATTTTAACAGATTGCTTGAAAAAAACAAAAACTGACAAACCACTTCTCGTGCCTAAAAAGACAACAACTGAATGTTAGAAGACACGCACAATGTTTCGGCTTTGCTCAGCATTGAAAGTGTTATTTTAAAACAACTGACTTATATAAGTAGTATCATGAGTATGAAGTGTAGGCACAAACCAATTAGCCACTAAGATTATTTGACACTAATATCAAGTCTGCTTGTTTCGGAAAGTATTGTATTTGAATTACTAATAAATAAAATTTGTTTGTTAAATTCCCTTTTTTATTTGAAAAAAATCCTCACCGGTAAGGCCCACACCACAAGTTCAGCCTAGGGGTCCACAGGTTCTAAATTTGGTCCTGGAACTTTATTTCCGGCAAAAAGCAGAAGATAGTCCAAATTTTATTCACAATTTGATAATGAGCGATAAAGTCCATTTTCAATTAAATGGCTTCGTAAACAAGCAGAACTGCAGGATATGGGCTAGGGAGAATCCAAGAGCAATTCATCAACGACAATTACTCCCACTTAAGTGTACTGTTTGGTGCGGCGTATCGTCTGGAAATATCATTGGTCCATATTACTTTGAAAATGAAGACGCTGTTGCAGTTTCCATCAGTAGTGGTCAATATCGGACGATGCTGGAAAGTTTTTTAAGACCAGTAGTTCCATTCAACCGTTTGATTGCAACAAGATGGAGCCACAGCGCATACTACAAGAGACTCAATGGCCCTTTTAAGAAATAGCACAATGTTGTTTTTGTGCCACAAAACACAAATTTTTCCATCACATTGTCAAAAAACATAACTTAAGATTTTTTTAAATATTAAAAAAGCATAACTGAAGTTATCTGCATGTTGAAGTTAATTTCAGTAGTAGTAATATCCGGAGTTAAACTTTATAAGTACATAGGCTACGTTTACACCGAGACTTAAAAAGAGACTTAAGTGCTTAGGTCGACCTAAATATGACGGTGTAAACACGCACAAAGTAACTTAGGTTAGATCACTTAAATTGCAGACTTACCTTAAACTTAAATCGACTTAAGAACTTTTGACAGATAACAGCTGATTTCTTGATATCCAAGTTCTATAAATATTCACATATGACGTTGTTTTAGACTTAGGTCTAGTACGGTGTAAACACGTCTGACCCAAAACTAACTTTTAGTTAGGTGACCTAAAAATTTGTCGGTGTAAACGTAGCCATAGATTATACAAAATCCTTAGGTAATTAGTACTCGATAAAAATTCCCAATAAAACACATCTAATAATTTGCAAACTTGTGAGTAAGGCTGATGACGTAGTTTCACGTGCTTAACGTGATGCAATTATTGGAACTTTACTCTCATTGGTAGATTTTTTAATCTCCTTCATGGATTGAATTATAATTATGATTAGTTCGAACTGACGTGACAAACAATTTCCCCAATAAATATGTAATAATTATTTAAATGAATATACTTACTAATGTATATATGGCACTTGTTAATGCCAAATGTTTTGCATGTAGCATTCGACAACATCCGATCCCTGTTAATGGTCCATAAGGATACAAAATGGCTGATTTCATTTTTTCACTAGTTATTGTATAATGTTTTGATTTCATTTTGACATTGTTTTTATTATAATTATTTTTTTTTTTTATTCTAAATTTTCTAAATCACGGACATTTTGTTCCTTAATTAAACATGTTCTAAATTCATTCCACTGAAACAAACAAAAAATATATAATTAAATTTATTACTTAAATATAATTAATATTTATTATAAAAATAATTAATAACAAAGGCATATAACTGTATATAAAATTTGTATTAAAAATTTTACTAGAATTTCATAAGAACCCATTTGAAATTAATTAAAGGTTATTCAAAGAAATTTTCTGTTTATTTTCCGAGTACCTTTTCCAAAATAAATATATACTCATTTCCCAAAAACAAGAAAAAAGCAACATCTTTTCTTTTCAATAGAATTATTTTCCAAAAATTTAATATTTTTCTAAAGTTCTTAATTATATATAAGAAAAAAAAAAAGTTCTTCTAAATAGAATAAAAAAAACATCATCATTGCCTTTTTATCGTCATCTTAAACTTTACCTTATGAAAAAAATATATATTTTATAATTTCATACATAATTTTCATTAAGGAAAATTGAGTATTTTCCTTTTTGCATGTGATGGGAAAAGCATAAAAATATTTTCCTTTTCCATGGGGCCACTCTTATTTGATTAATTATAGTATGTAGAATACGAAAACTCTCAAAGGTGTTGTTTGTCAGTCTCAATTACATTTTCATGACCTGATCTAAATGAGATGGCAGAAAATTTAACAGACCTTTACCACATAGGTATCTGTATAATAGTGTACACTAAACAGGGTGTTACTTATATTTAGGTTCCCATACCTAATTTTTACTGAATGTTCTTTACAAATACCTAATTAACAATATTCAACCGTTTTATGTGGTTGAATTTGTATTTTTATTTTGTCAACATTTCATTTTATTGTCTGATTTAAATGAAATTAGCATAGTGTACTAGGTTAGTCAAAAAGTTCTCGCGCGCGATAACAGAAGGCGCTGCTAGTAGCCCAAATTGCTATATTCGTATATCCTTCATAAGAACGTGTATGAAGTTTCATTTCGATCTGTCGATTCATTCTTTGTTTACAACCCATTTAGTGTGGATGTGTCACAGTATTTTTAAAAATGGAAAAAAATTTAATATCATGCAACGATTAAATTCTTTGCTTTTGAAGGTTTAAAAGCAAAGGAAATTTATGAACGATTATTAAGTGTATAAGGCCTCTTCACCTTCGAAATCCACCGTTGAAAAATGAGCTGCCCTTTTTAATCTGATCGTACTAGCCTGGAGGACATCAAGGATGTCCAAAAGTGTGGCATCTCGCATGGATCATGTAGATCATATCAGATTTTACATGAAGTTTTAGGTTTCAAAAAGCTTTATACAAACTGGGTGCCGCATTTCCTGACAATGGAACAAAAAACACATGCGAATGCGACTTTCGCAACAACATTTGGAGCGTTTTCGAAAGGATAAAGTGGATTTTGTGCGTCGATTCGTCGCTATGGATGAGACTTGGGTCTATTATTATAATCCTGAATCGAAAGCAGAATCAAAAGAGTAGTGTGAAACCGATAATTCGGCTCCAAAACGGGTTAAGGTCCAAAAATCGGGTAAAAAAGTTTCAGCCTCGGTTTTTTGGGAAGCGAAAGGGATTTTGTTGGTGAATTATCTCCAAAGCGGTAAAATAATTAATTCTGAATATTACTCGAACTTATTGGATCAGCTGGAACAATTCGTGAAAAAGACCCGGTTTACAGAAGAAAAAAATCATTTTCCACCGAGACAATGCACCAGCTCACAAAATCAAAAAACCATTGCACAAATCACGGAATTAAAGCACGAGTTGTTAGAACATCAATCGTATTCGATAGATTTGGCTCTTAGTAACTACCATCTATTTCCAAACCTGAAAAAATTCATGCATGGAAGGCGTTTTTCGTCAAACGAAGAAGTGATAACTGCCGTAGAGGGGTATTTTTCTCACTTCAGGGATGGAATCAATCGGTTAGAAAATAGTTGGAACAAGTGCATTGAGTTTCAGGGAGACTATTGAATAAAGTATATTTCGAGCCATAAAATTGTGTTTTTCTTATCGAGCCCGAGAACTTTTTGACTAGCTCAGTAGTATAAATTCCAAAATACTGCACTCTGAAATGTTACAAAATATTTTCTTTTTTAAAAATGATCTGGAACATCCCAGAAACATAATTAGTAAATACAGAACAAATAAATTAGAACATTTCTGCAATACAAAATACGCAAAACACAATCACTTGATACCTTATCATTCGGGACACTTGTCAAAAAATCTGGAAGTTTTCAATGGTGTATAAATAGATATAGTAGTGAAAACCGTCGGCAAAACAGTTCTTTGTGAACAGTGCAAGTGATTTTTAAAAGTGATTATGTTTAAAATGTGTTTACATTCAGTTATAGTAAAACCAAAGATATAAATGAGTAAAGACATGTAATATTCTAAAAAGCTTTTATTTAACATATGTAAACTACATTAGATCTTATGGAAGGAACTTTTAGGACCTCAAAGCTCTTTCTATAAGACCTAATGTAAATTGCTTACGTTAAATAAAAGCGTTTTTGAAGTTTCCACATCTTGTCTTTATTAATGTCTTTGGTAAAACCTTTTCATTTAAGAATTCGAAGAGACAAAGTTATGCAATAAAGCCTAAGTCAGAAGAGTAACTTTTGACAGGTTATTGAATTTAATAGTTTAAACTGTTATAATTCGAGCGACTTGTCATGATTATTTGAGAAATACTCTCGAAAATGTTTGTATAGGTTTGAAATTTCTCTATAAGTGTAAAATTATTTGTGTTTTTAAAACTTGTTATGACTCAGCTCAGAATATAGGAGTTAGTCTAATAAAAGGCTGAAGAAGCGCTGCAACATAAATTAATAGAATTTGCTTCGGAGTAATGTAGTAATGTTGAGAATTCGAACTTTAAATTTTGTAAATTTGATTACACTTTGTATAATTCGGTTTACATTCACATGTAATATAACTGCATCAACTCTTTACAGTCTAACAAATAAATAGACTTATTATGGATTGATTTTGTTTACTCTTTCTATAGATATACTATAATCTAAAAAATTATTTTACTTCAGGAATTGTCAAACGCATCATAAAATATGTCACTCTTACTTTCATTAGCTGCGTTTTATTCATCGGGGTCTAGGTCTAGGTCTGCTTTATAACATGTAAAAGCAACAACAACATAACCCAAATATTTATCGGGTTCAGCGCCTGAGACCCCGATGGATTTTATTTACAGAAGTTACCTAAAATTGCAAGAGACGGCGCCCATCGTTTCCCTTATATTGTGGAACTAAATGTCAGAGTCACTTTCAATTCGTGAAAAAAATGATTTTTTAATATCATTCAATAAAGATTTTTAAGAATTTGCTAGTATTTATTTGTTTTACGCATAATTTATCTAAAAAATGATCGAAAAAGTTGAATTTTTTTCAAAGACAAATTTTTTTTTTCTTTTCGAGACCAGAATCGTTTTATTCAAAATAGGCGCTGACCCCGATGAATAAAACGCACCTATTCTCGAATGAAATTATTCAAGAGCACAATTCGAATATTTCATTCGCGTATCACTTCAATTATCAAGTGACGTGAGTCTCAAAATAATGCTGTGTATCTTTTACAATAAACTGGAATTTTATGTTTAATTGGTCATTTTTTCGACCTGCTTTGACAGTCTTATATTTATAAGGTCCTACTATTTTTTTTCTGATTAATTGATATTAGCTGTGTTTTATTCATCGGGGTCAGCGTCAGGGTCTGCTTCATAACTTGTAAGAGCAACAACAACACAACCCAAATATTTATCGGATTCAGCACCAGAGACCCCGATAGATTTAGTAACCTAAAATTGCAAGAGATGGCGCAGCCATCGTTTTCCGTATAATGTGGATTTAAATGTCATAATCACTTTCATAAATTTGTGAAAAAAATGATTTTAAAGATTTTTGAGAACTTGCCATTATTTAATTGATTTACGCATAATTTATTTAAAAAATGATGGAAAAAGTTGATTTTTTTTCAAAGAAAAATTTTATTTTCTTTTTGAAACCATCATCTTTATTTTCAAAATAGGTGCTGACTTCGATGAATAAAACACAGGTATTATGTTAAATCCTTGCAATCAATATTTGATTGTTAAAAGTTATAAAATTAAAATGGTTTTAGATAAGATACCGATTCGAAATTTAATGAGAATAATGTACAATTGCTGACATAAACTACACTACTACTACTTATCTAAATTTATAATAATAATAACTCGCACAAACGATTAGGATTGAAGTTGTTATCATAGACAAACTCGAAACTAATCATTTGAACTCCATTAACTACCAAACCTGGGGCCAATAAAATGTACTTGTGATCCAGGCTATACGAATGTATAAGATGGGTTTTGGACTCCTAAAATACAATCAGAACTGATTTGGTATCATTTTGTGGTCCTTCATAGTAGACTTTTAAAAATCTCACCCTGTTATACATAATATACAACACCTTTAATTTACTGATTTTCTTGTTATCAATATTATGGAACAATTAAGATATATACATATATATATATGTATATAAGCAGAAACACCTCATTAAATACGGAAGTCGATCATTAACAACATATCCATACTTAAGGTTTTGCGAAGGCTAGAACTAACCCAAACATGACATACCTTTGAGCCTATACGAAATGAAAAAGAAATATATATAAATAAAGCACACTCCACAAAAAACAATAACACCAAAGTCTAAGAGTTCCATTGAAAGTCATTATGAAACAAAACTTAGTAAACAATTTTCCTTTTTTTTGTATTTTCATTTGTTTGCCTTATTATATTGTGTTACTTTTATATAAAAGAAAATCCCATTTCCCACAATACTATATGATTCTTGTTTTTGTGTCCTACAACGTCTTTAAGATTCAAAATCATTAAAGATGAACAAAAAAAAAGAAGAAAAAAGATGAGCTTCATTATAAGATATACAAGATTTCCTTTTTTTGTTATTTTCTTCTTTCTTTTTTTTGTACTGTTAATATTATTCTTTTGTTTTTAGATCATTAAGAAAATTAGGCAAAAGAAAAGTCCATAATAAAGTAAAATTATTTCAGAAAATTTTTGCCATATAAGCTGCTACCTTTTTCTATTTTCTTTCGAATTAAGATTAAAAGATGTGTGCATAATTATTTAATTAAAAAATAAAATCAAAGAAAAAACGAGGAAACAAGAAAAATCTAAAATTATAATATAAAAAAAATATCTACTAAATATTAATAATTGGATTATTTCGATTACTAATGAAGGATTTTTTTTTCTTTAATTAATTAAATCCATTAATTATTTTGAAGGTCGAACTATAAATAAATTCCTTTCTTAATTATTCAGGAGAATTCAATTTCGTTAAAATATTTTCTTAAGGATGAAATTTCATGATATCGAAGTCATTTATGAAAATAAAGAAAGTTTTCTAAGAAAAAGAGAACAGAAAAAACAAAAAGATTATATCTAATCAATAGATTAAATTAGTGCTTCTTATGAATTTAAGATGATTCACTCAGTGGAAAAACAATAGATACCGATTTCATCATAAATTTTCTTGCTAGGACATTAACTAGGCTATTCTCAAATCGTATATCTATGTAACCGTAACTTTGGATACAGAGAATTCTGTAAGCTAAGTTCCATAAACTCCTAAATTGTTATTCTGCATCTGTATCTATATTTCGCTCTCGTAAAATTAATTCGTCGTCTACTGTGAAATTTCAAAAATGATTTTGAAAAGTTTAAAAATTTGTTTTTTACTAAATTTGCTTTAATTTATTAATAATTAATAATAATCGTTATATCCTAGACAGATCTCCGATCTTTATTGCCCAATCGGTCATTAAAACTCGATAATGACCTTTATTTATGTAATAAGGATCAATTTTGAGTATCTATTTCAAGCATCATTATTGTTTTAATTATCAAATGAAATTGTGAAGAGGTCCCAAATTGTTGCTTCACACTGTTTACAGGGCCATCTACATTTGAACATTTTAAAAATTTCATGTGATTTTGACATGTTTTCTTCTTTCACATAAACTTAAAAGGAGGAAAAATGTTTATTATTCTAAAAATTCCTTAAAATTTATTAAAAAATTTTATTGAATCAAAATGAATAAACATTCTATTTTGAAAACTATAAACAAAATGGTAACTTTTTGAGCTTTTGAGAATAATGATCATTGTGAAAAAAAGAAGATGTGTCATGTGTCATCCAGAAATATCATTAAAAAATAATTATTGTAATTAAAATCAGAGATCTGTCTAAAGCATTAGGTAAATTTGAGTAATTTAGTGAAGATTGTTCAACTAAACTCTATAACGCTGTTTGTGACGATTTCGCAGCTCTACACAAGGAGATTTTCTGGAAATCATTTTTGATTTTGTCAAATGTCCGAAATCGGAAGGCCATATCCAATTAACTGAAGAGGACGGGACGGATTCCAAAAATGACATAGCCAAATTTAGACAAGCCTATTCCAAGTTTATATCACATGAACAGTTAAGTTTAAGTTTTAAAATTTCGCATCGGCATCTCTAGATTTGACAGAGTTATAGTATTCTGAGGAAAGGAAGTCCCCCAGAACTATAATAAAATTTTGAACAAATTTTTTCAAAACACTGTTCACAATTCTGGTGCACAATATATCTCGAAAACCGATTAATACACCACTTTCAAAGTTTTGCAAAATATAGTAAGACAAACTCAGAGATCGGTGTAAATTTAATTTTAGGGTTCAATTCATCGCCATTTTGTTTAAAAATCAGTGATCATCAACGGTCCATCGCTGCTATTGACATAAATAACCCATTTTTCGACTTTAGATGAACCGTTTTAGCTATCAAGCATCCATCGCCTCGAAAAAAATCTTAGTAACTTAGCAACAGTCCCATTTGCAACTAGACACCGTGAATGGGGATAAGGAAATATTCGTTTTATTTCTTAGTATGCAAACTTTTCAACTCCGTTATAGTTTTCATGGAAAAGGTCGTCTCAAAGACGTCATAGGAGTCTATATTTTTTCCAATAAAAGTGATATAGTTTTCCAAAAAGATTTTAATAATAGAAACAGTTTGCGAACTTTTGCTGATCCAAACAGATCGATGAGATGAAAAATTAGCTTATCCACTGACACTGATTGGGATAGCCGTCGACACTGTTTTATGTTTGTACTTTTTCCTGTTTATTACGTTTTACGGCAGCTTAAAAAGTCGCTAATTACACTTCATCCCATTTTACTACATTTTAGCTTTCTCTAATTATTGATTATTTTACTTAATTTAAACTTCCTAAAGCTTTTATAAACTAAAATTTGATGAAAACTTTTAAAATTTTTAATCTTCTTAAAACTTAATTTCTTTTTAGGAAACAAAATTTAAGCTGCAAAATAGAGAGGAAAAATTTCGGTCTTTAAAAGTTCTTATTTATTAAAAAATTAATATTTCATATCATATGATATAGATATGGAGTTAGGTTTCTAGTAAACTTTAAGGAGAATATCTAAATTATGGTTGAAGAGACAGCAGAAAAGATAAACAAACAAGAAAAATCAATTTTGACCTTCAGTCATGTATGTTTTCTGTGGAAAAATGAATCCCACGTACAAACATACCTGTTTAGGCTTTAATAAACTCACATAAAAACCTATAAAATAAAAATATATATATATGCTTTTTTTAAAGAATTGCACGCAATCCACTAAGCTTTCTCACATTTCATTTAAATAGCATATGAACTTGAAATTCACTTGAAACGTGACCTAGTCGTTTAAGTTTGATATAAAAAATATCCGCTTTCAGATCTTGAAATCAAGGATTTGATGGTAATAATATGAAAACCATGAAAAATGGTGGCTGAAGTAGAATATTTCTTTTCAGTATGAAATCTTTCGTTTTGTTTTCATTTTTTTTCGTGGTACCTTTTTAAAGTTTACTTTGAAATTGAAAGCGAAAGTTAAAATCATGTCAATCTTATATACACTTTAAAACAGATCTTTTATAATATTGTAAAGAAGGCAAGACAACAACATCTTTCGTGTTATCAATCACTCAACTCAAACCAATTTTAAAATAAATTTTATTTTTTCTGGTTCTATTGGAAAATTCTTATATTTACAAAAGAAGAGCCCCGTTCAAGAACTCAAACTTTATATACCTTGCCTGGAAGTTTATGAAACAGAAATTGAATGAATGCAAAGGAATGATGAAAGGCTTTAAGATCCATTTTGTCAAATTCTGTATACTTGTCGTTTGGTTGTTTGTTTTCTTTACTTTTTTTTTTTGGTTATAGTAATATACATATGTAGATACGAATTTTCCTTTTGCACAATAAAAGATCAAGACTTTTTCAATGGAAATGATACGCTTGTAAGAATAGAGTGAAAAGTAATATGAAATGAAAAAAGCTCGTCACAGCTTGTTTGAATGTAATCAGAAGAGGGAACAATTTTTTTTCCATAATATTTTATGGAGAGGTGATACAGGAATTACTATAACATTCAACATTTTAATAGCGAGAATTAGGTTTGATTTTTAGATTTCAATACAATAGCAGTGTTCCTCTTGATTGAATTAATGGCTACGTTTACACCGAGACTTAAAAAGAGACTTAAGTGCTTAGATCGACCTAAATATGACGATGTAAACACGCCCAAAGTAACTTAGGTTAGGTCACTTAAATTGCAGACTTACCTTAAATTTAAATCGACTTAAGAACTTTTGACAGATAACAGCTGATTTCTTGATATCCAAGTTCCATAAATGTTCATATATGACGTTGTTTTAGACTTAGGTCTAATACGGTGTAAACACGTCTGACCTAAACCTAACTTTTAGTTAGGTGACCTAAAAATTTGTCGGTGTAAACGTAGCCAATGATAATACCGAATCTACACATGTATAAATCCAGACCGTTTCAAATATCGCCTTAATTTTTTCGAGCGTTAAATTGATGCACAAGGATTACATCCATTAACTGATCAAATTTTGGCCAGAAAGGGGTAAACGAAAGTAGTCCTTTTGGGCAGAAAATAAAAATTTTTTAAGCTTTTATAGATTTTAAGAAAGTTCTCTACGCACATATCCTGAACTAAAAGGAAATACTGCCTAAATTTTCACCGAAAGTGTTAAATCAGAGGCGGTTAATTTCGAATCAAAATATTAATGTCTTCAAATCGCTAATCTGATTATAATGAAAGTTAGTACACAAGGTGACAAAGGTAATTGTTTCAATTTTCAGCGAAAATGTCAAACCGAAAGTGAGTAATATTGTGTTTGTGTGGCCACTTTTTTAATACATGAGGATAATATAATGACTAACCCAATTTTGGTTGAATTTATACAAAACTAGGTTATGATTAGGTGATGGATTAATTCGATGTTGACCGGTATATTTCGTCTAAGAAGGTTGGGTGGTTGCCAAATATGTGTTTTATATATATTTTTTGTTCATTTCCGATATTTTCCAAGTTACTTCAAATATTTCTAAAGAAAGCCATCATAAACTGACGGCAAAAATCCTTACAGATATGTCCAAATTTTTGTAAGCTCCATAAGTTGAACTAATTCAGTACAAAGGCTTTCTATTCTCAAGCAACGTCAATCCAACCACGTCTCTGAATATTGGCTTCAGTTGTTTAAGTTCACATTACTGAATGAGTTATTATTAACCTACCATTCGTACCTATTTCTTCGAAGGCTTTAGAAGGCAAAGTAGATTATATTTCGCGACGAATCCGTCCATCAAATCGACCAAGAACATTTTTACAGAATGTTTTCGTATCATAACTTTTAGTCTATTTTATTTATCCAATGTTATATTCTGTTTGATTAAAAAACTGAAATTTCTCTATAAGCGTACTTCTGGTATATGCAAAAGTTTATATCTCGAACATATATGAAAAATCTTTTGAAAACTTTATTTAAATGTTGTGCTAAAAAACTATACGCATTTCCGAACAACTGCTGGCATATTGTGTACTAACAATTGATGTAATATCATTTGAAATCATATCCTTTTATATAAAAACGTACTTGCATATAATTTTGAAGTGAGTATCCCATTAAATTTTCAATAAAAACAGGATGTATATTTAATGCACATCAATTGCTATTAATCATATTATTTCACAAGAGATGGCAAAATAAGCTGAACATATATAAAGGTAAATCAATACTACCAATTAAATTAATCAACTATTCAAAATCATAAGGTATTTTATTCTAAAGGGTGATTCAAACCTTACTTTTTTTTTTAAATAAAAATAAAACACTTAGAATTGAATGCAAATATCAAATCTTTATTATCAACTTTAAGCACATAGTATGGCAATTAATGTTTGAAAATAATTTCCTTCAAATGTTGGCCGGCACTACGTTTCAGCTCGGCCAGTCTGGCGGTCCAATTTTCGATCACTCTCTCAAGCATTTCGACCGGAATCTCATGAATGACACGTGTAATGTTCGCTTCCAATGCTTCAATTGTCACTGGTTTATCGGCAAAGACTTTTGACTTTACATAGCCCCAAAGAAAAAAGTCCAAAGGTGTGATATCGCAGGATCTTGGTGGCCAATTCACTGGGCCAAAACGTGAAATTAATTGCTCACCGAAATGATTTTGCAATAAATCCATTCTAACACGGGCTGTATGGCTCGTAGCACCGTCTTGTTGAAACCAAATATTGTTGAGACCACGGGCTTCAATTTCAGGTACCAAAAAGTCCGTTATCGTGGCATGATAGCGCTCACCATTGACGGTAACGTGGCCGCCGGCCGCATTTTTGAAGAAATACGGACCGATGATGCCCCCGGCCCATAAACCACACCAAACTGTTGTTTTCAATGGATGTAATGGTAGCTCTTGAAACTCTTGTGGATGCTCATCATCCCAAATACGGCGATTTTGCTTATTAACGTAGCCATTAAGCCAGAAATGAGCCTCATCACTGAACAAAATTCAGCGATAAAATAGTGGATTATAATTAAGCTGTTCTAGAGCTCATTCACTGAAAATATGACGATGTAAGTCTTGACATGATGAATTGCCATACAATACTGAACAAAAATGACAAATCAGAATGACACTAGTCACGCGTGATCTGTCAAAAAAAACCCTATTGAAAAAAAAAGTAAGGTTTGAATCACCTTTTATTTTCCATTAGAATTAAATAAAAAATGAAATTTTTTTTAAATGTTTTCCATATAAATGGAAAATTCCTGACCTATCATTAAAAATATCGATCTCATTAATTGTTATTCTATTCACATAAACAAAGTTTTGTTTAATCAATTCAATTGCAAAAAAAAGACCTGCTTAACCAATCATATAAATGCTTGTATAATTTTCTAGCTTTAAAAGAAAATTTCATGGAATTTTTCCAGCAATATAACAATAGGACAATGAACCACTTTATCCATTTTCCTCTTATTCTTTTCATATATAGTTTTTTGTTTATAAAAAAATAAAAGGAAATACGACAATAAAAATTCTGGAAACAAAAACTTGTTGAGTTATTATTCAAAAGTTGATGGAAAAATCCCAGCTTCAATAAGATAGCTGGACCATTAAGGGATCTCTCTCTCTGAAAAATGAATGCGGTTGTGAATCAACACAATGTAAGATATGTATCGTATATAGCCCCATCATCGGGGTATATAGAAGATTCTAAATATTCACATATCATGATACTACTCCTGACATCATTTTATGTAAGCATTTCCAAATCTATCTCAAACTCTACTCAATTTAGTTTATGTACAAACATTCATCTATACTTGTCTAGAATATTGTATAAGATATGAAGGTTGAAAATATAAAGGAATAGATTTAAGATTTTTCAGTTGTTTTCAAAAAGCTTCTCTGATGAAATACTATTTTTCTAACTGGCCATGACATGGTCATTACTTTTCATCACTTTAGAAAATACAATATTATGTAGTTTGTCCAATGCCAAGATTATACTCTTTGTTTATGTATTGCTATTATACATATGAATGAAATATCGACTTAAAAATGATTCCTTTTATTTTGAGGCTTTAAGTTTTAGACAAATTTATAGGGTGTACTTTAAGGACAGAGCTCTGCAACCAGTGTGCCACCAGATGATGCTAGATTTGCAGCATTGGAATGCCTTAAAAAATAAAATAAAATGCACAGAGTTAATCGTGTGCACGCGAGTAAGATTAAAGCATGTGGATTTTTATATACTTTTACTTGTCGTGTCCCAAACAAATTTGAGAAGTGCCTAAGTGTACGGCCACATAGGTTCTACGCTTTCTATGCGGAATGAGAAAAATATTACCGCGGTGAGAGGAACGAAAACGGTGAACGAAAAGTGTCCACATCGGATATCACTCTTGTCGTTGAACACATTTACATTTTCTCTAGTTTGTCAGTTACTTCCCAAATACAAATACAAATCTTCTTCGCAATTGAAAAAAGAAATCATGGCCTTCTTTTTCGAAAAAGGCGAAGAATTGAATTCCAATTCTTCTCTTTTTTTCTATCGTATCCTGCTTCCAACGACTTCGACTATATGGCCACTTCCATTTAATTACACACGTATATTTATCGTTGCTTTCATCTTGGAAAACGCTCGCAGTAAGCGTAGAGCCTATCTGGCCGTACACTAACTGTGGCGTCAAGGTGAAAATAACGAGAAGTTATGCTTTAAGAAATTAGAAGGAAAGAAAATTGATGGTATAATGAGGACAGAATATATATTTCAGGATCTTGATCGAGAGAATCGAATAAATTATTTGATTTGACTTTAATTTTTAAAAGAATTCTAATACGGTTTTGAATCTCATCAAGAATACAGCTGTACTTGTTATAGATCAGTAAAGACAGATTTGACCTCTTGATTCTAATTTTGAAATGCTGAACACTTGATATATAATAAATATGCAAGACATATAGCCAAGAGAATTAATTACTTCTTTTTAAAGCAATTTGGCAACAAACTGTGCGACTTTAAAACATACTGATGAATGTGTTATATTTCCATTTTAAAAGCTTTAAAAATTGTAGAATTCGTATAAAATATTTAAAATGTAATACAAATGGGTTTGTTATCTTGCTCCAAGACTAAAGACTAATTCAATCCTATCTCGAACAACTCATATTTTTATTGCTGAATTCCTCAAACACCCTGTACATTCTTTCAACTCATGTGAATAGCTTTAAAGTCACAAATGATTTCCATAGATTCATTCTTTTAGCGTTTATCAAAAAAGAAAACAATATTTTTTCATTATACTCATTTTTTTTAAAGGATTTTCGTTCCATATTTTCCAGCTAAAATTTTTGAAAATGATATATAAAAGCTGTTTCATCGATCGATGATTGTATTTTATATAATCCCGTCCCAGCTAACATGTCAACCAATTTATAAAAAAACGTATCCAAACACACCCATCTTAATTTTTCATATTTTATAAAAATTGGATAGGATTTTATTATATTGGAAATTTTTTAATAATGTTTTTTAGAGCCCCAATCTTTAGGCACAATATTTTCCATGTTATTGTCATATTTTGTTCGAAATGATTTTTGACTAGTTATTGAATAAAAGCTTCATGATCAAAAGAAAAATTCTATCAGAAAAGCCTTGATTTAGTAACTTTATAACATTAAAAAGTCATTTAGGCTAAAGCAAGCTTTAAAAATTTATTAGGTTATACTGGTAGTCTTAAGAGCCGTTCAGACGCACAGTTTTTGCTTCGTTTTGCATGCGTAAATCAGATATGCGCAGCCACAACTGAGCGTCTGGACAAGTCACAGGTCGTTTGCGCCAGCAAAAGCGCAGCCTGTGCGAGTTCACGTAAACTCACTATTTGACACAGTTTTCAAATCCTCATAACTGCGCCCTGTTGCTAGAAACCTTAAAGTTGCTGTGAGCCGTTCATAAGGTGTGATAGCTTTCTTAACGCATGTTTATTTTTTGGCGATACCAGCGATAATAAACGGTGATACGTTCCTGTATCCATATGCAAATAATTTTGCAAATCATTTTCTTCATGGAGCAATTCTTGAAGCAAGTTCACATGAGAATATATGTTTTTTTTAATAGCCATTGTTTGCACCACTTAAAAAAAAAGAGTCGGTGACTATTTTTTTACAAAAAATACAAACAGTTAAACCCAAAAGTAATAAATCTTTCTTGCTGAAACTCTTTATTATTAAAAGTTCTAAGCACAATATCTTAGCAGTTCCAAACAAAACTGCGTAAAAAAATATGTGAAAGACAGTACCGTGTGGACACAAAACTACGACTGAGCAAAAAGACTGAACGTCTGGATCGCACTTTACAAGCATTTAGATCCACTAAATCATTCATTGATCCTTAGTATCGCTACCAAGATGGTCCTGCTACGATGTATTAATGCTTTTTTTAGTTAGTGTTCTCTGATCGGTTTCATAGTCACTGGTTTTTTGTGAAATCGTAATCACGGAGACTTCTTCTTCAAAGCTATTGATCACAACAGTCTTTTCTGGTAAAGCAATAATATCATGAACATCGCTTATTAGTAGGCAAAGAACTGTGCTTTCCTGAATTCATGATAAAATGTTGCATGTTTAGAACTAATTTAAAATGTGCTTTTATCTTATTTTTCATAAACAAACCTGGCTGTGCTCTAAATTAATGGCATAGTCTTTTTCTTCAAAAGAAAAAAATGAAAATATTTTTATCAGTAATTAGCCAAAATGAAAAAAAAAACATCTTCATTAAATATTCTTATGGAAAATTTATAACGCATAAATTTTTGTCCCAAAATTTTTGTATTGTTCTCAAATTGATTTTTTGTTGACATTTTAATAATGTTTTTCTTTTGTAAACACGTATTTTCTCTGCTTTTCACTTTATTGATTTGTTTCCAATCAAAATCAATAGATTTTCTTTGCACGCGGTGTAATATTATTACGCTATTATCTAAGCAAATATTTTCCAACATTTTTTCTATTATATTTTCTTTACGGAGTAAATATATAATATTTACTGTCTTATAATATAGAAAAAAAAGAAAAGCTAGGAAACATAATAGATGTGTTTTTTTAGGAAAAATAATGAAAATTTCCATACATTTTATAGCAGCTTATTTAAGCAATAGTATTTATCGCTGCTAATTTTTAACAGACTCATTCAATATTATAGTTGAAGTATAGATGTCACTAATAGAAGTATTTATTTATTTCTCTTTTGATTTTTGAATAAAGGCCAATCTCCATACAGCCGACACCCTATTCTGACGGGAAAAATTAGAAAACTAGGAAGAGATGGACTTTTGCAATTTTCTCTAGAATTGATCGAATAAAAACATCAAAATCTCCCCACACAATTTAGAAAATTTGATAGTGTGCGACGATATCGTGTGTGATTATTGTGAGAGTATGCTCCCGCAAATCAAATATAAATCAAATAAACATGTTCATCTGTTTTTGAGGAGAATCATCTGCAGATCGAAAATCAGATGGGGAAATCAGAAATGCAGAAGCCGATAAAATTTGTAGGATGATTGTTTTCTCCCTTTCTGTTTAATCAAATCTTTGTATAGTGTAATCCCTTTTTTGAATCAGAAGTGGGATGCCGGCTGTGCGGAGATTGGCCTTTATACCAAATTTCGGTCATTTTCTTTCTTAATTTTTTAATCTTTTTATATCCAAATTTATTTTAAAAAGTTTATTTAGCAAAAAGCAATGCTTGAAGTGGTCATCTTCAAAATACCATTCATTTTAATTTCACTATTTGTTTAAAAACAAGAATATTTATTATGTCAAAGAACTTAAATGAAGTTAGGAGCAGTGCCAATATTCGGAATAAAAATTTATTAGTATATAGATTATACTAAATCATTTTTTTGAGAAAATTAAATAGTCGTCGACAAAATTTCCTAAACAAACACACACCCAATAGGTCTGTTTTATTTGCCACTTGCTCTGGGGTAGAACAAATTTTTACATTGAAAACAAAAACAACAAAAGAGCAAATCCTACACTACTTTCAGAGCAGGTGTAAACTATTGCACCCGAATTAGTTCAGTTTTCTACCATAAAAAGTGTATTAGCTAAACGTTTCTCATTTCATTACAATATGGTTACTAAGCAGTGCTACAAACATTTGAATTAAAACTTTCTCCTACTGCTGCTCGTTTTATTTGCCACTTACCCAGCTCCAGGGTAGGGTATAGCAAATAAAACAGATCTAATATATTCTTTAACCAATTTTTTTTTTGGAATTTTTATTAAAGCAATTTTTCTTACTCTTTAATAATTTTTATTTGGAAAAATATAATGTTTAGAAAAAAATCTTCATTTATAATATAACTTAATCGATCAATAAAATATTTTTTTTTTTTTTTTTTGGTTTTATTGCCACAAATAAATAAAAATAAACAATCAATCAAAAATTTTGTTTCATTTAATATTAAAAGTGAATATCAAAGAAAATAAAAAATAAGAAATTTATCATTTTATTGCGCGATCAAGCAAAAATAAAAATAATTTTTCCTTGGAAAATTCTTCAAGAATTTACTTAAAAAAATGAGAAAAGGAGAAATGGAAATTAAGAAAGTTTATATTGAAAATATATAATAAAAAAAATCGTCATATCATATTTCTATAGTTGAATTTTCATGAGCATAGATGCGAATCCTTGGAACTTATTTTAATATTAGAATAATTTTTCTTTTTTTTTTTTAGAAATTTTAGAACTTTACCTCTACATTCTTTCATTTAGGATAAAGTATTAATAACTTGGTTTTCTAAAAAGTAGCATAAGAAATAGTCTTCGAGGCTTTTCGTATACCAAAATTGAGTTTCATCAATAATTGAGATCATTTCCGGTAACACAATCTCAACCGGAAAATATTGTATAACTAAAGCGGGAGGAAATGGAGGAAGATGGGTGGAAGGGGGAGAGAGGACGTGCCGGATCAGAAGAACGACTCAGCCATAGAGTTACATTAACTGGAGATTTCATTTCTCTCGTTTTCATACAAAATTATGGAGGAGAAATGGTCACTATTTTATCTTCTCGCTCGCTTACTCCAAACGATAGAAACCCAAGTTTTCCAAGTTTCGGAGATAACGACGATATAATATAATATAATAATATAATATATAATACGATATAATAATTTAACTTGGTTTCCCCTCAATTAGCATATAAAATTTGGGTTGTTTTTATTTTCCATACAAATAAACCCAAGTTTCATATTCCCCTCTATCGGCCCACATGAAACAGAAAATTAATATCCTTAGTACAGTGGCCTTCAAACTGTGTCCCACGGAAACCTAAGCTTCCGTGAGATGTCTCAAGAGTTCCGCTAAAAAAAATTGTATTAATCAAATTAAACGATTTTTTAGCAACCAACCAAAATGTCAAGTTTAATATACTGAAGCATTTAACAGGACACGACATTTTTGGAATATTTTCCTCATAACTTCAAAAATTCAAGTTGGATCGAAAATTCTTTTATCGAGTATAGTGATGTAGATACACTGGCAATTATGGAAAGAGAGAAACTTATCGATATATGCCCAGATGGTATATTAAAAACTAAATTTCGATAGGATGAACCTTGTTCCATTTTGGATAAAAATAATGAGAGAATATCCGCAAATTTTCAAACGAGTGATGAAGAGATTGATGACTTTTGTAACAACCTATCTCTGTGAGAAATCCTTTCCATATACATTGCGACTAGAACAAAATATAGAAATAGATTTGATACCGAAAATAATATGCGCCTCCAATTAACACCAATCTATTCAGATATTGATAAAATGTATTCAGAAAGACAAGGCTTGGGTCATTCATTTTTGTTTTAATAAAATAAATGTATATCACTAATAAAAAAAAAAAATTTTTAATATAGGGTTCCGTAGATAATTTTATCTCGGTAAAAAGGGTTCCGCGGTATGCCGAAGTTTGAAGACTACTGCTCTAGTAAATATTGCACTACATAACACTAGAAATTGCTGGAAACATTCTGTTTTCTTTATTAAATAAAAAGAAATCAGAATGTTTCCAGAAAACACCAAATTAATTCATAAACACCACCGAAAGAATAACCAGTGTATAGAAAGCCAACGACCAGACCTTTCAAGCACTTTCCGAGACACTCTAATTTGGTATAAAAGCAGCTGAGGGTCGGGTCTGGAATTCAATTAAAATCGAGAAGCCAAGCTGTGTATTTCAAATATTCTAAGTAAAGCCTAGCGCAGAACAGAAACTTTGAATCTAAAAGTGAAAATAGTGATCAATTATTGAAAATAGTGACTGTGTATTTAAATAAGCTGTGATAAATTAATTGTAATAATTAAATTATTGATTACCAAATATTTTTAAGACAATTGTTAACACAGAAATAATTATAATAAAGTTTATACGCTAAATTCACATAAATAAAAAGTGTTATCAATTTCATAACATCGAACCGAACGGGTAGCACGTCACAATATAATTCTATTGTTGGAGCAATTATAATATCCTTCTATAGCAAAACATCTAAAGAAATTAAATTTAAAATTTACTAATTTTATGACTGATGCTAATTTGAAGATTTATTTAAGACGATTTTAATATTTAAAAGTAATATGCATTTCAATTACTTTGACCAAATTAACTAAATTTTATTATCATTTTTTTCTTCATTCATATTCATTATATAGTTTAAATTTAAGCTGTAATTAAGCTCATTCGATGTTGATGAGGGTTAAATGCGTAATTTTAAATCAAAAGAAATGATAATAATAAAAGCTAATTAAAAAATAAAAAATAAATGAGAATTTTCTTTTTTTCTTCAGTTAAAATATATTTAACGAAATCATTCTATATATCTTGCGATGATGATGAAAGTAGCCTAAAGGCAAAGATCATTTCGTTGGTCATTTACTTAAGTTTACTTGCTCCTTTTGCAAAACTCCTAATTAAACAATATTTAAACATTCATTTCAATGCTTCAATCTTCAACATTAAGATTTATTTTCCTTTTGTACAAAAAAAAGACCTGACACCAATTAATTTACTAAGAGTCTCTTTCTCTTATAACTTTCTCTATACTATAAATATTGTATTCGTTTTAAAAATTATCAATTCTCATTTGTAATTCACAAATTTATGCTCCAGAAAATATTAGAAAATATCGTCTGTATTTTATTGGGAATTCTATCGGCCACTAATTTACTTTCTCAAAAGAACGATTTTTCTTATATAAATTCTTATAACATTTAATTCCGGATGTTGGTACTACTGATATTATTTGACGGAACAAAACGACAAAAGAACAATAGAGATCAAAGTTTTGATTTGCGCCATCTACCATCTGGCAAATGTTGCTTAGTACATATTTTCTATCGAGCGCTAATTTAGCGCCCGATATTATACAGTGCTAAATAAGAACCTATAAAATGTATGGTAAGCGCCGATAGAATTTCCAATAAAATACAGCAATTAGTTCTTTGAATTATTATAACCCATACTCTATGAAAAAGGAAATTTCTTTCTATTCATACAACCAACTGATACTTGAGAAGTTTGGCAAGTGGACAACATTATGAGTTTTATCTCTATAGTGAGAAGCAGATAGTTGTTTGTGGTTATTTATCACTTTTATAATAGCTCTGTTCCATAATAAATGCAGAATTACAGTCAAGCAGTTCTATAAAATTTAATTCTCTAAAAATATGGATTGAATACCTAAGGTTTTTTTTCAGTTGGTAAGAAATCTAACCTAATATTATAAAGAGGAAAGATTTGTATTTTTTTATGTATGTTTGTAACGAATAAACTCAGAAACTGCTGGACCGATTTCAAAAATTCTTTCACCATTAGAATGCTACATTATCTCTGAGTAACATAGGCTCTATTTATTACTAGAAATAATTAGGGATGCCTACTAAAACTTAAATAATGTAATTCCGCATACATGTGTATCCAATAATCCTCACATTAATGTCTGTCGCGTCTAATATTCTCTGTAGTCTCACTTCATGCACAAAGACCCTAATTGAGATTTTACGACTATTGCTTTCAATCACCCGATATTCAGTGTCATTAGCGACGGCTGGGGTCCCATTGATACATTGTAGGGCCTCTATAGTCTCCAGACTAGCGCCAGGCGCTCGGACCCTGAGCAAACTCGCCGGTGGGACCCCAAACTACCCCCTCTCTCTATCTCCGTAAATTTCCACAAAATTCTACAAAATTAAATTACTTAAGCCATAAAATAAAAATGTACAAAAACGTAAATAAAGTCTTGCAAAAAGATACATTTACTCTACGTTTATCCCAAAATGTGCGAAGACGGAACGGGCCGCTAGTATAACAGAAAGCGGCCAAAACGGAACCGTCAAATTACTTTTATATAATCTAGTTTTCCTCACATAGATAAGTATAGAGAAAGTAGTTGTTATATTGCTTCTTATTTACTTTTTTATAACATTGAATTCTTTTTTTTTTCTTCGTCATCTTTTACTTCATATTTTAACTAAAATTCAATTAGAAGCGTAAAAATTTTCATTAAATCTTATTTTATTGAATTTTTACTTTCTTAGACATTTTTATTTTATATTGATACAGTTTTTTTTTCTGCTCTTCAAAGATGTACTCCTACAATTGATCTTAAAATCATGGAAGTTCGTTAAAGTTACCATCATTTTGTGAAATTGAAATTGTTGGTCTTCTTGTGTCATCATTTTTCTTTAAAATTTTTAAATGAAAAAATGGAAAAACGAGAATTTCAATATATTTTCCGGAGATGGGGAAAATGAAGACAATTTTCAGGGAAAATTTTAATATAAAACATTACTTAAAGAAAGTTTTCTTCTAAAAAAAAAAAAAATTAACATTCACAAAAAGAAAGTCTATAAAAGAAAAATCTTCGGAAAAATTGTATATTTTGTAAAATAGATTTCTTCTTAAAACCACAGGAATAGGATCGTGACAATATCGTATATATGAGATGAGTCTTAAAGGTTACGCTGCGATAGAACATTTTTCTAGCCTTCAATATCATTCATGAAATAAATTGCTTGCAGATTTTTAAATACGTGTACTTGAATGTATACAAAATGTTAGGCATTTGAAAAAAATAGGAAAATCATTAGGAAAAAGATTTATTCATCTCTTAGTTCTTAAGTATCAACTAGTCTCAAGTATATCCTGAATAAAAATATGTGACGCACTCTTAACCATGATAAATAATTTAGTCAGAAATTGTAGCTAATAAGAAAAAAGAAATTTTTTTTTTTTTTTTAATTAAAGAAAGTGGAACTTATTGTCTTGTATGACACCGTAAACGTTTTTTTATTCAAAAGAAAAATTCGCATACAAAATTTTCTTTAATTTTTCTTAAATCAAAGAAAACCACTTTAATCAAATAAAAAGTTAGAGTTTAAAAACGTGTAAAAAAAAATAAGGTCATGTTTTACATAATTCTCGTTTTTGTGTCTTTGTCACAAAATATTATTTAATTCTGAGCAGGGCCGTATTATGGCGCAATATGGTGACTAGTTCTCTAGAATATAAATCCGCAGACTTTTGACCTATCGGTTGCCACAAAATACAACATGAATTCATATTCACATATCCAGTATAAATTTTGTGCACTCTGCGATCCTTTTGCAGCCATTGAAATGCGGGATATCTAGCATTCTTATTATCTTTCGTGAGTAAAATTTTGTAGTAATATACAAATGTGTAAGAATGAAAGACTGAAATAATTTATTCGGCATTTTATTTCCCAATCCTCACCAAATTAAATTTGATTCCATAAATGAGTTCTCATTACAATTGGCTAAAGGCCAATCTCCACACAGCCAACATCCTATTCTGATGAAAGTATGGGATACACTTATGCCAAGTTTGGTTAAACAGAAAGGGAGAAACAATCACCCTACTAGTTTTGTCGGCTTCTGCATTTCTGATTTCCCCAACTGATTTTCGATCTGCAGATGATTCGCCTCAAAATCAGATGAACATGTTTATTTGATTTATATGCCATTTGATCTGCGGATGCATACTCTCACAATAATCACACATGATATCGTCGTACACTACCAATTTTTCTAAATTTTGTGTGGAGACTCTGATGTTTTTATTCGATCAATCCTATCGGAAATTGCAAAAGTGCATCTCTTTCTAGTTTTCTGATTTTTCCCGTCAGAATAGGATGTCGGCTGTCTGGAGATTGGCCTTAAGATGAACATAAAAGTATCAGATTACATAAATCACCCTTTATCACCCCCTTCTCAAATTCCTCATAAAAAACCACCAATTATCAAAATTTCAATAACATCGAGTCACACGGAAACTTTTGTTTAAACCAAATTTTGAGACAGACAAAAAAGCTGACATTTTTTATTTTAACTCGGGGCATCTCAAAACGGAAAGATTCATTAAAACCGGGAGTTTTCAACTTTTTACCATCAGAAAGCAGTATAAGAAAGAAGATAAAATACTAGTAGCATGTATGAATTTGATTACCTGAAATAGACTTGCACTTTTGATGCCTCATAGTAATGTTGCGCCTAGGAAAACTAAAATCATAAATACGACTCTGATTCTTAGGATTCCTGCAATGAGAAAACTTTCTTGGTTTTACTTTTTCTTTAAATATGTTTCATTCTTATTTAATTTAAATTATGTAAAGAAAACTTTATGATGTAATTTTTTATAATTTTCATTTTCAGGAAAAGTAATATAGGATATGCAAAAGCATTTGACTTTCGTACACTTTGATAAAAAAAAAGTATTTGAAATTTTCTCAGCCAAAGAAAAATATGTGAAATCATTAAAAATTTTAGATGAGGCTTGTACTAGAGACTCCTCAGTACTAGAAATCAGCTCTAAACAAGATGAGCTACGAAGATACTACTGGTCATATGACTATATTATCTAAAGCATACACATACTTATTTATTGAGTCACAAAACAGAAGTTTTACTCAGTCAGATACTTTTTGATTTAACTATATAACTATAGACGTGTACCGAATTTTATAAAATTTGTATGTGATACTCTGTGCTTTTCCTGTTCCTAAAAAAAACTACTACAGCAACACATGAACAGGCAAAATCACACAAAAATCCTTATAACAAAAGAGATAAATTCAGAATCCCTAAACGATCATAATACTTGTTAATACTTTAATATAATAAAGTAAAAACCTAATAAGTTTCTCTTTAATAATTTGTTTTAAAGGAAATTATATCCAAACAAAGTTAAAAGTAATATCCTGAATTTAATCGAATTTCATATAATATAAATATCAGAGTAGAGTATGTGTACCTAATAGATACTCTGAGAAAAGGTATTTAACTTTATATATACATACTCGTATATAAAAAAAAAAATAATAATTTCATACCTTTTGGGTTTGTCCCAATTCCCATCCAAAATATAAAAACAGCTACGTGTTAAACTTTGTAGGATTTTAAGTTTTTGTAAAAAAAAAGCATGTACTATATGATCATTACCTGTCATTTCTTAGCAAAATTATCTGCTATGTTTATGGTTTTCCGTCTCTTGTGTTTCGCCTACTAAGGCCGTTATGTATCCAACCACTGAAATTACACTTCAACATATAATTACAATACAATCCATTAAGTGGAGTGCTTTATCGTTTTGATTATACGAGTGTTATCTCTTTATTGCCATATTTTTGGACTTTAATTATATTTTACAGAATTTCCACAGAAGAAGATACGGCAACTTCGTGTTCATGTAAAATATACAGATATTGTCTTTGGGAGGAAATATATCGTGTTATATCCCAACAAAGAATTTCGAAAATGTGTTGTAAAAATACGAAAAATTTGTATGAGCAGGCATGAACCTGGAGGCTATATATTTATTTTGATAGTCCTCATTTGGCTAAGCACAAAACTTTATGGGATTTTTACTATCGGCAAATAGATTCTTGATATTGGATTCGGTTTATTTTCAATCGATTTAAGTCATGTCACTACATCCTCTATAAAGAATTTAGCAGGGATGCGTTGCTGATTACACACAGAAAAATTGTTAAGTTTCGACAATTAAAGTTTAAGTTGGCACAACTGGATTTTAGTTGTGACAACTGAATTTTTCGTTTTCACAACTAAAATTCAGTTGTCACAATTGGCAAATAACTTTACAATTTTTTTGATGTAGAATAACCTAATTATATAATGGAAAATGAGTTTCCCAAACATTTTTTTGTTTAGAGATGAGACATATACTTATGATAATGGTGTTATTGTAATCAATGTGTTGTAATCAGATGCAGTTCGAAAAGGCCAACACATTACAATATACCCAATTCGTGGTCTAAGTCCCAAAATCAAAATCAATCGAATAAATCAAGTATCAACACATTCATAAGTGTACAGTGAACTTCTTCTTAAAGTACATAAAGATGCCGGTCCTGTATTTGTATTAAGAACACTAAAATAAAATCCATCAAACACAAATTCTTTCATATGTGGATTACTAATTCGCTCCTGATGCTCCTGTTGTATATTACAATTACAAAAATAGTTCAATGAACGACAGAATAAGCCTCCATAATTCTTTGAGTAAATTTTCATATATATAAATTCGATAAAAATTTTTTCAAGAAAATGTTCTTAGAGCACATGAAAATGTGATTTCTGTGCCATAACACTAAAGCAGTCATTTCTATTAAACCAAACTTTATTTTAACATATTCTAATGGCTCTACATTTCCATTCTAGTACATCATATTGTTGTTTAACATAGATATATGCATTGGGGTATAAAAGTCCCTTAACAATAAAGGTTCACATGTGAAAATGTTTTTGTCGTTAGTTTTATTTGAATTCCCAAAACATTAGTGTCTACATACAATTTGTTTTCCAAAAAGAAAAAAACAACCAATGTACGATGTTTAAGTTGTATTTTGGTGTATACAAGTATATAGTCACGGAAGCTGTCTAGTAAAAATCTTTATCATTAAAAACATTCCATTAAACATATAATATGAAATCACGAAAGTATTATCCTAAGAGAGTATTTCATTTTCTCCTCGTTTTTCTTGCCAAAAAATTGTAAAAACGAAATTTTGGATAATAAAATCAAGACGGAAAAACCTGAAGGGAAACGTAAATTAACTTTCTCAGGTTTCTGTTCTATATTAAAGTATACGTGGGAAATGTTATCCTAAATATTTACCTGAAAGATATTATATATGAAAATGGATATAGAAGAAGATATCTCACACTTTATGAAATTTATTTTTCCTTTTGCAGACCATAACCAGTTTTCTTTTATATATATATCATCCGGTTAATGTTGAAATCTTGTTATTATAGGATTTTTTGGGATCTACTTAAATAATAATTTTTCTGATAAAAGTACTTTTATAATGCCTTTGGACTGGATTGTCCTATAGACCCAACCACGTACTTATGTATAAATTTTGATTAGCTTAGATTTCATCTGATTCCATATATAAAACAATATATACTTTGAAATGAGAAGCTTACATATATGGAGAAAAAAAAGTATGGTAACAAAAAGCTGTATAAGGATATTAGAAAATAGTTTTTTTTTCTTTCTTATTTTAATATAGTTGATAATATATGTATATTTGTGTATTATCAAATATAATAAATATACTAGTTGTTTTTATTCATAACTAAAATATATACCACAAACCTAAGCATATCTAAAATTAAGGATCTAGGAGCGTAGCAGTTCGTTATTTGAACAATAATTCAACATGATTGAAAGGACTAACAAAAACTTGTATATGAGGCTATCAAATTACTAGACATGTGTAGAATTATAAACGATTGGAAGGCATAAGAATAGCTACGAGTAGCTATTATTTTTGTATAACAAATATTTATTTTGAAAATTATTTACCCACTTTTCGATGATAACAAACATTTGTATTGTTTAAAAAAAAAAAATACTAGAACATTTTGTTTATGTATCTAAACATCAGAGCAATTAATTACCCAATAATTTTGTTATTCCGAAGGAAAAAGTTTATTTCCAGAATATTTAACAAAATTCAAAAGCATAACCTATTTATTTGAAAGAAATGGCAACCAGTTGGTTATGGTAGGTACTACCAAAGGGTATATTAATTTTGTCACTAAGTGTGTAACACATCGAAATAATCAACGTAGAAAGGTTTCAAGGGTAGGGTTGTATAGGGAATCAAAAGTTATATCGATTTATGTATGTCCGTCCAACCGCCCGTCCGTGTTCAAGACAACTCGAAAACGAGTTATCCGATTCTGTTGAAATTTAGAATATAAATTGTTTATTCCTTAACTGGATTTGGTAGTGCATTTCATCATAAACGGCAAAGTAATTATGGAAAAAACAGCGTGACCAGAAAGTTTTGTATGGTTTTTCAGATTTAATTGGAAAATTTGTTATGCAATTTTGTTTAAATTAATTATAATTGGTTAAATATATAAATAGATGATACCAAGCTAAATTTCAGTAAATTAAGTCCAAGGATGGTGGAGAAAGAAATAATCCTAAGGGAAAATAAGCCTGTTCATAAAGTTTTTGTCATGTGCTTTGAAAACTAATTTATCGATTTGAATAAAATTTGCAGATTAGATTTATGCTATTAGGGTCTAGATTACCTGCAGGAGGAGGAAATTTTAAAAAGAGGAAACAAAGTTATGAAGAAAATACCTTGAAATATTGTTAGTTTGACAGTTTTTCTGCCCCATTTCTGCCATATGACGTCAAATAGCCGGCTATAGACCGATTTTCAGTTACTATATGTTTAATATATAAATATAGTTCATCAGAGCGACATAGATTAGTTGGTAACAGTAGTTGGAAGACATGACCACGGAATAGTCATTCGGCAAATGAATCTTAAATATTATTTTAGATGAATATAATTACAAATTAACTTTTGCGACACTGTTACTAAATCAACCAAGATATAACTTTATGACAGTGAATTAGTTGGATTAGAATTCGTAGACGTTATTCAGATAACATATACCAAAGATTCTTGAAAGTTTGACGCATTTTCCTTTCAGAAAGGTTAATAAGAAGCCAAATAATTGTAAGGCTAATTGATTTCTTTCCTGGATGCTGCAATTATAGGCTATAATTTCAAATGTCACCATGATAGTGGAAAGCAGAACTGCATTCCAGTTCAGGGCACGCCAAAATCGGTACCATGAGTTATCCTGCACTATCAACTTCACTATCCTTGGTTAAGCCGTTTACGAGAAACCAATGAATTTCCAAATTTTTTTTGACAATTTTTACTCTTTTGCACGTACATCAGGTCTTATATTTTAGGGATTTGTAAGGATTTTCAAGGTTTAAATTTCAGCTCAATAACTGCGAGGGCAGATTTTGTATGGAATCCTGGCTATGGCTTTTATGATTTGGTTTTTTTCTAGCAAACGCGTGTTAATTTTTTGTTCATTTTTATTAAACGTTCATATTTTAAATAATTCAACCAAAAAACTTTAATTAAAATAAAGTTGAAAAGCCCCATAAATCATGTCAACAGCAATAAAAACTTCACAAAATATGTTTTTATATTATTTTATTAAAAAACCTCAAAAAGTGTGAAAATTAACTGCTTTCAATAAATATGAAACTTTTGAAGATTATTAAATATGTGACTAAAGATTAAATATCGTCATGGGGCGAATTAAAATCCAGAACTTTATTGAACCTGACAAAAATAAAAATGTATTTCCTTCTTTTTTTGGCCAATAATCGAGAGACATTAATGGTTATCCTTGTGGCTATTATTTTCTATGGCAGACAACTTTTCCCATATATTTTATTGAATTAATAATTCCTCTTCTTTTAAATTATATAAAACG
The DNA here is from genome assembly GCA_963422695.1 of Xylophagus ater. Classification (NCBI taxonomy): domain Eukaryota; kingdom Metazoa; phylum Arthropoda; class Insecta; order Diptera; family Xylophagidae; genus Xylophagus; species Xylophagus ater. The sequence goes on from OY730481.1 coordinate 17,817,659, forward strand.
AATAGACATTTCATATTGCGTCGTCCTTGTTGTCGCTTTTCGTTGCCATTAAACATTAACGAAAAAAGGAATAAGAAGTCAAGGAACTCTCTGCGATATGGAATTTGAAATGACCCTTTTGACACATTTTTTGACACAAAACAAAAAATTTCTATCGTCCTTCTTCTCATTCGAAAAGTAAAGAAAAAAGCAGAAAAACACAGAAGAAAATTTAGGAAAATTCTTCAATTTTTAATGAAGTCTCAATAAAGATGAAAACCCATCTATGATGGTGAAAGAATTTAATTAACATCTTTTAGGCCCATTTTAATAAAATGAAGACTATTAAATTTTTATCCAATTATTTAATTTAGTTTTAAATTATTTTCAAATAAAAATTTCTTTTTTCTGAAAACATGAAATTTTCTACTTATTCCTTGCGTGTGTTCACAATAAGATTATGAGAGTTACTCTACCTATGTTCCCAATGCGACTATAGCAGTGAAATATATATATAGAAACTTAAAATCGGCTTAAAACCCGATGGTACAATCCACGAAATAGGTCTCTAGCTAACAAAGTTAACCAATTCAACGATTTAACTATAACAAAAAAATGTTAATATTTAATAGTTTGTTTCGTTTAAATTAATTACATACGTATTAATTTAAGCAAATTTAAACTTTGTGATCAACTTGAGTTTTTCGCAACTTCGCTTTCCCTGTGCCAATTTTGCTGGACTGTAATAACAAATCGAGTTAGGGAATGAACAACCCACATTGTAAATTTCATTCAAATCGGAATCGTTTTGAGTTATCATGCAGAGAGATGGGCGAACGGAGGGACATGTATAAATCAACATAATTTTCTCGCAGTAGTACCTAACGTAGGGCATACAAATTATAAAGGACCCTAAGAAAATGTAAAAATATTCGACAAGAAGAACTTCAATGTTAACACTATTTGCTTCTGGTTAACATTGTTTTCGTAGCGTTGATGACTTACCAACTAAGGTAGGACTTCTAATATTATCGTGAACAATCAATGTGGTACGCAAGAGCTAATGATGTAAATTCTTATGAAAACAAATTAGTTTTAAATCAAAATTCAAATAATTAGTTGTTTAACAAACCGTTAATTTCGCCTTCAATGTGGTGATTAACTTTGGCTACCTAAGCCATATGTGACTTACGGCCACATAGGTTCTGCGCTTTCTACGCGGAGTGAGAAAATTATCACCGCATTGAGAGGAACGAAAACGGTGAGCGAAAAGTGTCCATATCGGATATCACTCTTGTCGTTGAACACATTTTCTCTAGTTTGTCAGTTAATTCATGAATTTGTAAACATGTCGAATTGCATTTCAATTCTTCTCTTTTCTCTATTGTATCCTGCTTCCAACGAACTCGGCTATATGGCCACTTCCATTTAATTACACGCGTATATTTATCGTTGCTCTCATCTTCGAAAGTACGCGCAGTAAGCGTAGAGCCTATGTGGCCACACACTAAGGTGTAATAAAGATGTGAATAAATTAATCCAGATTCACACATTCTTATAGAAGTTGAACATAATTTTTGGGGCTTTAGACGGTATGTGAATACAAAATCCAACGTTCATTTGGAATCTCTAAATCACATTTATGAAAACTTTAAATTTTCTTCAATTTTCTTTACCTACTTTAAGCTTATATGAATGAAATGTTCGTTTGCAGCACGTGCGGGTAAAGATCCTTCTTCATAATTCCATGTGCTCGCAAAATACCATGATTTCTTTTGCTTTTTTTTGTTTTATATAAAAAAAAAATAACAAATTCAGCATTTTAATGAAATTTCTTTTTCCAAGAATTAAATTTCAAAAAAAAAAGAAACGAGGGTAATCAACCTCAAGCATAACATTTTATAGATAAATGAGCAGAAAATATTCTAAGTTTAAAATCATAAGGTTTTCAAGATTGCTTAAAAAATATACAAAAACGTCCCTAATTCGGTGAATAGTGGGCGAATTTTCTTGAAGCTTGGAATTTATATTCTGGATAAGCCAACTTAAAAGATAGAATATGTCTCCATGAAACATGAATTCCTCAATAGTCTTTGAAAAGATAGCGCTGGTACCAGCTAGTGTATTATAATTTGAGTAGCTAATGGATAGATTTATAATTCTTTTTTTCATTTTTAAATAGACAAATTCTACTCTAGAAATATTTATCTCAGAAAGTCAGTAGAAATCCCATAATGCGATTTATGTTATTAATACTGTTAAACTCAGTCTTCATGTGAGAAAGTAAGTTCTTCGAATTTTAATTTCAAGCAAAAAAAAATGTAAATATTGCAGTTTTAATTAAAATTATAGCACAAATAGCCTTAAGGGTGGTTATTTCTCATTCGTATTTTAGGTTTTTTGAAAATCATCAAAATTAATTCATTAAAATAAAATTTCTTTTTTTCGAGAAAAAAACAAAATAAATGCAAGAAATTCTAGTACATGCTGCCTCCTACATGCCCAGCCATATAGCATTATAACACATATCATGTTGTCACCACAGGCCATCGTGACCTCAATACTGTCAGTTACATGATTTTTAAGTATTATTATTGACTTATTCTGTAGTCTCCATTTATTTTGTCATTGAGAAATTTCCTAAGAAATTATTTTCCAACACCCTTTTATTTTTGGGTTTTGATATGATTTTTATTTTCGGAAAATAACAAACAAAACACATGTCAGACAGACAAACAGACAGTATACTTAACATGCTTTCTTAATATTTTAAGTACAAAGAATGTTGTCATATATATCTATTTTCACAATAGATTCGTCTTTTAGCAAAATGAAAGGAAAAACATAAAAAAAAGTGTTTTCCCTTTTCTGTTTTTACAATATATAATTTTATTTGAGCCTTGTTATATAAAGTCAGCATATTTTCTTCCTTTTATTTTTTTTAGGAAAATGTCTTTTTTATGATTTTCCAGTGGGAAATATATGTACGTAAATTCTTGTACAAGAAATGACGAATGATTTTCTGTATACATTTTTTTTTTTTGGCATTTTCTTCCATTAGGAAGAAAATGTCAAAAAAAGGAAAAAAAAAAATTAATGTTTTAAAAGAAAATTGACATTAAAGTATTTGAGTAATATTAAAATTTAAAAATTTTTCTCTAAAGAAAATTTTATGACAAAAATTTCAAAGGTTTTTGTGTTAAATTGTATTTTATTTGTACTTACAAAAATCAGGAAGCAAATGAATTAGAGCAGGGACTAGATTCTTGTTCCGTGATATAAAAAAATGAAAATTTACTACAAAGATACAAGAGGATATATTTATAAACATCACTCACATCGCAACACATCCCTATCTGGAGATTACAATGGGCTAGCAGAAGAATAAAGAACATACGAATACGTATACCCAAATCGATACTAAAAGATATGAGTTGTAATACCAAGTAATAACAAGGCGAAATAAAATGACCGTAAGAACAAGTGGAAAGACGAATGATAAAAGTAGAGGGAAAAAATCTGTATACACGTCGAGGACGAATTCGACTACTTATCCGTTCACATGATAACTTGAAAATTAACTTCAGATCGGCTTGGAACTCAATCCGAATAGTTTAGCTTTACTAGATTGCTTTATGATACTGTTTTCATGTCTAAAAGGATTCGAATTAGCCAACAGAAATTTTTCTACTATAATGAAGGTTGTGTGTTGTTAATCTTTGACTCGAATTGTGAAGTTGGTTGGAAGCAAACGTTGGCAAGTGTCTGGCAAAAAACTTCGAAATTAATATTATATGTGATATACTATATTTATATTATTCATTCTGTTATTTATTCTTTTATATCCTTTTTATTTACAAAGTGCTAAAAAAAATGTAGTCCCAGTTAAGATATGTAAGCAGTGTATGACCGACGTGGTCTTTAATGAAAAATGACCCACAAGTCAAATGAGTTTGACACCCCTGATCTAAATATAGTATAACAAAATTATAAAGGGGTTAAGCTTATTAAATATTCTTCAACAAATGTTTGCCCTAGATAAAAACTTTTTAACAAAATGTATATTTTTTTAGCACTTTAATACTTTCCCACTTAAACTGTCGTCCAATATTAAGTACAGTATCGTGACTTTTTATAATATTTTCATCTCTAAAAGATCAATAATGAGAAAATTTCCCAGGAAAGAATTTAAATAATTGCTTGTAAGAAGGAAAAAAATTGACAAAAAAAAATATATCTAAACTAGTATATTTCGAAAAGTGCATTTCATTTTGAACTTTTCTTAAGTGTCATAAAAGTTTTCCATGAAAATTTCAAAACAACAGAAAAAGAAAACGAATAACAAAATGAAAATTTTCCATGAGAAAAAATCTTTTCCAAAAATCATCAACTTTCGGGTAGTTGAACAATTTAGGTTCTTATTCTTTATAAACTTCTTCCTTTTCCTTCTCAATCTCAATGAATATCTTAATGGAAAGGACGCCTTTTAGATAAAGTCCATTTATATATATACGAAATATATTTCCTTCCTTCCTTCCTTCTATCTCAAATGGTTATCGATAATTTTCATTACAAAAAAAAAAGAATGCCATAAACTTATAAAGAATGATTTTATATAAGAGCAGGCTTTTTCTTTTATTATTGTCCTCTAGACAGACAGACACACGCCATGATTTCAAACAGAATTGGGTATGGCTAAGTCTGAACTGATTTCAATGAAGGAGAAATACTAGCCTTCGTATTATATCCTTATAGTAGAGGCAGACATAGGGTATTCATACCTTAGTATCGATACTACAGTATAGCCTTGTACCATGGTATAAAAAGGGGTTGGCACATATCAAACATAGTATCTGTCTGACATTTGAAATTCTGCCATTTCGGCGAGAATAGGGGAATTTTTTTTCGCCCCTCTCAAATTCTCTATATGATTCCTCCAAATATCTATAAATTTTGAGGTTTCATCCACCGATAAAATTTTCCTTTTTTTCTTTACTTTTTCCATTTTTTTAAAATAAAATTTTCAAAAAAAAAGTGTAAACATGTGTCAATTGCTTAGCTTACCTACAAAATTCCATTCACTATTTTCCGCTTCAATAAAAAGGCGCGACAATCACTAAAGAATAGATTACAGTGGCCGAAAAAATTAAGTGAAAAAGGGAATACCACGTACTTTTTCGAATTTAAATACCAGATTTATGCTACGTAGTTGAAATGGTATTCGGCTAGTATTCGACGACACACATATGGTATACTACATGGTATCGTTAAACTATGGTATGAATACCCTATGTGTGCCTCTAGTATTAGTCATATAATCTGAATTAATCTTTGGGAAATCATTATTTGTGGTCAAGAAATGCTTTTTAGAGAATATATGGATTTAGAGATATTCCCAGCAAAAAAAGACATGAGAAATATCACTTTAATCTCTACGCTTATAAGCAACAGTTTAACTATGTACGTCTCGATTAACTTATGATTTTCTTTTAACTAAAATAGAGTACTAAAGACTAGTAATTCATATAATATCCGGCGATTATCACATTTCTTCAAATATTGCATGTACAAGTATATGGGAATGACTTCATTTTATCGTTTTTCTCTCAAACCGAAAAGAAAAATCCATTTTCATTCAAGTTTAGAATGTTCTTCGGAAAGAGTAATACATTGTAACAATTTTATGACCATTACTCATTTGATGATCCTTGAAATAGTTTTTCAAAAGGAAAGGAAAAGTTAGCCAATAAATATCCGATACAATGGCTTTTTTCCTCCGATAAAGTATTCAACAGGTTCTTTTTAAATTAAGATATAATCATGTAATTGATATAATAGTATGAGTTTTTAATTTAGTTAAATTGATTTTGGGTATTTTGTGATATTGGAAGAGTAATAAATTTTGTTTTCGTACTTTTGTTTTTTATTTGCATATATGAAAGAAAACCCTACTAGACATGTTCATAAAAAATATATAAATATATAAATTTTTTATGTTTTTAAAAATATTAAAAATTTGAAGAAAACATGTTTTTCGTTTAAATATTTATATCATTTTGTTTATTTATGGATTTTCCATGAAGTTGGAAAAAAATCAATAGTAATATATTTAAAATAAATATGGATATGTTTTCACGTAACATAGTAACTAAGTTTTATTGCCACTCATATTACCTAGTAGAGGATTCTTAAATATTTTGAACATGTAAGTCGACAGTTTAGTATATGTAGAAATTACAAACCCAATACACTTCGTATCCCAAAAAAAACTTCATCATCGATTATTCAATATAATGGATGCCTAATTCGGAAAGCTTTTTAAATCGTCATACCTTGCCCTAGTTTTTAGAAAACCGTGCCTTTATTATAATTATGGCAATGACTCAATGAACACTTCTGTAACTAGTTAGAAAGAAAACTTTTTACCGACGTTAAGCAAAAAAGTTATAATATATATTTCAAATTCGGCCAAGAAATATTATAGTTATAGACTTAATTTTGTTATTTCATGTTAAAGTAAAGGTATTTGATTAGGACCCGTCAAAGAAATCCCTTTTGGCATCATCAAATGCAAATGTTCAGATAGTGCGAGAAACCTTGTTATCCCGCCGTTATATAGTTAGTATGGTAGCAGTCGTTTAAACTCTTCTTACTAGTAACTGAAGAATACTATATCAGGTTCGATCCCTACTGCCGGCTCAATTATTATTTATATTCATTTACCTATAAGTTTTTTTTTAATTCATACACTTTTGATTTCTTATAGGTGGTTTACACACTCCGAGCTAGCCTGCGGGCTGGCGGTAGACAGTAGCTGCTGCAGGACAGCTACTGTCATTGTGTAAACGTATCTATCAACGTAACTATCAAATCGAGTAGGACAGCAGCTGGCGTACGAGCTACTACAACATTTTTTGTTTTCACTGTCCACTCGCCTTCTCCCACCACATCACACGACAGTAGCTCGCTCGCATCTGTACTGTGTGAACTACAAGCCAGTGAAAGCCAGGCCAGTGTTCAAATCGGTGTGTATAATCATTATCTCCTTTTTAGAAAGTGGTTCTGAATTTTCATAATGTCTGGAAGATGGTCCACCCAATGCAATATAAAATCTATCTAATTGTATAAAGAACAAGAGAACCTGTGGAACACCTTTGATCCCAATTATAAAAACAGGGATTTTAGAAATGCAACCTTACAACATATTGCGAAAGAAATGAATATGGAAAAGATGACTGATGTGACAAAAAAAATTAAAAAATTACGTTCGACGTACAACCAAGAGATACTACTCGCAAGGACAGCTACTATCACTATGTAAACAACCCGTAAACAGTCGAGTGCTGGCAGCAACTTCCATGCCAGTAGCCCTGACAGTTACTGTCCACCCGAAAGCACAGCTACTAGCACTGTGTAAACAAACCATTAGTCAACGAGAAATGAAATGATTAAAATAAAGAAAGCGCTCGCCCTCTTCGTATATCAAAGAACTAGTCCTATGTACGAGAATAAACTAAAAACTCTATTATTGTTTAAATAAAAAATAATGAATGATATAAAATGAATTATTATAATTTTAAGTGCTTCCTGCATTTAGTAGAAGATGGCATAAAATAATTACATTGTAAAAATTTCCATAAATTATTTTATTCCACTTCAGATATGTCTTCGTCCTTACACCCTATAAAGAGTGCGTAGAAAATATTTAAAACATATTTCATGGTACATTACTCTGTACTTCATTTAAATTTAATGTTTCTTGTATAATAATTACATTTTAAAAAAAAGTGCTCATGTATTCAACATTTTTAAAAAAAAAAAGAAATTACGAACATATTATCCGAAGAAATAAGTTGAATTCAATTAAAAACCAAAAGTTTCTGTCGCTTATTCTGAACGTTTTAATTAAGAATTTCATTATTAAAAACCTTTACTTTAAAACTACTACATTTCACAGTTTTTTGTTTCATATGAAAGCTTATGAGTAAAAAAAAGAAAAATTATTTTATACATAATTTTCTACTAAATATCATAGTTGGAAAAATTCTTCAAAATTTATTTTCAAGAAAAATGTTCTACTTTTAATAAGTTCTTGAAGAAATTTTCATTTTTTCTTCTAGTTGAAAAATACTTTTCTCAGTTTTTAGTTTTTTTTTTTTTTTTACGAAAAACTACTTAAATTTTTGAATAATTATGAAGAAACTCTACTTTTTGTATGCATTTCTCAAGAGACGGAAAAATATTATATTTATTGCATTCTAGATTGCAGAGGTTGTTAACGTCCTTCGTAATTTTTTTGCTACTTAAGTATTGTATAGATAGACTACGCGTTTTAAAATGGCACATTAAAATCTCAAATGAAATATTAATACAGTTGACTTTTTAAAAGGAAAACAATTTCTATATAAACGAAAAATAAAATTGAGTCGTTAACTTGTGCACATGAACTAAATCAAAGAAATAAATGAGTTCATGCTTATTCTGGCATTGTGACAGTTTTGCTGTCATAAAAATTTATGGTAATAATATTCTGACAGAAATTATGACTGCTGCGAAAATTCGTATTCTAGCGAACGGGTCATAATTAGGTCCAAAATACGAATTTATAACAGTTTAAACGGTTATAATTCTAGCGAATTGTTATGGTTTTTTCAGAAATACTCTCGAAAATGTTTGTATAGGTATGGAATTTTTATATAGGTGTAAAATTATTTGTGTTTTTAAAAAAATGGTGGAAATTAGTCCATATTTATTAATTTAATTACTCAGAGAGTACATATAAAATTCCGTTATGATGTAAAATATTGTCGGTCAGAACTTATGACATTTTTTTATGACAGTTATTAGTTATGACGAGGTCAGAATACCAAACCGTCTTAAAAAAAGTTATGACGACATGTTATGACAGTCAGAACTTGTTATGACTGCGTTCAAGATAAAGGGGTGGGTAAATATGAAAAAGGAATGTCATTTTTCCGTTCGAAAGTGAATGAACTAAATATTTATTTAAAATGAAAAAAACGTCGGTTAAATTTGATTATTTTCACGCATTCGAATATAAATTTCCGTACTGCGGAAACGAAAACATAATCTAAATTTTCGTTTTTGATTTCCCTGATGTAAATTTGTAGGGAAATTTCGTTTCACCTGAAGTGCAGGATAAGTGCAATACCATAGTATACTTTATATTATATCCTGTTGGCTAGAGAAAGGAAATAGGTTTGCAGCTCTAAAGTGAAGATGAGCAAAACAACTCTTTTCTGTGAGTAAGCTCACCCGAACGGTTAATGAAATACTATATTTTAGATATGGTATGTATTGAGTGATTTAATATTAACGAGAATTTAAATATATTGGAGTCCTGATTTTAAGAGGAATTTTCATTTCGCCATATTTCTACACCACATTCAAGAATGTGGCGCACTACAGATTGAAAACATCTATCCCAATGAACTTTTTTACACCATAACTCTATTATTTACAGAAATTTCAAAAATACTTCTTTTTAAACTTTTAAAAAGTTGGAGGAAAATTTTATGTATATTTTGTCTAAAAGTAAATTTTGTATGCGACGAGGAAATTGATGAGATAAAAACTGAAAATGGATGCTGGTCCGTAAATAGGAAAAACTAAAATGAACAAATAGTTTTTTGCATATCGGACTTTTATCGCTTTTAGAAATTGCACCACACTATCTTTCCAATATTCTAGTTTTACTATTTAAATAAGAACCTTCTAATAATGGTGTGCTTTTTTCCACTTCAGTTTTTGCATGAACTCTATTTTAATATAAAAGCATTGTATTTTACATATATTGTTGTGATTATACATTGAATGGGTCAAAAAATCATTTTGTTTTTTTCTATGTAAATTAATTTTCCATGAAAAATAAAATATATTGTCAGTTTTGGTCGATTGCGATTTACCTGGCAGGTCCATTTTCCCGTCACTCTAAAACTTCTCGGTTTTCTGGTCGGAAAACTGAGACAAATCATTTGAAATTAAATTTACTTCATTAAAGGAGTTCTGAAAAAACCGAATTGTACAATGTCAGGCGTATAAAAAGTTCCAACGTCTCTCAACTTTTGACGAATCACCGAACTTGTATGTCATCTTGTGTTATCATCCTGAAACATAACACTTTTGTGGAGTTTCCATTCGAATGCTCGATTTCGATATGTTAAGATTCTTAGCAAACGCCGATTGGAATCGATCAATGTCGTCAGCAGCAACTTTTTGGTCCATTCAAAAATTTAAATGCAGCATGAATTTGAAAGCTTCCAGCAAGAAGTTACTAGTTTTAAATTTTGTTTTCTGTTGATTTCAACTATTTTAACAAGAACAAATAAGTTAAAAAAACTGTCAGAACTAAAATTGTCTGCATTATAAAAAAATGAATTTTCAATTGCAATTTGTGGAAAGAATAATTTAGTTTTCTCGATTTTTATCTGGAATTTCTTAATTAAATTTTGACAGGAAAATGACGGGAAAATTTAATATGTAGCATTTTTTGGTATTTAATTTAATTTTTTTAAATTTGATTTCTACAAAATGCAAAAAAGCTGCATGACATGAGTCAAGATTCTAACAATATGGGTTCGTGGAAATTTCCACGCTTTTTCACTAAGCTCATAATGGAAAATATGTAAGAAAATGTAGGTTTTAAATTTAAAAACTTCGCCTTTTATAATAAATGTGAAATAATTCTTTCACCAAAATTGGGATTGCATGAATCAGAACTATAAAATGTATAAATTACTTATATAATACGAGGAATGTTTGCACAACGATCTCGAAAACCCGTCTAACGATTTTCATGAAACTTCGGAGTTAAGGGTTTTCGGGGACTAGAAATTGATCTAGATAGGTCTTACCTCTGAGAAAATTCGATTTCCGCTCCCCTCAATACCTCTCGCTTGGTATTTTCGAATTGGGTGGTCCGATCTTAATGAAACTTTACAGTATTACTAAGGGGGCTAAGGGCTTTCGATTTTCCTACTACAAAACTCACTTTTATTCTCCGCCGATACCCCTCGCCTGGTGGCTTCGAATTGGGTGGTCCGATTTTAATGAAACTTTACAGTATTACTAAGGGGCCTAAGGGCTTTCGACTTTTACTATTTTATGGAAGATCGTCCATTGTACATGAAAATGTACTAATGGTCATAGTTTTACATCTCCTATGTAAATTGGTACGTTAATGTGAAATATCAAGTATATTTGGTTTTATGTAAATAGGTAGGAAGACTTTTAAATATTAGGCAGTTAGCAGATTTTTTAGGAAAGGCGACAAAATAATTATTTTCTGATTTTCTAAAACTGTTTCTTTAATGCGTTTGATTTATCCTATAAAAAATGGAAAAATATTAAATTATATTTCTTTCCGTGTGTCCTTAAAATATAATACCTTCTGCAATATATAAAGAAAGTAGAAATAGCTAGACAGCTGACTTATCTATCGTATATTGAATTAATAACCGGAAAAAATCAAAAATTTCTTATCCGAAAATATATAATTAACTTTTTGAACAGAGTTAGAGAAATATCTTATCTAATATACGAAAGATTTGGTTTTGCGAAGAAATTTATTATGCAATTTGTCGTAAATATTTTATTATGGTTATCAATTTTTTAACAGGGTTTTCAAGCAACCATTTTCGAAACCTCTCGTAGTATATTATAATATACAATACTCAAACTCTATTGAATAGTTCACAATTAGGATTGTACAGATATTTTCGTATATTAGAAAAATGATTTCTTATGGGAAATCGTGGAACCGGAATATTTCTGGAATATAATTTAATTATGTATTCAAGATCTTCAAAATACAGTCATGTTTAATTTGAACTATTTAAATTTTAAACTTTTTATACAAACCAAACTTTAGTTAAAAACTTTAATATAAAAAGTATTCTGACGTGCTACCCGTTTGGTTCGATGTTATTAAAATGATAACACTTTTTATTTATATGAATTTTAGTGTATAACTTTATTTATAATTATTTCTGCTTTAACAATTGTCTTAAAAATATTTGTTTATCAATAATTAATTATTAGAATTAATTTATCACAGTTTTAAAAATTCACTATTTCAATAATTGATCACAATTATTACTTTTAAATTCAAAGTATCTGTTCTGCTCTCGGCTTAATATTTGAAACACACAGATTGACTTTTCGATCTTAATTGAATTGAGTGCACCATTCTTTTCGCCTATTTATAGTAAAAATGGCCCATCCTGAATCTACTAGAAAAATCCTATTATGTTGTTATTATAGTTCGATTCTCGCCGGTTTCGAATGATCTAGAAATTTTAACTATTTCTAAGAATTATTGTTTTGTTTATGACATTCGAGAAACGTCATTATTGTTTTGTCCTATGGTGTTTTCTGTGCTTTTTCCAGAAGTATTTTATGATTTAATAGAAGTAAATCATAAAATACCTCTGGAAATTTCTAGTGATTAGTGCAGTATTAATTTTCAACTTAAAAAACAAAAAATTAAGAACAACAGAAAATTATGTTAAATTTATTTTTGGTTTTTGTGGTTTTAAAAATGTCTCCTCAAAAGCAAAAAACCCCATCAAACTTAACAATAACCGTAAAAAGTGACAAATTTATTTCGTTTTTTCTTTTCTTTTTTGTCTTGAATACATTTTGAAAATAAAAAACTCAAACAAACAACGACAATACTTGAAGAGGAAACAAAAAGAAATGCCATCATTTTCGGATCCTTCAAAATGAAAACCTTCACACGTGAGCACACCTTCAGAAACGTTTCCACCTTTTTCTCGCGTATTCCAAAAAAAAAATGTACATATTCTGGTTCCGCAATGTCTTCGTAATTGTCTTCTTTTTTTTTTACCAGTCTACTTAAAGTAATGTGATTTAAGTGAAGTTTAAATGAAAATTTTCTGGTTTCCTACAAATAAATCAGGATTTAATCTATTTAACGTGATTTCCTAGAAGATAAGATTTTTGAGAGGCTATAAACACAAAAGAATAAAAGATAAAATGAAGAAAATATTTTAAATTTAAATTTCCATGAAAATAGCAAATTGAAAATATTACCGAAAAACGCCTAAAATTGAATAAAGCTTTTTAGGTTTTTTTTTTGTGTGTTTTTAAATTAATTTTTAAATTATATCAAGTGAATTTTGATGTACGTCATTTTAATATACTTTTAAGGGAAAAAGAGGACGAGAGTTTAAAAAAAGGACACACTCTATGAACATTTCCCTTTTGGTTTTTCTTCGTTTTTCTTGTAATGTTGCTCGTGTATACACTTAACAAAAAAAAATCGATTAATATTATGATAAAAATAAATTTTTGTTATGATAAAAGCCACCCAACTTTCTTATACCTAAGCTGTTGGGCCTAATTTTTTCGTACAAAAAATGAAGACTTTTAGTCTTTTAGTTTTCTTTATGAAGTTTTTTAATGGAAATAGTGTGAAGAAAATGAAATTAGTTTTGTTAAAAAAAAAAAAACACTGTAAGGGCATAGAATTATGCCCGCCGCACACTTAAACTAAGCGAGCTAAACTACGTAAGCTAAGTTTCTCGCTGAAAGTAAAATATTCATCATTTGCATTGGTCGTCGCACATTTCAGCGAAGCTTTGAAACTACGTCGCCTGGTCATGAGCGACACGAACTAAGCTCTTTCACGTAGTTCAGACCCCAACTACGTGAAAGTGTTAAGTGAAAAAGGTCTAGCAATAATTCATCGATACAGCACTCGCACATTATATCTCTCTGACGGCTCAAATAGAACTGATGCAATGAATTTATCAAAAATATCGCCGCGTAGCTTAGTTCAAGTGTGCAACGGGGTTAGCGAGCCCAGCTAAGCTATGTAACTACAGCAAGACTCGCCAGCATAGCTTAGTTCAAGTGTGCGGCGGGCCTTAGGGCCGTTTAAAACAGTCAATGCGAAAAATTGTTGTAATTCTCGTTCATTTGTGGATTGTACTCTTTGGATAAAGTTATTTAAGAAATATAAATAAATCAATTCTGTCTTAGGGCATTTGTTCAAACTGTCACTGAAAATGTTTTCTAGTCAACCATTTTGCAATAAAAATACATTCATCCTTCGATTTAGATGTTAGAAAATTGGTTCCACAATATTGATAAAACGTTTTTTATTAAAAAGCAATATAAATCATCTTCGTTTTCTCATTTTTACAATAGCGACAATCACGGAGCTCAGTTCACTTAAATCCTTATCAAAATACATCCGCGTAATCCGTTTATAAACGGTATATAGATTTCTACTGAATTTCAATCGAAAAACCAAAAATGAGAATATTCACATAATAAAATTCGGGTATTCCCCGTGTTTTGCGTTGAAGGTTGTTAATATGTTAAAGCGATACCGTGTTGTAGGATACAGCGTTGTGGGAGAATTACTCGTATTTCAATTTTCGAAATCATATTCAATATTCAATATCTTTTTTCAATTGTTTCTGATTTAATTGCATGATATGAATTAAATAACATGTTTTAAAGTTCCGTTTAAAATAATGTTCATAGTATAAAAATACTTTAAGAATTTAAAGATTTAACGACTCAACGATTTCATTTCAAAATAGGTCCCTAAGTTTAAAATTTCCGCGAAAATTTCTTGACGTTTGCTTGTATTCTCATATCTTCAGTCAAATACATAAGAATCATTAAATTTTCGGATCGCATTCGTTTTAGGCCTAAAATTGCTGTATTTTATTGGGAATTCTATTAGGTGCTAATTTACTTTCTCAAAAGAACGATTTTTCTAATACAAATTCTTAATTTCGAATATTCGAACCACTGAAATTACTTGAAGGATTTATTTGGTTGCGTACCCAACTAGAGGAATTTTTTTGAGGTTAAAAAAATTAAATATTCTTTTTTTGGACAAATAATGAAATTAAAACAAATAATATGTAACGAGACGGCTATTTAAAGTATTATTTTGACTAAATAAAACAAAAAGGAATTAAAATAATGGAAAAAACTGACGAAAATCAGGTATGATTCAAGATTCAAACCAATTTTCTGTTATTTTTAAATATTCCAATGAAAAATTTGATGTCACAGATGTCGCTTAGTACATGTTTACTATCGAAAGTTAATTTAGCGACCAATATTATACAACGCTAAATAAAGAACCTATAAAATTTATGGTAAGCGCCGATAGAATTCCCAATAAAATACAGCAAACATGTATCTTCGATGAAAACTTAAAGTATAAGAAAGCTAAAATCGCTGGATTTTTTTTTTCATAATATCCTACTTAAGTATATACGTTTTTTTGTTATTTATTCTTATTTTAATCCAAATCTAAGGTACCTTATGTTTGATGTAAAAAAAAAAAATTGGGAGTGAAATCTCCTATGTTTGATAAAAAGGGCTTAAGCCAAAAAAAATTTGTTTTTTTTTTGCATATTATTTATTTTTATTTTTTTTAAATCATGGATTTTCAACTTCGTTAAATTATAATTGAAAAGCAAAGCGGAATAAGAGCTCTTTATATACATAAGTTTCTATAATTTCTTCATTTATAGACTTTACGAAGGAAATCTTTCGAATTTTCTAATTTTATATTGAAATAAAAATCACATCCCAAAAACTAGAAAAAGAATGTTGCTTAAACTCCATCCCCGGTGAACTTTTTAGTGAGTATAAGAATTCGATGAATAATTTATGAAACTCAAAATTATTTTATTTAAATAATATTGTATTAATGAAAATTAATTTCGATTTGGAAAATTATACAATAATACTTCGCTCATATTTTAAAATCAATGTTAATGAAATTTTTACTTTTTCAATGTTTTAGCAATCAAAGAAATACAGGACCTAAATATTTCCAAAGAGAAAGGAAATATATTTTTAGTATTGCACTTACTTTTAATTAAATTTCCGACTATTTATTATTACAAGCTACTAGGAACCTGAATAAGTAAAAGGAATTTGTTCTACATTAAAGTTGGTCATCCCGTTTTAAATAGGTGGCACTCTTGTGAGCAACAAATTGATTATTAAATCTCGTCGTGGTATTGATACACTAAAACAAATTGCAATTTACTATTTCTAGTCTAAGAATAAACTGGAATTTAAACAAATAGAAACTTAAAGTCGGCCAATTTCTGATGTCCTGTGGTAGAAAAGCAAATATTTTAAAAAAATTTACTCGGAACAGACTGAAATTAGATCTAAGTTCTTGGTAAGTAAATTCTGTTTTATTTAAACAATTTGTAACATACTAAAATTATTAGTCTTTTTAAAGTATTAATATTTACTAGTACCGCCCATTGGTCGAAATTCGACCTAATAAAATGAAAATTAAAATATCAATTGCAATAATTAAAAGTTAAACTTGTGAATTTCAATATGATATTCTTATTCTCACACTTATTTATGTACAAATCTAAACATCAATTCTTTTTTCAATTGTTTTCTTGAATTTAGTCCAGAAAATAAACAGCTATTTTCTATATAATTCTCAATCAAAAATCTTCTAAAACATTTCAGTTCTTTCCATTCTCTCATTACACAAATTTGTATAGCACACAACAGCTCTGTGCGTCATATGTTTCGTGGTTGTTCACATATAATTTGTTGTTGTTCCCATATAAATATATGGGAAACTTTCACCTGTTCAACCTGGCTCAACAACCATATATCAACATACTTTTTCTGTTTAAACACTTCTCCTCATCAATAGCTTTCGATTTATATATATATTAAGCCACATCTTTTGTTAGAATACGAATAAAAGGAATGTAAATTTTTGTGTTGGTTTTATATGCATATGTATACTTTCTTAAAAGTATATTTTGGAATTTTGCAATTAATAAAATTCAATTTGAATATTAAAAATATTGGTTTTAATAAGATTTTGTATGAAATTTCTTATAAGAGCAGAATTAGAAGTATATTTTTAACACGGGGTCCCTGGATTAATATCCCAAACAAGCAGCACTAGAACTAATATAAAAAAATTTAATTATTTAAAACTATATAGAATTTCTTATATACTTTATTCCTTTGGGTCTTCTTATTTCTAACGTTTTAGTTTTAGTTTAGAATATACCTAAATAACGATCTTTACTAGGTTTAAGAACGTGATTTGATTATCTTCATTCTTTACATATTGATCTCCATCTTAAAGGTATTTAATTTTCTTTCTGACCACGCAAAATTTATTCAACAAACTAGTTAACCATTTAATTTTCTGATAAAATTTAGTTTGAATTCAATATAGGTAATAAAATTTGTTTATTTGTAAACTTCATGAAATCAGATATTGATCTAATAACTTAATAATAGCAAAACTAGTCAGAGTTTAGAATTTCGGTTTTAGTTTGTGTCTATTTCTAAAGATATCTCCAACATTTGCCATGTTTACTATGTTTTGGTTTTAATAGATTTTTAGTTAAAGGAGCATATGAAACTTAATAGTAATTTATACTACTGATTTAAGTCAATAAAACCTTTACTTTTTTCATTTGAGTACCGAAAAGGAATCAGATTCCAAGATTTTATTATCCAATTATAGACACAAGTAAATACTAAAAAACACTCTCTTTTTATCTACGGATTTTGATTTGAACTAAAACCAATCAAAACCATTTGTATTATTTTAATTGATTTCTGAGAATTCTTTGAAATGCAAACATATCAGTAACGCCTAATTGGAAACAATAGCCATTCAAGACCATAAATGGTGGCATTTATTATAGATGTCTAAGGACTAAAAACTAGTTTCGAAACACTTTCTCCTACCTAATTTGATATAGTGTATATTAAGTATGCTATGTACTTGACCCAATTATGGATATTCCCAAAGAAAATAGAGACACAATAAAAGAAACATCTTATGATATGATTTTACTATTGTAGAAGTGCGTATGTTAAAATCGTATATAAACCGAGAATCATTTCGACTTATGTCCTTTTCTTTAAAAAATACTGAAAGTTTAAAAAATTTTCCTTAATTCATTATTTCTTAACTAGTTACATGCCTTTTAAATTCTTATTTTAAAAATATTTTTACCATTCAAACAAAACAAAATATTTTGTTGGAAGTACCAGAATCAATGTGGACTGATTAAAGCAGCCGATTCCTCCAATTTGCATTTAAAATTTGTCCTTTTTCATTTGTCGCTCGTTTGAACATATAACATGGAAATTCTTACGAAATTTTAATAGAAATATTTTTTCTGAATATAAATCAAATTTAACTTCCATGTTTTCCTGTCGTTTTTCTTCTACGCTTAGAAAATTAAAACATGGAAATTTTTTTTGCACTCACTCCAAACAAAAAAAAATCACAACACAAAATTTATTTCCTTTAACTTTTCTTTTTAATTCCAAAAAAAGCTAAAAATATGAACTTTAAAAATTTATTGCAAAAAATAAGTAATAAAAATTTTTTACATTTCTTCATAAAATTCTATAACTTTTTTGGGCAAGAAGAAAAAACCACGAAAATATGCCAAAAATTTCAAACAAACAAAACAAAAAACAAAAAATGGACACGTTCCGAAATTTTATTTGAATTAAATTGAATTAAATTGAATTTTAAATTTAATATAATATTTTCCACGAATAAGAAAGAATTTAGAAAATTTTCTTTTTCCTAAAAAAAAAAAAAAAAAGTTTAAGTTTTAAGTTTTAAACATAAATTTAAAAATAAAAACACTAATTTTTATCTTTTCTTAATTATCAATTAAAACTCACTTAATTCTAAAAAAAAATTTTTTCTTAAAGAAAATTGAAAATTTTACTAAATTAATTCAAAAGAAAAAAAAAATTGACTTCGTTAAAAAGTTTTCCACCGAAATTTCTTCTTCTGGGAGTTCGAAAAAATACGTGTCCTTCGAACGCGATCATATTATGAACTGATTTTCTTCAATGGAAATTGTTATTGTTTTGTTTTTCATTGAATAAAAAAAAAGGAAAGCAAAAATGAAAATTTCTGAACCTATGAAAAACGATATAATATGAAATTTTCTTCTACAAAATACAAAAACAATATCATGTTATATGAGAATTTTGGTCTAAAACTGAAACCGCCAAATAATTGGAATGGTCGAAAGTTATAAGGAAAATTATGAAAAGCTTTTCTTCATATATGATAATTTGGAGAGAGCTTTTATCTTTTGGAAAATGCGCATGACGGAAATAAATGAAAATAAATCTAAGAAATTCACACAAAAAAGGATATTTACACGTGCTTTTTTGTTTCCAAGAATTTAGATCAACTACTTTAGTGTGTTTATTCATTTAGTATACGATTTAGTTTAGTAAGGCGAACAGCAAATTCGAATGAAAAAATGGAAAATAAAATAAACTATTATACTAATTATGATTGACAAAAAACTCATTACACTTTCTTCCTGTTTAGTATTTTACTTCTAGAAATCAGATTCTAAAATCATTTCAATTAATATACTAAATTTGGTTAGGATTGGTCAACCAGTCAACGTGTTTTTTTCATTTATCGCGATCGTAAAAATCTTATTTTAGTTACAATATGTGTATAGGTACATACACAGGGAGATAGATACAAACTGGTTGACTTAAGGCCAATCTCCACACAGCTGACATCGTATTCTGACGAGAAAAATCAGAAAAGTAGAAAGAGATGGACTTTTGCAATTTTCGCTATGATTGACCGAAAAAAAACATCAGGGTCTCTCCCTCCCCACACAATTTATAATATTATGGGAAAATTAAGAACATTCCCTTCTATTTTATAGGAAAATGTAGTACCAAATTGTGTTTTCAGACTTTATCATAAGGCTTAAATTCCTATCACATCTAAAAACAAGCTATAGTGCAAAACGACGAAACTTCTAATACGTATGTTCAACTCACGTTACCTTCCGAAAGTCTTTCTAAAAGAAAGCTATATGAATATGGGAATTCAGAGTGAACGTAGTCCTTAGTTAATCACAACATTTGTTGTGATATACAGATAGACATACATTGGATAAAAATGATTGCAAACCATTTAGAATCTTATAAAACGTGGAGATTTGCAAAACAAATTTTTTTATTTTTTATATACTTCGTATAGAAGTTAAAAATTTAACTTGCGTATTTCATCACTAAACCATAAAATTCAATTCGTTATAGAAAAACTTCCTATAAGAAAATTTGGTAGTGTGCGACAATATCGTGTATTATTATTGTGAGAGTATGCAAATGCAGATGAAAACCCATAAATCAGATGAACAAGTTTATCTGCGTTTGACGGGAATCATCTGGCAGATGAAGAATCAGATGGGGAAATTTCAACTGCAGAAGACGATAAAATTCGTAGGATGATTGTTTCTCCCTTTCTGTTTAACTAAATTTTGCATAAGTGCATCACATACTTTTATCAGAATAGGATGTCGGCTGTGTGGAGATTGGCCTTTAGGTGACATCTAGCCCCTCAAACCAAGTAAAGAGTTATAAAGAGTCATTATAGTACTAAACACTAAGAAACTAAACTATAATAAAAGAAACTTGGATTTCTAATTCCATAAAATCCTATAAAAACTATTAAAAATCGAGAATATAAAAAACTAGGTATGGTATACAGTGGTGTTCAATGAAATCCGGACACCTATCATTTTCGATTTGAAGCGATTTTTTCCAAAGAAGTAGTGATGCTCATTCGGTGAAATAATTTTTTATATTACCTAAGGTAATATTTACTAAAAATATTATATGGTTCAATCAGTATGTTTGGTTTTATTGGAAAATTAAAAAAATTAATAGGAATTCAGATGATTTTTTGTAAATATTACGTTTATTAAGATACAAAAACAACATGTTATAAATAGATTCAATAAAATTTATGAATTGTATTTTGTACACACTAGTTGGGACCTCCTATTTATAATTAAGTATGACTGCCATTTGCCTTAATAACCGCTGTGCACCTGTGCTTCATGGAATTCACCAAATTTCCAGTGACGTCATCACTAATTTCATCCCAAGCATTTGCATTTGCCGCTTTATGCCCTGTTGTGTTTGGGGATCACCCTGATAGACTTTTTTCTTAATAATAGCCCAGATGTTTTCGATGGGATGAAAATCTGGGCTGTACGGAGGCCATTCCAAGGTGTGAATACAGTTTTCGTTTAGGTAGTCTTTTAGCTGAAAATGAAAAAAAAACGGAAGTGAATAAAATTTCACAAAATGTTAGAACTGGATTTTCTTGAGGATTGTCCAATGGTTCTAAAAAAATAAATAAATACCTTTTCTGAAGTGCGTGCTGGCGCATCATCTTGCGGAAAGATGTACCTTTCAGTTTCAGCAAACAGCTCCAAAACTGACGGTTTCAAATGACTCTCTAGGACATTTAAATACATATCTGCGGTTAATCTTCCATCTATAAACCCCAGATGACCTAAACCACTTGCACTGAAACATCCCCAGACCATTACTCCTTAAGCTTTGTTGGGAATTTCCTGAATGCAGTTATCACTGAGGCGTTCTCCTGGCTTCCTTCGGACGCGTAGCCGCCCATCCCCGATATGCAGCTTAAATTTGCTTTCGTCAGAGAGCACTACTCTATTCCACATCTCTCGGATCCAACTGGAATGTTCCTGGGCCCACCGAAACCGAGTGATCTTTGATGAAACCTTTAAAGATGGCTTTTGGAGCGAGCAACGTGACCTTAGATTTGCCTCAAGTAACCTCCTCCGCATGGTTACCGCAGAAATTTCAGTGCCACTGGCTAAAGCAAGCTCCGCTTTCAATTTTGTGGAAGGTTTAAAGCGGTCTCGTTTGCAACGAAGGACCAGAAATTGGTCTTCTACTATGGTTGTCTTGCGATTCCTCCCATATCTTTTGGAGCGTTCTGTGGTCCCGGTATTTTTAAATTTTTTGATTAAATCAGCAACAGAGGACTTCTCCCGTGATACTCTATCACTAATTTCCCGTACTGACAATCCTTCATGCCATAATGCGATAATAACACTTTTTTCAGCATCACTTAATTTTGACATTTTTTTCATTTATTTAATATTTATGCTTATAACTTGACTTATGGATTGTTATTAAACTATTTTTTGAAATACACACTTACTACATAAATCAAGTAACTAAATACTGAAGAAAAAAAATGGGAGGGGATTAAATTTTGACCTGCACCATGCATTTTTTCCAGGAATTCAAAGTGTCCGGATTTCATTGAACACCACTGTACACTGCTTCGATTCTTCAACATTGATTTTCGACTAGTTATTAATTTGATCAGGTTTTATGCCCACACGGTCCTGATTAAACTTTTAAATTATTCGCTGCAACTACAGAGTTATGGTACATACATATATGGGTCTGAGATCACAATAAAAGAAATTATTTATAAAAAATAATGAAATTATGCTCACAAGAACTGCTTATTATTTATGTATTTGTTTTTGATTAAAATAAAAATCTATTACTTTTAATATCCTAAATAACTATGTGTGCCCACTACACTTTTGAGAGAAAAAGCTTTGGAGAAATCTATAAATCTTCAATACCTTTTTGCCTTCGGGACGATTTTAAATCTATAGCCATCATGTAGCATCTCTTATCAGAATAAGAAAGGACAGAGAAAAACAATATCTTAACCAAATCCTATATAAATAATTCATTTGAATAAATTCCATTGAATCAAACAAGAACCCTTTGGAATGTTTATTTTCTATACATTTTTTTAAAAACAAAGCCTAATGGGAAATCCTAGTTGCTACTTACTTATATATCTAAAATTACCACAATACTGTTTTATTCAATAGCGTAGATAGATTCTTTTATTTCGTGAAAAGTTTTTGAATAGGCCAATTTTAAATTCATATTAGAAAATTCCAGTCTTCCATGAAGCTTTTGTCCATTATATTATTTCATGTTACTTTGCTATTTTTTGCCTATGCTCTAGTAAAGGATTCATCCACATGTTATTTAATATCTGCAATTCATGAAAATTTCCAAGTTTATTTAAATAAAATACAAAAAAACATGACTTCAGAAAGAAAAGTCTTCCAAGAAATTTGGTTCAGTTTTTTGTTGTTCATATATTTTTAACATATTTTTTCTATTTCCATAGAAAAGGGAAATTATATTTTGTATTTACTACAATTCTCATCCTGGTCGCCAACTTCAAGTTGTATCAAACGAATCCCTTTATATTTAAAGGTAAAGTGATTATGTTGTATCGAATTTAAGTAAAATTGTTGCGGAAATTTTTGAACGGAATATGATAAACGAGAAAACTTTCTGGTCACCCTGATTTTTGCTTTATACTTTCGTTCCCCCTACGCCACTAAAATGCAATACCAAATCGACTTAACCCATTCGCTGCCAAGCCATTCCCATTGCCATTTATATTTTGAGTGGTATCGTTTACCAAAGTTCTGTTATTACTTAGTAAAAGCACATATATTATCATACATAATCATTTACAGGCATAAAATCAAAGACGAGTATAGTCGTCGTTGGCAATGAGAAGGCAACAGGACTCGACATCCTTTTTCGTATTTGCGTACGTTTAAGAAGAAAAACAAATCGGAAATCGCGTAGATGGATGAAAAAATAAAAATTCAGTAAAACAAGACACAAAAAATTTGCTTATTCAAAAACCTGTATGTTATAAATCATATTGAAAGTAGGACGAGTATACTCGTCTTGGCAACGCATAACACCCTGCCAAAGACGAGTATACCCGTCCTTGGCAACGAATGGGTTAAGGAATAACCAACTTACATTACAAGTTTCATTAAATTAAAAAAGCGTACAGCGTGTTTTTGTTATCCCGTAACCAGACGGATAGACGAACACGTAAATATCGATATAACTTTTAATTCTCTACATATAATTATTTCTTTGCGTTACAAATTCAACAACATGATAACACGTAACCTCCAAATCAATAGGGGTGTTAGACAAGGGTGCATTTTGTCACCACTACTACTCAACCTGTATTCTGAGAACATTTTCCAAGAGGCTATTAGCTCGATAGACAAAGGAATTAAAGTAAATGGAATCTACATCAATAACATTCGATATACAGATGAAAGAACTGACAACTTGGATGACTTGCAATATTTAGTCGACAAAGTCAACGAATATAGCAATCGCTCCAGTCTTCATATGAACACCAGAAAGACTAAGTTCATGATAGTTAACAGACTTAACAACTTAAACAATAATGGTGTCATCACAATAAACGACGAACCTATCGAACGCGTTGTTAGTTATAAATATTTGGGATGAAAGCTGGACCTCAGATAAAGAAGTGAAATGTAGAATTGAAATGGCAAGAAGCTACTTCATGAAATATAAAAATGTACTTTGCAATCGAGAAATAAATATCAAACTCCGTTTAAGGTACCTAAAGTGTTATGTTTGGTCTGTAATATTATATGGAGTAGAAACATGGACGCTGAAAATGACGGCTTTAAACAAAAGCGTTTGAAATGTGGTATTATTGGAGAATACTAAAAATTCCATACACAGACAGAGTTACAGCCCTAGAAGTTCTCAGAAGACTAAACATAAATAGAGAATTACTTCTAACGGTCATGCGCAGAAAAGTGAGTTACTTTGGTCACATAATAAGAGGCCGGAAATATGAGCTACTCCAATTAATTATTGAAGGAAAAATCGAAGGAAAGAGGAAAATAGGAAGAAAACAAATGTCATGGCTTAGAAACATTCGGAACTGGACGGGCATTAGAACCGTAGGACAATTGGTTCACAGTGCAAGATGCAGAGAAGAGTACGCCAATATCATTACAAGCATACAATAACATGTGTATAAAGTGACATTCAGTAGTGGATCGGCAACAGAAGAAGAAGTTACAAATTTGGTAGTACCTACCATAGGACATGAAAACTGTTGCGTACTTTCTTTTTAAATAATGAGTTATTTCTTACCTTTTAATTCTGTAATACAATATAATTAATGATTCTCTCCTAAACTACAATACTTTCATCAAACTGACAAACAACTAACTATTAATTATGTTAGAATATATTCGCTCCATTCCAAAACGTATTTTTAAGAAATATAGCAAAAGTTTTTAATTCAAAATTTCAATATGATATTAAAATCTGTGTTAATTTAGAAAATTTAAAATTATATAATATTCATGAGTTTACCAGTCGTGAGAAATCGCGAAAAACCAGGAAAAACATTTTCTACGTGGTGAACATAAATTTTGATTAGAAATTATTGCAAATTTCGTTTTTTAAATTAAAAGAAAATTAATTTGTTTTTGTTTGTTTTAATATAAAAAAAGGAAAATAGATATTCATCATGATCAAACAAAATTTTATTTTATAAACATGTATTTTCAATATAATCACACCCAAAGAAAAAAATGCCTGGCCCTTTTTGTTTCATTCTGCATCCTTTATTGGCCAACCAACCACAAACCTATGGAAATATAGGTTTGTGGTTCATAATTTTAACCGCAAAAAATTCCTATTACTTTTCAGAGGAAAAAGGAAAAATAATTTTATGATACCGACGCAGATGTTGAGAACACCAGACGGTACCAAAATTCATTTTGCACAGTAAATAAAGATGAAATTGGACATTATAGCATCACTTAGATTAAATAGTAACTTTAAGAATTGAAATTTTAAAGGATTTTTTTACAAAAACAACATATCATGTTGATTTCCTTCATCATAACTGCTACGATGAAATTGGTTATGTCGTCAGCTGTATATTAAAAAAAGAAAAACAAAAAAATTCCACGAACATATTGTACATGTAAAATCCTATTTTCATGTTC
The DNA here is from genome assembly GCA_963422695.1 of Xylophagus ater. Taxonomy (NCBI): domain Eukaryota; kingdom Metazoa; phylum Arthropoda; class Insecta; order Diptera; family Xylophagidae; genus Xylophagus; species Xylophagus ater. The sequence goes on from OY730481.1 coordinate 17,843,410, forward strand.
TTCCGTTCAATTTCTCATTAAAATAAGATATAAAATATTTGTTAAGACAGCTGACACATGTATTTCCGGGCAAAATTGTTTCTTATTAAATTATTTGAATAATACTAAAGTTTCTGTGCTAGTACAACAACCAATATTTGATTTAATTTTAAGCCTTTTTTACCATGTTTTTATTAACTCGCTTTCTTGTTCGTTTGTTTGTCCAGTACAAGTCTTGCAATCGATTTTTAACTAACTTCCCGACTAGCTAGACATTTGAAACTTTTAGAATACCTCAGAACACGATGACAATGCATTCTTTTAATACTTTTAGCCATCTTTAAGCAAAATTGAATTCATTTTCAGTAAATTTTGTTTTGTACGGAGAGTTAGTTTGGAAAAAAAAATGTTTAAAAAGTATTTATTAATACATAGAATTGTCAAGTTTATACCTTTAAACCGAAAATTTAAAAACGTGGTATATAAAAAGTTCTTTTTATCTTGTAATTATTTAATACATTAATTCAATTCATTTCAAAGTGATTTGGAGGATTCTATATGCTAGCATAGCCTATAATTTGATTTATGGCTCCTTCATTTATAATTATAGATTATCTACAATCAGAGGCGTCTTCATAAATTTGACACCCTGTGCTAAATGATAGAATCTCTAAATTACCTGATAAATGGCTAAAGGTGATAGAGAATGTTGTCATTATTTTATAGATCAGAATTGTAAATAAAAATTAAATGCTGTTCGTTGGTAAGCGCATCACTTGAGAACGGCCGAACTGATTTTGCTCACTTTTTTGTTAAAATGTTCATAGTAGTTCGAATAAGGTTCTTACGGAAAGAACAAGCTTTAGTACACAAACCACTATGGGAACTTCTCTATACGATTCTATACAATTTTATACAATTATTTCGTACAACAATTTATGATTTATTCTGTACAAAAATTTCGAAGTTTCGTCCGAACACCCAAAGTTGTGCTCCAAATTTCATACAAAAAATCTGAATTTTGTTCGGCAACTACCCGAAGTTGTAATCGGATTCAATTGATTTTTGGACACAACTGTTCTTTCATTGAGCAAGTACCTCATGCTAAATTTCATTGAAATTGGTTTATAAATAACGTTACAATACTGTGCAAGCGTGCACAAATTAATAATTTAATTTTCTCACCAAAATATGAAATTAAGAAATTATGATAAGAACTTAATATAGATATAAGAATTCTACAAAAAAACTGAATTCTTATAATCATATTTCGTTCATATTTTTTACAATATATTTTCCCAGACACATTTTTCCCATATGAAAATGCAATCATAGCAAAATTGTACTTTCTCATAAATATTATAAATGCAAGTAATTCAATATTAACCAAATTTACTTTGATAAATGATATTTATGAGAAGATACAATTTTGCTACTATTATACTACTACTACTGTTTATACTATTTTATAAAATGCAATATCTGCATTATTTTTGTATAAATGTAAAAATTTTATAGAATAAAGTTAGTTATCGTTCAAAACTCATCGTTTCAATATTGAACATGGTCCTTCGAGCCATCCTGAATTAGCGGAAAAGCTATCAAAAGTTTTAGGCAGCAACTCCATAGCAACAGTTCCAGCTAAATTGAGGAAGAATCCACAGCAGCAGTCTAAGCAGCAAATATAGCAGCAATACAAGCTATCAAAAGTTTTAGGCAGCAACTCCATAGCAGCAGTTCCAGCTAAATTGAGGAGAATCTACAGCAGCAGTCTAAGCAGCAAATATAGCAGCAAAACAAGCTATCAAAAGTTTTAGGCAGCAACTCCATAGCAGCAGTTCCAGCTAAATTGAGGAAGAATCTACAGCAGCAGTCTAGGCAGCAAATAAAATAGCAGCAACACAAGCTATCAAAAGTTTTAGACAGCAACTTCTCAGCAGTATCAACCCCAAAAACTACTCTAAGTTCTAACGATGGCCAACATAGAAGAGCTTGCAGGAAGACAAAAAGAGATTGGGGAGAATATTCAGAAGATATTAATCAATTACAAAAAAGATTCAACTGACCGAAAAACCAAAGTGTACGTAGAAAAACGAACTACGAATATAGAAGCACTTTGGGAATTATTTCAAGCACAACATAAAGAAATAAAGGCATTTGAAACAGATAAACCACAGCATGTCTACTTCCAATCAATGTTTTATGATAAAATACGGAAGGTATACCAAGAAACAAAAATAATCCTAGAAGAGAAATTGCGGGAATTAGATGAGGGGGGTAACAAGGCACACATCAAAACCTCAGATCCAGCAGCATCAACATCAGGTAACCAAAATGTCGACGACGAGATAAAAAGCGTTGAATATAAAAAACAACTGGCGGCGATTAAGGTTATTATGCGAATAATCAATAATATCGCAAGTCAGGAAGAAAAATATCATCCAAAAGCATATTATCAACAGAATATGCAAACATTATCGAACTATTGGAATACAATAGCAACGAATCATCTAGAAATATTGACGCATCATAAGAAAGACGAGCTGGAGGAATACGTTACTAAGAACTGTTACGAAGAAGTTGAAGACAAGTATCAAGAAACAATGATTGCTCTTACTTCAAAACAGGACTTATACTACCCAGAGCAACAGGTTGCTAGAGGTCAACAGAACATGAATCCAGAGCCACAAAAAATTAAATTACCAGCTCTGCAAATTCCTAAATTTAATGGGGATTATTACACCTGGAAGTCGTTTCAAGACCTATTTATTCAACTGATTCATCAAAATAATAGCTTAGGTAAAGCTCAAAAGATGTATTATCTTAAATCAAATTTAGGTGGAAACGCCAGTAAATTACTGCAGCACTTGCAAATAACCGATACAAATTATGACACAGCATGGGAAATACTAAATAACCGATACAATAACAAAAGATTACTAGTATCAACCCAAATACAAAAAATATTGTCACAAGCAACATTACAACAAGAAACAGCAGCTGGCTTAAAGAAGCTCCATGACACTTCGAAGGAATGCCTGTTAGCTATCAACAATATGAATGTTCAAACAAAGGACTGGGATCCCATCATTGTTCATATTCTCACGCAAAAGCTAGACAAGGATAGCCACAAATATTATGAAGGAAGAATAAAAAATCCAAGGGAAATGCAGTCAATTGGGGAATTTTTTGACTTCTTAGAGCACAGATTCCAATCGCTAGAAGCATTAGGTGACAAAGGGAAGAAAGAGAATAATATAACCAAACCCAACAAACAAAGTAATGTCGCTAATTGTGACAAAAATGCAAGAACAGAGGGTACCAACAAAGCCAAATCAACAAAAAGATGCCCAATTTGCAAAACGGAAGATGGTCATAGCATATATACATGCACTAAGTTTTACGGCATGAGTATAAACGAAAGAAAAAATGTAGTTAGAAAGGAAAAACTATGTACCAACTGCTTACAAGCTAATCATTTCAATGCAGAATGTAAAAGCATTAAAACATGCAGAGTTTGTAGGAAAAAACATAACACTCTACTTCATACAGAGGCAGGAGAAACAAGCACTACTTGCACCCTCGCAGCTGTGAACCAAGAAGTCAATAATACAGAAGGTACAACTTATAATGAAAAAAATGTCGTTCAACCAGAATGGCAAACTCAAACATATATTGCAAATGAATGTGAGTTAAATGATGTATTATTGGCAACAGCTCAAATAAGGGTAAAATCAGCAAATGGAAAACACCATATATTACGAGCATTGGTTGACCAAGGGTCACAGGCTAGCTTAATAACGGAAAATGCTGCTCAATTACTTAATCTGAGTAAATCAAAAACATATGTCAACATTTCAGGCGTAGGAAATAATAAAACAGCAATAGCTAGAAAAAGTATATTACTCAGCATACAACCTACGTTTCCATCTGCATATAAGGTTACAACAACAGCACTCGTATTAAAAAGACTAACGAAAATGATTCCTTCTACAAGATTAAAAGAAAGATTAGTTTGGAAACATCTTGAAAAGCTTACACTAGCAGATCCAACTTACAATGAACCAGGTATCATTGATGTAATATTGGGAGCTGACATTTTTATGGAAATACTTATGCCAGGTGTAATAAAGGGGCCATCGGGCACACCTGCAGCACAGCAAACACGACTTGGATGGATAATCTCTGGTAATATCAACGGAAACAATACGCCCAAAAATATTAAATGCTGTATAACATACACAGAAATTGATGAAAATTTAAGAAGATTTTGGGAAATTGAAAATCTTCCCACAGAAAAAATTTTAACAGAACACGAAACCAAATGTGAACAATTATACAGGCAGAACGTTAAAAGATCTGAAAATGGTAAATATACTGTTAGCTTACCGTTCAATGACAAACACAAAAATGAATTGTTAGATGATTCAAAAGGAAAAGCTATAGCAAGGCTATTACATATGGAAAGCAAATTCAAAACAAACAAGCAGTTGGAAAAAGAATACAAGGCCTTTATGAATGAATATTTAAAACTTGGCCATATGATACAAACAAAAACTAAGCAAAGCGTTGATCAAGAAGTATTTTATCTACCACATCATGCAGTGAGCAAACCTGATAGCACAACTACCAAACTACGTGTAGTGTTTGATGCATCCGCAAAAACCAAAACAGGAATTAGTTTAAATGACAAGCTACTAACAGGTCCGACCCTTCAGCAGGAGCTTTTTACTATACTGTTACGTTGGAGGAAGCACAAATATGCATACAAGGCAGATATTGAGAAAATGTATCGGCAGATACAAATAAATGAAAAAGATCAACTATTGCATAAAATTGTATGGCGAAATTCCGAAGAGGAAGCCATAAAGGAATACCAGTTAACAACAGTGACGTATGGTACACGATCAGCACCATATCTAGCAGTAAAGACGTTACAACAACTGGCAAGGGATGAGTGCCATAGTTATCCTACTGCATCAGACATTGTGTTAAAAGATTTTTATGTTGATGATCTTATGTCAGGAAATAATACTCTTGAAGAGGCTATAGAAACTCAACAACAACTTATAAACCTTTTATCGAGAGGCGGATTCAAACTAAGAAAATGGTCAACTCATTGTAAAGACATATTAGAATAGGTGCCAAAGGAATCAACAGAAATGGGTCTATTTGAAATAAATGAAGAAAATTCAGATTCAGTCAAAGCATTAGGCGTTCATTGGCATCCTGGTAATGACCAATTCCAATTTAAAGTAAATCTACCAATAGATAACACTGCACCAACTAAACGAAGTCTTCTGTCAGAGGCGTCAAAACTATTTGACCCACTGGGATGGTTAACACCAGTAACAATAGTAGCAAAAATTATGTTTCAAGAGCTGTGGCTAGCTGGCATAAATTGGGATCAAGCATTATCGCCTAACATGAGCAAGAATTGGCTAACATTCAAAACAGAATTACCAGCCTTAGAAAACATAAGAATACCCCGATGGATAGAATATGAAAAGGGTAACAAAGTTTGTGAGTTGCATGGGTTTTGCGACGCATCAGAGAAAGCATATGCAGCAGCTGTATACATACGAACATTAAACGATAGAGGCAAGATCATTACACACCTCTTAGCAGCCAAATCAAGGGTAGCGCCAATAAGTAAGAGACTTTCACTACCCCGTTTAGAATTATGCGGAGCCGTATTATTAGCCAAACTTGTGGAAAAGGTAAAATCTGCTATGGAGTGGAATGAAGCAACTGTTTATGCATGGACAGATTCAACAGTTGTTTTAGCGTGGCTAAAAAATCATCCTAGTAAGTGGAAAACCTTCATCGCTAATAGAGTGTCTGAAGTGCACTCAATCCTAAATGCAAACCAGTGGCATCATGTCAAATCAAAAGAAAACCCGGTAGACGTTGCATCGCGAGGAATTAATCCAAAAGAATTAATAAAGTGTGAAGAATGGTGGATAGGACCATCATTTTTGAGAGAGTTATCATTATGCATACCTCAGATAGAAGATGCAGTAACAGATCTTGAAGCCCGGAAAATTTCAGTAAATATGGCATTTACTGCAGATGATACCATAATGGCAGAATTATTAGAAAAATATTCAACTTTGCGAAAATTATCCAGAATAATTGCTAATTGTCTTCGATTTTGTAACAATGCAAGAAAATCAAGAGAAAAGCGAGAATTTGGACAATTAACGTGCAAAGATATTCAAGAAGCAACTAGTCGATTAATACAAGCAGTGCAATATAAAGAATTTCCTGAAGACATCCGTAGTCTACAACGCAACAAGAGACTGAAATCTGACAGCAAACTGTTATCATTAAATCCATTTCTAGACACAGAAGGAATTGTACGTGTTGGAGGAAGATTACAAAATGCGGACATCAGCTACAATGAAAAGCATCCTATAATATTACCCAGCAAAAACAGATTAACCCAGTTAATAATCGACGAAGCTCACAAGACTACCATGCATGGGGGAGTTCAGCTAACACTAGCACAAACTAGACAACAATATTGGATTATCAATGGACATAGCTCTGTTAAACGAATCATATACAGATGTGTTACCTGTTTCCGGCACAAAGCACAAACAGGAAACCAGTTAATGGGAGATCTTCCAAAACATCGAACAACAGTAGCAAGGCCATTTACTAACAGTGGTGTAGACTATGCAGGACCCCTAAATATGAGAATGTCAAGAGGCAGGGGTGCTAAATCATACAAAGGATATATAGCAGTATTCGTATGTCTTGCTTCCAAGGCCATTCACTTAGAAGCTGTAAGCGACTTAACAGCTGAAGCATTTCTAGCAGCGTTTAAACGCTTTACGGGAAGAAGAGGTGCAGTCAACAACTTGTATAGTGACAACGGTACAAACTTTGTACTAGCAAATAAGATACTACAAATCAACACGGAAGACTTCAAGAAAAAATACATGGAGAAACTGTCAATGGAAATGACAAATTTGGGAACAACTTGGCACTTCATACCACCATCAGCACCTCATTTCGGAGGGTTATGGGAGGCAGGCGTGAAATCAGTAAAACATCACCTAAAACGAACTGTCGGCGAAACTATGCTGACATTTGAGGAGATAACCACAGTCCTAGTTCAGATTGAAGCATGTCTGAACTCGCGACCATTATGCCCCATTTCCACAGATCCCAAAGAATTGGATGTATTAACACCGGGACATTTCTTAATAGGATCTCCTTTACTAGCTCCACCAGCGCGAGATAGAACCGCTAGTAATATGCACAGCTTAACAAGATGGCAGCTTTTGGATCGCTTACAACAAGACTTTTGGAAAAAATGGTCGATGGAATATTTAACACGACTGCAACAGCGACCAAAGTGGACGCAGAAAACTGAAAACATTAAAATCGGGGACATAGTTCTTATTAAAGATGAACTACTACCGCCGACAAGATGGGCCTTGGGAAGAATTACGGAATTGCATCCAGGTTACGATGGATTGACCAGAGTGGCATCTATAAAAACGAAAAGCAACACATTGAAACGTCCAATAACTAAAATTTGTCCTCTACCTACCGTGGATAATGACATCAAAAAGCCTTCAGTATCAACCATATTGGTACACACTCATCAAATTGGAGAGATTCCAGAAAAGAATAAGCTCAATGCAGCAACTACATCCGTCAATAAAGGTCGACAAGCTAACGCTCAGCCACTCACCAATAAGGTTAATAATGAAAAATTAACAGATTATAACAGATTGATCAACGCAGACTTAAAAAGAGCGAGAATAGCAAGTATTCAAAGAAATCGCAAGAAAATTCGGATTCACCCTGTTTCAAGATACGATAATCTCATTCCACAAACAACACCAATTAAAGAAAGGTCAATACGCAGAGAAGAAGCTGAGCATACAAACCTCCCGAGACACCGGAATCAAGGCACCGTAACGACAATGAAAATAAGAACTTCAACGGTTCTACTGATATTAGCCTTGTTACTGTTACCTGTTCTAGCATTCGGATCAATCGAACCTATTGAGGTAACTCCTTTTGAGCACCATCCCGGTATATATTTTGAGGAACTTGGCCAAGTAAATCTTATAAATAACGAATGGAACATAATGGCGTATTATAACCTTGAAGGGTATTGGCTAGAATTGCTTGGAATAAGGAAATATACAGGCGAACTAGATCGACTCTGCAATATAGCCATACTTAGGAAGGATTATTGCACTGCTATACTTGTTCAACTTCAACATCAACTTGTGCAACTGGAGGAAAATAATGACATAATATATAGACAAGGCGGAAGCACCCAACATCTATTAACAAAGAGGTCTCCACTTGACTTAATCGGCACCATAGCTAATAAACTTTTTGGGATATTAGACTCGGAATATGCCACCCATATGGATAGAGAAATTGAAATGACTCGTCTCAACGAACAACATCTCTTAGAGTTAGTTAAAAATCAAACTTCAGTAATCGAAGCAACAGTAAACATTTTAAAGAGTGGTGACGAATCTATCAAATCCAAATTCAAGGTTATTGATAATCAACTAGAAGCATTAACTAATTATGTTGAAGCAACCAGTTCAGATGTCTATCATCAACAAACATTCACATCATTTCTGCTACAGACAACAATAATACTTCACGATTATCAGCGAACACAAGATGCCATTCTTAACGTATTAACAGATCTTCAACACGGAAAGATTCACCCCCTTTTGCTTACACCAACACAATTACGGAATCAACTAGCATTAATAAAAGAAAATCTACCTCCTACACTATCAATACCAGGGCAAGGAAAGGACGGAATGCTCAGAATCTACAATCTAATGACAGCAAAGGTTAGAGTAATGAGATCACGCATTCTATTCAGCATTAGAATACCACTTCTTCATAATGAGTTCTATCAGCTATTTAAATTAATACCTGTACCAACTCCCCACGACAACGAATTTATATTTATTGAACCATCCACGGACTTTCTAATAGTAAGTTTGCATCGCGATCGATTTTACCCTCTGTCACAACTAGAGCTGGATAAATGCAAACACTTAGAAGAGGAAGAGTATCTTTGTAAACAAGGTCATCCTATTTACAACAGCAAGTCAAATGTCAGTCGTTGCGAAATAGAATTGCTTAACCACAGGAAACAATTATCATCAAGATGTAAGCTCCGTAAAACTAGCCCAACAAGAGTTTGGATTCAACTTCACAATCCAAATAGTTGGCTATATGTGCTCAATGAAGAATATACATTCAACATTGTTTGTGGCAAGAAGGTGATCGCAAAAACCCTAAAGGGGGATGGGTTACTTAGATTGAGATCTGACTGTGTCATCAAACAGACTTCAATGACGATTAGTGGACACAATTTATATCAAACTCAATTGAAAGCATCATTTATACCAACAATAAATCTCAGTCAACAAATAAGAGAACAGTTCAACATACAACTAGCGCAAGTTGCTAAACCAGAACTCTACCTCCGAGACAACACCAAGGAATATAATGATATCACGAAGGAAATTGAACGGTTAAAGAAGGAAAAATTACCCGAACAACTAGATCATCATGATATACATCAATATACCGTCAGCTACAGTATGCTGATCGTCGTCCTGGCATTGATTGCGTTTCTAATTTATAGAAATTCTGACACTCTGGCCAAATGTACTTGGTGGAAGAAAGAACCACAAATAGAACTGCCCCCAATACCGGCAGCACGAACGTCAAGGTTATCAGTGGAGGACTTCAGTGTTCTACAATAGATACAACACGGTAGGGGAATATGTGCAAGCGTGCACAAATTAATAATTTAATTTTCTCACCAAAATATGAAATTAAGAAATTATGATAAGAACTTAATATAGATATAAGAATTCTACAAAAAAACTGAATTCTTATAATCATATTTCGTTCATATTTTTTACAATATATTTTCCCAGACACATTTTTCCCATATGAAAATGCAATCATAGCAAAATTGTACTTTCTCATAAATATTATAAATGCAAGTAATTCAATATTAACCAAATTTACTTTGATAAATGATATTTATGAGAAGATACAATTTTGCTACTATTATACTACTACTACTGTTTATACTATTTTATAAAATGCAATATCTGCATTATTTTTGTATAAATGTAAAAATTTTATAGAATAAAGTTAGTTATCGTTCAAAACTCATCGTTTCAATATTGAACATGGTCCTTCGAGCCATCCTGAATTAGCGGAAAAGCTATCAAAAGTTTTAGGCAGCAACTCCATAGCAACAGTTCCAGCTAAATTGAGGAAGAATCCACAGCAGCAGTCTAAGCAGCAAATATAGCAGCAATACAAGCTATCAAAAGTTTTAGGCAGCAACTCCATAGCAGCAGTTCCAGCTAAATTGAGGAGAATCTACAGCAGCAGTCTAAGCAGCAAATATAGCAGCAAAACAAGCTATCAAAAGTTTTAGGCAGCAACTCCATAGCAGCAGTTCCAGCTAAATTGAGGAAGAATCTACAGCAGCAGTCTAGGCAGCAAATAAAATAGCAGCAACACAAGCTATCAAAAGTTTTAGACAGCAACTTCTCAGCAGTATCAACCCCAAAAACTACTCTAAGTTCTAACGATGGCCAACATAGAAGAGCTTGCAGGAAGACAAAAAGAGATTGGGGAGAATATTCAGAAGATATTAATCAATTACAAAAAAGATTCAACTGACCGAAAAACCAAAGTGTACGTAGAAAAACGAACTACGAATATAGAAGCACTTTGGGAATTATTTCAAGCACAACATAAAGAAATAAAGGCATTTGAAACAGATAAACCACAGCATGTCTACTTCCAATCAATGTTTTATGATAAAATACGGAAGGTATACCAAGAAACAAAAATAATCCTAGAAGAGAAATTGCGGGAATTAGATGAGGGGGGTAACAAGGCACACATCAAAACCTCAGATCCAGCAGCATCAACATCAGGTAACCAAAATGTCGACGACGAGATAAAAAGCGTTGAATATAAAAAACAACTGGCGGCGATTAAGGTTATTATGCGAATAATCAATAATATCGCAAGTCAGGAAGAAAAATATCATCCAAAAGCATATTATCAACAGAATATGCAAACATTATCGAACTATTGGAATACAATAGCAACGAATCATCTAGAAATATTGACGCATCATAACAAAGACGAGCTGGAGGAATACGTTACTAAGAACTGTTACGAAGAAGTTGAAGACAAGTATCAAGAAACAATGATTGCTCTTACTTCAAAACAGGACTTATACTACCCAGAGCAACAGGTTGCTAGAGGTCAACAGAACATGAATCCAGAGCCACAAAAAATTAAATTACCAGCTCTGCAAATTCCTAAATTTAATGGGGATTATTACACCTGGAAGTCGTTTCAAGACCTATTTATTCAACTGATTCATCAAAATAATAGCTTAGGTAAAGCTCAAAAGATGTATTATCTTAAATCAAATTTAGGTGGAAACGCCAGTAAATTACTGCAGCACTTGCAAATAACCGATACAAATTATGACACAGCATGGGAAATACTAAATAACCGATACAATAACAAAAGATTACTAGTATCAACCCAAATACAAAAAATATTGTCACAAGCAACATTACAACAAGAAACAGCAGCTGGCTTAAAGAAGCTCCATGACACTTCGAAGGAATGCCTGTTAGCTATCAACAATATGAATGTTCAAACAAAGGACTGGGATCCCATCATTGTTCATATTCTCACGCAAAAGCTAGACAAGGATAGCCACAAATATTATGAAGGAAGAATAAAAAATCCAAGGGAAATGCAGTCAATTGGTGAATTTTTTGACTTCTTAGAGCACAGATTCCAATCGCTAGAAGCATTAGGTGACAAAGGGAAGAAAGAGAATAATATAACCAAACCCAACAAACAAAGTAATGTCGCTAATTGTGACAAAAATGCAAGAACAGAGGGTACCAACAAAGCCAAATCAACAAAAAGATGCCCAATTTGCAAAACGGAAGATGGTCATAGCATATATACATGCACTAAGTTTTACGGCATGAGTATAAACGAAAGAAAAAATGTAGTTAGAAAGGAAAAACTATGTACCAACTGCTTACAAGCTAATCATTTCAATGCAGAATGTAAAAGCATTAAAACATGCAGAGTTTGTAGGAAAAAACATAACACTCTACTTCATACAGAGGCAGGAGAAACAAGCACTACTTGCACCCTCGCAGCTGTGAACCAAGAAGTCAATAATACAGAAGGTACAACTTATAATGAAAAAAATGTCGTTCAACCAGAATGGCAAACTCAAACATATATTGCAAATGAATGTGAGTTAAATGATGTATTATTGGCAACAGCTCAAATAAGGGTAAAATCAGCAAATGGAAAACACCATATATTACGAGCATTGGTTGACCAAGGGTCACAGGCTAGCTTTATAACGGAAAATGCTGCTCAATTACTTAATCTGAGTAAATCAAAAACATATGTCAACATTTCAGGCGTAGGAAATAATAAAACAGCAATAGCTAGAAAAAGTATATTACTCAGCATACAACCTACGTTTCCATCTGCATATAAGGTTACAACAACAGCACTCGTATTAAAAAGACTAACGAAAATGATTCCTTCTACAAGATTAAAAGAAAGATTAGTTTGGAAACATCTTGAAAAGCTTACACTAGCAGATCCAACTTACAATGAACCAGGTATCATTGATGTAATATTGGGAGCTGACATTTTTATGGAAATACTTATGCCAGGTGTAATAAAGGGGCCATCGGGCACACCTGCAGCACAGCAAACACGACTTGGATGGATAATCTCTGGTAATATCAACGGAAACAATACGCCCAAAAATATTAAATGCTGTATAACATACACAGAAATTGATGAAAATTTAAGAAGATTTTGGGAAATTGAAAATCTTCCCACAGAAAAAATTTTAACAGAAGACGAAACCAAATGTGAACAATTATACAGGCAGAACGTTAAAAGATCTGAAAATGGTAAATATACTGTTAGCTTACCGTTCAATGACAAACACAAAAATGAATTGTTAGGTGATTCAAAAGGAAAAGCTATAGCAAGGCTATTACATATGGAAAGCAAATTCAAAACAAACAAGCAGTTGGAAAAAGAATACAAGGCCTTTATGAATGAATATTTAAAACTTGGCCATATGATACAAACAAAAACTAAGCAAAGCGTTGATCAAGAAGTATTTTATCTACCACATCATGCAGTGAGCAAACCTGATAGCACAACTACCAAACTACGTGTAGTGTTTGATGCATCCGCAAAAACCAAAACAGGAATTAGTTTAAATGACAAGCTACTAACAGGTCCGACCCTTCAGCAGGAGCTTTTTACTATACTGTTACGTTGGAGGAAGCACAAATATGCATACAAGGCAGATATTGAGAAAATGTATCGGCAGATACAAATAAATGAAAAAGATCAACTATTGCATAAAATTGTATGGCGAAATTCCGAAGAGGAAGCCATAAAGGAATACCAGTTAACAACAGTGACGTATGGTACACGATCAGCACCATATCTAGCAGTAAAGACGTTACAACAACTGGCAAGGGATGAGTGCCATAGTTATCCTACTGCATCAGACATTGTGTTAAAAGATTTTTATGTTGATGATCTTATGTCAGGAAATAATACTCTTGAAGAGGCTATAGAAACTCAACAACAACTTATAAACCTTTTATCGAGAGGCGGATTCAAACTAAGAAAATGGTCAACTCATTGTAAAGACATATTAGAACAGGTGCCAAAGGAATCAACAGAAATGGGTCTATTTGAAATAAATGAAGAAAATTCAGATTCAGTCAAAGCATTAGGCGTTCATTGGCATCCTGGTAATGACCAATTCCAATTTAAAGTAAATCTACCAATAGATAACACTGCACCAACTAAACGAAGTCTTCTGTCAGAGGCGTCAAAACTATTTGACTCACTGGGATGGTTAACACCAGTAACAATAGTAGCAAAAATTATGTTTCAAGAGCTGTGGCTAGCTGGCATAAATTGGGATCAAGCATTATCGCCTAACATGAGCAAGAATTGGCTCACATTCAAAACAGAATTACCAGCCTTAGAAAACATAAGAATACCCCGATGGATAGAATATGAAAAGGGTAACAAAGTTTGTGAGTTGCATGGGTTTTGCGACGCATCAGAGAAAGCATATGCAGCAGCTGTATACATACGAACATTAAACGATAGAGGCAAGATCATTACACACCTCTTAGCAGCCAAATCAAGGGTAGCGCCAATAAGTAAGAGACTTTCACTACCCCGTTTAGAATTATGCGGAGCCGTATTATTAGCCAAACTTGTGGAAAAGGTAAAATCTGCTATGGAGTGGAATGAAGCAACTGTTTATGCATGGACAGATTCAACAGTTGTTTTAGCGTGGCTAAAAAATCATCCTAGTAAGTGGAAAACCTTCATCGCTAATAGAGTGTCTGAAGTGCACTCAATCCTAAATGCAAACCAGTGGCATCATGTCAAATCAAAAGAAAACCCGGTAGACGTTGCATCGCGAGGAATTAATCCAAAAGAATTAATAAAGTGTGAAGAATGGTGGATAGGACCATCATTTTTGAGAGAGTTATCATTATGCATACCTCAGATAGAAGATGCAGTAACAGATCTTGAAGCCCGGAAAATTTCAGTAAATATGGCATTTACTGCAGATGATACCATAATGGCAGAATTATTAGAAAAATATTCAACTTTGCGAAAATTATCCAGAATAATTGCTAATTGTCTTCGATTTTGTAACAATGCAAGAAAATCAAGAGAAAAGCGAGAATTTGGACAATTAACGTGCAAAGATATTCAAGAAGCAACTAGTCGATTAATACAAGCAGTGCAATATAAAGAATTTCCTGAAGACATCCGTAGTCTACAACGCAACAAGAGACTGAAATCTGACAGCAAACTGTTATCATTAAATCCATTTCTAGACACAGAAGGAATTGTACGTGTTGGAGGAAGATTACAAAATGCGGACATCAGCTACAATGAAAAGCATCCTATAATATTACCCAGCAAAAACAGATTAACCCAGTTAATAATCGACGAAGCTCACAAGACTACCATGCATGGGGGAGTTCAGCTAACACTAGCACAAACTAGACAACAATATTGGATTATCAATGGACATAGCTCTGTTAAACGAATCATATACAGATGTGTTACCTGTTTCCGGCACAAAGCACAAACAGGAAACCAGTTAATGGGAGATCTTCCAAAACATCGAACAACAGTAGCAAGGCCATTTACTAACAGTGGTGTAGACTATGCAGGACCCCTAAATATGAGAATGTCAAGAGGCAGGGGTGCTAAATCATACAAAGGATATATAGCAGTATTCGTATGTCTTGCTTCCAAGGCCATTCACTTAGAAGCTGTAAGCGACTTAACAGCTGAAGCATTTCTAGCAGCGTTTAAACGCTTTACGGGAAGAAGAGG
This sequence comes from Xylophagus ater, assembly GCA_963422695.1. Lineage (NCBI taxonomy): Eukaryota > Metazoa > Arthropoda > Insecta > Diptera > Xylophagidae > Xylophagus > Xylophagus ater. Next base: position 17,858,890 of record OY730481.1, read on the forward strand.
TGCAGTCAACAACTTGTATAGTGACAACGGTACAAACTTTGTACTAGCAAATAAGATACTACAAATCAACACGGAAGACTTCAAGAAAAAATACATGGAGAAACTGTCAATGGAAATGACAAATTTGGGAACAACTTGGCACTTCATACCACCATCAGCACCTCATTTCGGAGGGTTATGGGAGGCAGGCGTGAAATCAGTAAAACATCACCTAAAACGAACTGTCGGCGAAACTATGCTGACATTTGAGGAGATAACCACAGTCCTAGTTCAGATTGAAGCATGTCTGAACTCGCGACCATTATGCCCCATTTCCACAGATCCCAAAGAATTGGATGTATTAACACCGGGACATTTCTTAATAGGATCTCCTTTACTAGCTCCACCAGCGCGAGATAGAACCGCTAGTAATATGCACAGCTTAACAAGATGGCAGCTTTTGGATCGCTTACAACAAGACTTTTGGAAAAAATGGTCGATGGAATATTTAACACGACTGCAACAGCGACCAAAGTGGACGCAGAAAACTGAAAACATTAAAATCGGGGACATAGTTCTTATTAAAGATGAACTACTACCGCCGACAAGATGGGCCTTGGGAAGAATTACGGAATTGCATCCAGGTTACGATGGATTGACCAGAGTGGCATCTATAAAAACGAAAAGCAACACATTGAAACGTCCAATAACTAAAATTTGTCCTCTACCTACCGTGGATAATGACATCAAAAAGCCTTCAGTATCAACCATATTGGTACACACTCATCAAATTGGAGAGATTCCAGAAAAGAATAAGCTCAATGCAGCAACTACATCCGTCAATAAAGGTCGACAAGCTAACGCTCAGCCACTCACCAATAAGGTTAATAATGAAAAATTAACAGATTATAACACATTGATCAACGCAGACTTAAAAAGAGCGAGAATAGCAAGTATTCAAAGAAATCGCAAGAAAATTCGGATTCACCCTGTTTCAAGATACGATAATCTCATTCCACAAACAACACCAATTAAAGAAAGGTCAATACGCAGAGAAGAAGCTGAGCATACAAACCTCCCGAGACACCGGAATCAAGGCACCGTAACGACAATGAAAATAAGAACTTCAACGGTTCTACTGATATTAGCCTTGTTACTGTTACCTGTTCTAGCATTCGGATCAATCGAACCTATTGAGGTAACTCCTTTTGAGCACCATCCCGGTATATATTTTGAGGAACTTGGCCAAGTAAATCTTATAAATAACGAATGGAACATAATGGCGTATTATAACCTTGAAGGGTATTGGCTAGAATTGCTTGGAATAAGGAAATATACAGGCGAACTAGATCGACTCTGCAATATAGCCATACTTAGGAAGGATTATTGCACTGCTATACTTGTTCAACTTCAACATCAACTTGTGCAACTGGAGGAAAATAATGACATAATATATAGACAAGGCGGAAGCACCCAACATCTATTAACAAAGAGGTCTCCACTTGACTTAATCGGCACCATAGCTAATAAACTTTTTGGGATATTAGACTCGGAATATGCCACCCATATGGATAGAGAAATTGAAATGACTCGTCTCAACGAACAACATCTCTTAGAGTTAGTTAAAAATCAAACTTCAGTAATCGAAGCAACAGTAAACATTTTAAAGAGTGGTGACGAATCTATCAAATCCAAATTCAAGGTTATTGATAATCAACTAGAAGCATTAACTAATTATGTTGAAGCAACCAGTTCAGATGTCTATCATCAACAAACATTCACATCATTTCTGCTACAGACAACAATAATACTTCACGATTATCAGCGAACACAAGATGCCATTCTTAACGTATTAACAGATCTTCAACACGGAAAGATTCACCCCCTTTTGCTTACACCAACACAATTACGGAATCAACTAGCATTAATAAAAGAAAATCTACCTCCTACACTATCAATACCAGGGCAAGGAAAGGACGGAATGCTCAGAATCTACAATCTAATGACAGCAAAGGTTAGAGTAATGAGATCACGCATTCTATTCAGCATTAGAATACCACTTCTTCATAATGAGTTCTATCAGCTATTTAAATTAATACCTGTACCAACTCCCCACGACAACGAATTTATATTTATTGAACCATCCACGGACTTTCTAATAGTAAGTTTGCATCGCGATCGATTTTACCCTCTGTCACAACTAGAGCTGGATAAATGCAAACACTTAGAAGAGGAAGAGTATCTTTGTAAACAAGGTCATCCTATTTACAACAGCAAGTCAAATGTCAGTCGTTGCGAAATAGAATTGCTTAACCACAGGAAACAATTATCATCAAGATGTAAGCTCCGTAAAACTAGCCCAACAAGAGTTTGGATTCAACTTCACAATCCAAATAGTTGGCTATATGTGCTCAATGAAGAATATACATTCAACATTGTTTGTGGCAAGAAGGTGATCGCAAAAACCCTAAAGGGGGATGGGTTACTTAGATTGAGATCTGACTGTGTCATCAAACAGACTTCAATGACGATTAGTGGACACAATTTATATCAAACTCAATTGAAAGCATCATTTATACCAACAATAAATCTCAGTCAACAAATAAGAGAACAGTTCAACATACAACTAGCGCAAGTTGCTAAACCAGAACTCTACCTCCGAGACAACACCAAGGAATATAATGATATCACGAAGGAAATTGAACGGTTAAAGAAGGAAAAATTACCCGAACAACTAGATCATCATGATATACATCAATATACCGTCAGCTACAGTATGCTGATCGTCGTCCTGGCATTGATTGCGTTTCTAATTTATAGAAATTCTGACACTCTGGCCAAATGTACTTGGTGGAAGAAAGAACCACAAATAGAACTGCCCCCAATACCGGCAGCACGAACGTCAAGGTTATCAGTGGAGGACTTCAGTGTTCTACAATAGATACAACACGGTAGGGGAATATGTGCAAGCGTGCACAAATTAATAATTTAATTTTCTCACCAAAATATGAAATTAAGAAATTATGATAAGAACTTAATATAGATATAAGAATTCTACAAAAAAACTGAATTCTTATAATCATATTTCGTTCATATTTTTTACAATATATTTTCCCAGACACATTTTTCCCATATGAAAATGCAATCATAGCAAAATTGTACTTTCTCATAAATATTATAAATGCAAGTAATTCAATATTAACCAAATTTACTTTGATAAATGATATTTATGAGAAGATACAATTTTGCTACTATTATACTACTACTACTGTTTATACTATTTTATAAAATGCAATATCTGCATTATTTTTGTATAAATGTAAAAATTTTATAGAATAAAGTTAGTTATCGTTCAAAACTCATCGTTTCAATATTGAACATGGTCCTTCGAGCCATCCTGAATTAGCGGAAAAGCTATCAAAAGTTTTAGGCAGCAACTCCATAGCAACAGTTCCAGCTAAATTGAGGAAGAATCCACAGCAGCAGTCTAAGCAGCAAATATAGCAGCAATACAAGCTATCAAAAGTTTTAGGCAGCAACTCCATAGCAGCAGTTCCAGCTAAATTGAGGAGAATCTACAGCAGCAGTCTAAGCAGCAAATATAGCAGCAAAACAAGCTATCAAAAGTTTTAGGCAGCAACTCCATAGCAGCAGTTCCAGCTAAATTGAGGAAGAATCTACAGCAGCAGTCTAGGCAGCAAATAAAATAGCAGCAACACAAGCTATCAAAAGTTTTAGACAGCAACTTCTCAGCAGTATCAACCCCAAAAACTACTCTAAGTTCTAACGATGGCCAACATAGAAGAGCTTGCAGGAAGACAAAAAGAGATTGGGGAGAATATTCAGAAGATATTAATCAATTACAAAAAAGATTCAACTGACCGAAAAACCAAAGTGTACGTAGAAAAACGAACTACGAATATAGAAGCACTTTGGGAATTATTTCAAGCACAACATAAAGAAATAAAGGCATTTGAAACAGATAAACCACAGCATGTCTACTTCCAATCAATGTTTTATGATAAAATACGGAAGGTATACCAAGAAACAAAAATAATCCTAGAAGAGAAATTGCGGGAATTAGATGAGGGGGGTAACAAGGCACACATCAAAACCTCAGATCCAGCAGCATCAACATCAGGTAACCAAAATGTCGACGACGAGATAAAAAGCGTTGAATATAAAAAACAACTGGCGGCGATTAAGGTTATTATGCGAATAATCAATAATATCGCAAGTCAGGAAGAAAAATATCATCCAAAAGCATATTATCAACAGAATATGCAAACATTATCGAACTATTGGAATACAATAGCAACGAATCATCTAGAAATATTGACGCATCATAACAAAGACGAGCTGGAGGAATACGTTACTAAGAACTGTTACGAAGAAGTTGAAGACAAGTATCAAGAAACAATGATTGCTCTTACTTCAAAAGAGGACTTATACTACCCAGAGCAACAGGTTGCTAGAGGTCAACGGAACATGAATCCAGAGCCACAAAAAATTAAATTACCAGCTCTGCAAATTCCTAAATTTAATGGGGATTATTACACCTGGAAGTCGTTTCAAGACCTATTTATTCAACTGATTCATCAAAATAATAGCTTAGGTAAAGCTCAAAAGATGTATTATCTTAAATCAAATTTAGGTGGAAACGCCAGTAAATTACTGCAGCACTTGCAAATAACCGATACAAATTATGACACAGCATGGGAAATACTAAATAACCGATACAATAACAAAAGATTACTAGTATCAACCCAAATACAAAAAATATTGTCACAAGCAACATTACAACAAGAAACAGCAGCTGGCTTAAAGAAGCTCCATGACACTTCGAAGGAATGCCTGTTAGCTATCAACAATATGAATGTTCAAACAAAGGACTGGGATCCCATCATTGTTCATATTCTCACGCAAAAGCTAGACAAGGATAGCCACAAATATTATGAAGGAAGAATAAAAAATCCAAGGGAAATGCAGTCAATTGGTGAATTTTTTGACTTCTTAGAGCACAGATTCCAATCGCTAGAAGCATTAGGTGACAAAGGGAAGAAAGAGAATAATATAACCAAACCCAACAAACAAAGTAATGTCGCTAATTGTGACAAAAATGCAAGAACAGAGGGTACCAACAAAGCCAAATCAACAAAAAGATGCCCAATTTGCAAAACGGAAGATGGTCATAGCATATATACATGCACTAAGTTTTACGGCATGAGTATAAACGAAAGAAAAAATGTAGTTAGAAAGGAAAAACTATGTACCAACTGCTTACAAGCTAATCATTTCAATGCAGAATGTAAAAGCATTAAAACATGCAGAGTTTGTAGGAAAAAACATAACACTCTACTTCATACAGAGGCAGGAGAAACAAGCACTACTTGCACCCTCGCAGCTGTGAACCAAGAAGTCAATAATACAGAAGGTACAACTTATAATGAAAAAAATGTCGTTCAACCAGAATGGCAAACTCAAACATATATTGCAAATGAATGTGAGTTAAATGATGTATTATTGGCAACAGCTCAAATAAGGGTAAAATCAGCAAATGGAAAACACCATATATTACGAGCATTGGTTGACCAAGGGTCACAGGCTAGCTTTATAACGGAAAATGCTGCTCAATTACTTAATCTGAGTAAATCAAAAACATATGTCAACATTTCAGGCGTAGGAAATAATAAAACAGCAATAGCTAGAAAAAGTATATTACTCAGCATACAACCTACGTTTCCATCTGCATATAAGGTTACAACAACAGCACTCGTATTAAAAAGACTAACGAAAATGATTCCTTCTACAAGATTAAAAGAAAGATTAGTTTGGAAACATCTTGAAAAGCTTACACTAGCAGATCCAACTTACAATGAACCAGGTATCATTGATGTAATATTGGGAGCTGACATTTTTATGGAAATACTTATGCCAGGTGTAATAAAGGGGCCATCGGGCACACCTGCAGCACAGCAAACACGACTTGGATGGATAATCTCTGGTAATATCAACGGAAACAATACGCCCAAAAATATTAAATGCTGTATAACATACACAGAAATTGATGAAAATTTAAGAAGATTTTGGGAAATTGAAAATCTTCCCACAGAAAAAATTTTAACAGAAGACGAAACCAAATGTGAACAATTATACAGGCAGAACGTTAAAAGATCTGAAAATGGTAAATATACTGTTAGCTTACCGTTCAATGACAAACACAAAAATGAATTGTTAGGTGATTCAAAAGGAAAAGCTATAGCAAGGTTATTACATATGGAAAGCAAATTCAAAACAAACAAGCAGTTGGAAAAAGAATACAAGGCCTTTATGAATGAATATTTAAAACTTGGCCATATGATACAAACAAAAACTAAGCAAAGCGTTGATCAAGAAGTATTTTATCTACCACATCATGCAGTGAGCAAACCTGATAGCACAACTACCAAACTACGTGTAGTGTTTGATGCATCCGCAAAAACCAAAACAGGAATTAGTTTAAATGACAAGCTACTAACAGGTCCGACCCTTCAGCAGGAGCTTTTTACTATACTGTTACGTTGGAGGAAGCACAAATATGCATACAAGGCAGATATTGAGAAAATGTATCGGCAGATACAAATAAATGAAAAAGATCAACTATTGCATAAAATTGTATGGCGAAATTCCGAAGAGGAAGCCATAAAGGAATACCAGTTAACAACAGTGACGTATGGTACACGATCAGCACCATATCTAGCAGTAAAGACGTTACAACAACTGGCAAGGGATGAGTGCCATAGTTATCCTACTGCATCAGACATTGTGTTAAAAGATTTTTATGTTGATGATCTTATGTCAGGAAATAATACTCTTGAAGAGGCTATAGAAACTCAACAACAACTTATAAACCTTTTATCGAGAGGCGGATTCAAACTAAGAAAATGGTCAACTCATTGTAAAGACATATTAGAACAGGTGCCAAAGGAATCAACAGAAATGGGTCTATTTGAAATAAATGAAGAAAATTCAGATTCAGTCAAAGCATTAGGCGTTCATTGGCATCCTGGTAATGACCAATTCCAATTTAAAGTAAATCTACCAATAGATAACACTGCACCAACTAAACGAAGTCTTCTGTCAGAGGCGTCAAAACTATTTGACCCACTGGGATGGTTAACACCAGTAACAATAGTAGCAAAAATTATGTTTCAAGAGCTGTGGCTAGCTGGCATAAATTGGGATCAAGCATTATCGCCTAACATGAGCAAGAATTGGCTCACATTCAAAACAGAATTACCAGCCTTAGAAAACATAAGAATACCCCGATGGATAGAATATGAAAAGGGTAACAAAGTTTGTGAGTTGCATGGGTTTTGCGACGCATCAGAGAAAGCATATGCAGCAGCTGTATACATACGAACATTAAACGATAGAGGCAAGATCATTACACACCTCTTAGCAGCCAAATCAAGGGTAGCGCCAATAAGTAAGAGACTTTCACTACCCCGTTTAGAATTATGCGGAGCCGTATTATTAGCCAAACTTGTGGAAAAGGTAAAATCTGCTATGGAGTGGAATGAAGCAACTGTTTATGCATGGACAGATTCAACAGTTGTTTTAGCGTGGCTAAAAAATCATCCTAGTAAGTGGAAAACCTTCATCGCTAATAGAGTGTCTGAAGTGCACTCAATCCTAAATGCAAACCAGTGGCATCATGTCAAATCAAAAGAAAACCCGGTAGACGTTGCATCGCGAGGAATTAATCCAAAAGAATTAATAAAGTGTGAAGAATGGTGGATAGGACCATCATTTTTGAGAGAGTTATCATTATGCATACCTCAGATAGAAGATGCAGTAACAGATCTTGAAGCCCGGAAAATTTCAGTAAATATGGCATTTACTGCAGATGATACCATAATGGCAGAATTATTAGAAAAATATTCAACTTTGCGAAAATTATCCAGAATAATTGCTAATTGTCTTCGATTTTGTAACAATGCAAGAAAATCAAGAGAAAAGCGAGAATTTGGACAATTAACGTGCAAAGATATTCAAGAAGCAACTAGTCGATTAATACAAGCAGTGCAATATAAAGAATTTCCTGAAGACATCCGTAGTCTACAACGCAACAAGAGACTGAAATCTGACAGCAAACTGTTATCATTAAATCCATTTCTAGACACAGAAGGAATTGTACGTGTTGGAGGAAGATTACAAAATGCGGACATCAGCTACAATGAAAAGCATCCTATAATATTACCCAGCAAAAACAGATTAACCCAGTTAATAATCGACGAAGCTCACAAGACTACCATGCATGGGGGAGTTCAGCTAACACTAGCACAAACTAGACAACAATATTGGATTATCAATGGACATAGCTCTGTTAAACGAATCATATACAGATGTGTTACCTGTTTCCGGCACAAAGCACAAACAGGAAACCAGTTAATGGGAGATCTTCCAAAACATCGAACAACAGTAGCAAGGCCATTTACTAACAGTGGTGTAGACTATGCAGGACCCCTAAATATGAGAATGTCAAGAGGCAGGGGTGCTAAATCATACAAAGGATATATAGCAGTATTCGTATGTCTTGCTTCCAAGGCCATTCACTTAGAAGCTGTAAGCGACTTAACAGCTGAAGCATTTCTAGCAGCGTTTAAACGCTTTACGGGAAGAAGAGGTGCAGTCAACAACTTGTATAGTGACAACGGTACAAACTTTGTACTAGCAAATAAGATACTACAAATCAACACGGAAGACTTCAAGAAAAAATACATGGAGAAACTGTCAATGGAAATGACAAATTTGGGAACAACTTGGCACTTCATACCACCATCAGCACCTCATTTCGGAGGGTTATGGGAGGCAGGCGTGAAATCAGTAAAACATCACCTAAAACGAACTGTCGGCGAAACTATGCTGACATTTGAGGAGATAACCACAGTCCTAGTTCAGATTGAAGCATGTCTAAACTCGCGACCATTATGCCCCATTTCCACAGATCCCAAAGAATTGGATGTATTAACACCGGGACATTTCTTAATAGGATCTCCTTTACTAGTTCCACCAGCGCGAGATAGAACCGCTAGTAATATGCACAGCTTAACAAGATGGCAGCTTTTGGATCGCTTACAACAAGACTTTTGGAAAAAATGGTCGATGGAATATTTAACACGACTGCAACAGCGACCAAAGTGGACGCAGAAAACTGAAAACATTAAAATCGGGGACATAGTTCTTATTAAAGATGAACTACTACCGCCGACAAGATGGGCCTTGGGAAGAATTACGGAATTGCATCCAGGTTACGATGGATTGACCAGAGTGGCATCTATAAAAACGAAAAGCAACACATTGAAACGTCCAATAACTAAAATTTGTCCTCAACCTACCGTGGATAATGACATCAAAAAGCCTTCAGTATCAACCATATTGGTACACACTCATCAAATTGGAGAGATTCCAGAAAAGAATAAGCTCAATGCAGCAACTACATCCGTCAATAAAGGTCGACAAGCTAACGCTCAGCCACTCACCAATAAGGTTAATAATGAAAAATTAACAGATTATAACAGATTGATCAACGCAGACTTAAAAAGAGCGAGAATAGCAAGTATTCAAAGAAATCGCAAGAAAATTCGGATTCACCCTGTTTCAAGATACGATAATCTCATTCCACAAACAACACCAATTAAAGAAAGGTCAATACGCAGAGAAGAAGCTGAGCATACAAACCTCCCGAGACACCGGAATCAAGGCACCGTAACGACAATGAAAATAAGAACTTCAACGGTTCTACTGATATTAGCCTTGTTACTGTTACCTGTTCTAGCATTCGGATCAATCGAACCTATTGAGGTAACTCCTTTTGAGCACCATCCCGGTATATATTTTGAGGAACTTGGCCAAGTAAATCTTATAAATAACGAATGGAACATAATGGCGTATTATAACCTTGAAGGGTATTGGCTAGAATTGCTTGGAATAAGGAAATATACAGGCGAACTAGATCGACTCTGCAATATAGCCATACTTAGGAAGGATTATTGCACTGCTATACTTGTTCAACTTCAACATCAACTTGTGCAACTGGAGGAAAATAATGACATAATATATAGACAAGGCGGAAGCACCCAACATCTATTAACAAAGAGGTCTCCACTTGACTTAATCGGCACCATAGCTAATAAACTTTTTGGGATATTAGACTCGGAATATGCCACCCATATGGATAGAGAAATTGAAATGACTCGTCTCAACGAACAACATCTCTTAGAGTTAGTTAAAAATCAAACTTCAGTAATCGAAGCAACAGTAAACATTTTAAAGAGTGGTGACGAATCTATCAAATCCAAATTCAAGGTTATTGATAATCAACTAGAAGCATTAACTAATTATGTTGAAGCAACCAGTTCAGATGTCTATCATCAACAAACATTCACATCATTTCTGCTACAGACAACAATAATACTTCACGATTATCAGCGAACACAAGATGCCATTCTTAACGTATTAACAGATCTTCAACACGGAAAGATTCACCCCCTTTTGCTTACACCAACACAATTACGGAATCAACTAGCATTAATAAAAGAAAATCTACCTCCTACACTATCAATACCAGGGCAAGGAAAGGACGGAATGCTCAGAATCTACAATCTAATGACAGCAAAGGTTAGAGTAATGAGATCACGCATTCTATTCAGCATTAGAATACCACTTCTTCATAATGAGTTCTATCAGCTATTTAAATTAATACCTGTACCAACTCCCCACGACAACGAATTTATATTTATTGAACCATCCACGGACTTTCTAATAGTAAGTTTGCATCGCGATCGATTTTACCCTCTGTCACAACTAGAGCTGGATAAATGCAAACACTTAGAAGAGGAAGAGTATCTTTGTAAACAAGGTCATCCTATTTACAACAGCAAGTCAAATGTCAGTCGTTGCGAAATAGAATTGCTTAACCACAGGAAACAATTATCATCAAGATGTAAGCTCCGTAAAACTAGCCCAACAAGAGTTTGGATTCAACTTCACAATCCAAATAGTTGGCTATATGTGCTCAATGAAGAATATACATTCAACATTGTTTGTGGCAAGAAGGTGATCGCAAAAACCCTAAAGGGGGATGGGTTACTTAGATTGAGATCTGACTGTGTCATCAAACAGACTTCAATGACGATTAGTGGACACAATTTATATCAAACTCAATTGAAAGCATCATTTATACCAACAATAAATCTCAGTCAACAAATAAGAGAACAGTTCAACATACAACTAGCGCAAGTTGCTAAACCAGAACTCTACCTCCGAGACAACACCAAGGAATATAATGATATCACGAAGGAAATTGAACGGTTAAAGAAGGAAAAATTACCCGAACAACTAGATCATCATGATATACATCAATATACCGTCAGCTACAGTATGCTGATCGTCGTCCTGGCATTGATTGCGTTTCTAATTTATAGAAATTCTGACACTCTGGCCAAATGTACTTGGTGGAAGAAAGAACCACAAATAGAACTGCCCCCAATACCGGCAGCACGAACGTCAAGGTTATCAGTGGAGGACTTCAGTGTTCTACAATAGATACAACACGGTAGGGGAATATGTGCAAGCGTGCACAAATTAATAATTTAATTTTCTCACCAAAATATGAAATTAAGAAATTATGATAAGAACTTAATATAGATATAAGAATTCTACAAAAAAACTGAATTCTTATAATCATATTTCGTTCATATTTTTTACAATATATTTTCCCAGACACATTTTTCCCATATGAAAATGCAATCATAGCAAAATTGTACTTTCTCATAAATATTATAAATGCAAGTAATTCAATATTAACCAAATTTACTTTGATAAATGATATTTATGAGAAGATACAATTTTGCTACTATTATACTACTACTACTGTTTATACTATTTTATAAAATGCAATATCTGCATTATTTTTGTATAAATGTAAAAATTTTATAGAATAAAGTTAGTTATCGTTCAAAACTCATCGTTTCAATATTGAACAAATACCAAGTAAAAACACAAAAAACCGAACTTTTGTTAGGCAGCTACCCGTAGTTTTGCTCCGATCAAACCCAACTTCTGATAGGATGGTTCTCATGAGGAAGAAACCGCTTTTACCAATTTTCATGGAAATTGCTTTAAAAATGCGGCCGCAATCTTGTACACGACAGGCGGACCGACGGACAGACGACAGACAGACATTGGATAAAAATGATTGCAAACGATTTAGAATCTTATGAAACGTGGAGATTTGCAGTAACTATATACTTCGTATAGAAGTTAAAAATGGGAAAATTTGCCCGGAAAATTTGGGAAATTCGGAAAAAACTGAAAGTGACTTTTGTAGCAGAAATACGTTTTTTTCTCATTTTTAGTTTGTGTACACACATTTTCAATAGCTTTTTATAAATCCACAAAACGATCACAAACAAATTTATTGAAATTTGGACACGACAACGTCTGTCGGATCAGCTAGTTTAAAAATAAAATTGAATTTTATCAAAAAAAGCCCAGAAATTTCTATTACACCTAATATTAAAAAGAAGCCAATCGGCATGTACGTTATTTATTCGTACCAAGAAAAACAGTTGTGTATTTTAATATACATAAATGTTATACTGTTGAATATATATTATACTACGTTCTAACTACGCCTAAAAAAAGCGAAAACAAAAACATTTTTATTATTATTAGATTAAATTTCAACACTTTTAATAAAAAGCTTATTACCTAAAAAAAAAAATGATTTATTATCTAATTAATAGGTCAAACAAAACAATACAATTACAATATTTACCTTAATTAACTATAAATACAAAAAAAAATTACAACTTTTTTCCCTAGAATCCATCAATCATAAATATGTATTCAATACTTATATACCTAAAACAAAATTGGTCACGATAAGAATAGAAACCAAAACATTGGAACAAACCAATCAATCAAAACTAATCACCCGTTGGGACAACCAATTGTTGCTTTTGATATTGAGATTGAACATACTTGTATAGCAATCACTTTCTGACTTCAGATTTTGGTTTTTATTTTTATTTGAAGGTATTATATGGCATAACATATATATTTCCTACGGTAATCACCACCAGAAGGTGGTCAACACTCAGCATAAACGTGCACAATATAAATTTAATCAAATCGAAAGGGAATTGGGAGTAAAAAAAAGAAAAACTAAATAAAATATCACTGATTGTATATTTGCAAAAGAAAATACAACCTGTATTCCTTTAAAATAAAGATGGTCAACCCCTTTTTTATAATGGAATTAATGAATTAAAGAAACGGGTTAATCTTGCTTAGTTTCCTTGGTGCTTAGAAGATCTTTGGCAAAAGCTATAGCTGATGAACATTGGTGTTGCCAAAAGGAGAGAAAAACAAAAATTGGACCATTGTTTTTCTATGGAAAATACACATGATAACGTTCCTATATGATATAATATCTTTGAGGTGGGTCCATACTTGTTTAGCCCTTTGTTTTTCAAATTTATTTTGTCAATGTCTGAAACTAGGCACACTGTTTGTCAGGCGAAATCCTACAACCTGGTGCAAAAATTATAAAATGTTTTAACTTTTTGAAAGTGTTGTTTCATGTTTAGCAAACTTGTTGGAGTGTCTATACCTAGCTTAACGAAATTCTGAAAGGTTAGAAGGTAAATATAGAGATTGTTATTTTCTAACAATTATTGAAAATAAATACATAATTAATAACTTACTGTCGTAATTAATTATTGTCAAAAATAGAATTACGAAAGAAACTTTGGTAATTGAAAAGAACCCTCACCACTGTTTTTTTTTAATTGGGTTGTCTTACGTCGTAAGAAACACTTTAATCCAAAAGAAAACAAGGTAATTTTCATTTAAGATTCCCTTTAAGTTAGTTATATATTAATAATATTAAGAAATTCTTCAGGGGTTCTAATGGCCGCAAGCCATTGTTTTTCAATAATATTTTTATGTATTATAATATTAGTAATAAACAGATAAGCAAAGGTTTTATAGTATCTCCTTATATAGTCGCATATAATATAATTAATTACAAACGTGACAAAGTTTAACATACCTTATACTAAGTTTTACTTATTTCTATAATCCACTTAATTTGCAAAGTTAATGCCCATATTTGCCTACAATTTAACAATACACCCATACCTCGCTTTACGGCCTAGATACGTTCCACGAAACTTGGCCGCAAAGCGAAAAGCCGTATAAGGAGTTAATTAATCTAATACAAATTCATACAAATTCAATGGGATCGGTTCCAAATTTATTAAATTTGTAACATTGTTTATCATTCAAAATGCAAATCTGAAGACGATGAAGAAATGGTAACCTGCAGATCACTGTCGTCATCATTTTTCGCTGGTAAGGATGGGCCTGGCTTAAAAAAATTTTCCAACGTTGTTTGTCTTGCCTTCTTGTCTATTTCGTTCTTCAGTGATTTATAACAGCTAATGGCTGAGTTAATTCCTCGAAAAAATTTAGCGCTACGTTCGACGTCAGGATCGTTTTCAAGGAGGATGTTTATTCCTTGTTCGAAATAGGAAAAAGCTTTGGACAATTTTTTTGATGTTAGCTGTTTGGATACAACAGTCTCTGTCTCTTCATCAAATGCCGGTTCTGCTTGCAACTGAATGAGTTCCTCATATGAAAGGGGTTCCCTATCAGCTTCAAGTAGATCAAGCACATCACGTTCGTTCAAACCTTCAAAGGCGAGATCATGTGCTAGATCCAAAATGTTTTGCCTAATTTCAGGAAGGAAATTAACTTCTGCATCAGTACTTTTTACACATTCTGGCCATATTTTTTTCCAAACATGATTCATTGTTATTAATTTTAATTCCTTCCATGATTCACTGATGCTGTCAACAGCATTTTTGATGTTATAGTTTTTCCAAAATGTTTTAATTGAAGATTTACCATCGGTTTCCCTTATAAATTGTCGGAAAGTTCGGCGTAGGTAATATGCCTTAAAAGTGGCTATTGCACCCTGATCCATTGGTTGCATCAGAGCTGTTGTATTTTTCGGAAGGTACTCAATCATGACATCTTCCGATAGTTTGGATAAATTAGTAGGATGCCCTGGTGCATTATCCAAAATTAGCAAAGCCTTGTTGCTTAAGTTATTGTCTCGCAAATATTTTTTCACTTCTGTACAAAAGTGATTTTTGAACCAATCCTCAAAAGTAGCTTTAGTCATCCAAGCTTTCTTGTTGGATCGAAAAAAAAGTTTTTTTTGCCGTTATAGCGAAACATTTTAGGCCGTAAATCGAAAACGTGCCTTAATTGAAGCGAAATGCCGTATAAAGAGCGGCCGTATAGCGAGGTATGGGTGTATAGTAAATGAGAATACGGAATATGAACACTGGGAAACTTTCACGATCTTTCCATATACATGGACCTTTAGTATTTCAAAATAATTACCATTTTAAATACGCATTATATTTCAGTTTTATCATCAAACAAACTACCATAAAATCTCTCTTACAGCCGGCCATGACAACAGTAGAATTTTCCTTTATAAAAGTACACTTTATTTATTTCATTGAAAGGTTCATGAATTGCATACGAAATTTTTCTTATCATTTAGAATTTTATTCTGATTTCAGTTTCTTATACTCGTATAGTTTTCTTATATTTTGGGAACCAGAAAAAAAATATTTTTTGTTATGAAAACAAAGCATGTAGTTGAAACCAAATCAAAATATTATACATTTTGTACAAATATATGAAATTTATTCAATAACAAAAACACGTACCAGAAAAAAAGGGAAACTGTTTTTCCTTTTTAACTTTATTTGAGTATCAATAGATAATACTAAAAACCAGATTTTCCCTTTTTTTCTGGCGTTATTTTCTTCGAAAATATAAAATTTCATATAAAAATTGGAATAATGGTCAACCATTTGGAAGGAAAAAAAACGAGATTCATTTAAAGTTTCTCACTACTATTTTCCCTTATATATATTCCCAGCAGGAAGATAAATTTTTAATCCGTGACAAATGCAATTTTGAATTTGTTTTAACGGTTTTTCTTTAGGAAGTGAATACTTAAAACAATTAAATTGTATAAACTATCAAACTGTCAAACTTGCGAAAAATTTTCGCATAAATAATCAAGTCTCGTGACGAGCCCAAACGAAGCAGAAAAATTCAAAATGGGGTGCGTTCAGATACGTGAACATCTGTTTTGCAAAAATTTAAACCTGACTTGCCGTTTGCTCTCCATTTATGCACGATTTATGCCAAATCTATGTGTGTGTTGGTGTAGCCTGTAGCGTACGATTTTGTACTCAGAATTCCGTGTAAAAATCGGTTTACAATTTCCAAGTTGGGAATAATGCATAACAGGTCAATTGACAAGTCCCGGCCTGACACATAGATGGCGGTACTAGAATTAAGTCCATATGATTTTTAGTTAGCCTTAACCTTCAAAAGACGCGAGTATAAATTTGACAGCTGTCGGATCATTAGTTTGTAAATTATAGCATTTTGAGTGAAGCAACTTTTGTTATTTTGAAGAAAATGGATAAAAAGGAATTTCGCGTGTTGATTAAACATTGCTTTATGGCCAAAAAAAATACCGTTGAAACGAAAACTTGGCTTGATAATTATTATCCGGACTCTTCACCTTCGAAATCCACCGTTGGAAAATGGGGTGCCTTTTTAAATCTGAAGAACATCCAAAAAGTGTACCAACAACAGAAAAGATACAAAAAATACAGGATATGGTTTCGGAAGACAGACGAGTGGGTGTGGATAAGGTAGCTGACACCCTAGGCATCTCATATAGACCACTACATCACATCTTAGCTGAAGTGTTAGGTTTCAAAAAGCTCTGTGCAAAGTGGCTGCCGCATTTCCGAAAAATGGAACAAAAACACATGCAAATGCGACTTTCTCAAGAACATTTGGAGCATTTTCGAAAGGATAAAGTGGATTTTGTGCGCGGATTCATCACTATGGATGAGACTTGGGTCTATCACTATGATCCTGAGTCGAAAGCAGAATCAAAAAACCGATAATTCAGCTCCAACACGGGTTAAGGCCCAAAGATCAGTGAAGAAGATTATGGCATCAGTTTTTGGGATGCAAAAGGAATTTTGTTTGTGAATTACCTCCAAACTGATAAAACAATAAACTCAGATTATTACTGAAACCTTTTGGACTAATTGGATGTAAAAATTCGTGAGAAAAGACCTTGTTTAAAGAAGAAAAAGTCATTTTTCACCAAGACAATGCACCGTGTCACAAGTCGATAAAAACGATGGCAAAAATCCATGAATTGGGCTTCGAATTGCTTCGACATTCACCGTATTCTCCAGATCTGGCCCGCAGCGACTATTTCCTGTTCTCAGATCTCAAAAGAATGCTTGCTGGGAAGAAATTTTCGTCGAATGAAAAGGTGATCGCCGAAACTGAGGTCTATTTTGAAGCAAAGGACAAATCGTACTACAAAAAGTTGGAGGGTCGCTATAATCAGTGTATCACCCTTGAAGGGGATTATGTTGAATAGAAAAAACGAATTTTGCCAAAAAAATGTGTTTTACTATGGTAGGCCGGGGACTTTTCTATTGACCTGTTATTAGGAGGTAATTTGAAAATATATTTTGAGCTGATTATAAATATTTCAAGTTATAATATTAGAAAATTTTCGCGACCCTATTTTAAAAGCTCGCGACCGTATTTTGGGTCGCGGACCACCAGATGGAAACCGCTGCTTTAGACTATCTGTTCTGTCGTTTGACTTCCCATAAAATTTGCCTAAAATTAGACATTAGAAATGTCTGTAAAGATATCTAATTTCATGAACGTAAAAAATTATCAGATATCTTTGGTGGTACGCCATTATGACGCCATTAGTGCCCCAAAGCAAAATAGCAAAGAACTCAATGCACTGTGCACTATGTTAAATTATAAATGAACTAAATATAAGAGGAAAACCCTGCCTTTTCCTTAGATGAACTCTTAAGTGTTCCATTTCCTACTGGGTTTATATTCGAATTGTATGATCTACAAACACATATGATGGGTCCTTCTTTTAATGTTAAAGATTCACGATGGCATTTCTTCGAATTAGATAAGTTATTCTAACTTATATTAGCTTATATTTTTCACCTTCTATTTTCCATTATTTTTTTCCGTTCGTATATGTTTATTTTGGTTAGCACATATATCCATTTCTGATCCTGACATTTATTTTATTCAAAAATACAAAATTCTTTTGTGTATCTTTTCTATCAAATATATTACAGTTCTTTTGCCTTTTTTTGGGGCAGACATATATTTTACGAATGTAAGAAAGCCGAAGAATTCTGTTTTTCTGTTTTTTTGGAACGTGAACAATCTGCAAAATTAAATTTAAAATGTATGACATAAAACGTACCAAATCAAATCAAACAAAGGCATAGAAAAGCTTCACAAGATTGAATTGGAAGAAGAACAGGATAAAGTTATCCCTTTTCTTTTTTATAAATTATATGAAAACACATTTAAGAATATAAAAATGACATCTGAATAGAAAATGGAAAAAGAAACCAGAAGAAAAATTATATATTAATATAAGAAATATGGCAAAATATACTAAAGAATGGGTTGACATTTTTATCTAATTTTCTTGTAGAAACTTAACGAAGGTTTCGGCTACACGATTAACTTAAATTCTATAATAAAAATTATTTTCAAAATAACGACAATTTTGCTTTCTCTATATTACAAGACGAATTTGTTTCCAATTAAATGAAAAGCATCATTTTAGAACTCTTAATGCCAATCTCCACCCAGCCGACATCCTATTCTGATAAAAGTATGAGATGCACTTATGCAAAATTTAGTTAAACAGAAAGGGAGAAACAATCATTCTACGAATTTTGTCGTCTTCTGCAGTTGAAATTTCCCCATCTGATTCTTCATCTGCCAGATGATTCCCCTCAAACGCAGAAGAACTTATTCATCTGATTTATGGGTTTTCATCTACATTTGCATACTCTCACAATAATAATACACGATATCGTCGTACACTACCAAATTTTCTTATAGGAAGTTTTTCTATGACGAATTGATTTTTATGGTTTACGCAAGTTAAATTTTAAACTTCTATACGAAATATATAAAAAATAAAAAAATTTGTTTTGTAAAGGCGGATCTCCACACAGCCGACATCCTATTCTGACGAGAAAAAGCAGAAAAGTAGAAAGAGATGGACTAAATTTTGCATAAGTGCATCTCATACTTTTATCAGAATAGGATGTCGGCTGTGTGGAGATCCGCCTTAAATCTCCACGTTTTATAAGATTCTAAATGGTTTGCAATCATTTTTATCCAATGTCTGTCTGTCTGTATATCACAACAAATGTTGTGATTAACTAAGGACCACGTTCGCTCTGAATTTCCATATACATATAGCTTTCTTTTAGAAAGGCTTTCGGAAGGTAACGTGATTTGAACATACGTATAGAAGTTTCGTCGTTTTGCACTATAGCTTGTTTTTAGATGTGATAGGAATTTAAGCCTTATGATGAAGGCTGAAAACACAATTTGGTACTACATTTTCCTATAAAATGGAAGGGAAGGTTCTTAATTTTCCCATAATACTATAAATTGTGTGGGGAGAGACCCTGATGTTTTTATTCGGTCAATCCTAGCGAAAAATGCAAAAGTCCATCTCTTTCTACTTTTCTGATTTTTCTCGTCAGAATAGGATGTCAGCTGTGTGGAGATTGTCCTTTACTGAAGGGAAAAAATGGAAGAGAAATCAATACAAGATCTAATTAACATTCCATTTAAAAATTAAATATTGAAAATAGTAAAATAAAGCTGGTCATAGACTATATTGCCGATTCCATAGACGACAAATTATTAGTTGGTATTTAAAGATGTAAGTAACAACTTTATGTGTCAAAACGGTTGCAACAACTAATAAGTTTCAAATTAGTTGGGAGTCCGTTGTAAAGCAGTATCAAGCACTTACCAGCAACGGTATTTCCTACAGCTCGTTGTTACTCTGGTGGTCTGCCTACGCCGCATCAACCGTTTTGTTTAAAACTGCACTCACACTGAATCCAATTTAGCCTAACCAGCAATTTAAGCCATAATTCAGCTACGATTTCGAATTTTAAAGGTTCCATGCTCCCAAGAATTTTCCGTAGGAATAGTGAAAGTTAGTCTATAATCATATCATCCCTTTTCGTTTGTTTTAAAATTGATTTCAACTTCTGATTTGATTCTGTGTACACAATTTTTCGATTATAAAAAGGAAATCCTATTAAATTTATGTTAATATTAGTTTTCCAATTCGCTGTTTGTTCCTAAAAAGAAAAAGGATCTTCAAAAGATTTGTTATCCTTTAGTAAAGATTGACAATTTGTAAGGAAGAATACAACTGCAGTAAACTGATTTCTATTATACTTGTCACCATAAAAAAAAAAACATATATATTTTTTATACTATATACCGCGTGTTACAGCATCTTTCGTAAAGTACTAGAAAATAATGGTAAGTCCTTTAAAATGGAAATTTATGCAATATGAAAAAAAAACCGAACTGGGAAAATTGTACTTTTTGTACACCAATGAAAATATATGCCCTTGAAATCAAGAATTCCAATTTTCCAACGACTTACTTTAGTCATACTTACTAAATGCCAGGATAAAAAAGATTTTACAGGATATTAAAGGAAAATATTATATAAATTTTTTTTTTTTTTTTGGTGAAGGAAATTTGTTCTGATACGCGCAATATCAGATTATTATCCTGTAACGAAAATCTTATTAAGAAGGATATTTTAAATATTTCTCTAAATATATTTATATTGTGGTTTTTCATAAATTTTCTTGGGATTTCGTATTAAAAATACACAAAATTTATAATATTCAAACTGGAAAATTGCAATTTCCTTAATGTTTTTCTCTTTTTGTTTAAGTTTTATTTTATCAATATTATGTTTTAGCTACAAAATAAATTAGAATTTAGTGAAATTATATAATAAAAACAATTTAATATAATCATTTGTTACTTTTACTAATTTTGCTATTGTAATTTTTTTAAAGCAAACTATGAAAAAGCAATGAAAAAACATTCAAACTTGAAAACTTTACAATAAGCTTTACGACAAAAAAAAACCAATGTTAAAACTGTGCTAAAACTTTTTTTTATGGTCCTTTATCACATTTGAAAGCTAAAACATAACACAAAATAACACAGAATTAACTAAGGCTGTTTTAAAAGTTTACGTAAAATATAAGCGTAGAAAAAGTAAAACCACATAAGTACTTACATAAAAAAGCACGAGTATAGTTTCTGCCCACTGTGAATTATGAAGATCCTAAAGTCTTATTCAACCTGGAAACATTTGCTATAGTTAAATTGCTATAAAACTGTGAGAGAGTAAATGTGATGTGCTAGAATGATTTCGTCCATAAAGTTTATTTAAGCAAGTTTATAACTTAATTCATGAAGATTGTGGAACGATGTAAGTAAGTTTATGAAGGTGCAATGAAGTCATCGTGTTTATTTTCTGGATAAAGGAAAAACTGGATTTCTTTTTACCTTTCGAGATGGATTTTATGTAATAAGCTATGCTAACAGTAACAAAAATTTCAACTTTATAGCCGATTTCTTCAGAAAATGTTTTAATAATACTTGGAAGTAATTATAATCTAGTTTGACAAATTACCTTATATCAAAGATTAAAAAGTATATAGTCGAAATGTTATGGAACCTTTGGAGTATTTTGTTTTTTTACATAAATAAAAACTTCTTGTGGAAATTGGCGAAGAGTAATGAAAAGTTAAGGCCAATCTCCACACAGCCGACATCCTATTCTGATAAAAGTAAGGGATGCACTTATGCAAAATTTAGTTAAACAGAAAGGGAGAAACAATCATCCTTCGAATTTTGTCGTCTTCTGCAGTTCAAATTTCCCCATCTGATTCTTCATCTGCCAGATGATTCCCCTCAAACGCAGATAAACTTGTTCATCTGATTTATGGGTTTTCATCTGCATTTGCATACCATAGAGTTATATTAACTAGAGATATTAATTTTCTGTCTCACGTGGGCCGACAGAGGAGAATATGAAACTTGGGTTTATTTGTATGGAAAATAAAAACAACGCGAATTTTATATGCTAATTGAGGGGAAACTATGTTAAATTATTATATCGCATTGGTTGAGTGGCGAGTCTTTATCTCCGAAACTTGGAAAACTTGGGCTAATATCGTTTGGAGTAAGCGAGCGAGAAGATAAAATAGTGACCATATCTCCACCATAATTTTGTATGAAAACGAGGGAAATGAAATCTCTAGTTATTGTATCTCTATGTTGCATACATTCACAATAATAATACACGATATCGTCGCACACTACCAAATTTTCTTATAGGAAGTTTTTCTATGACGAATAGATTTTTATGGTTTACGCAAGTTAAATTTTTAACTTCTATACGAAGTATATAAAAAATAAAAAAATTTGTTTTGCAAATCTTCACGTTTTATAAGATTCTAAATTTTTTGCAATCATTTTTATCCAATGTCTGTCTGTCTGTATATCACAACAAATGTTGTGATTAACTAAGGACTACGTACACTCTGAATTCCCATATTCATATAGCTTTCTTTTAGAAAGGCTTTCGGAAGGTAACTTGATTTGAGCATACGTATAGAAGTCTCGTCGTTTTGCATTACAGCTTGTTTTTGGATGTGATAGGAATTTAAGCCTTATGATAAAGGCTGAAAACACAATTTGATACTACATTTTCCTATAAAATGGAAGGGAATATTCTTAATTTTCCCATAATATTATAAATTGTGTGGGGAGAGACCCTGATGTTTTTATTCGATCAATCCTAGCGTAAATTGCAAAAGTCCATCTCTTTTTACTTTTCTGATTTTTCTCCTTAGAATAGGATGTCGGCTGTGTGGAGATTGGCCTTTATTCTATTTTTCATATTTCATATGATGAGCTTATTGGGCCTACATTATACAGGCGAAATATGAAACTCATTTGGACGAATGATATTATTTCATTTATAAAAATCATAATTAAAAAGTTCGAAAACTTTATTCAATAACTTTTGGTTTTCATATATGAAAAGAATTGCATCAACTGGTAATTGTTGTTTATATTATTTTCGCCAAAGCTTATTAATAAGCTTTCTCCAATTTATTTACATTTGAACAATTAAAATGAATTTATTATTTTAAAGCGAGAAATTTAAATATTGATTTATATAAAGAAAATTTCATTATATATATTTTTGTTTATATTTATTCGGAAATGTTAATTTCGTATCTAAGCAATTAAGTTATAACTAAATATTTCAGTTAAAACCGCACACACAAATACAATAGAATGAAATTTCATCTTAAAAATTAAAAAACAAACATTTTCTGACGACATTTTCATATTCACATAAGTATAAAATATATATATATATATAATAGAAATTGGTTTTTGGTTCTAAAATGATATCTCATTATTATATGTTTTTGTACACAATGTTGTAGATGTTAAAGAAAACCACATGCGCTCATGTTAATTACATGCCTTAATATTTTCTGAAGATTAATTTAAATGTCACGGCATCTTATTCTCAATCCATAACAGTAAGGAACCATTTCCACCCAAAAAAAAAAAAAAGTTCATTCCATATAAGTGTATATTTCTTCCTTGTTTCTAATCTAAGGATTTCTGGTGCGTTATCCTTCCCAAAAAACAAAAAAAAAAAAGGCAAATATTAAGTGAAAGTCTTGTTTACTTCTAAAAAACAGTTTCGTCTAAGTTGTTAACGACATTCTGCAAAATTAATTCGGTAAACGATTAAAATGAGAAACCCACAAAATAATGTGTTATTTGGAAAATTTTCATATAACAGGTTCTTCCAGAAGTTTGTTTTGCAAGAAACTTTTCTTAAATTTTTAGCATTAAAGACGCAATTTCAGCATAGTAACTTGACAATGGCTACGTTTACACGGAGACTTAAAAACAGACTTAAGTGCTTAGGTCGACCTAAATATGACGGTGTAAACACGCCCAAAGTAACTTAGGTTAGGTCACTTAAATTGCAGACTTACCTTAAATTTAAATCGACTTAAGAACTTTTGACAGATAACAGCTGATTTCTTGATATCCAAGTTCTATAAATGTTCACATATGACGTTGTTTTAGACTTAGGTCTAGTACGGTGTAAACACATCTGGCCCGAACCTAACTTTTAGTTAGGTGACCTAAAAATTTGTCGGTGTAAACATATCCAATAATACTTCTACGTAATTCAATGTTACTTGAGTTCTGATTAAAACATATTTGCAAGAAATAATGCGGCTGTCAAACCTATTTTAAAAATTAAACTTAAATTTAAGAAACTTTCCAAATCATTTTAGACAAATTCTCGCAACTCAAGCTCATCGTGCTTTCCACCTTTTCCCTTTTAATGCTTGATTTTGCTTCGTTTAACTACAAGTATTTCCAGTTTCTAAAGGATTCTACTACGTTTAGATGTTACCATTAGCTGCGTTCTTTTCATCGGGGACTGGGTCTATTTAAAAAAAAACGATCTGGGTCTCGAGAAGAAAAACAAAAAATTTCTTTGAAAAAATTCAACTTTTTCGATCATTTTTTAAATAAATTATGCACAAATAAAATAAACACTAGCAAATTCTAAAATATTTTCATGGACTGATATTTTGGTATGATTGTATAGAAAACTATGGTTG
Source organism: Xylophagus ater (assembly GCA_963422695.1). Taxonomy (NCBI): domain Eukaryota; kingdom Metazoa; phylum Arthropoda; class Insecta; order Diptera; family Xylophagidae; genus Xylophagus; species Xylophagus ater. The sequence continues at coordinate 17,883,621 of OY730481.1, forward strand.
CGCCATCTCTTGAAATTTTGCGTTACTATCTATCGTCGTTAGGACCTGTAATATTTGGGTTATGTTGTTGTTGTTTTACATGTTATCAACCAGATCCTGACAAAGACCTCGATGGTATCTCATATCCCAAGTGTAGATGAATGAGTACACTCAGTCGTTATTGTAGTAATTGTTCTCTGCTTTTTCCTATAAGCCTAATATTATTAAATCTACGAAACACCCTGTATATACTAAAATAATAAGAATAAGAAAAATCTTTCTCTTTTTATTCAAATTTATGAATAACATAACTATAACCTAATTCATCCAAATAGAATCCAAAATAATAACGCCATCATCACCATCCAAGATCCTTTTGAAACATAATTCAGAATTCATCCTTTTTTTGTCCTCCTTTAAAATGGGGTGTTAAGAATCAAGACGAAAGGAATAAAACTAAAGTCGATTAAAATTCTTGGAACCATGTGCTGAGAATTATAATCAAGTCGTCGGTCTTATATATGTGACAGCAAAGGATTAGCATTCATAATCTGAAAGCATGTTTTCATAGAATGGGATAAAAACTAAAAAAGAAAACTGTTCTGATAAAGGAACAGAATGCGTTAACAGAAGAGGGATTTTGAGAATGTAATTTTAGAATGATTGATTGTATTAAATTATATTTTGTAGGATAAAACTAGGTTATAAGAGAACGGCGTTTTGAAACGAATTCCCAAAGTTTAGCTATCAAAAGTGATGATAGATTTGTAACAAGATTTTTCCGAATTTTGGTTGTAAGAATTCTTGAAGATATATTCAAAGTTAAATATTAATTTAATTTATATTTATTCAAGTGTTTAAATACTCGAAGGTGTATTTGCCATAACCATACTATAGAAACTTATATGATTGTAGGTTTTTGTATAAACATCGAAGAAGCACTTTAAAATATAAATTCAAAGGAAAAAAACTTAAATATAAAGAATTTTCTTATGCCGCAGTTTTTCCTATAAAAATAAATATTTAAATATGTACTCAAATTCTTGAAAAAATAAATACTTAAGCAAAAATTTATCGCACGGAAATTTAAATCGATTTTAAATAATTCATTGAATTTTTATAAAACAGAATATTTTACAAATCATTTAATTTCACCAAAAGTTATCGACCTTTCATTTTAATAGACTTTTTTTGTGCTGACTTTCTTTCCAATAACATAAAATATGACAAAAGTTAGCGACAATCGGCCTTTTTTATGAATGTCACGTCACATAAATTCTCACGGAAATTGAAATTTAATTTTACATTTTAATTGGTATTGCCAAAGTTACATGACGTGATTTAACAAATTAGCAAGGCAAGTAGCGAGTTTATATTTTGAATGCCTCGCTGCGCTCTCGTTTCAAAACCCGCTTAGCTCTCGTGACGATCAGCCCATCCGGCTATGCTTCCCCACTTCGCCATTATCCCAGTTCACTCCTCGCATCTCGTATACGTTCCGTTTCCATCAGAATGCGGTATAAAACTTCCCAGACCTGACTTAAGTCCGATTATTTCAAGCGTGTGAATTTCGTCGAATTCGGTACAGTAGTTCGGCTTCCATGAAGAATATAAAAAAAGTGTTGCCATAGACAAATTCTGACTTGATTTTACTAGTGACGGGACATTCATAATAAGCATGAATGGCTCGAGTATACACAGCTCACAAACTTGTTTGGAATTGGCTTGAGTAAAACCAAAAGCATACATTTAAGAGTTTCCAATTTGGGCACCTCTGCAAACGCCTCATTATTAATAGTATTTGTTAAAATGACTCTGTGTGATATAAAAGGTCATGTATTCACAGTCTTTTTTACAAATACTATTAAAAACGAGGCGCGCTTTGCAGTGCTGCAAATGTCTCATCAATTCATATAGAAATGATTACATGTGGTAAAACATAAGACAGTAACAGAAATTCAAAATCGATATTTTTATTATATCACAAAGATTTGTTAATACAAGAAAACGACATATTATTTGAAATAAATAATATTGATACGAAAAGAAACAACAGCATAAAAATCAGAAAGCTAAGCAAAATATTGAACCCTTAAAATCCGATCAATCATCTGAAAGTTCAAATGAATCCGACTGTGACTTGCCGAATCATTTGTCATATACAGACTTCAGGTTATATTCTCGGTTTCGAAGGATGTCAATACATAATCCTATAAGGAGGCATCAAAGCGCAAAACAAGACACCTTTAATGTTAAAAGGGAAAAAGAAGAAGGAAATAACAACACCAACAAAATATTATTTATTATCGTATTTGTCTGTCGTCTGTCTTATATCGAATAGAATAGAAAATGTCGTACAAAAGTGTTCAATCAATCAAAATTAATCATCCGTTACGACAACAAATTGTTGCTTCTGATCTATATTTTTTTTTTCCAGTTATTCGATGCTGCTTTTTTTTCGCTTTATCCTTCCAGCTATAATATTGGGAAAACATTGTTTTGCGTTTCAGGATAAAATCGAATAGTAGAAAAAGAAGACCTAAAAATAATGTACAATTATAGCTTTCTTCTTCTTCTAATTCAATCATATTTCTTTCAATGACATAAAGGGAAATCGAACAAGGTTAACAAGAGGTAAATAAACTGGGAATCGAAACTTTCTTACTCCCATCCATGTGAAATAGAAAATTCTATAAACTTTAAAAATATAATGAATTGTAAGGCAAAGAAAAGTAGAGAAAAAGTGAAGAACCGAGACCTGGATTCAAACCAGGGTCTCATCAGTCTCATGAGGCGAGGTCGATGTCTTAATCAACTAGACCATTCTACACTATATCTACCAGCCTGTTCATTTGCCTTTTCCTCTACTACCAATATTATTCAAATCATTACAACTGTTTTTGTCAAACCTCTCAATTGTTTTACCAAATTCAGTTGTATCCTATTTTTAACTCTTACAGAATCCTTTACCTTTATCTAGAACTGATTTTTTAACTAACAGCAACTATTGAATGGGCAAAAATGTCGGGACATTGTTAATGAGGACAAAATAAAGATATTGATCGATTTCAAATCAAAGGATTGCTCAGATTATTAGCATATCGAAATTGAGCGTTGAAAATCATTAAGCCATCAAACAGAATCATCCAGAATTTGAGAATCGCAAGAGTATGGTGTTTCACTGTGAGAACGCTAGACCACGAACGAGCTTGACTGGAAACTTTTGATGCATTCCTCTTATATTCCTGATCTTGCACTTATCAAACTACCATTTGTTTTGGGCTCTACATAATTCATTTAATGGTGTAAATTTGAATTGAAAAAATATCTGTGAAACTGACTTGTCGCCGGTTTTCGTTCAGACAACCAAAAAGTTGTACACTGATGGGATGGATAATGGCAAAAAATTAAGAATCAAATTGGACAATACATTATTTAATAGAGTTCTCTTCTCAATGAAAAAATTCGTCTTTGATTTACATAAAAAGAAAACGCAAGGACTGTTTTTCTGGATCAGCTGATGATAGTAAATTCTTAATAAATCTGTCTGCGCTGTCAGAATATGACCATTAGCTAATGTGTGTCTACAACTATAATCTGCATACAAGGTTAGTAATAATATCAAACTACATAAGCGATAAACTACCCAACCACCACATTTGGCGCATGGAGATCTTAACTACTACTTTACGACTCAAAGACTTTTCTTTATTTTATGGAATCTCATAATTCACATCCCGAACCCATCATATTTTACTACATTTGAAAATTTTCCATTTAACACATCAGATTTTTGTCAGTTCATTTCAAATTTTACCATTCATCATTAATGATAATGCTTTTAAGAAAAATCGAACAACAACGTTTCCATCTCATACCACAATGGTTTAATGGGTATAACCACACCCCGCAATTATGGTAAATCAAAGAATTCTGCACATGAACAATTGGTTTTAGTTATTTGTTCATCGTTTGCTAGAAGAATTTTTCTTGGGATTTATTATCAACAATGAGAATTCTATATAGATGTTGGTGTGCCTTCATCATCGCCATCATTATCACCCAACATATTTGTACGACAAAAAGACGGAAAAATTTATTTCACTCATTTATGTATTTGTTCTTTTTGCTTTCATTTCCAATAAAAAGTCTCGTTAAATTAATGACTTGGAAATATTGAGGGTAAAATCCCTTTTTAGGGATGAAATCAAATTCCAGATGAAAATATCCCAATAAGAAAATATGTCAAAATGGACTTTTATATATAGTTAAGTTTCATGTTTCATTTTCATTCTTCTTAAATATCCTCCGGCATCCTTTTTAGCGATACCACAAATAAAAAAAATATTTACGACAATATTTAACTATCTTAAATTTATCGTGAAATAACCAAAAAACGGAATATTTCTTAAATATTCACTTAAAATTTTACATTCAATTTCTGGAGGCTCTTTAAAGTGGTTTGAACAAATTTTCACTTTCTTATATTTACATAGTTAGCGAAAAGCAGCAGTAACTTCAACCCAACAACATCAGAACTAAGAAGAAAATAAAATTGCTAATAGTGCTAATGCGAATGGCTGTACTATATAGAATATATCATAGTTATGCAGGTCTATATCGGCTACTGTTTAATTTGCAGGCATGTATATACTAGGTGGAGTGAAAAGTAACCTCCTTGACCACCAGAATGCGCTGCTACTGCAAAAAAGGTTATGGTGCCTTGAAGTCCGTTCATATTCAGGCAGACATGCCAAATTTCAGTGCGATATTGTCTTTAGTTTTTTTTTGACAACCGATTGTTTTTGACGTGTTTGGCATCATGTTGAGTATGGACAAAAACGATTTTCGTTCTCTCATAAAACATTATTTTTTGAGAGGCAAAACAGCGAAGGAAACAAAAGAAAAGTTGGATGAACATTATGGGGCTAATGCTCCATCAGATTGCACCGTCAAATATTGGTTTCGAGAGTTTCATGGTGGCCGCAACTCCACTAACGATCAAGTCCGCAGTGGCAGGCCCTCCGATGCGGTTACAGAGGACAATGTCAAAAAAATACATGAAATGGTGTTGGCAGACCAAAAAGGTGAAGGTGCGCGAGCTAGCAGATACCACAAAGATTAGTACTGAGCGCACACGCCATATTTTGCGCAATATTCTGCATATGAAAAAGTTATCCTGCCGCTGGGTGCCGCGCATGCTCATTCCTGACCAAAAACACGAACGCGAGAGCACTTCGAAAGAGTGTTTGGACTTGCTGATGCGTCGATTGATAACTGTTGATGAAACCTGGATCCACTATTACACACCAGAGAATAGAATGAGTGCCCGGCAATGGACTGAAGCCGGCACGAGGCTCGATGGGTCGGAAAGGTTATGGCGTCGGTTTTCTGGGATTGTCATGGCATACTCAGATCAGAACGAATCCATTGAGAATCTGCTCTGACATGGTTGAAAGTCCTAGACTAATCAAAGATTTAAAGGAAGGCTACGAAAATTAGGACAAAAGAAAGATCTTAGAATTCGCTATTAAGTACCACTAATCAACGTTCGCGGTTTGAAAACATCTCCTCACAAGTATGGGTGATTAAATTATGTATATCGCCAGTGTGGTCTATGTGAGGCATAGGCAGCAGCCTCCTTTACTATAAGTATTCTAATCTCAAACTAGTTTTGGATCTTATTTTTAAAGAAACAAATTGAACTTGAATATTATGTGTAAGAAATTTGGCTGGTTTCCCGCATATCAGGCAATTTTTTTGTTATAATACTATATTTCAGTTCATTATCGTTTATTTTATGTTGGTTCAATCAATGATAATTTTGTTTCATACTTTTTTTTACGGAGTTGGGACCAACAAATTTAACAAACCTTAATGAAGATTAATTATTTAAGAAGACAAAAGGACACGTGGTGAATTCCTTAAGCACAATATTTAACAAAACAATATAATAAACGACAAAAAAAAAATAAACGTATAACAAAACGAAGACTTAAAGTCCTGTGAAAAACTAATCTTTGGTTAGCATGTTAAATAATACAACAACAAAAAACAAACAGAAAACAATTGATTACTTTAATAATCATTAGCATAGACATTAACTAGAAAGGATATGTAATTAATCTTAACCGAGTTGGCATTTATGTATGTTTATTAAAACTGGTTTCATTTTATATCCAATTAATTTGATTTTCACCTCATTTATATTGATTTGGAAAATGTTTTTTTCTTTCTGTTAGGGCGGGTAATATGGGAAAACCTAGATACAAAGCGTATATCTCTATAGTTAGGTTTGTCCCATCTATAAACTACATATATACTAAAATTAATTTACAAATTATATTATAGAGAGGAAGTTTTTTGATTCTGATCTTAGGTATAAAAGGAATTGTATGAGCAATGCTCCATCTGAATTTAACATACCAAAAAATCTTAACCATTTAGGCATTTTTTTTTAATTTACTATTAAAATGGCTTAGACCCTATTCAAGATTTAATTATGATATACATCATAATTTTAATTATTTCGGTTACAACAGCAATGTTTTCAAATGAACGGGTTGAAATCCTACCACAAGTTTCAAAACCTTATACAATTTACGAAAGCGGCTAAAGGGATGCACTTATGCAAAATTTAGTTAAACAGAAATGGAGAAACAATCATCCTACGAATTTTGTCGTCTTCTGCAGTTATAATTTCCCCATCTGATTCTTCATCTGCCAGATGATTCCACTCAAACGCAGATAAACTTGTTCATCTGATTTATGGGTTTTCATCTGCATTTGCATACTCTCAAAATAATCATACACGATATCGTTGCACACCACCAAATTTTCTTATAGGAAGTTTTTCTATGACGAATTGATTTTTATGGTTTAGTGATGAAATACGCAAGTTAAATTTATAACTTATATACGAAGTATATAAAAAATAAAAAAATTTGTATTGCAAATCTCCACGTTTTAAGATGTGATGGGAATTTAAGCCTTATGATAAAGTCTGAAAACACAATTTGGTACTACATTTTCCTATAAAATGGAAGGCAATGTTCAAAATTTTCCCATAATATTATAAATTGTGTGGGGAGAGACCCTGATGTTTTTATTCGATCAATCCTAGCGTAAATTGCAAAAGTCCATCTCTTTCTACTTTTCTGATATTTCTCGTCAGAATAGGATGTCGGCTGTGTGGAGATTGGCCTTAATACGAATTTGAATCAATCAAAAAAGTAAGAAAGTCCATAAAGTTTAAGATTTCATAATTTTTTATTATTGTACAATATCATATCGACCTGAAATTTGCATTTCTCCAGATCAAAGTTCAAACTGCACGAAATAAAGTAGTTTGATATTTATTGTGGACATCATAAGTTCAGATTCGTATACAATATTTATAGCGAAGACCAAACCGGAAGAAAGTTATCCAACAACTATAAAATCATGAAAGAAAAAACTCAATATATTGAGGAAGTTGTTCTTCAGTAAAGCATAACTTCTTTTGCCACTAAGCAAAAGTTTTATTACATGAGCATGATTTCATATACAATTTTGAAATATCTTGGAAAATCAAAATACATATTTTCAAAGGCCAAAAGTTACAAACCAACTTTTTCAAGTTTAATATATATAGAAGGTTAGAAATATGAAAGAAAAAACTTCCAGTAAAAGTATGTTGATGAATGCACAGCTATATAAAACATTGGCACTAAACAATTTGTAGGAATTGATATACACCGGTTGTTTCCATCCAATTTAGTTTCACTTATGGAAAAGTTTTTGCTTAACTAAATTATTAAAAATCACTAATGATATATGTCAATCCAAATGAGATTCGATATAACAACTAAATATCTATATAAATAGGCCAACACAAAAATTTACCTCCCTTTTATTCATATTCTAACAAAAGATGTGGCTTAATATATATATCGATGGAAAGCTACTGTTGAGGAGAAGTGTTTAAACACAAAAAGTATGTTGATATATGGTCGTTGAGCCAGGTTGAACAGGTGAAAATTTCCCATATATTTATATGGGAACAAAAACAAAATATATGGCACACAGAGCTTTTGTGTGCCATACGAATTTGTGTACTGAGGGAATGGAAAGAACTGAAATGTTTTAGAAGCTTTTTGATTCAGAATTGTATAGAAAACAGCTGTTTATTTTTCTGGAATTGAAAAAAGCATTGATGTTTGCATTTGTAAATAAATAAGTGTGAGAATAAGAATATTATGTTGGAATTCACAAGTTTTACTTTTAATTATTGCAATCGATATTTCAATTTTCATTTTATTAGGTCAAATTTCTACCAATGGGCGGAACTAGTATCTATAAAAGAGGGATTTGAACTATTTTCAAAATACATGGCTCATATTTAAATCATAATGTGATAAACCGCCACCATAACTTATCAATTATGAATGGGAATTTAGCGCCTGTTTTAATGAACTATATGTCAGGGATCATAGCTCCGTGTCTATGGTTTAAATTCTAATGGGACTGATTGAAAGAAAAAAAAAACGTTTTTTCAACTGTTCTTACTTTGAACTTCTGTTTTAACTCTCCGACCGTGTTTAGGTGACAACGTTACGCAGTCCGCTCGGCTAGATTAGTACATAACAACTGCCAAACTGAAAGCATATATTGGGTCAAGGAAAAATTTCATGACGTTTTTTCACCAACATTCAAATACATTTTTATTACATTTTAAATCAATTTTAATAAAACAAATATGTGCCGTTTTGATCGATAATCTTTTGCCATTTTTCTGGTAAACTATTATGCCATCACTATAGAATTTCTGGGATTTCTGGCCGAAAAACCCGACCAAGTGATTTTTACAGGCCTCTTTTGAGGTCAGCTTTACATAATTAAAGGAATTCTGCAGAGACCGCACATAATATTGATGGATCACAACCGAACTCAGCTTAAAAAAATCAGGTACTCTATAAGTAAACAAGTTTTACATAAAACACCCGGTATTTTCATTAATTTATATATGAAATCAATATAATGTATGAAGTATAAAGTTATGTTTGAAAAACAGTTCACTTCAATTTTAAAATATTAAAATTCAAATTCAAATTTCAAGTGATTTTCATTAAATATTTCTTCGCTTGGTTTATGTTCTTAATTAGAAATTAATTGATGTGTAAAACCAATCATTATGATATTTGAACTGCAATGTAATGTCATTGCATTCAATATGAAGTTATGTATAGGCTTTCAAAGTCACATCATATTAATGGAGATCAGAGAAACATAATCCCAAATATTTTGCGATTCAATTTCATTGAATTTTGTATACATCATTGCATATGGCTTTGGTGATTATATATTTTAATGGAAGGTAATTAATATGTTAACATCACATTATCAAGTACATGTTTATGCCCTATGGTAGGTACTACCAGAGAGTATATTAGTTTTGTCACTAAGTGTGTAACGCATAGAAATAATCATCGCAGAAAAATTTCAAGGGTATGGTTGTGCAGGAAATCAAAAGTTATATCGATTTATTCATGTCCGTCCGTCCGTCCGTCCGTCTGTCTGTCCGTCCGTCTGTGGACAAGATGACTCAAAAACGCGTCATCCCATTTTGTTGAAATTTAGAATGTGAGTTGGATATTCTTTAACTGCATTTGGTATTGCATTTCAGTAAAATAGACCGAAGGGGAGGGAAGTTATTAAGCAAAAACCAGGCTGACCAGAAAGTTTTGTCGTTTTTTTTAAATAGTTTTTCGCATTTAATTGGAAAATTTGTGAACCAATTTTGTTTAAATTATATTGGTTAAATACGTAAATGGACGATACCACGTAAAATTTCAGCAAAATCGGTCCAAGGATAGCGGAGAAAGAAATAATCCTAGGAGAAAATAAGTTTGTCCATAAAGTTTTTTTGATGTACTTTAAAAACTAATATACTAATTTACATAAAATTGATTGGATTTATCCTATTAGGGTTTAGGTTACCTGCAAATGAGGGGAAATTTTGAAAAGATGAAACAAAGTTATGAAGAAAAAACCTTGAAATACTGTTAGATTTGACTGTTTTTCTGTCCTATCTCTACCATAGGGCATCAAAAAATCGGCTATAGGCCGATTTTAAGTATCTATATGTTTTTATTGTGGAAATAATTTTAACATAAATACATACTATTTGTGTCTGACACCATAATTATTGGCTCTGTTAAACATGATTTGTTTTGAGTTCCTTTTGTGAAGAGTATACCTACACATACAGGGTGTTTCGTATTCAGTGTTAAAACCTGAAACATTGACAAGACAAATTTTTCTAATTTATTTTTCTCAGATTAAAATCAAAGAAAATTTGTGACAATTTTCCCGTAAATATAAAATACCTTTCTTTAATTCAATTTAATAGAATTCTTTTCTAAGCGAATTTTTCATTTTGTATTTTTTTTTTTTTATATTTATTCATATCTTTTATCAAATTTTTATTAAAAATTAGATTTTGTTGACAATTTCTATTTTGTCTAACAAACATAAAAAGAAAAAAACACCGAAAGAATATGATCGCGATAAAAATTTTAAGATACTACTATGTTCAAAAAGTAAGGTGAATTTTTAATTTAAACTTCCCGCGTTAACCGAATCGGACAAATGAATTTTTTTTTTCAAGTTGGTAGGACTGTTATTGACATCTGTGACAAATTACATGTCAATATCATCATTAGTTTCTAATTTACGCTTGGTTTTGTGAACAAAGAAAAGTGAATTTGGCGATTTTTACGATGTCGAATTTTGTTGAGCAAAGAAGTACTATTAAATTTTGCTTGCGGAATGAAATTTCCGCCGAGACTATATCACAGAAAAATGTTTACAAGTGGTACAAAGAAGGCAGAGAACGTGTTGATGACTTGGAACGCTCTGGACGACCATCGACGTCAATTGATGAGCAACACATCAAGAAAATTAAAGAATTGGTGCTCGAAAATCGTCGATGAACAATTCGAGACCTTGCCGACATGCTTGCAATATCAATTGCATCAGTGCAAGCAATTTTGAAGGATCATTTGTGCCTCAGAAGAGTCAAATCGCGTTTGGTGCCAAAATTTCTCAATTTTGCACTGGTTCTTCGTGAGTTTTTCGCCAAAAACTCCACTCATGTCGCTCCACAACCACCGTATTCGCCTGATTTAGCACCGTGTGACTTCTGGCTGTTCCCAAAGCTCAAGAGACCACTCCGGGGAAATCGTTTTGAGTCGATTGAAGAGATCAAACGTGAATCGCTACGCGCATTGAAGGCTATACCTGAGGACGACATTTTAGCATGCTTCAAAGATTAGAAAAAACGTTAGCATAAGTGTATTGTAGCTGGGGGGGATTATTTTGAAGGGGTCGAAATCGATTTGGAAGAATAAATAAAAATTGTTAATTTTACAACAAAATTCACCTTAGTTTTTGAACACAGTGGTATTAGACTCAACTTTTCTGCAAAATGATAAAATATCCGCGGAAAAAAAATGGAATTTATTTGAGTGGGACGAAAAGTTTTTCAACAAATTGTTTTTTTTTGGTTATTTCTGTTTTTCTTGAAGAAAATTTGTTCATGTGATACGGTTTTTTTTTTTTTATACAAAAGATAACATCCATAATATTCCTCCTTTTTACTTCTTTTTTTTTATATACATATATAAAATTTCCATGCCCAACAAAAATTTTTTTCTTTACAAAAACAAAGAATAATGATTATAAATGAAGTTTTTCCAAGAAAAAATTGCCAAAAAAAAAAATGTCTTACAGTTTTCCGACACGTTTTCCAAAATATTGTTGAAAAATTTTTAAAAACAATATCCAACAAAACGAAATGAATGTCTAATCTAAACAATTTGTTGTTTTTCTGTCGGTTTGTTAAAAAAGTAAGAAAATGTAAAAAAAAAATGATCGAAAGATTCTTATCAACAGGAAGAGTCAGGAATAAATGGGAAAATTAAATTGAACAAGAAAGGACACTAAAAATACAAAAAGAAAAAAATCAAACATTACTTATTTACACAATTTTCTTTTGAAAGTGAAAATAGACTTTCTCGATAAAAACTGAGAAAAATGAAAAAAATAATTCTTATTAATGGACCAAAAAAGTTCTTTTAATTGAGCAGCAAATTAGTGTTTCTTTCTAAGGAAATTAATGGTAACAAAGATATGTCAGAAAATTTATTTGTTTTAATAAGAATTAAACAAAACCATTTTAGAAAAAATTACACATTAAACTTACCAAATCAATTAAATGCAATCAGGGTTGGACTGGCTATGCAAATTGCATAGGGAAGTTTTGTAATGCAGGCCCATTTCTCTGAAAAAAGCAAAAAAAAGTGCAATGCTTATGCAAAATCGAATCTTGCTCTATTTGTAGAGAAAAGCTTTTGTTTCTGTTTGCTTGTCCATTTGGTAGAAACCCGACATAATAACTTGCTAACACTTTTATGATTTGATTTTTTAGCACTAAGTATTTCCAAAGTGAACTTTGTTTTTCAAATTTATTTCGATTGCAATCTTTTCTCAACGGTTGATTATTCAACAATCCACTATCGCTCCACAGGAAAACTTTCCAGCATCCCGGTGGGCCAGTCCAAGCCTGAATTCAATCCATGCCATAGCTATAGCTATTCCAGAACTTTTCTCAACTTTTTTGGTTGACAGCGCACTAAAAATATCTGGAATTCTTTGGAGGCACACCTGAATATAAAAGATGTAAAAGTTAAATAATATAAAAACAAAAAAAAATTATTTTTATGCAAAATTTATTCAATGGGAGGGCTGAGCCTGTTTTCTTGAACAAATTAAATCAAAATGAGATTGTAAAGTAGCCAGACACGTTCACATTTCATCGTTAAGTTTAAAAATCTTTTTAGCTTTTTAGATTTGATTTCTGTCAATGTTGAAAATCCAAATTCACAGAACCATGAAGATGCAAAAGGCAGAAGAATTTTAATGGCTTTAAGGCTGAATGCACAGTACAAATTTCTGACAGAAAGCCAAAACTCATCCATATTTTTATTAGTTCACATTAATGCAATCACATTAAAGAATTTTAAAGAATTATTTATTTCACAAATCTTTTGATTTTAAGAAAGAGCTAATTTGAATCAACGTCAATTATAATTGGTAAAAAAAAAATATTAAATTAGAACGCGAGAAAACTAAATTTAAAAAGATTGATTTTAGAAACTGTTGGGGCAAATTATAAATACTATTTCAAAGTTACATAATGCTCCAGACATATCTCCGATTTTAATTACAATAATTATATTTTAATGATACTTCTGGATGACTCATCTTCTTTTTTTCACAATGATCATTATTTTTGACATTCCAAAATCTTCATACCTTTTATGACATTTAAAAATGTTCAAATTTGTGGACATAGAGTTGTGATCAATAAAATATAAAAAATCTGTAATAATATTTTGAAGTTTTAGGCATTTAATATGGATTTAGTGGACATTTTAAATTTGTGGACAAATGAAACTATTCAATTTATAGAAGAAAACATGTCAAAACCAGGTGAAATTTTTAAAATATTCAAATGTAGAAAACAATGTGAGGAAAGTATTTAGGACCTCTTCATAATTTCATTTCAAAATTAATAAAGTAATGATGCTTGAAATAGATAATTAAAATTGATCATTATTACGTAAATAAAGATCATTATCGAGTTTTAATGACCGATTGGGCAATAATGATCATTAAAATCGGAGATCTCTCTAGAATATAAAACCCATACAATTTTAATTATTTGACGAAACTCTCGCGACACATTTGACAATCTCTCACTGTCCCAAAACCATTAGTTTACATAGAACATAAGAAAAAATAGTCGACATTCTAGTTATTTTTCTCTCTTTAAATTGTTGCCCCTGTAATTTGACCATATCCAATATTTTGAACTCTGCAGTAATTTTTAAATTAAATTGATTCGAATTTAAGATGCCCTAATATTCTCTTCCTATTACTTTTTTATCCCATTAATTTCCAAGAAAACTTTGAATATCAATTAGCTATACTATATTAATAAACTCGTAGATGCCATAGACCGGAGGTTCCCAAACTTTTTTGTCTCGTGGACCACTTGCCATGTTTTTCGGTTTTGGGTGACCCCCTGCTTACCTATATTAATTTTTTGCAAATTCATCAACATCAAATGAATCACCAATTTCCAAAAGGGCTCATGTCTGTTTTTTTCCAAAATGTATTTTTTTGCCGTTTTATTATCTGCACGTATAGACGCATGTTCCATGAGCAACAGGGACTCATATTGTATCTTCCAAAGTGGAAAAAATTGCATGTCCTTCTGGAGATTAGAACTTTTCGAAACTAATTCAAGACGTCTAGCCTTTGCGAACTATTTCAATGTCAATTTTAATTTGTCATTTTGGAGACCACAACTTGAAGTGTGTTCAAAATGCGAAGAAATTAATTAACAGTTAAGAAATTAGTTACCAGTTCATAAGGACGTCCAAATTTTACTCTGAAATCAAAGAAATCACTGAAAAATCTCAAGTGGTTGGTACCACTATCATGGGTTTGGTGTTTGATTATATGCAGAATCTCCCATTGCAGTTTTGCCCATCCAGGAAGTATTTTATTTCCGCCAACTATGACAACGGCGAAAACAACTTTCTGCTCCTACCACGAGGTTCAAGCCCTCAAATGACCCAACGAAGTCGTATCATGTTTAAATGATTATATTCGTAAAAACGTCCCTGAAGAAATAATGGAGTTCCACTTGTTCTGCGACGAATGTTTGGGACAAAACAAAAACTATTAGTCAGTCGAAAGTTCAAAGTTTTCTTTATTTTCCGCAGAGGCTCGCACAATGATTGTGATAATGATGCTTTCTGATTAATAAACTGACTATCTTATGATAAACATTCTTTATTTGCCTTTTTATTACTAAAACCACCTGCGTTCTTCAATCAATTTCGAAAAGGGCTCATTTCGGAAAACTCTACCAGCTGTTTTTGTCGCCACTCTTGTAATAAAGAAAACCATTTGAGTATGTTATGACGCAGTCCAATGGTTAGCACTTTCAAAAAAATTGCGATCTCAAATTCCATATAGTTTGGCAGGAATTCAGTTCTTTCTGTCTCCTGAACAATTTGAAAAAACCGACATGAGCCCTTTTCGAAATTGGTGATTCAAATGTATTTTTGACAGCTGGTATAGTGCTACTCACTTTGAAAGGGCTAAAAGTGAGTATACCAACCCAAGATCATAAATATTATGTAAGATACTATGCAACGTTGTATATTGTATATTGGAATAGACAAGAATTTCTACTGCGCGTATGTGTGTAACATGATGATACCGGTATATCATTATGTGCAAGTTTTTACAAGTTCAAATTGTATGACGACCACAAAGCGGAGGGCAACAACTTACAAAACCGTAGTGGCGTGTAATTCTTAAACAGTTTCATATATCTCAAAATATACCTAATAACTTAAATTTTAATAAAATTCTTGTTCACATTTCAAGAATATTCATGTTTTGAACATTTTTACTTCATAGGTACTTTTTAATTTATGTAGAATGTAAATAGTTGTATGCCTTTATATTATGAGGTAGTATTATGTAAGTAAATACGTACTATCTGTGTATGGGGATTATTTCATTCATGGAATGCCAAAATTAATGTCACGACCCGCTTATATGAGATCCACTAATGATGACCCCCATTTTCGTTTTATGGACCCCCACATTTTTTTCTCGCTGACATGGACCCCTTGCAGGTCGTAATCGACCCTTGGGGGTCGATATAGACCACTTTGGGAATCACTGCCATAGACAATGTGAATATACATAATGAGATTTAAATTAGATTTATCAATTAAAGTCATATACTTTTTATTACAAAACCAGTCTAATTTAGTATATTATCCTAATTGGATACTGAAACTGTTCGGAAAACTCTATTCATTCAATTAAAGAAAATTCAACCAAATAATCTAACCTTTTCCTCAACATTCTGCAGAATTCTCTCTGAATATTGTTCCAATCAGCAAACTAATACTGAATATGGACAAATTCATTTATAATTGATAAATCAATCAGTGTAATGTGTTTTTAAAATTTAAAAACTCAATCCGATAGAAAAGATTATATTTTGCCATAGAATTTGTGAAATAAATTTTATGTTGTAAAAAACTTCAGGATAAGCAATATTTGTTAGATTTTCATGAAACCAAACATTAGTTTCCTGGTTCATTCTAGACTAAAGTAAAAAGAAAATTGGTAGTCCATCTTGTCAGGTGAGGATTTATCTTTAAGTATCTATCTACTTCTTGAAAGAAACAAAACTATTTTTGCACATAGAGTAACGTTATTCTATGGACAAAAGTGCATTTTTCCTACGCAACAGGGAGAAAATCTAATCTGTGCTTTTTTTTAAATTTATAGAAACTTGTTTCTATTTCTTATATTAAATGACTCTACATATTAAATTAATTGTTGTTTAATTAATCTAATTTATTATTTAGTGCATACTAATTCAATTAAGTGTATTATAATATTTATGAAATTTTCTTGTCGATTACATTTAAATGTTAATAAATGTTATATACTAGGTGGAGTGCGATTTCGCCCTTCAATCGCTCCAATAATGCACAGTAATACTCGCTGTTGATGGTTTTTCCTTTTTCGAGGTAGTCCACGAAGAGTATGCCATGACAATCCCAGAAAACCGACACCATAACCTTTCCGACCCATCGAGCCTCGTGCCGGCTTCACTCCATTGGCGGGCACTCATTCTGTTCTCTGGTGTGTAATAGTGGATCCAGGTTTCATCAACAGTTACCAATCGACGCATCAGCAAGTCCAAACACTCTTTCGAAGTGCTCTCGCGTTCGTGTTTTTGGTCAGGAGTGAGCATGCGCGGCACCCAGCGGCAGGATAACTTTTTCATATGCAGAATATTGGCCAAAATATGCCGTGTGCGCTGAGTACTAATCTTTGTGGTATCTGCTAGCTCGCGCACCTTCACTTTCCGGTCAGCCAACACTATTTCATGTATTTTTTTGACATTGTCCTCTGTAACCGCATCGGAAGGCCTGCCGCTGCGGACTTGATCGGTAGTGGAGTTGCGGACACCACGAAACTCTCGAAACCAATATTTGACGGTGTAATCTGACGGAGCATTAGCCCCATAATATTTATCCAACTTTTCTTTTGTTTCCTTCGCCGTTTTGCCTCTCAAAATATAATGTTTTATGAGAGAACGAAAATCGTTTTTGTCCATACTCAGCATGATGCCAAACACGTCAATAACAATCGGCTGTCAAAACAAAACTAAAGACAGTATCGCACTGAAATTTGGCATGTCTGCCTAAATATGACTTCAAGGACTTCAAGGCACCATAACCTTTTTTGCACTAGCAGCGCATTCAGGCGGTCAAGGAGGTTACTTTCACTTCACCTAGTATACCGTTCCATAAAATCATGTCGGAATTAGACACTGTGGGTCAAAAACTCAAATTTACCTGAGGCCCTGTCAAGAAAAACGTTGCACTGTTTACATAAAGATGAGATTTAAATCAATATCACCTGCACATATTTGTCCCCCTTATGTTAGGGTTTTCTTATATTCTAGTATACATAATAAAAATATTAGAAAGTTTTTGAAAGAAAACATTGGACAACAACCTTAGGGTATTTAATATGTATAAGAATCAAAAACTATTCTGTCCATCCGTCCTTATATATCTTGTACAATTTATGAAAAAGTTAAACTTAAAAACTTCTAAGAAAGTTTATATATAGTTTGACATTCCAAATATTTGTTTATACATATTTAAAATCATCTAAAAAGAAAAAATTGAATTTTCTCCAAAAGATAAAAGAAAATATTATGTATCTTTCTTGCTTGGAAAATGGATTGAAACTGTTCTTAAAAGACAAACATATAAAAACAGTAATATTTCTTGTAGAGAAAAGTAAATGAAAAACACCTTTAGTAAGGATTTATAGTTTCTTGTTATCACGTTCAATGAAAAATGTTCGTACTTCACACATTTTGAAAGTGAATTATAAGCAAACATTCTGCAAATTCCATTTTTAAGATTGTTTTATATACTATAACCCAAACTCTGTGAATAAATGATTTTGGATGGAACCTTTTGCAAAGAGTTTTAAAATGTGTTTCTATCAAATAAAATTTTTCGTTTAATATTTGAAGTTAATTTTAAACAAATTTGTTTTTAGTTCTTTGAAATTATATTTAAAACAGCATTTTAAACTTGGAAGTTCATTTATGCTAGTTTAGTAGAAGAAATAAACAAAATAAAGCCTTGTTGATATAGAAATCCGAGTATTCCTATTAATTTATGCTCCACAAATCTTGTTGAATTTGAATACAGTTAAAAAATTTAATAGATTTACCACCAATTTGCAAAATGTAGAGTCCTAACAAACTCCATACAGATGATGACTGTGCAAATAGCCGAAAAAGACAAAAATGGGAATTTCCTCTTAACCATGAGACATTCCGACATCTGTGTCATCAGGTAGAACAGAATAATGGGCAACTAATATTATAGAAACAGTTTCTAAGGTATTTCATCATTACGACATTAATAGCGTCAAAAATTTAAGTGAGGGTAAATAAGTGCTCGGGACTGTATATTGTAGGTCATAGTATACTTGAGCACAAGACTCCGTTTTGTCAAGACACACCGCTTCCTAAAAACGAAGTAAAAGCAAAACAGAAATTATGCAAATACTTCACATTTTACCATATGGCGATTGTGATTGTTAACTGAATGAAATCCTTGGCCCCAAAGTAAAAAATTGCTAAATTTTCAGCTATTAAGCATGCCCAGTTGAAAAATCGAAAATTTCAAGGATTTGAGTAAATCTACCCAAACCTGGCTTTAAACGTTTTTAAATCTATTCTTTCTTTTCTAAATTAGAATATAAAATTAATTAAATTAAAAAAAATCATTTTGGAGCATACTACCCCGTTCAAAAAGTATATGAGCTTGTTCAATAGAACTGAAATTATTTATTTTTTCAAATTTATTTTGGCCACCTTCAAAATAATCCTTGCTGAGTATGTAAAACGCTTTTGTCAACGGGTTCGCAACTCTTCAATACAGCGCAGAAAACCGACTGAGAAGACATTTACCTCCTTCACTTCTACAAACTTAAAGCGGTGTCCACGCATTGGCAATTTTATTTGGTTTTGCTATAATTCTGATCATTTTCTACGAATTGTTTCACGAAAACGATACCTAACACCTATATGGTGTTTCAATTTCTCAAGAATTCTGTATTTTGTACAGGTCAGAATGTTTTTTTTTTTTGTATTTATTTTAATAAAAACATTGAAAGCTAATTTTTTGTATTAAACTATTTAAGTGAACGCCTAAAGGCCAATCTCCGCACAGCCGACATCCTTTTCTGATGAAAGTATGGGATACACTTATGCAAAGTTTGGTTAAACAGAAAGGGAGAAACAATCATCTTAAGGCCAATCTCCACACAGCCAACATCCTATTCTGATAAAAGTATGGGATGCACTTATGCAAAATTTAGTTAAACAGAAAGGGAGAAACAATCATCCTACGAATTTTGTCGTCTTCTGCAGTTATAATTTCCCCATCTGATTCTTCATCTGCTAGACGATTCCCCTCAAACGCAGATAAACTTGTTCATCTGACTTATAGCTTTTCATCTGCATTTGCATACTCTCACAATAATCATACACGATATCGGTGCACACTACCAAATTTTTTTATAGGAAGTTTTTCTATGATAAATTGATTTTTATGGTTTACGCAAGTTAAATTTTTAACTTCTATACGAATTATATAAAAAATAAAAAAATTTGTTTTGCAAATCTCCACGTTTTATAAGATTCTAAATGGTTTGCAATCATTTTTATCCAATGTCTGTCTGTCTGCATATCACAACAAATGTTGTGGTTAACTAAAGACTACGTACATATTCATATAGCTTTCTTTTAGAAAGACTTTCGGAAGGTAACTTGATTTGAGCATACGTATAGAAGTTTCGTCGTTTTGCACTACAGTTTGTTTTTAGATGTGATAAGAATTTAAGCCTTATGATAAAGTCTGAAAATGGAAGGGAATGTTCTTAAATTTCCCATAATATTATAAATTGTGTGGGGAGAGACAATGATGTTTTTATTCGGTCAATCCTAGCGAAAATTGCAAAAGTCCATCTCTTTTTACTTTTCTGATTTTTCTCGTCAGAATAGGATGTCGGCTGTGTGGAGATTGGCCTTAGGATGTCGGCTGTGTGCAGATTGGCCTTAAAACTCCTGCAATTTCCAATCGTTCTTTGAACATTGTGTGAGCGATAATCGCAGAAAAGGGTGCTCCAATACTTTTTGAACTCAGTAATACATAAACCTATATACGAAAAATTTCGTATACTCAATTTTATTTAGATTTTTTATTGCGTGTTTCTTTACTTTTATAGAAGTTTTAATTTTCATTATATTTCGGATTTCTTGAAGTAATTATTCATCTCTCAGAACAAGAAATTTATTATAATGGTTCACCATTTTTTGACTGTTCAAATTTGGACAGCGGCGAATATAACACCAAAACACCGCAACACCTCATTCCTATTATGTTACCTGCTTTTAGAAATATGTACTTAAACATTGTTAAGACAATAAATCAAATTTCGAAATGAGATTTTAAAAGCTCCCGTTTTGTGTACTTTTATGTTTTGCGATAATTTCACGCTATAAACAATATGAAAAAAAAAAAACAAAAACCAAAAGACTCGAAATTTTCACAAAAGCTTGTTTGTTCTATTTTAAAATGAACCAATGCGAAGCCGTCCCATTAAAATTCGTGGACTGTGAAAAAATTTACAATGTTTCAACTCGTTCCAAAAATTTCTGAAGTTCCATCATCTAAATATGAAAAATACAAAAGAAAGAAAAACGCTATAATAAATTTCGGTTAAAATTACTGAAGTGAAAAATGAATGAAACAATCGTTACGTAACACGCGGTGAATTGAGTATAAGGATATACATATAAGAATTTCTATATTAGGTCTGTTTTATTTGCCATACCCTACTCCGGAGCAGTGTAAGTGGCAAATAAAACGAGCAGGAGTAGGAAAAAGCTTTAATTCAAGTGTATCGCTGCTTAGCAACCATATTGTAATTAAATGAGAAACTTTTAGCTAATACACTTTTTATGGTAGAAAACTGAACTAATTCGGGTGCAATAGTTTACACCTGCTCTGAAAGTAGTGTAGGATTTGCTCTTTTATTGTTTTTGTTTCCAATGTAAAAATTTGCTCTACCCCAGAGCAAGTGGCAAATAAAACAGACCTATTGTATAGAATATACGCGTATATAATGCAAATAAACGTCACATTGTGATCCTGGTTTTGATTTATCATGTGACACCGAAAATTTATTGTAGTTACAAAATTTTCGAATGGCATCTTAAACAAAATCGATTTTAATATTTTAGATGAAAATACCAAGAAATTATCAAAAAAAACAGTCACATCTGGAATATCCATCTTTGTTTTCTTACAAAGGTCATAAACTTTGACGAAAATTCAAATAGGTGTACGAATACTAAATCCTAATTAGAAATATGAAAATTTATCTAATAGTAGAGGCAGACATAGGGTATTCATGTCTTAGTATCGATACTACAGTATAGCACTGTACCATGGTGTAAAAAGGGGTTGGCACACATCAAACATGGTATTTGTCTGACATTTTAAATTCTGCCATTTCAGCGAGAATATGGGAATTTCTTTTCGCTCCTCTTAAATCCTCTATATGATTCCTACAAATATCTATAAATCTTGAGGTTTCATCCACCGATAAAATTTTGCGTTTTTTCTTTACTTTTCCCCTTTTTTAAAATAAAATTTTCAAAAAAAAAGTGTAAACATGTGTCAATTGCTCAGCTTACCTACAAAATTCCATTCGCTATTTTCCGCTTCAATAAAAAGGTGCGACAATCACTAAAAATAGATTACAGTGGCCGAAAAAATGAAGTACTATAAAAGAGGGAATACCACGTACTTTTTCGAATTTAAATACCAGATTTATGCTACGTAGTTGAAATGGTATTTAGCCAGTATTCGACGGCACACATATGGTATACCGCATGGTATCCTTAAACTATGGTATAAATACCCTATATGTGCCTCTAGTATAACTGAAATATCAACATCATCATCAGGTGATGACGTTTTTCTAGATTCGTGAGATTGGAAATAAAGTAGAAAATTTTCAAGTATTTTTTATTTAAATTGAAAATTGTTGTTCCCCTTGATTAAGAAGGGCCTTCTTCTGAAACTAAAGATTTAAAATTGATTGTTAAACTTTTAAAATCCTTAAGAAATAACGATTGTGCTGCATAAATTGTATTCACAAACGTTTTGAATTTAAAATGGTAGAATCCTTGAGCTTGCATTTTTAACTTCTTTTAACTTCTATAGTATATAAGTTACTGGATTTTGCAAATCTCCACGTTTTATAAGATTCTAAATCGTTTGCAATCATTTTTATCCAATGTCTGTTTGTCGTCTGTCTGTCTGTCCATCTGTCGTGTACAAGATTGCGGCCGTATTTTTTAAGCAATTTCCATGAAAATTGGTAAGAGCGGTTTTTTCCTCGTACTATGAGAACCATTCTATCAGAGGTTGGGTTTGATCGGACTAAAACTTCGGGTAGCCACCGAACAAAAGTTCGGTTTTTTGTGTTTCTACATTACAGGGTATTGTAACGTTATTTATGGACCGATTTCAATGAAATTTGGCATTAAAGAACAATTGTGTCCAAAAATCAATTGAATCTGATTACAACTTCGGGTAGCTGCCGAACAAAATTCGGATTTTTTTGTATGAAATTTGGAGCATAACTTTGGGTGCACGGGCAAAACTTCGAAATTTATCTTAAATTGTTGTATGAAATAATTTGATCGATATGTATAGAAGTTCCCATAGGGAAATCTGAAAAATGAATTCAGTTTTGTATATAGGAGTTTTATTTAATTTTTTTTGCCCAGCACCTTAATCACCCCCTTGTCCAGCTTTTGATAGTCCCCTTGATTATTCACTTTCTGACCGCCTACTAACCAATCCGTGTAAAAGGGAAATGGATGTAAAGACGAATAAATGTAAAATTAGGGACAGGTCCATTTCTGTAAACCATTTAGAACTTCCTTTAAACGACCACAGAAAATATAATCGGTAAATTAAAACGATTTAAGGCTTTAACGATTATGTTAAGGTTTTCGGAATACCGATTTAAACTTTCAACGAATTGAGGTAGAATTTTCAGAATTAAATGACTTAAGGACACAACGATTTCACTTCAGAATACGAATAATAAATGAAACTAACGCATTTAGTCTCCAAATTTAATAACGTTGAAGTTTCATCTTTAAATGAAAAATCTTTTCTCATTCAAAATTATGGTAATATTTAAAAATTTTTGAATTGTCAAATTTTAGTATCATATATTTACTAGGCTTTAAAAAAAATATAGAATATCATATAAATCTGTCGTTAAATCGTACATATGTTAAGTAATGTACTTCAGAATAGCATTTTTAGATACTGTCATTGGATAATAATCATAAAGATTTTAACGACAACATGTAATATATTTGTCGTAATGGTATAGATATATAATAAAGGCATAAATCTAGTTTCCAGCAGACATACTTTAAGGCAACTTTCCTCCTTATGACTTCCTTAAACAGGAAGGACAATGCAACTTATGTTTGAAAATATAATAGTTAGATCATCCAGACAGAAATGGTTCTATAGCTGTCGAAATATTTAGTGTCGTCCAACGTATGCGAACACGTTAATATTGTGACGTGCTACCCGTTCGGTTCGATGTTATGAAAATGATAACACTTTTTATTTATGTGAATTTAGTGTATAAGCTTTATTTATAATTATTTCCGCGTTAACAACTAGTTTTAAAAATATTTGTCTATCAATAATTTAATTATTACAATTAATTTATCACAGTTTATAAAAATACACAATCACTATTTCAATAAATGATCACAATTTCACTTTTGTATTCAAAGTCACAAATAAACACGTTTCAAATCTCAGACGAAGCTTAGACTTCAACTGTCTGATTAAAACTGATTTTTGATTCGATCCTCGGCTGCTTTTATAGCAAATTGGTGTGTGTATCTGGAGAGTGCTCGAAAAGTCTAGATTTTCGCTGGCTTTTATATACTAGATGGCAACACTCTCGAAGAACCTTGAAAAGTCGAAATTGTTTTGACGTTGTTCTGTTTATGTTATTCTTTCGGTCATGTGGTGTAGTGAATGACGTGTAGTATATTCTTTCATAAATAAATTGAAAATCTCTGGTATTTTATAGTGCAATATGTTTCAATTTTAATTCAAATCCCGACTGGATAAAATTCACCTTACTATAGCAATAAGTACCACTTAGTTGTTCAATCTAGCAGGATTTAATGGAAATCTAGCAAAATTTGGTTTTGCGAGTAAATAATATAACAGATTAATAGATAAGCCAATAAGATTGCGATATTTCAGTGAATAATTGTTATATCACCACCAAGGTATAAAAGGTTAAACTTGGTGGTTAAATAATTTTAGCGAATATATTCTTTGCTTTAATTAGATAATTTTTTATACCTTTTTTCAATATTTCAAAACCCCTTTTTTTTCAAAGAAAATCCCAAATCAAATTATCACTTGGAAAATTAGTTCCAATGGAAAGCGCTTTTTGTTTTCTTCATAAAAAAAAAATACTTAAATCGGAAAACAAGATTAATGAGCAACAGAATGGAAATTGAGAAGACAAAATTTTCTTTAGGGGTGATAGAATATTAAAATTTTGCCCTTTTTTGCCATCTCATTAACTAGCCTAGGGGGTTAATAAATCTTTCTTGTTTTTTTGTTTTTTTTTTAAGACACTATGAACAGGTTGTACTTTTGTTCATCAATGATGAAATTGTGGAATTTAGAAGGGATTTAAGTATGGTTACACGGAAAAGTATTTGAATATAAAATCCCTTAAAGAAAAGAAGATTTCAAGAGGTATTAAAACAAAAGATGTTTTTATGTTCATGTTGTTGATTCTGTTTTCGAGATGAAAATTATATTCTGATGAGATGTGTAGGTCTCTAAAATACAGCTGCGCCTTATAAGAAGTAAGATTTTGAGAAGAAAATTACCTTAATTAGATGATATTTAAAATACAAAAATATGATTCGGATTTTGGGCGAAAAACGTGTTCAAAAAGTTGATGATAAATATACTTAAAAATTTTGCAAAATTTAATTTCATTATAATTTTTTTTGAAAGTTTTAGATTAAATTTCAATAAAAACACATGCCATATTAATATACACTTTATAAAAGTTTATTATTTAAAAGGAAATTAATAAATTAATTGTACATTATTAAATACCATAGATTTGAAATAGTAATAGAGTGCAAATCAAGTCTACCTTTAGCCACCATTTGTAACTAATCTTTCTTGGCAATCACTTATATTTCTTTTTATTACTATTACAAGTATAGGCAAAAAGTTAATCCCGATTGATCGCGGTCAGAGCTGAAAAATAGCTTCTACATTTTGTCAATCCCATCCATTGTCACTATCGTATTTTCGTGTTTTATTCTTTCTTTACAAAACTACGATATTTTCCATTTATTTTTAAAATGGGAATCCGAATTTTAGAAGAGTTTTCGAGGACTTCATTATGTCAAAATTATAATTGATTTGAAGAAAACGGGGTTTGTTGTCTAATAATTACATCACAAAAAGCTGAATAATGATTTTGAAATGAATAGAGTTTTAGTAAACAATTAAACACTAAAAAAAAGCTAACAATAATAATACGCCCAAATACAATACTTTATCCCTAGATAGACATATTAGACGTATACTTTCCAAAAACAAAATGTAATTAACAAAAGATATGTAACCAAACTTTGTTTCTTCTATCCAGATTATGGACAGAACACTATCAATTTGATTTAACAGATTCATTATAATAATGCCTATCTTATTGTGAAGGTTGTGGTTTTAATATATTGTATTTAAGAACATTGAAACATTTATATTACTCTGCTTTTATATATACTGTATTATGATAAGAATGATAAGAAGAATCATATCATAAATTTATAAAATTCAGAACACGTATGTAATCGCACGTGGTATCAAACTAATAAGAGACTAAAGATGAACAGAATATGCTATATAAAAATGCCAGTAAATAACACCGAAAGTATGAAACTAATGAAGGATCATTATTAATTTTTTTTTCTCTACTATATATCAGTCTCGATATTTTAACTCGCTCAAGATTGCTCGCACATATATTTCATATATAACATGTTATTACACTCTTAAGCCGGTCAGCACTTGTAGAAAATCCTTAAGTTTTTTTTTTCCCCGCTGTGGAAAGATTTGAAGAAATTCCGATCACGAATCTTGATACAAAAAAAAAACGATAAATGACTAGATAGAAGGTATAAAAACCTATGAAATTGTACCAGCACAGACCATTCCAAATACATATACGTATTCATTCATGGATTTATTAGGAAAACCAAAAAAAAAAGTTTTCATGTCGCGATTACAACATATATAAGAAGACAAGGATACAAAACTCATAAAGAAAAAAGATATTTATGGGGTAGATAGAAAACCAGAAGAAAAAAGTATAAACCAAAATCCAGCTGGGACACTTAAAATAAAGCTAAAAAAAAGGATTCTCACATAAACTTACTTAAATATAAAGCATCGGATTGATATTTGTTCAGAAGAGGAAAACATTTAAGTGTTTAATTAAGAAGATATAATAACATTTTTATTTATAGTGAATGCGGTGTAAATTTATTTACACTATATCCGCTTTTTTCCTTTATCGATAATTAATGTCTAGGAAATTAATTCAATCGCAATTTTTACAATTATATAATACAAATACTTTTCCTGCAACTTAAATCGCGCTAAAAACCGCTAATCTAAAGTAGATTAAATTACTTGGTGCAAAATCTTAGAAATATCAGTTTTAACTGTCTCCTCTATTTGATTTGAACTGCATTTATGTAGAATGGCTATTATGAGGCCAAGGAATATGATTCATGTAGATAATATCCCTACATGATCATGATCAACTTACGTTAAATAAAGGATGATAAGGAATTTTGAACAGAACTATTGCAAATACAATATAAACCTTTACATACAGCAGCATATTGATATTTGAAATAAACAATACTAGTCATGTAGATAAAGGTGTCCATATGACGATTGATATATTTAAACTAGGAATTAGACTAGGGTGACTAAAGACTAAGTGTAAATAAAACAATATCAATTTAAAATTAAATTCCATCTGAAGTAAAAATTTATTATCCACTCATTTTTTGTACTTCAACGATATTAAAAAACTGTTTTTATATTTTTATCCTTAACAGATTTCAATATTTTACAGCATAATTAAATTGAAAGAAATTAATCCCAGATCATATCTATTACAGATAAAAATCTATTTCTATAGCTAAAAGTAAAATATTAATAAACTTTTATACCCTTTTTTTCATGTAATTAAAATTTATCTCCTAATTTCCGTAGCACTCAACCACGAATTTAATTTTAACCCTAAACAGTGTGTCCTTTCCAAAAATAATAATTGATTTCAAGGATTGAACGAAATTTATGATTATACTCTTCATTTAAATAACAGTGCCGCATTTAGATACCAATGAGAGACACCCTAAGATGTATTGGCGGAAATATAAATTTTCAGTCTCAGGTGGACTGACCGAGGAGAACATTAAAACTGACGTTAAATGTATGGAAAAGGACACAACGCAGAGATAAAACCAAGTTAAAATTATTAGATGCCATTAGTTGAACGGCAAATTATTATCTCCGAAACATGGAAAACTTGAATGGTTTGTAGTAAGCGAGCGAGTAGATAACAAAGTTACCATTTCTCGTGCATAACCTGGTATGGAAACGAGAGAAGGGAAATCTTTGCTGTAGCCCTGTTTGTGGATCTGTCAGTAATTTTAGTTTCCTTATATTTCTAATGCTTATTCTATGATAATATATGATGTTTATTATTCCAATATCCTATTCTAATATCCTATTAACCTCATGCGTAGTTACTTCGGGCCGCAAGAAAATTAGTCTCTGTTAAATATCCATAAATTAATTCTCATTTATTAGTAAACTGTTACTGCAAATTACTAACAAATTATTACCATTTTCAATAACGCCAAATAAAGGAATATATATTTGAATAAAATTGTCTTCTTTCCAAAATGAACAGAGATAACTTAGTCCTTTAAAATTAACGTAACTAAAACTTACTACAAAATATGAATGTGAACATTAAAGGGTTAAAGTTTACGACAAAATTATCAATAATATCGTTGATTACATCCAATTAAAAGTATTTTCATCGATAAATTGTAATTCAAAGCGTGAATGAATATATAACGAATGTAATATTTGGATCCAAAATAGAAATGGAATGTAAAGAGTGGGTGTTAAATGGGTAAAAATATTACTGAATACGATTAAGCATTGTCGGGAAATTGAATTTGTAATCACACCCAAAGTAAGAAAAAAAAAAGGTAAAATCTTATAACATTAACGGAATACCTTTTCTGCTGGTGCTGCTGCCATTATTTGGATCTTGTTTTTGGGGGTTCCTGGTTATACCCAAAATATAATCGTGATACCTGAAACCATTTAATATCATAAATTTTTCCTTTTATTCTTATGTTTGTGTGTGTGTGTGTGTTTATTAGAGAAACATAATTACAAAAATTTCATAAAGCTGGTAATATGCTGTTATTTTAAATTTTGATTAGATTTAAAAAGAAAGAAGAACCTAATCATGGCATAAATTTAAATACATTTCACGTATATTCAGAATACGTGAACGAATATCTTAATTTTTTTTTCCAAAGATAAATTTCAAATTAATTTTTGAAACCCTAATTCGGGGTCAAGAAATATAAAAAACTGAAGTACATGGTTAGGTCAAAATTATATTTGTTCCTTTTGTTTTACAAGACCCGAAATATATTTGCTCCGGTTGTCCGTGAATATATACAGATTAACATTTCGCCCATTGCAGTTTCGCCATATTTTATATAAAGAGGAGTAGCATACCGCGGGTAGTAGAGACTGCAGTAAGCAAAAATAGGTTAAATAACATATAGTAACTGACAATCGTCCTATAGCCGATTTTTTAATATGCTATATGGTAGAAATGGGACTCATAGTTAACAAACTTATAGTTCAATGAATTATCCCTGAGAAAGAACAAACCAATCTAACAATATTTCAGGGTTTTTAATGCCTCCTTTCTGCTCTAATTCACAGGTATTCTAATAACATAAACCCATTCTGCAAAATTTTTTATACCCCTAGTATTTTCCATTAAATTATAATTTTTGCAGTCTCCGCATACATATTTTAACACTTATCAAAACTTGTAAGTAAAACATATAGTAACTGCCCTATGGTAGAAGTGGGACAGAAAAACTGCCAAAACTAACATTATTTCAAGGTTTTTTCTTCATAACTTAGTTTCCTCTTTTCAAAATTCCTTCCAATTTGCAGGTAACCTAAACCCTAGCTTAAGTCTAATCTGTAAATTGTATTCAAATCGGTGTATTAGTTTTTAAAGTACACCAAAAAAATTTTATAAAGAGGGTTACTTTCTCCTAGGATTATTTCTTTCTCCTTTATCCTCTGACCGATTTCATTTAAATTTAATATGGTATCGTATATTTATGCAGATAACCTATGTAATTAATTTAAACAAAATTGATTCATACATTTTCCAATTAAATCCGAAAAACCATGAACAAAAACAACGACAAAACTTTCTAGTCTACCTGGTTTTTCCTTTATAACTTTGCTCCCGCTGGATCGATTTGGCTCAAATGCAATACCAAACCAACTCATATCGTAAATTTCATCCAAACCGGATAACGCGTTTTGAGTTACCTTGTATACGAACGGACGGACATTCATAAATCGATTTAACATTTGATTCCCGACACAACCGTACCCTAAAACCTTTCTACGACGATTATTGCGATGTGTTACAAATAGAGTGACAAAACTAATATACGCTCTGGTAGTACCCACACAGTAAAAAAAGGTATAGGCTATTTTCTTATATTTTAATGTTCCATACATTAATTTGTAAATATATGTTTTTAGACCGGCCTTTACTTTGAAGAAAGCACTCTTCCTCAGCATAGATTACATGCAACTGGGAACAAATTTTAATTACTACACCAAATCTGACTACCTAATCGGATGGAAAAATTACTTATCCGATCGGTTGGACCGTATTCGACATCGATTCGGAGTTGAATTAACACCGAATTTTTTGCTGTGTACCATAAGGCATAATAGATATATTATTAAATATAATTGCCTCGTTTAAAATCATCATCATCATTATTATAATCTGATAATTGACATCGATTCGAATGATAAAAGAAACGTATCGTAAAAATGAAGTTTAAATTTTCATACATAATACTCGTATGATTACAGACGAGAGTTTAAATTGTTCAATTGTCGCATTTAATGCACGCGCACGAATAACAAATATAGTCATTCCCGAGTCAATATTCCGCTCAGTATCATGCTTTGCAATTTACTTTGTTTAAAATACATAAATGGCTATGATATGCAAATTTTATTGAATCAAGTAAAAAGAAAAGTCTTATTGAAAATTCTCAAATCGTTTCGATTCAAGATATCGAAAGTTTCGTAAATTTTAAAGGACAAAAACAAAGAGGGTGGTTTTATCCCTGCCTCGATTGTGCGTTTTATTGACTTACTTCTAAAAAGGGTATGGATTTTTAGCTTTTGTATTTTATATTTACGTTATCATCACCTCCATTATAGACAATCTACTATTTCCCAATGGAATATTTTTGCTCTTTACGAGTATAGAGAAGTACCTATGTAACTATAGTAGATAAATGTTTGTTGTTTACAAAGAACACAAGTAAAATGTCAATTGGCACCATTTACGAAAGTTAGTTTACTTTTTCATCTTGTCTTTTTTTTAAATAGCACACTTAAGAATACTATTCTTCACGTATATCCTAAATATAAAGAAAATATTGTACAGAATGTCACATAATTCGTATTTTAATTGAGTAAATCCACAAAGGGCAAATAATGGTTACGAGGTTACGAAGATTTTAAGTTTGATCCCAATTAATTTCCTAAGATCCTTTGCCTCAGGCTTATAATATTTGTAAGGTGATTTAATATAGAAACAACAAGACTGGGCTTCTATACTAAAAGCATCATTCATTCAACTAACAGTATACCATATGTTTTTCTGAAGGCAATTAATCTTGCTAGTTGGAACATCACTTTATATACAGAATCCTCAAAATGAAAGCAATAGATACAAGATATACTATACAGAATTTCCAATCATCAGGTGAAACAATTTATTAATCAAAGTAGTTTTGGCTATCTGATAAAATTACCATGTATGTACCTCATTGTGTCCCCGGGCTTTTAGGTAAACATAGGTTTAGATTTCTTTTTAAATCAATTATTAAATGACTCTCTGCACTTTAATAAAATCTTTTTTTGTTTCTGAGTATTTTAAGATATACACCCTGTGCATAAGTGCCTACGTATTTAGAATTTTATATTCTTCTATTAAATGGAACGAAAAATTCGATTAGATCTTAAAATTTTTGTCACCAAAGATACGATGTGATCTATTATATACGAAATATATTTTCGAAACAGCATCTTTTCTTTTATAATAATATCGTTTAAATTGATTTAGAAATCTATATTCAATAGTCTCTAAAAGATAATATCTTATAATGGCAATTCTTTTTATGACGCCCTATAGTAGATACTACCAATCATCGGAGAACGATTTCAAGGATATATTATTAGATATCTAGGTGGAGAATCAAAAGATATATCGATATTTGCACGTTTACACGATAACCCGAAAATGCGTGGTGCGATTTTAGTCAAATTTGTCATATGGCTTCGTTATTCCTTAACTCGTTTTGGTATTTGCATTTCAGTAAAGTATCAGCGAAATCGATCCATAGAAATTAACAAAAAGAAACAATTGTTTTTTGTTTATTAATCCTTTTTCAGATATACTTCGAAAGGTGATATTCCGATTTGAATAAAATTTGCAGAATAAATTTATACTATTAGGGCCATCTCTAAATTACAGCAAACTCGAAGAAGAGGAAATAAGGTTATAAAGAAAAAACTTTGAAATATTATTAGTTTTGGTTGTTTTTTTATTCGAGTTAATTCATTTAATAATAGTGTCATTAGCTACCCTATGGTAGGTACTACCAGAGAGTATATTAGTTTTGTCACTAAGTGTGTAACGCATAGAAATAATCATCGCGGAAAAATTTCAAGGGTATGGTTGGGCATGGAATCAAAAGTTATATCGATTTATGCATATCCGTCCGTCCGTCCGTCCGTCCGTCCGTCCGTCCGTCCGTCCGTCTGTGGACAAGATAACTCAAAAACGCGTTATCCGATTTTGTTGAAATTTAGAATGTAAGTTGGCTATTCCTTAACTGCGCATTGGTATTGCATTTAAGCAAAATCGACCGAAGGGGAGGGATGTTATTAAGCAAAAACCAGGGTGACCAGAAAGATTTGTCGTTTTTTTTATACAGTTTTTCGCATTTAACTGGAAAATTTGTGAATCAATTTTGTTTAAATTAATTATATTGGTTAAATACATGAATAGACGATACTATGTTAAATTTCAGCGAAATCGGTCCAAGGATAGTGGAGAAAGAAATAATCTTAGGAGAAAATAAGTTTGTCCATCAAGTTTTTTTGATGTACTTTAAAAACTAACCTACTGATTTAAATAAAATTTGCGGATTGGATTTATCCTATTAGGGTTTAGGTTACCTGCAAATTAGAGGAAATTTTGGAAAGAGGAAACAGAGTTATGAACATAAAACCTTGAAATACTGTTAGATTTGACTGTTTTTCTGTCCTATTTCTAGCATAGGGCATACAAAAATCGGCTATAGGCCGATTTTAAGCTACTATTATCTTATTTTGATTTCATTACATTTGTTATTATAGCGTGATAGCAACAGTCTCCAAAAGGTGTACATCACTTTAAAAAAAAAAAGGGATATTAACTTGACATGTTTATAACTTTAATTCACACGTTAATCTCTTTTATTATATAGGATTAACACGAAAATACCAACAACAAAAAAGAAAACACATTATCCTCTCTTTAATATAAATTCATTAACAATATATGTAGAATTATATATATTACTTAAATTCATTATGTTTATATAAAAGCCACCTTAAGACAATATGTAAAAAAAAGAGAACTTGCTATTAAAGCTGATTGATGTGAACATAATCCACGCTGAAAAGATTCTTGGTTTTTCAGAAAATTCAATTCATTGGAAGGATATTAAACAACTTAAATAATCTTCACTGAATATAATATAATATAATAATAATAATCTAATGTAAAATGTATGTTATCCTATGTTCTTTACAAAAAAAACCAAAAAGAATATTTTTTGCGTCTTTTGGTTTCCTTTTAAAACCATTCATCTTACGAAGGATTAAAATTGAAATCCTCGTATCAAAGATATATGTAGTACATATACTACGTGTCCATTGAAATGATCATTTTTTGAAAAAATTAAATGATCTAAAAATAAACGAATTCATCTTATGATGGACCACATTCTGAGAGTGCTATTACAATCTTTATTTCATTTTTTTAGAGGATAGTGAACACGACATTTATCTCAATAAAACTAGACTTTTTCCTATATTATATATGATATTTTCCTGTAATGCCACATTTTTTCAGTCGTATGACATCTAAATCTTGTCAGATATTATAGTATGGTTTTGGAACGGGAAATGATTGAGTAGACTTGCATGTAGCACGCCATAATTTAGAAAATATATGTTCGGTTTACATATAGTACTTTCATCTTGTTTGTTTGTTTTATTTTCAATTCATCTATGGACAACTCCAAGTATATTTGTACCCGTACCTAATGTATATGTCCAAAATTCTGTAAAATATTTATACAACAGTGGATATACGTAATTATTTATACCTATTCGCCGGAGACAATTTAGGATTAAATTTCTAACCCAATTTTAACGTAACTACATTTTTATAATATGTTACACAAGAAGCTGTTGTATCAGTACAACTGGTATTTTGCATTTCCACATCACGGGGCAGGATTTTTAATAAGCTTTCTTAAAAGTGTTTTGCTAGAAAGAGTACTCACTTATTCAAATTACATTGAATTCGTTGTTCATTGATTCATTGATTGATGTAAAAGATTTTTGAATTTTACGAAAATTTATTCATTTGTATCTTTGCTATTTAATTATAAATGGTGTTGGTTATTTTATCGTAAAATTTAAGTAAATTATAACGCTTCTGTCATACGTTTCGTACAATTGTTTTTAAGATAAACGTGTTCTCGAACAAAAATTCTGCATTTTAGTATAAAATGTCAAATGGACGTAAGGAAATGGCAGCTGATAATAAATGGCTTACAAATTTGAATAAATTAAGAAATTAATATTTTTGGTTCAAGTGAAAAAACTTAAAAAGAAAAGAGAGTTGAATGGAACCCAGAAAATTTGAAACCCAGAAATGTTACATTTTTTAGATCAGACTTTTCATGTAAGAGCCGCCATTTGTGCACTATTCGTTAAATATTTTATGCACTAATCTCAACTTACTGGAAGTGTTGAATTGGACAGTAATTTAATATAGATATTCATTTGGTAGTGCACGAAATCTGTCACTAGATCAAAAACTATAAGCTTTTAAATTATATATAAATTATCCGTACAGATATTGATCGAAGATGATTACTTAGTTTCCAAGGGTTTGTCACAAAGATTCTCAAAGTCTAATTATTCAAAATTTGAAGTCTTTTAGAAATTTGTCTGACATTTGATATGTTTACTTCGCAGCCCTAAAAAGAAGAAAGTAATGGAATCGCTTGTGGTTTCCAGTTGAAATGTCTTCTTTATTTCTATTTACAACAAAATAATTTTTAACTTTTAAAAAAATTCGATTAATTCAATTATTTACTATAAAGTCTTTTCAAACATATTTTAATAATTAACATAAGCTTGTGGTCATTTTATTTTTCTTTTTTATAAAAAAAAAGTAATTTAAATGGTTCAAATAATCAAATTAAAAAATATTCCACTTTATTTGAGATTTTATTTTATCACGCCGGAATTACAATATATACCGAACCTTTGCAATAACTATAAAACCTTCTGATTGATTGGATTGTCGTTAGACTAAAATTGATTACGACAACAAAAACAACGCAAATCCCGATTCACCATCCAAACTTTTATTCTGAATAGAATTTTCTGTTACACTATATATATACAATTTGAATCCATTATGAATGTCAATCCAATAATTGAAAATTGGTAAAAAAAAGTATATTGAAACTTAAAATTGGCTTATAGCCATATTTTTGGATACAACATTCATTCGGACTCATCGCAGTCCAATGATTTGACTCTGAAAAAAGAAACAACTGAAACTAACAGATTCACATTTTGCTCCGGACTATACCTGGACTATAACGTAAATCAAAACCTGTATGCCATATCAATTTTGCTCTATAACTATTTCTTTGAAGAGATTTGCCTACAATTTAACATAATATTGTATATTTACATAGTGGATAAATATATGTACTTAATTTGAATTAGATAGATTTACAAATTTTCGAATTAAATCTGAAAAACAAAAGAAGAAGAAAACTTAAGGCCAATCTCCACACAGCCGACATCCTATTCTGACGAGAAAAATCAGAAAACTAGAAAGAGATGGACTTTTGCAATTTTCGGTAGGATTGATGGAAAAAAAACATCAGGGTCTCTCCCCACAAAATTTAGAAAAATTGGTAGTGTGCGACGATATCGTGTATGATTATTGTGAGAGTATGCAAATGCAGATGAAGAGCCATAAATCAGATGAACAAGTTCTTCTGCGTTAGAGAGGAATCATCTGACAGATGAAGAATCAGATGGGGAAATAAGAACTGCAGAAGACGACAAAATTCGTAGGATGATTGTTTCTCCCTTTCTGTTTAACTAAATTTTGCATAAGTGCATCCCATACTTTTACCAGAATAGGATGTCGGCTGTGTGGAGATTGGCCTTTAGTAGTCGTGCCTCATTTCTCCTCAAATACAATACCAAATCGAGTTCAAGAATAACCAACCAAGGTTCTAAATATCATTAAAATTAGCCAACTGGGCAGTCAAAAATTAATGAATTGCGTCTCTAACCATCTAGCGATTTCAGTCCCTTCTCCGCTGCTGTATTCTATCCGTCACAAACCCAGTGAGAAAACTATAATAATCTTATTGGTAGACTACCATAGGGTATAAAAACTCATTTCAACAAAACGTCCATTCATTGAAATTTGTTTGAGAGGATTCCTTCCCAAAAAGACCAAAAGAAAAACAAACAGCCTATAAAATAATGATATACTCGTAGTTGACATTAAAAAAATTGTATTTTCCTCATTGCATGACGATGTTAATAACAAAATAGCTGATGTGATAACAATTCAAACATAGTTAGCAAAAATCGACAAAATACTAATTGGAAAGCATTAATTATTCCTGGAACTCAAACCCCAAAAACACTTTTTGTAGTAGATTAAAATGGATTATTCTCTTGAAATTTCACATCCTAAATTCCATTCAAAGATAGGTACGTGGAATGGAAATAAGATAGTTTTTTTTTCATATCTCCTTGAAAAAAAAAACTTTGGTCCCGAAATCTTCCTATTGTGTTTACATTTTTCTTTTCGCATTCCACAATTTGTTTTTGAAGATATTTTGATGATAACTTCTTATATAGTCTTGTTTATAAAGAATATAAACGGGAAACCTCCCCGGGACAAAATAATATGAAAAAAAAAACTGCCATTTGACAGATTGTTGCCAATTACCGGAGCCGTTTTCATTCCAATTAGTTTTCCTTCTTGTTGATTTTATCGGCGTATATTAAAGAATACTTTTCTTTTTTTCTCAGAAAAGGAAAGGAAATTGTAATGATTGCCAAAAAAAAAGAAAAAAAAATTATATAGGTATTTTCTGAAAACGGAAATTGCAAATGATGTGGCGTTCTAAAGTTATTTTTTATGATGGCAAGGAAATTACATGCTAACGAGAAAATTCGTTTCGCAAAAACCAACGGCGTTTTAAGTAAATTTTAGTGGAAAATTAGAAAATTTTCTTTTTTTTTCGTAGAAATGTTTTATTATTAATTGCATGAAAATAAAATTTACTGTATCCAGAGAGTCAAACCGAAATTATATTGTTGATTCGTATTAACTCTTGATTTTTTGTGAATGTTGAAACCTTTCACTTTCACTG
Source organism: Xylophagus ater (assembly GCA_963422695.1). Lineage (NCBI taxonomy): Eukaryota > Metazoa > Arthropoda > Insecta > Diptera > Xylophagidae > Xylophagus > Xylophagus ater. Next base: position 17,921,089 of record OY730481.1, read on the forward strand.
ATCCTAGTCGCTACTAAAAAGATAGAAAATAAGTTTATAATATATTTCAATATTAAATTAATAATCTAACGACTATAATATGTGATTTTTATTTTGCATGACTTACAGTCTTCTGACGAGTAAAACTAGATCAATGGTTTTAAATTCTTCGAATGCTTCGAACTTTAAACTAATCCTTCTGCCAGGGAAATTATTTGCGACACATGGTTTTTATTATTTGCAAATTTTTAATTTGAATTTCACAAACTTGACCATTTTTATGCGATTGACATATTTTATTATTCATTTTCGGCTCCGGTTTTCGATTCATCAAAAATCACGGTTATTTTTAGTTTTCGATTCCGTTCCGGTTTGTCTGTCTGATTATAATGTAATTTTAAAACGTATTTTTAATTAAACTTACGGCATATAGTCAATTTTTAATGGTATTGCACTGTATTTTCAGGAAATATTCCACGACTTTTCTTGATAAAAGAAAAGTCTGGAATTTTCCTGCAAAAACACTACACAAATTCACTATTATTAAACACCACACGACCGAAAAAAATAACCATGACATTTCTCGAATTTGAAATATCACAAACAAATTATAACTTTTAGAAACGTCAAGAATAAGCTTCTTGTCAAATAATAGAAAACACGTTTACATGGAGGAAATTTCTCGAGTTTAGAACAATGAGTATGTAAGAAAGAACAACGTTCAAACTAGAAGTTTCTAGCAAGTACAGGATGAGCCACATTTACTATAAATACGGAAGAAAAGTGATGCAAATAAATCAATTTTAATCAGACAGTTAAAGTCTAAGCTTCGTCCGAGATTTGAAACGTGATTATTTGTGGGAAGCGATTACAAGGGCGATTTGAATCTAAAAGTGAAATTGTGATCAATTATTGAAATAGTGATTGTGTATTTTTATAAACTGTGATAAATAATTCTAATAATTAAATTATTGATAGACAAATATTTTTAAGACTAATTGTTAACGCAGAAATAATTATAAATAAACTTTATACACTAAATTCACATAAATAAAAAGTGTTATCAATTTCATAACATCGAACCAAACGGGTAGCACGTCACAGTATATAGTTATTAAATTTCGTTTAGAATATGCTCTTAGACTACATTCAGAATCAAATTGTTACCATCCTATATCCAAATCCCAGATTTCATTTGAATAGTTATTTCTCTTCTTTATAGATATTAACCTAGGATTTCAGACATCACTTCCTCGTTTAGGAGGAATGCTACAATTGTCAAGTAATGCTACAATTGTCAAGTCAGCACTATATATGAAATCGAAGTAAATGATAGAATGACTGTCCAAATCTTTAATACATTTATGATCAAAATTCTAATTAAATTAGTTGGAAGGCTTCCCAATAAAGCGAATCGCAATATTCCAAATATTAATCTAAAAAATTAAATCATTTTTCATTTTATAAAAAACGAAAAAAACTTCTATACTTTTTTGCAATGATTTTCATTAAATTTCGAATCTTCCTAAAAATATATTCGTCCTGAAACGCCTTTCTCATCCTTGCATTAATTTTGTTCACTTAGCCTTAAGGTGCAGATTTCCGTTGTTCAGTTATAAGAACTTTTTCCAACCATTTTTATTATGTGAATCAAAATAATTCTTTCGTTTACTTTTTCTCATCTTTTCATTATCAATGTTTATGCGAAAAAGTATATAAAACTACAAACATTAAGAATTTCATGAATTTATGTTTCATAATCCAAGAAAGAGGAGTTTGAGCTTCGTTCCTTCTTCTTTATAAAAAAAAAAAAAGGAAGTAAAATCAAAAAAAAAAGATATTACCCTTAGGGGAATTGCAGATTTCCAGTTGCAAAATTCATTTCAACTCATCCCAAAATCTGAACATTTTCAGTTATTCCTTTTTGTTCTTGGTTAGCAAAACGGATTTCTCTGCTATTTTGCATTTTTAATACAAAAAAAAAAAAAAAAGATAAATTATAAATTATAATAATTTAAGAGCAAAAGATTACCATAAAGAACTTTTTCATTTCACAAGAATTTTATTACAATTTTGCTGATGATGATTATGACTACAACGACTGTGACAGAAGGCTATAAATACTATCCTAGGTCAAAGAAGTCTTTTTTTTTTGTCTTTCGAGTCTTTTCAGTCATCATTATCCAATAATTGGGTTTTTTTCGGGGAACCCCTTGGGGTTAGCAGCGCGAATATTTTCAACTTTTCAATTATTTTAACAAACCGAAAAAGTACAAAGTAGAGATGACTGATTTATTCTATGGAAATTGCAGGATTTTCTATTTGAATTACTTTGACTTACAAAATAAAAATATAGGACAGAAAAAATTGTATTTTATTTTAAATTTAATTAAACTTTGGAAAAATATGTCATGTGAAAAATCATTCAGTTTTTTACACTTTATTAATAAATTATTTTCAAAAATTTTTTATTAATTTTGTATACAAAAATAATAAGAAAAAAATAAAGTACATTGACCCACAAGTGGGCACTTTTAGCGTTTAAGGAGCTAAAACTGACCAAAGTAAATCGCAAAAAAGGAGAAAATAGTTCCAGGCTATGCATTTAACCTACCTCAAAATCTAGTGAAAGAATCTTCTCAAAAGCTACTGAACTAAGGTACGAAATCAGTTAAAAATGGAAACGTTATACTAGAGGCACACATAGAGTATTCATACCATAGTTTAAGGATACCATGTGGTATACCATATGTGTGTCGTCGAATACTAGCCGAATACCATTTCAACTACGTAGCATAAATCTGGTATTTAAATTCGAAAACTTACGTGGTATTTCCTTTTTTACTTAATTTTTTCGGCCACTGTAATCTATTCTTTAGTGATTGTCGCGCCTTTTTATTGAAGCGGAAAATAGTAAATAAAATTTTGTAGGAAAGCTGAGAAATTGACACATGTTTACACTTTTTTTTTGAAAATTTTATTTTAAAAAAATGGAAAAAGTAAAGAAAAAACGCAAAATTTTATCGGTGGATGAAACCTCAAAATTTATAGATATTTGTAGGAATCATATAGAGGATTTAAGAGGAGCCAAAAGAAATTCCCATATTCTCGCTGAAATGGCAGAATTTCAAATGTCAGACAAATACTATGTTTGATGTGTGCCAACCCCTTTTTATACCATGGTACAATGCTATACTGTAGTATCGATACTAAGGTATGAATGCGCTATGTGACCCTTTAGTATTAGCGTATTAGATAGTCTTTTATTTCATACCGATGTAAATCATAGTGTACTGTGATATGATTCGGTTTTTTTGTATAGAAAAATACGGAATCATACAACTATGCAATGATACACCACGTTTTACAAAGGTAAGGGAATACCCATATTATATTATGTGCAGTTTTTTCATTTCGAAAAAACTCGTTTAATACCCGGATTTTAAAATATCGGTTCATAAAAAAGTCGAGTATCTGAATTCCATAATCTGGACTAAAACTTGCTTTCCTTTCAAATGTAAGTAATACAATATTCGCGATAGAGTATGAATAAATGTAATGCTATACAAAATTTCTTTAATATTCTTCTTAAAAATTAAAAATCTTGAATGTTTATTCTTTATACCATGTTAGACATCCTTTCAAATGGAGAACACATAAAGAGGGTTGTTCAATGTAGGTATTTATTATTTGCCACTAAGGGACATGAACAAACAAACCAATCGAAAAGTAAATACTTTATCGTATATGAAGTCACGTATTCAACAATCTAAAAGAGTTTTCCTTTCAGTCATAACAAGTAAAAATAGTTGTCATGGTCGTTCAATTGATTATTATTTGATAATTGAAAACATTCGATACTTTCATCCAGATACAGTACACCCAGAAAAATAATTCAGTTCTTCCAACTGAACTTGTAGATAACTGAAGTACATCGGCGTTCCTAACTAATATACATATTCGATGTCCCAACTTAAATCATAGTCACAATAAGTAAATATTTTGGTTTTAAAAAATGGAAAAGTTGGCGGGTATAACGAAAAATTTCCAATGAAGACAACAAACAGACAGGTCTTCAATGGAATGAATGGAAATTGAAACACTGTTAGAAAGACAGCTGACCAAGAAAAATATTTTCCATCATTTAAATTATTAAAACAATTATTAAACTTTTTATATACCACGTTTTTAAATTTTCTGTTGAATCATAAAAACTTAACAATTCTATGTATAAATAAATAATTTCTTAAAACTAACTTTCCGTACAAAACGAAACTTTCTGAAAAGGAATTCAATTTTGCTTAAAGATGGCTAAAAGTATTAAAAGAATGCATTGTCATCATGCTCTGAGCCATTCTAAAAGTTTCAAATGTCGAGCTAGTCGGGGAGTTAGTTAAAAATTGATTGCAAGATTTGTACTGGACAAACAAGCAAACAAACAAAGAAACAAGAAAGCGAGTTAATATAAAAACGTGGTGAAATTCAGCTGGCAGAACTAGCCAAATGCTTTATGATTTTTCTGTGTGTACAACCTCGAATTTAATTCAAACTACAAGAAACTTACCATCATATCTTGAGCCCAATGTCTAATACTATAACTAGTGAGTAAGTTTTTCGGTCATAAGTACGGTCGAGACGCTCAGTCGTGGTTTGCTCAGGTTTTCGGTGGGAAAGCCTGCGCAAATTTTGTGTCCACACGGTACCGTCTTTTATATATTTTTTACGCAGTTTTGTTTGGAACTTCTTAATGTCAAGCTATTATGCTTAGAACTTTTAATAATGAATATTTTAAGCGAGGAGGATTTATAACTTTTGGGTTTAACTGTTTGCATTTTTTGTAAAAAAAAAAAAAAGTCGCCGACCCTTTTTTTTAAGTGGTGCAAACAATGGCTATTAAAAAGAAACATATATTCTCATATGAACTTGCTTCAAGAATAGCTCCATGAAGAAAATGATTGGCAAAATTTTTTGCATATGGATACAAGAACATACCGTTTATTATCGCTGGTATCGCCAAAAATTAAGCATTGTTTTTTAAATTTCGATCACTATATTCCTTGCTTTTAATTTTCCACAAGCAAGGAAACTCTTTAGATAAATTTATAAATTCCTCCAAAAAGTCTCTTGAAAACATTTTCGTGCCTTTCAACCTTTCGCCTTTCGCAATTACATGAAAACTATATAAAATAGGAGTTTACGACCACACGCTACGTTTTGCAAATCTGATTTGCGCATGCAAAACCGAGCAAAAAACTGTGCGTTTGGACGGCTCCATAGACCGAATAATACCTAATATAACCGGGAATTTAACTCATTTTTTCTGGGTGTACTTTTTTTAATATTGATTATAGGGATATGTATACTTTTTCCGTAGTGTACGTGCTTAAAGAGGGAGTCATAGAGAACATTTAAAATTGTTTATATATAGGATTAAGAAAGCTTTTCAAGTCCTTTTTGGAAGTGTTCAAGAATGAAAGTGTGAATAGATACTTAATGAGTTGGGTGGATACTTTTTATAAGATATATTTAACTAGAACTTTTTATAATATTCCAAATGAAAAGGTATGAAATCATTTTCTTGTTTACCAAAAAAGTTTCTAGGAAATAATTATGTTTTTTTTTATACAGTCGAAGTCTAATAAAATCTTGTTTAGATAAAATGAAATTATAATTCCCGAACAACATTTTGTGCCTATCTAAAAATTATGTCCAAACTAAAATGTCACCGCAATTTTTAAAAATTTTATTAATGTTCGGAAAATAATTGTTAATAGTTACGTAATATGTTATTATTATTATTATAAAATTAAGGAATTTGTTACTGTTCTTTGAAAATCACAGTCCAAGTCATATCTAGAATCTATCTCATTTGGAATACTAAAAACAATATTACCTATTTCTCAAAAAATGATAACTAAATATAATTAAGATCCAATTGTTTCTTACGACATGGCTTTTTACTAGTTTGAGCAATCGTAGAACAATGGTGGAATTGATTTATTATAAAAGCATTGTTTGAAAGTTTTTACGATGTGACAATTGTTAAGACCAGCACGTTTTTTGGTGAGAAAAAGGATGAAACGGGAGAAGGTACCAGAAGAAACGGTTGAAATTGCAGGAAAATCTATTAAAGAATGGACTAACAAAGTTACCGATATAGGTAGATAATATTGATTCAAATATATTTGTATAATAATCAGACTGTGTAAACTTTAGTGTCTAAACGGTTTAGTCAATCAACTACTGCCTCCATCCAATTGCTTAATTCCATATGTTTTGCTAATTTATCCAAATTGTATTTTCCCAAATTCCCCAAACATCGTGTATTGATGAACACGCATCTTCATTGTCCATTGTTTTCATGTTTTCCATTTTGCATATTAGAACTTTCACGGTAATATTTGTCATCTACACCGGCTTTGTTAAGGAAATATTGACTAACTTACTCATCAGCCTCGAAATTGATTTTTTTTAAAATTGCTTACTTCAAGCGTTAGAATTATATAAGACCTTCTTTAAGTTGATTTTACTACGCCAGAAATCGTAACTACAAGCATTTATATTAACTACACGTAGCATTCGAGAAACTGGTTCGTTTTTCCCGTAATCCGTTCTGTGGTACAAAATTTTAAATAAGTCCAGTGATCTCAAGGAACGTACATTAATATTTAGCGGCACCTTTACTAATAGTAAAGAAGCATCAATAGCGCCATTCAAAATTTGATGGACAAAAACAATATCAGCCACCTGACGACGCTTTTCTAAGGATTTCAGATCAATCAATTCTAAAATTATCACAGTATTGGGGTAGTAGGACAGGGTCATTTCAAGGAAGATTCCTTAATGCAAAACGTATGAATCTACGTTGTACAGACTCCAATCTGCTAGGGGGACCATACTTGACTGGCGTATTCCAAAATAGGTCTAACCAAGGTAATGAAGAGTGCTTTAGTTATATAGGGTGATTCAAACCTTACTTTTTTTTTTAAATAAAAATAAAACACTTAGAATTGAATGCAAATATCAAATCTTTATTACCAATTTTAAGCACATAGTATGGCAATTAATGTTTGAAAATAATTTCCTTCAAATGTTGGCCGGCACTACGTTTCAGCTCGGCCAGTCTGGCGGTCCAATTTTCGATCACTCTCTCAAGCATTTCGACCGGAATCTCATGAATGACACGTGTAATGTTCGCTTCCAATTCTTCAATTGTCACTGGTTTATCGGCAAAGACTTTTGACTTTACATAGCCCCAAAGAAAAAAGTCCAAAGGTGTGATATCGCAGGATCTTGGTGGCCAATTCACTGGGCCAAAATGTGAAATTAATTGCTCACCGAAATGATTTTGCAATAAATCCATTGTAACACGGGCTGTATGGCTCGTAGCACCGTCTTGTTGAAACCAAATATTGTCGAGACCACGGGCTTCAATTTCAAGTACCAAAAAGTCCGTTATCGTGGCACGATAGCGCTCACCATTGACGGTAACGTGGCCGCCGGCCGCATTTTTGAAGAAATACGGACCGATGATGCCCCCGGCCCCTAAACCACACCAAACTGTTGTTGTAATGAAACTCTTGTGGATGCTCATCATCCCAAATACGGGAATTTTGCTTATTAACGTAGCCATTAAGCAAGAAATGAGCCTCATCACTGAACAAAATTTGGCTTAAAAATTCCGGATTTATACAATTGATACAATTGAACGATTTGTAAACGTTGCTCAGATGTAAATCTTGACATGATGAATTGCCATACAATACTGAACAAAAACGACAAATCATAATGACACTAGTCACGCGTGATCTGTCAAAAACACCTTATTGAAAAAAAAAGTAAGGTTTGAATCACCCTTTATAAGGGTCCGAGAATTCCTTAGACCATCTAATAAAGCCTAATGTAAAAATTTATAACAAAAAAAATTATTAAAAAATTCTCTGGGCATGATGTGTCTATATAGCCGAGACATAAAGTTTAAAAATATAAAATATTGCATTTCATCAAAAGAAAAACGTATAAATACGAGAGTACTAATTATAAAAAAAAAAATTTATTTATGTTACTAATTTACGAAAAGAATTAAAAACCATTTAAATTATTATAATTAGTTTTCAGAAAATATTACACATTAAAATTACATATTAAAAACCACACTTAATTATTTTTAAAATGAAATGACCAAAATTATAATTAATTAAATCGGTCTAGTTTTTTTACAATTTGACCTAATAAAGTTCATTAAAAATGAAGGAGTCCAATGGCAATTGGAATATCATCAACCACCCTTAAAATTGAGATAACCTTTTTGGAGTTTTTATGGGTCGACATCTGGTTTGAACTATCTTTCGATCGAAATGACCCAAAAAAAGACAGCTTGTGAATTCCTATCCCAAGTAATTTTTTTTTTTTTTTTTTTGAAAATATATACGACTAGGACTATTCTCAATAGGCTCAATAAACCTTAGAATAAATGCCAGTTCTCTTTTATTCGAATGAATTTTATTTGCTTTTTAGAATATATCAAAACAAAACAAAAAAAAAATTGTTATAAAAAGGAAAGATCATTCGAATTATAGTGTTTTCTAGGAAATTTATAGCAGAGTACTCAAATTCTGAAAGAAATATGAAACGCAAAAAAGAATCCATATTTAATAAGATGGAATAAAAAGTCAAGTAAATGAACAAATGATGTCCTTTGAGTTTATTTGTTTTTTTTGTTCCCAAACCAAAAAAGAAAATCAATGGAATTTTTTTGAAAAGATAACTTGTTGCTGACTGGATACATAACTCTGACTGAATGGCATTTTATATTAAGATATACATATTTTACATCTATGCAATGGGTTCATGAACTTCTCCCAATACTAGAGGCACACATAGGGTATTCATACCATAGTTTAAGGATACCATGTCGTATACCATATGTGTGTCTTCGAATACTAGCCGAATACTATTTCAACTACGTAGCATAAATCTGGTATTTAAATTCGAAAAAGTACGTGGTATTCCCTTTTTTACTTAATTTTTTCTGCCACTGTAATCTATTCTTTAGTGATTGTCGCGCCTTTTTATTGAAGCGGAAAATAGCGAATGGAATTTTGTAGGTAAGCTGAGCAATTGACACATGTTTACACTTCTTTTTTTAAAAAATTTTTTTTTTTAAAATGGAAAAAGTAAAGAAAAAACGCAAAATTTTATCGGTGGATGAAACCTCAAGATTTATAGATATTGGTAGGAATCATATAGAGGATTTAAGAGGAGCGAAAAGAAATTCCCATATTCTCGCTGAAATGGCAGAATTTAAAATGTCAGACAAATACTATGTTTGATGTGTGTCAACCCCTTTTTATACAATGGTACAAGGCTATACTGTAGTATCGATACTAATGTATGAATACCCTATGCCTGCCTCTACTATAAGATACGAGTAAGATCTTTTTTTTTATTAGACCAAACTATTTCATTTTATGCGCACATTTTTTTTATAAATGATTTTTGGTGCTAATCCTGATTTATGATTATAGCATAGAGAGAAAATAGCGGATATACTTAATGATTATTTGATAATTTATAGTTATAGTTCCGGAAATGAGAATCTCTTTAAAAATATCTGTAAATAATGTATTAGTGTCAACAGACAGGAAAAATTAAATTAAATTTTAATACGTTCCTAAAAGTATACAAGTTTTTATTTTCCTAATGTAAATTTATGGAAGCATACGAGTACTATGGTCAAATTTCTGAAAAATGTTTGCCTGAGAACGTGATCCTAGAAAATTTTATAATTCTTTCGTCTTTACTATTAAAAAGTAAAAATGTGAAGCTTTCCCGGTACTTGGAAATCATTCATCTGACAAAAATAAAAATGCTAAAATAATAATAGTAAGAAATTGTCTCCTCTACAAAAACTTTTACCCAAGGGAGCGGGGAGATATTGTGCCAATAATTGATTTTCCCCCGCAATTTTATCAACATGATGTTGTTAGCAGAGATCAAAACAGGTAATAAACACAAAATTCTATCCACTGCCCTCAAATCTGTAATAATACCAAAAATCGAAACTATACAATCTGACACAATGGAACAAATAATATAAAAATTGCACATCCCGAAGTTATACCACAGTATTAATATGTTTATTATACTGAGGTTATACTCTGATAGATTATACCCGTTGTGGTCTTGTTTAAAATCTTAGAAAACGAACGTTTTTACGGCAGCTATCCAAAGTTTCAGGACGATCTTCTGTATGGTTGCCAACATTGCTATTTTCACTATAAAGCCTCGTATCGTGTTCGCGTAAAATGAAATTTCCCATATAAAATTGACCTGAGCGAAATTATCAACGAAAATTCCACGGTGATATTTCACGCAATAGTACGCAGTTTACTAGTGAAAAAGAGTTCAGCTGGCATTCATGTAAGTCTACAAAATTTTCACGCCACTTTTAATCGCATGGTACATTCTTTCCACGTTGAATTTTGTCATTTCATAAGAAAATTTTCTTGTCTCATGTGCGAAGTTTTTGAGTTTTTTGAATTTTTTAACAAAAAATGTTATAAATATGCAGTTTAATGTGATGGACAGTGATTTTTTTTATGATGGAATTTTGCCAGCAAGGAATGAAGAAAAACGACAAAGTTTTGATAAAAAAAATTACCGAACCTAATTAAAGAGAAAACCGTTATTTGGAAAATGGCCAACAAATTGCATAAAAATACGAATGCATTGGCATCTGCTTGGTCTGTCGTAGCAAAGCAACACCAAGCAAGTTGAATTTATTATTTATTTATTTTTTATTTTATTAATTCATAAAAATTTGTATTCGATGATTGCAAAACTTAGATATTCTTATTTTATTTTGTAATTCCGCTTCTTTTTTTCATAAAACTGAAGTACAATAGAAATGTAGATCTTGGACAAAAGGACCCTTTCGTTTCCGTTCTTTTAGGTAGTGTGACGATATTGCGGCTACTACCATGGATGCTCCGATCACAATATCTTCTAACTAAATCATTGTCACTACTCCTCATATTGAATTTTTATATTTATTTATTTTTTGATTCTAGTTTTATTTAATATATTTAACTATTCCACTGTTTTTAAATTTTTTTATTTTAATTCCCTTTAGTTTTTTTAATTTAATTTATTTGTATCAAATTTTTATATTTATTATCACCGAAATTCAATTCTTTGCACATTTGTCACATGAAAAAAAACAAAAAACATTCTCTACACAGATATTTTTCACGATGAATTTCACGTACAAAATTTGGAGACCAGTGAAAATTTCATACCACGCGAACACGATACTAGGCTTTAGTGTTTCTAAAAAAAATGTAAATATATGTATGTATTTTTATACCACAGCCTTTTTTGCAAACACTAATAACGAAATATCTTATTGATAGACTAAAAATCTGTGCGACATGAGGAATTACAAGTTGAGCACTCTGTTTTCTACCTGTGTGATATTACCCTTCAATGCAATTACCCTTCATTCCATTTCACTGAAAATAGACGGAGCTGCATTGTAGGAAAACACCAAAAGGTAAAGCTAGCCATTGATTGCAGTAAGAAAAAAGTCAGGTGATTAACAGGTATATCAGATGTGAAATAAGATTGTTATAATATTACTCTGGTCAGAATGAAATTTTTTTTTGTAATTTTACAAAAAAAATTTCATAAATAAAAAAAAAAGAAAAAAAAACTTGGAGAGGCCGGGGATCGAACCCGGGGCCTTTCACATGCAAAGCGAACGCTCTACCACTGAGCTACATCCCCTTCATGTGGTTATTGTACTAAATTAAATACAAAAATAAGATATGAAAGTTTTTCAATATTTAATCAGTCCACCGTTCAAAAATTAAAACCAATATGGCAATAAGATGGAAGTTCTACTTGTATACTCTGAAATTGTATAAGAAACGTAGTACCAAAAATGGAGTTGGTAATTCGTCCCTTCGCAACTATTAGGAGCAAACATTGTATATTTACCTAATATTTAGTTGGAACTGATTTTAACGAGTCTGACTTTGAACCACTCATAATTTTTTTATCAGCTAAGTAAACACTAATTCATATTAATGATTTCAAATAGTACTTAGTTGTACCTTATTATTAAGATAAACTTATCGAAATCTTTAATTCTTATCATTCCCATGCGCCAATAACTTTAAATTCAAATTATTTATAGATTCTGCGTGCTATATGTGTTAGCGGCAAAGTGTATAATCTGACATTCTATAGAATGTCACGTCGAATTTGGCAAAATATGAAAAATTCAATATTGATCCTATACCAGGAGTGTGATTTAGTTTCTTTTTTTTTAATTAAAAATAAAACTAGTTTTTATATAGAAAAACCAAAAATATTTTATTCAAAGTAGGCTCCATCATTTTCTTCACATTTTGACCACCTTTCAGGCAATTTGTGGATACCACTCCAAAAAAGTTCTTCTTCTTTTGATGAAAACCATCCAGAGACCCAATTTTCCAGTTTTTCAGATGTTTTGAAGTGCTGCTCCTTGAGTGTGTGTCCCATCGATGAAAACAACTGGTAATCAGAAGGAGTCAAGTCTGGTGAGTACAGTGGGGGGGGTAGCATTTCCCAGCGAAGCGCTTCCAACGTTTCCTGAGCTGATGTAGCAACATGTCACCTAACGTTTTCATGCTGCAAAATCACTTTATCGTAACTATGGGCCCATTCTGGTCGCTTTTCCTTGAAAGATCGATTCAATTCGATCAATTGTTGTCTCTAACAACCAGTACTGATTGATTCACCCATTTTCAGAAGTTCATAGTAGACCACATCCATCTGGTCATACAAAATGCAGAGTAAGATCTTCTTCCCATGGTCATTCTCTGGATCATTGAAACCATCTTTTGCATGTTGCTAATGATGGACCATGATTACCACAAGCTCCTTCAATCAAAAAGCAGCAGTTTTCTTTAAATTAAAACAAAAAAGTAATGATGTCCGCGAATGTTTTTAAATTGGTACAAAACTTTTCATTTTTAATGAAATAAAAAAATATGTTGTTGTTTGAAAGCCTTTCTTCTGGCAACTAATTTTTGTAGAGGAATGTCAAATCTGTCGAACAAAAAAAAAATTAGCCATTTTTATTCATTTTATTTGTGTGTACCACCATTTTTGTGTGATAGAAAGAAACTAAATCACACTCCTGGTATACATTACCTAGTCGTTTTATAGAGTTTAACCGGTTGTGCCAATATCAACTCCTCTGAGAAGGTATACCAAATGCAAACATTGCCGAAATAAATAAATATCCAATATATTTGTCACCATTCAGTATAAATTTTTAAGTGGGACTATTGTCCAGCGAGCACGTATGAAGTCGTTGTACAGAATGTCTAGGCATTCTATAAAATACCGGATTATACGCATTGCCGCTAACATATTAAACAACAACGAAAAATTCAACTAAAAACAAACAAAGGTCAGTATCAAGAAAAATTGACAGCTGCTAGTCGTCGGAATGAAAGAAAACTTCTGAAATTTTGTGAATAATAGTAATTTTGTACAACTTCTGTGATTAAAAAATTAGAAAAATGACTACAAATAGTTCAGTTCGAAGTGATGAAAATGCACCACTTTTAGGTAAATTACATTTAATTAGAAATTCAATTCATATTTTCATTGTTCTCATAAATTGCGAAGATTTGATCGCCAAAACAATATATAAAAACTTAAATGCACAATTTATATGTTTTGGGTTGTCCGGAAACTTCGTGCCGATTTCTAGAACATGACGTTGTTGAAAATATATGAAAGAAGACGTTTGAATGCATATTTAAAAATAATTTGTTTTTCTATTACCAGAGAGGTAAAACTACCTCACAACCAACTAAAAATATATGCGCTATTTCACTTGCCATTGCACCTTCAGATTATCACTTATTCAGGTCTAAATTTTCTTAACAGCATGAATTTCAAATATTTGGACAACATTATAAACCAACGTAATCAGTTTTTTGTTGAGAAAATCTGTGAGGATAAAGGATGGAATCAGGGCCGAATTTCCCATTAGGCAACTTAGGCTGCAGCCTAGGGGCCCGCACCACAGAAAAAAACTGTTTAATAATTTTAATTTTGAATAGACTAAAATAACATTCACCACAAAATAATCGCAACAAGTTTCTAAATTGTCATATTTTTCATGCAAAACATATTCTATTATACTTTTTTCAAATCAGTCCAAAAATGACCAAAATATTCGACAGATAGCAGAAAGTGTCACATTCGTTTCCTTGAGGTAGAGCCCGCACCACAAATTCAGCCTAGGGGTCTACAGATCCTAAATTTGGATGGAATCTTAAAATTACGTCTTTAAAAAAAATCGGCACGAAGATTTCAGACAATCAAATACAAAAAAATTCCATTTTATACTACACATATACCAGGTATCCTAATAAATTGATTCTAACTATATTTTTTTTTCAGGAACTCCTGTTACATTCGAAGCTCCATCATCCAGTATTCATATTTTTGCAACAATTTCAAATATCTTAACTCATTTATTCATTTTAATTCTAACATTTACATACTGGTACTGGAGTGTATCATGGGGTCAACTAATGATATTTTCATGGCATCCTGGTTTAATGTTAACAGGAGTATAATTTAATATTCGTACTTTCTTTTATATGTTAAATTAATCACGTACAAAAATGTTTCTTTTTAGATGATGCTAATCTTTGAATCAGCATTAGTTTATCGTGAAGAGAATATATTCACCAGAAATTTATCAAAACCTAAACGAATAACTATCCATTGGATACTACAAGTTCTTGGAACAGTATGCCTTCTTATTAGTTTTATTATAATCATAATATTTGTTGATGAAGGTGGTGAAGAAGCACATTTCAGTACATATCATGGACTTATTGGACTTATAGCAATTATTTTAATCGGTTTAACTGTATTATTTGGTTTTATAACAAAATATACAAATCGAATTTCATTTTTATTAAATCGTATAATCGAAATGAAAATAATTCATGGTTGTTTTGGTATTTTAGTAATTATTTTAATAGCAATAACAATATTTTTAGGATTTTATTCTCATTGGTTTAATAGATTTTTTGGTAACAGCATAAAAATGCGATATTTTATAACATTTCTTTTACCAATTACAACCATTTTAATATTAAAAGGAATTATTGTTAATATTTTTCAACGATTTAAGATCATTTTGAATAGATTAAATGTATAAAAAAACAATAGTATTTTTTTCTTTTTATATGTAAACTAGTTTCAAAGCCCAGCTTCGCCCGGGATTCAGATACTTCCATATCTAGATTATAAAATCAAGTGTTTGTAAGCTGCACTTTAGTAACTATTCGCCAAAGTGTAAGTAATTATAAAGTACCCAAAAAATTACAGCAATCAGAACGAAGTAGTAAGAAAACATAATTCACTTGGCCATAAATGCAAAAGAGCAAAATGCAATGACAAAATATATCAGGAAATCAAATCAAATCCCGTTGAGCACTTGGCAGGCCGTCATAAACTCTTAAAACTCTTATTTTGTGCATTTGTGCATTAGACGCGTATTTGTTTGCCTAAACACTTTTGCTGTATTTTATTGGGAATTCTATCGGCGCTTACAATACATTTTATAGGCGACGTATAATATTGGGTGCTAATTAGCGATGGATAGGAGGCATGGGTGGCAGGATGGATAGTAATATCTACTAAATGGTAGATGGCGCAAATCAAAGGGGTTTCTTTTTACACTAGAATATTTAAAAATAACAGAAAATTGGTTTGAAACTTACCTCATTTTGATCGGTTTTTTTTCTTTAATTTTTATTGCTTTTTGTTTTATTTAGTTAAAAGAATACTTTAAATAGCCGTCTCGCGAAATATTATTTGTTTTGTTTTCGTTATTTGTTATTTAAGAAAGAATTTTTAATTTTTTTAACCTCAAAAAAATTCCTCTAGTTGAGTACGCAACCAAATAATTAATTAAAATAATTTCAGTGGTTCGAATATTCGAAATTAAGAATTTATATAAGATAAACTGTTCTTTTGAGGAAGTAAATTAGCGCCTGATAGAATTCCCAATAAAATACAGCATTTGTTTTATAACATTGATAATTATTCCAAGCAAAATTTTCAACATTTTCTATATTTTTTAAATATTAATTTCATTTTACAATAAAACACTTCAATAATAAAAATAAAAATTGAAATTAGAATACCAACTGCAAGCATTTCCAAAGCATAACGAAATTCAGTTAAACCAATTGAAACAAAACCAGCCATTTGATTTTCACATGGAGGTTTTTGTGTAAACCATTTATGTTTTTCTCGACTAATAAGACCAACTTCTCGTTGCCAACGTAATCTAAAATATTGAGAATGAATAAAAACTATATAATAAATGCTATTTTTTCTAATACCTTTGTCGGAATAATTCTTTATATGGAAAATTCTTTCGAATTGGTATCGTCATCATTGGCAATTTAAATGGTTCCAATATTCTTAAACCGCATTTTTCATGTTCATTATATTTATCACTGATTATTTGATATGCAGTTTGTGATTCAATTTGATATGCAAATAATTCTGTACGGACTTTTTCTAGACCAATATCTGGCCGCATAAAAATCCGTTCACCTTTTGGTTGAATCTTTTTATCATATAATAAACGTGTTGTCGGATCATTTGTTTCTTTAAAATAAACTTTATTATAAACAGTATCTTGTACACCTAATTCTAAGGGTGATTCAATAAGATCCGTTATTGTTTTTATAGATTCACTTGGACTTTGTAATAAAACAACAATTTTTGCTGAAAATGATGTAAATAGAAATAATGTTGTAATAAATGTTGTTATAATCATAATTCTTCCTGATTTCGATATAATCGAAATATGAAAACTTTGTTGACAAAGAGCACCCCAGACAAAATTCAAACAATCCAAATAATTCATATTAATCTGATAATATGGATGCCACAATTGTATTATCATTGCAAAACTAATAATAATTAAAAATATTAATATTGAATACCAAATATCTTTGGAGAATATTAAACTAAATATATTTGAAACGGCTGATAGTGATGGTTGATGAAATAATATACCAGCATGAATACCAATCGCTTCACTGGCAAAATCTAAAATTGTTACACGATCTAAACGCATAAATATTGCACATGCAGCGAAATTTATTTCGGATCTTTGAAAATAACCCATTAAACCATCAAATGTTCCATTTTTATTCCAACCGAAATTATCAACTTGTATTAAATCTAAACTGAAATTTATTAAAAGTTTTTTTTATATATTTCATAATTCTAGAAATACCAGGTGGACTGAAAAGTTCGTATCGTTTTAAAGAAAAACGCATTTTTTGAACAAAACTATATTTCATTATTCAACATAGTTGCCATCGATAGCGATACACCTATTATAGCGATCTTCCAACTTTTCGATACCATTTTTGTAGTACGATTTGTCTTTTGCTTGAAAATAGGCCTCAGTTGCGCCGATTACCTCTTCATCGGTGCTAAATTTCTTTCCAGTAAGCATTCTCTTGAGGTCTGAGTAAGGAAAAAGTCGCTGGGGGGCAGATCTGGAGAATACGATGGATGCGGAAGCAATTCGAAGCCCAATTCATGCAATTTTGCCATCGTTTTAATTGATTTGTGACACGGTCTTGATGAAACAACACTTTCTTCTTCTTCAAATGGGGTCGTTTTTCCGTAATTTCGTCCCTCAAACGCTCCAATAACGCTATATAATAGTTGCTGTTGATGGTTTTTTCCTTTTCAAGATAGTCAATGCAAATTATTCCATGCGCATCCCAAAATACAGACGCCATAACTTTGCCAGCTGACCGTTGCGTCGATATGTCCAACACGTTACTTTGATATCTTTAGAGTGTCAGCTATCACGACCAACTTCACTTTACGGTCATCCAAAATTACTTTGTGGATTTTTTTGATGTTTTCTTCCGTAACAGCCTCTTTTGGATGTCCACTGCGTTCATCATCTTCGGTGCTCATATGGCCTGTCCGGAACTTAACAAACCACTTGCGAATGGTTGCTTCGACTGGCGCAGATTTCGGATAACACTCATCAAGCCACTTTTTGGTATCAGCAGCATTTTTTTTCAACAAAAAACAGTGTTTCATTAACACACGAAATTCCTTTTTATCCATTTTCTTCAAAATAACAAAAGTTGCTTCACTCAAAATGCTATATCTCACAAACTAATAGTCCGACAGCTGTCAAATTTATACACGTATCTTTCGAAGGTTGGTACTAACGAAAAATGATATGGATTTAATTCTAGTGGCGCCCTCTCATAGAAACGATACGAAATTTTAAGCCCACCAGTTATATTAATATATTTACTTCATATTAAGATCTTCTTTTAAATTCCATACTATTGGATAATTAGCTTTAGCAATAGTATCAATATGTCTTAATCGGATATCATCTAATGTTGTAAAAATATCAGGATATGATATTACTATGCCACAACGTAAATATATTCCTTCGAGATTTCTTCTTTTTGGTATTAATGATTGAATTATATCACAATTATTAGAAATATTATTTGAATTAGGAATATTTTCTAGAATATATTCAATTTTATATGGTTTTTCAAATGATATTCGATAAATATCGATTAAATTCCATGTTTTAGAATTATTACGAATTAAAATTTTCACTTCACTATTCGGTGAAATGAAAATATCTTTCAAAATATTGGGAATTATTTCATAATTCATCGATATTAATAACCATAAATTATTTAAAGAAAAATAATTTTTCTTTTCCGATTTTTTTAAAATTAATTGTGAAAAAGAACAATTTAAATTTAATAGAATTCCATTTCGATATTTGTTATTAATTATGAATTTATCGAGTTGATCTTCATTAATTATATTCACGTAAAAATTTGATTCGATAAAATGTTTAACAATTTTTGATGTATTTTCTTCTGAAACATTTCATTAAACAGACAATGTAATACCTATATCCGAAAATATGGAATGTACATATATGGTATGGACAATAGGTCTGTTTTATTTGCCATACCCTACCCTGGAGCAGGGTAAGTGGCAAATAAAATGAGCAGGAGTAGGAGAAAGCTTTAATTCAAATGTTTGTAGCGCTGGTTAGCAACCATATTGTAATGAAATGAGACACTTTTATCTAACACAGGTATACCAGCTGGTATACCAGAAATATTGGCCAGTGTAGACCCTGTGTTATACAATTTTTATGGTACCCGAATTAGGGTGTAATAGCTACTCCTGCTCTGAAAGTAGTGTAGGATTTGCTTTAAAAAGTTTGCTCTACCCCAGATCAAGTGGCAAATAAAACAGACCTATTATGATTGATGCACAGTACACGGCCAGTATGCACAAGACTAGAACTTTCAAGCAATGTGAAAAACATTATTTATTAGATTGAAATAATCACATTGTTTGGACAATGCTATTTATCGACCGTGCAATTTAATATCCTTTCGAGTAGGCAATATCAGTATCTACCAAACAAAAATTTATTTATTTCTTTATTTAATTATATTATTAAAAGCATCAAATTGATTTTCTTAAATGACAATTATAATGCATTTATTGAGAGCATTAAAAAAAACATGCATTAAATTAAACTTCCACTTAAATGAATAAATGAGCAATATTTTGTTTCACCAGTCAGCATAAAGTCTTAGTGGGGCTAGCGAACGAGCATGCATAGTCACTAGTAATAATATAAACTGACTTTTCATATTAATTTACATTCTTTTTAATTTTTATTAATAATTATCAAATTGCCTGGAAACCGTGTAGTATTCTGCATATACCCTGGGTAATATAATAAATGAACTAATATTTATTAACTGCCTGACCGGTTTGAGCATTACACAGGCATCACGGTACTTGAATAGCACGAAGTCGCGAATAACACGGTCAAAAATTGCGACAACCATTGAATAATACGGAATTTGAATTACACGAATTTGCGAATGTGTACACAAATCTTACTGTTAACTATCACACAGTGCATATGTACATCACGGATTTGCAGGAAGTTGTAAATCTCAGTTCTTATCGTAAATAGACTATCTCTTTTCTTTGCGCTCAGAATAGTTTTAGTAACATTGCATAAAGTTGTGAGTGGTTACTTCTCTTTGGAACCAAATGTACAAATTTGTATGGATATCGACTTTTGAATTGCACGGTTTTGAATAGCATGGAACGATATTTTCAAAATTGTATGAATTGTTAGTAGCGAATAACACGAATTTCAATAACACGATACCAATTAACCGTGTTATTCGCGAGGTGCCTGTACTTTATACATATTGCCAGAGCCTGTATTTGGTTTCCTGACTCGATTGATTCGATTAGATCAATCGAGTCGAGAAACCAAATACGGGCACAGGGGACTTTTTATTAATTATATTGTCCCTAAAATATACATTTCGAATTAATTTTTATCCGAAATTATGGTTTACATTTTCAATTTCAGTTAATAATTTTATTCGCATAAATAAATTTCAATTGATGTTGGTGCTGGATTTTTTCAGGGTTTCATGTGTTCACAGTAAATTAGCTGGTAACCGTCCTACACTAAGAAATTTGGCCTTATTCATATGCAGAATTTCATAGGAATTTAATCTTTCAGCCAACATAGTTTGGCCTTTTTATCAATTGCAAAATTTTGTTTGCAAAATATATCATTACGCTGATTAGCAGCTAGCTGCTTCAACTTGGAATTCATTCTTTACAATTTTAATTAAAATCATCGATTTTGTAAAAGCACGCACCGCTGTTTAAACCCGCGTGTTATTCTATTTTACACAAAATACCATATTTCGTATTAATCATCTTGATATAAACTAAACCTAAACATCAACTAATTTTTATCAGTTATTTAATTATCATGTTCAGTTACAAACAAGATTATTTGATTACAATTTTGCCCTTATTGTTCGTTAAGTCTTGAAATTTGTTTAAAACATATAGTAACTTAAAATAGGCCTATAGCCGAGTTTTTGATGCCCTATGGTAGAAATAGGACAGAAAAACAGTCAAATCTAACAGTATTTCCAGGTTTTTTCTTCATAACTTTGTTTCTTCTTTTTAAAATTTCCTCTAATTTGCAGGTAACCTAAACCCTAATAGGATATATCCAATCTGCAAATTTTATGTAAATCAGTATATTAGTTTTTAAAGTACATCAAAAAAACTTTATGGACAAACTTATTTTCTCCTAGGATTATTTCTTTTTCCTCTATCCTTGGACCGATTTTGCTGAAATTTAACGTGGTATCGTCTATTTACGTATTTAACCAATATAATTAATTTAAACAAAATTGATTCACAAATTTTCCAGTTAAATGCGAAAAACTATATAAAAAAATGACAAAACTTTCTAATCACCCTGGTTTTTGCTGAATAACTTCCCTCCCCTTCAGTCGATTTTGCTGAAATGCAATACCAAACGCAGTTAAGGAATATCCAACTCACATTCTAAATTTCATCAAAATCGGATAACGCGTTTTTGAATTATCTTGCCCACAGACGGACGGACGGACGGACATGCATAAATCGATATAACTTTTGATTCCCTGCACAACCATACCCTTGAAATTTTTCTGCGATGATTATTTCTATGCGTTACACACAAAACTAATATACCCTCTGGTAGTACCTACCATAGGGCATAAAAATGTCTACCATATTTTCGGACGCAAGTAGTACTACTTTACTACTACTTTTACCATTTTCATTTGAACATTTTATATAATAAATTGATGAAACACTTTTTAAATGAAAATATTCAACTACAAAATCTTCAGAATTAAATTGTCTATCACAAATAATCTTTGAGAACAAATCCAAAATGATTATCAAGAAGAAAAAAGTAAACTTTATCATCATTCAAAATTTTTGTTTTATTTGCTTTCACTTCCAATTGAATTCTGTGGGATTTTCATATGTGTTCATTTATTAAATCCGGCACTATTTTTTTAGAAACAAGAAAACAACTATTGATCCATATCGAAAATTTAAAGTACATAATTGAATGCATATACTTTTTCATCCGGAAAATTGAGATAATTTCATGAAATTGTTAGAAAATTAGAATTTTACAAAAAGGAAGAGGTATCAGGTGGATTTGATTTATTTTCGCGTAGATGGGTAGTGGAGTTGGTTGATTTATGGTTTAACCTGTTCGTATTATAAATTGTAGGCACTTTGATTTATTACATATACCCATTAATTAGAAAATTGGGTATTAGACGTGAATAAAACTGAGGAAAGAGTAAAAAAAAAAAAAATACATAAATAAATAAATAGCTTGACAATATTATTTTGTAGGTAATTTATGATGATTGAACTTAAATTAAATTTTCCTTCATGACTTTTAATAGAGAAATTTCATATAGAAAAAATAGATATACATTAGAAAACAAAGAAACAACACTTTTATTTCTTAACAATAGAAACATTTTCTTTTTTTTACCAGTTAACTTCTTAAATGTCTCTTTCAAAGAGTACAACCATTTCTGTATGAGCTGTATGTGGAAACATATCGACTGCAATTGCAATTTTTGGTAGAAATGGTGAACCCCTATAGGACTTCGATTCAGGTCGTCCCAAATCTATCCAATTTCTTTGAGCACTTTTTGGATTGCACGATATATAAACCAATCGATTAAGTTCTTGAGCTTTGCGAATAGCTAAAATTGACCGATTATCTATAAATAAAAATATTATTACAGAAAATTAAGTAATTATACTGAAGAAAAAAAACTATTTACGTAAACCGGCTCGTGGCGGATCAACAATTGCAACTAAATCTAGGTCAGCCTTACGTAGACAACTATAACTGGCTTCTTTAATCATCGATTGAATATAATCATCCGAATTACCAACATGAAATTTACAATTTTCAATTTTATTTTCTTTTGCATTAAATTCAGCATCTTTAACAGCTTCGGGAATAATTTCTACACCAACAACTTGTTTACAGTGTTTCGCAAAACATAAACCAATTGTACCAGTTCCACAACAAATATCTAAAACTATAGAATCGGATTTTGGTTTTGCTAAATTAATTGCTTCCTGATATAAAACTTCTGCAGCACGAGTATTTACTTGGAAAAATGCCAACGGACTAATACGAAATTTTAAACCATGAATAACATCACTAATATGAGTTTTCCCTAATAAATGTTCAACAGGATTGCACATGTCACCTTGTTCTTTACGTTTTAAGTCTTGATAATATAAACTGGTACAATCAAATTTAGTTTTATCATAATTTTCAAAGAACTCTTTAATTTCGGCTTTCAATTCAATTAATTCAGTTTCATTTAAATTCTGCGAATATATTCCAACGCTTATCATTACTTCATCATTTGTATCAGACGTCCGTACACCTAACTGACGAAAATGACCAGAATTATGTTCTGGATTGAAAACTTCATATTTTGATTTTTTCACGTATTCTTCAAAAGCTTTTGCAGCTTTTTTCATATTTTCTGGAATATGAGGAAGATTATCAAATGGTCCAACCTCTAAGGAACCATCTGCATAACTACCTATACGAAATCCTACAATAGGTTCTTTTTCTAAATTTAAACCAATTGAAAATTCGCATTTATTTCTATACCCATCAATTTTCGGAGATGCTTTTATTCCTAGAAATTTACATGGTAATCCGTTACTTTCGATTATTTTTTTTGCATCTCGATTTGTTTTCACCAATTGTCTACCGAATGATTTTAAAATATCTTCCATTTCAGATTGTTTTTGTTTTAATTGATCATCATATGGAATTCCTGCTAATGGACATGTAGCTTCGGTCGAATTTTTCGGTTTTTTAGCATCTTTGTCATCATTTTTACATTCCATTCGTCGTTTCACAAGTGGATCTGCTGCAGCCTTGGCGGCCTATTTTATTAAGAATATTAAATATGATTATCAAAAAAATCTTTTCTTATTTTTATTTCTTTTTTTAATTACCAAAGCCTGTAAAGTTCTTCCTTTCCAAACATATCCATTTATGACCTTTAAAGCTTTCTCTTGATCTTCCTGGGTTCGAAAACATACATATGCAAAATCACGTCGAGACGGTGTTTTTACCTTACTTGCATCTAGTTCAAATTGTTGTCTTAGAAGCTTCTTAAACTCCTTAAATATAATATTTATTGAAAATCTTGTTTTGAAAAAAAAAACTCAAATTTTACCCCAATTCCAAAAATTCCTAAATTACGAACTTCAATTTTAAAAATTTCCGATGTAAATTCTTGTCGTTGTGTATAAGAATATTCCGGATTTTCAGTTTCAACTTCAGTAGTCATATTTTTCGTTAAAATTTATTAAAAACAAATATTGAAATACTTTTAAAAAGCCGCACGTGAATTAAATGTCAATGTGTCTTCTTCTTAATCAAAAACTTCAAAAATCCTATTCAAAATATTCATGTAAAAAATTTCAATTAATTCGTTTCCATGCCTACCTAAAAATATACTTTGTTTATATGGTCAAAGTTATTCCAGAATTTTCATATATTCCTAACCTATTCGATAGTTGAATTATTAATTAGCAGGTGTATGAGAATATTGACCCGAAAAGAAGTCATGGAAAATTTTAGTAGTACAATTATAAAGTTCTGTTTGTTATCCAAAATTCCGCCTTACAGTTTCGGTAACGTCTAAAGGCCAATCTCCACACAGCCGATATCCTATTCTGATAAAAGTATGGGATGCACTTATGCAAAATTTAGTTAAACAGAAAGGGAGAAACAATCATTCTACGAATTTTGTTGTCTTCTGCAGTTATAATTTCCCCATCTGATTATTCATCTGCTAGATGATTCCCCTCAAACGCAGATAAACTTGTTCATCTGATTTATGGGTTTTCATCTGCATTTGCATACTCTAACAATAATAATACACGATATCGTTGCACACTACCAAATTTCTTATAGGAAGTTTTTCTATGACGAATAGATTTTTATGGTTTACGCAAGTTAAATTTTTAACTTCTATACGATGTATATAAAAAATAAAAAAATTTGTTTTGCAAATCTTCACATTTTATAAGATTCTAAATTTTTGGCAATCATTTTTATCCAATGTCTGTCTGTCTGTATATCACAACAAATGTTGTGATTAACTAAGGACTTCGTTCACTCTGATTTCCCATATTCATATAGCTTTCTTTTAGAAAGGCTTTCGGAAGATAACGTGATTTGAACATACGTATAGAAGTTTCGTCGTTTTGCACTATAGCTTGTTTTTAGATGTGATAAGAATTTAAGCCTTATGGTAAAGTCTGAAAACACAATTTCGTACTACATTTTCCTATAAAATGGAAGGGAATATTCTTAATTTTCCCATAATATTATAAATTGTGTGGGGAGACACCCTGATGTTTTTATTCGGTCAATCCTAGCGAAAATTGCAAAAGTCCATCTCTTTTCACTTTTCTAATTTTTCTCGTCAGAATAGGATGTCGGCTGTGTTGAGATTGGCCTTAACACTGCTGTAATTGTACTATGATTGGGACAAATAGGATTCTCAGAACTCAGGAAATTATCAATTTGTCTTCTTAAGTTGATCTGTTTTTATATACAAAATTTCAATTAGATCCAAAAAAAATGTTTATAATTCGATCAATTGAAATCGATCCGAGTTTACATGGACAATTTTCGAATTGAGACTAACTTCAAAGTAGTTCATCATGCAAACGAAATAACTGTAGCGAACAAAAATTTAAAATGGAGGATAAATAAAAAAAGAATTAGGTTCGACTTTTTTTTTTGTAATTTATTTAATATCATTAACTTACATAAACTCGTTAGAAATATTATTCCCTATATAAAACGGAAGTTAATTTTATTTTAAAACAAAAAAAAGAAAAAAAAAATACAAATTCTTTGAATACAATTTAGAGAAAAACATAAAAAGATCATTTTCTTTTTTTACTTTAAATAAATTTACTTAAAAACTACCGCTTATTTTATAATTATTATTTGAAAATAAAAAAAAAAAGTATGAACTATTTTATTGATTTATTGAAATGAAAGAAGTTATATATAAGAAAAAAAAATCCAATTAAGCGGAATGTGTGTTAACAAAAAATTATAAACGAGAAAGAAATTAATATAAAAATTCAATATTTTTCCTTTTTTTTAATAACTGGACAACGAAATTAATTTAAAAGTAAATCTTAAATATTTTTATAAACAGTCTCTGTTTTGATTTATATTTTTTTTAAATGCTTTTTTTTTTCCTATTTCTGCTGTTATTTTTCTGTCGTTTGACTATTTTCCTTTTTTTTAAACATCAAAAATTATCTACATTTTTAATTTCTTATTAAAAAAAAATAAAAATCCATAATTTAAACATTCTAAATATAAACAAAAGAATATTTTCTAAATATTATATTTTTATCAAATTTGGTTTTTCAAATTCTATTGAATTGAAGAAATGGAGAAGAATTTACCAATATTTCTTGTGATATGCACCAAAACTAAACAAAAAAAACTATAAAGAGCCGTCCAAACGCACAGTTTTTTACTCAGTTTTGCATGCGCAAATCAGGGATGGAATCGTGTAACTTGATTTCGATCAAATCGTATCGGAAAAGGCATAGGAATTGCAATGTATTTTCGATTCGATTTACTATCAATCAAATTAAACGATTCCACTCCAGATTTGCGCAGGCGAAACTGAATAAAAAACTGTGCGCAAATTTGAGTAAAAAACTGTGCGCTTGGACGGCTCTTAAAACACAACCAAATATAAAAAAGAAAAGACTATTTTTTTTTATTCAAAAAAATTCTTCTGTAAAACTTGAATGGTTCTTTTTTTTTAATGGAAGCAATAAACAATATGTTTATGTTATCCTAAATTATCATACAAAAATATAAATGTTTCGAAATAGAAAAATATTTTCTTAAATAATAATTTAAATTTTTTAAATTTCGTGGTTTTCTTCATCTGTTAATTATTCTTTTTTTTGTTTGAACTTTTATTTTAAATTTATTAAGTAAATCTGTGTGTGTGTGTTTACAGTTCATCTTTCTTATGTTCTTCTTCACCTTCAGTCTCTTCTTCTGGTGTTTCTTCCTAAAAAGACGAAAAAAAAAATCAAGAAAAAACATTAACTTTTGTATATTTTTAAATCTTACCGGTGTAACAGTTCCACCAGCTTCTAAGAATTTAACAAATTCATCAAGAGTTCTATCCATATTATAATCGATAACTTCATTATCACCTTTACGATAGAATTTAATTGTTGGGAATGATGAGATTTTTGTATGTTCCAATTCATTGACGGTTGCATCAATTTTAGCGATAACAATTGATTCGTGATCCTTGAATTTTTCACCCAATTGATCATAGATTGGTGCCAATTGTTTACAATGTCCACACCATGGTGCATAAAATTCAACTAGAACATCTTTTTTCTCATCGAAAACAACTTCATCGAAATTCTTTGCAACTAAAACTTTAACTGGATTTTTATCCCAATCTTCAGGAATATCTTGACTTAATAAATGTTGTTTTAATTTTCCATCAAGGAAACTTTGTACAAATTTACGAATACTTTCTGGTGATAAGTCTTCAGAATCTGGTTTATATTTTGCCATATCATCTTCTAATTTAATTAAACGTAATGTTGGTACTTCTTCTTTGGTCATACCAAAGAATTCAAAGATTCTTTGATGATCCTCTTCATCAGAACTAATTGTTACGAATAATACATCTGAACGGAAATCTTTGGCAACATCTTTAATTGGATCAATATATTTGGTTACATGACCAGCTTCTTTTGAGATAAAGAATAATAAATGTGATTTAATAACACCACCGAAAATACGTTGTGCTGAATCATGATTGAATTCAACAATAAGTGGTAATGAATAGGTTTGAATGAATTTTTTTAAATTTTCAACATCTAATTCGCCTTCAAAGACATTTTTCTTTTCATCAAATTGTTTAAATAATACTACTGAACCACATTTAGCTTCATATTTAGAGTAAACATCTTCATTACTTGTAATACCAAAAATAAAGTTATCTAATGAATTTGCAACAGCAATGAAATTTTTAGCTTGTTCTGATTCACGATCTTTGAAGAAACCAACAATTACAACCTGAAAAAAAAAAAAAAACATTGGAAATTAATTTTAAAAAAACATACAGAAAAATAAAATTGGCCTATGGCTGATTTTTTGATGCCCAATTGTAGTAATGGGACTCGTAAAATTAACAAATCTATAGTTCAATGAATTAACTCTGACAAAAAAGAAACCACAACTAATAATATTTCAATGTTATATCTTCGTAAATTTATTTCCTTCTCTTCCAATTTGCTCCAATTTACAGGGGATCGACTTTACCAAAATTACCGGCATAGTATCATCTTTTTATGTAGTCATTCAACGTTAAATATTTGCTTCACAAATGTTTATATTCAATCCGAAAAACGAAAAAAAAAACGACGAGAACTTTGGTAGTCACCCTGATTTTTGCCCTAAAACTTACTTCCTATTCGACCGATTTTGCTGAAATGCAATATCAAATCAAGTTAAGAAATGATTAACCTATGTTTGGAATTTCATTAAAATCGAGATCGACTGACATGCATAAATTGATATAACTTTCGATTCTCCCTGCACTACTATATATATAAAAATCGTTCTCCGATATTATTTCTAGGCATTACAAATGTAATATAATACCCTCTGATAGTAAAGGGTGTCCCAAAATTCACGCAAGATTTGAATTTTGCGCCATTTATGCGATAAAGTGTTGCAAACCAAAAAAAGACATCGTGACAACTGACAAGTCAGAGATATTAAAAATTGAACGCTACACGCGAAAGAACACTGCGTTTCCATGGTTAGGCATAATTTAAAAAAATATTGAATCATTTCTTGTGTTATATAATTCCTCGTTTTGGGGATCAGTATTGGCCGCTCAGACCATGCGATTTACCGCAGTTTGATTCTTTTTTTTTTTTGGGGGGTTAGGTCTAAGCTTTATGCCAACAAGCCCACGACCACATACACCTTTAAAGAGGAAATTGAGTGCTGTATAAACGAAATTCAGCCACATTTATGTAAAACGGTAGTGGAAAATTTCAACAAAAGAGTGCGTATGTGTCAGCAAAGCCGTCGAGGCCATTTACCCGATATGCTGTTTTCATACATAACCCTTCTTTTACTGTATACTTTATGAATCAATAAAAAATGTACAATCTATGTGCCGGATTACAGGCGATAGAAATCTACCGTCAAGTTTTGGATAGAAAACTACCAAACCGATTAGACGTGGAATGTTTATACCACAGTCTTTTATACAAGCTACACAAGGAGTGTATTAGTCTGTGTGAGCACAACATCACTCGAACTTAAACCGTCAAACTGTTAGGATCTACTATTTTACTATTTTCTATGTACTTTTAGATTATGAGTACATGTTGACGGTCAGTAAGCGAATGGCGCGCTTGAATTTTCATTTTTTTTCAAAACCGACACAAACAGTGACTCTTGTTTGTGTGCGTAAAAAACTCCGTTGCGCCTACATTTCGAGAGGTAGATCTTCTGCCTCACCCCCAAAACCAAACGTAACCTATGTCTGCGGTAGAATTCTACCCAAAAAACACTGCATGTAATCTTACACTATCAAAATTATGTCTTACATGAATTTTGGGACACCCTATATTTACCATAGGGTATAAAAAACTGGAAAAACGTTTAACAAGATATGAGAAAACCTTAACATTGAAAACTTTAATCACATTTTTTATACTTGTAATAATAATAATAGTAAATCAGTAAAAGTAAATGAACGTATATAAACTGAATGCCAAGAATTAAAAATAAAACATTTGTTTACATTTGCTTAATGCCGTAATCAAAGTTGAATGACTTCGAATGAGCAAAAATAATGAAATCTATCTTGGAAATATTGAAAAATTAGTTTGTTTCATTTCTTAAACTAAACTAATTTCAATTTCTCAATAAAAGAAATACAATTTTCTAACTAAATTTGCAAATAAAACTTACTTCATTATCTTTAATAAGTTCTTCAGCTGCTTCAACAGTATCTAATTCTTTAGCTGGTGGTCCAGTTTTCTTTGTTACCCATGTTACAATATCATCAGCTTGTCGTCCACCAGTATAATCGATTGGTACATTATTACGGAAGAATTTCAATGTTGGATAACCGCGTACATTATATTCTTCAGCTAATTCTGATTCTTCGGTAGCATCAACTTTAGCCAATTTAATTGTTGATTTCTTTTCAACTAATTGTTTAGCTGCTTTTGCGTATTCTGGTGCTAAAGCTTTACAATGTCCACACCATGGTGCATCTATATTGGAAAGGAAAAAGATGAAAATAGTTAAACTAGAGTTCGGAAAATAGAAAATTTAATAAGTTTTTTAAATCATAAAAAAATAAGAAGAAATATATGACGATAAAGCGAAAAAAAAACAACACTTGTGTTAATAAATAAAACATACTTTCTAAAAATAATCATTTTACACGTTTTTGTTTTATTCAAATTTTGATTAAACATTGAAGAATAAATTAATTAAAAAAAAAGATATATTAACTTTGTTTTACTTGCACAAAGCCAGCACACGTAAAAATGTAAATATATAATTTTTGGTATGGCGAAGATTTTGAAACTCAATTTTGAAATGAATTAAGGTCTATAATCCAAAAAATATATAGTAATTGAAAATCGATGTCTGCCATATGGCCTATGGTAGAAATTGGACAGAAAAACAGTCAAAACTAACAATCTTTCAAAGTTTTTTCTTCATAACTTTGTTTCCTCTTTTCAAAATTTCCTCTAATTTGCAGGTAGGTAGGTAGGTAGGTAGAGTAGGGGTACTACGTACAACACCAGGCACCTTAATGGGCCCATTGTAATCCCTACGAGACCAGGAGTTACCCTGTTAGAAAACCTATTCCTCTTCAAAGCATTTAATTTTCTTACAAAACTTCATTAGACTTCCCATGTCAGTCGCTTGAAGCATCCCTAAATTCTCGAAGAAATGGTTACCCAAAAAGTTGTAACGGGCTCGAGAGAGAGCTGAGCACTCCCACAAAATGTGCTTGATGTCCTCAGCCACTCCTATGTCTCCACAATATCGACAGAGGTCGGTTTGCGCCAAGCCCAGTCTTTTAGCGTGCTTCCTCAACAGACAGTGTCCCGTCAATATCCCAATAATTGTCCTTAAATGATTCCTGTTCCAGTCTATTATGAGACTCGACTTTCTCTGATTCATTATCGGCCACAAACTTTTTGACACTTCGTGCCCACTAAGGTTGCACCATCATGTGTTGGCTTCCCCGAAAATTCTATCCTTGATACGTGCAATTTGCAGGTAACCTAGACCCCAATAGCAAAAATCTAATCTGTAAATTTTATTCAAATCGGTGAATTAGTTTTTAAAGTACATAAAAAAAAAACTTTATGAACAGGCTTAACTTTTCTCCTAGAATTATTTCTTTCTCCACTATTCTTGGACCGATTTTATTGAAATTTAAAATGCTATCGTCTATTTATGTAATTAGCCAATATAATTAATTTAAACAAAATTGCTTCACAAATTGTTCAGTTAAATCCGAAATAAATTTGCAAAAAAAACATTTATTTTTCGACAATCAAAAAATGTACAAAGTACCAAAATCTTTTGGTAATTTTGATAATATTAAATACCTGACGGCAGGAATGATTTAAAAGATGTAGCATAATCGCAAAACAATAAATATTTGCGCAATTTTTTTTATCTTTTTACAAAATATATTTATTTAACACATTTTAATTTGTATTCATTTTTTAATATAAAAGAAAATAAGAATTAAGATCATTCTTTTTAATTAATGATAAAAACAAAAATCCGAAAGAAAACGCTTCATAAATGAGATCATTGAACGAATTGTTCTTGTTTAAAGTTCATATTTATTTAAGAAAGAAAAAATATATATTCTTTAAGTAGTAAAATATTGTCGAGAAACAATAAATAACAAGACATGCAAAAAAGATTTCTTCCTAGACACGTTAAATTATCGATTATTCAAAATTTCAGGAATAAAAAGTTCGACGATCTTTCTTACAAAATAACCCAAATGGAAATCGTTAAAATATATATCGTTTGAATATTTTCGGGCCGTATCGATACTCGCCTTGGACCGCGGGTTGGACAGCCTTGGAATAAATGTATCATTCTTTTATCAAAATTCTGAATTGGCCCCTAAATAGCACAGTTACCCTGCCTAGTTTCCGATGGTTTTTTAAAAACTGTAATAGTTCACCATATTTGGTGATTGAAACTAGACCTCATTAAAAAGAAAATATACAATTACATTAAAATCAGGACTGATTTAAATCCAATTGGAATCTATTTACACAATTGGATTTATTTGCTTCACCTAAAAACCCACGTCAGTTTTATTTTGCAAAATAAGAACAAAAAAAAAACGTGGTTTAGATTGGCATAAAGTCGTCTTCAGGGCATTTTTAAGCGGGACACCTTTTACTGGCCTAAATTTTGCATTTAACTGAAACATGTTTTTGAATTTCACAAGTTGTTCACCGGCGTATTTCTTTTTTTTGAAAAATAGATAACACAACCGGCTTTCTTTTATCGATAAATAAAACCACAAAGACCAAAACTTGTCTCTGTGAATTAAGACATTACCTTTTAAGAAATTAATTTAAAAAAAAAGTTCAATGACAAATCAAATTCAATATCATAGAAAAACACAAAAATTATGAACTTCCTTTTTGTTATTTTTAAAAGCAGGGAGGGTCGCCTTCGATTTAATTTATAGTTTTAGAAAATTATCAAAAAAAAAAAAAACCTGTTTCAAAAGTTCAAAAAATTAATAAATTGTCCGACCTTTGATTTCGAGGGGGAAAATGAAATCTGAAATTACAAAATTCTTATATTTCTTCTTCTTTTTAAAGATTAAAAAACTTCATCTTTCCGCTGTTTTGGAATACAAAATTTTTAATCAATTTCAAAATGAACAATGCTTTTTTTTTCTTGCTGGCTTCTTACTAATAAACAAAAGTGACACGCAAGCAACACGTCACATATAAGAATTTTTTTTTTTCTTCTTTCCGCATTTTCCATACATTGTTTCTTTTCCGTGTGCTTGACGAC
The DNA here is from genome assembly GCA_963422695.1 of Xylophagus ater. Lineage (NCBI taxonomy): Eukaryota > Metazoa > Arthropoda > Insecta > Diptera > Xylophagidae > Xylophagus > Xylophagus ater. The sequence continues at coordinate 17,954,273 of OY730481.1, forward strand.
AAAATTTTCCTTGATATCAAAAGATTTTTTTCTTTCATAAATTTGAAATAGAAATTTTCTTTCAGAATCCAAAAAAAAAAAAAACATTTTAATTGCTTTTTAAAAAAACTAAAAAAAAATGAACAGAACAAAAAATTGACATTCGGTGTCGGTATTGCAGTTTTCTAGTTTTCTTGTTTTCTTCTAAAAATTGAATGAAAAAACAATTTTATGAATAATAATTTAATAATATTATGATTTTTTTAAATGATTTCAAATAAAAGAAATCCATTTGAATATAATTATGTAAATAGAATTTTCTTATTAGAAAATTGAAATTTACAAAAAGTGACACGTCACACCGGCAATTGTGTTGTCAATAAGAAAAAAAACTGGGGAAGTCATATAAATCGTTCTACATTTCCGACACTGTTTGAATGTGTTTAAATCTGAATTTGAATATGTGTGCGTCGTAAAATTTTTCTACCAATAAATCACTTCTTTTTTTTTTTTCAGAACAATAAAAAGCCGATTTTTTTTCTTTTTGTTCTTAAAATGAAAGCGAAAATAAAGCAAAAAAAAAAATAATTAGAATCAAAAATTACTTACAAAATTCAACTAAAACAAATTCATTATCGGTTGTAGCCGTTTTGAAATTATCTTTGGTAAGTACTAAAACACCATCTTCTGATTTAATTTCCTCAGACGCAAAGGAAGTGGCCGCAATTACGAGCAAACAAGAAAATAACTTTAAACTTTGCATTTTTTCTGCACTTTTTTTTTTTTATACTATATTTAATTATTCCCTTTTAAAAAAAAAATTAACTTAAATCGTACAGCTTCTTTTTAATAAAAAAAAAACCAAAAAAAAACTAAAAATCGGCACACTTCTATTATTTCAAGCTGTACGAACAAAGTAAGAAATATGAATTACGAAAAAACCAAAGAAAAACTTCTTAAAAGAGCGATCATTTAAGAACTGAACGATAATGAAACAGTGGAACAGATGAAAATAAGAAATACACTCTTGCAGAATTGAAAAACACACACACATTCGAATGAAATTGGGAAAAATTTTAAAACAAATTTTTTATTGCCATATTTAAATTTTTTTAAATTTATTAAAAATGTATTTTTTTTTATTATTTGTTAAATTTTTTATAAATTATTAATAAAATGTTTGAAGCACATTTTTTCTAGCTAAAAAAAGACATTGATTTATCCTAGTTCACAAAATGTTAATTTGAAATTTTAAAATTTGGCCAACTTATTGCATCGAATATAATATTATATTTATTTCATCTGGTAACATTGCCTTATGTTTATGCAGCTGAATTGTGACAGTATTAATATTTCTATTGCTGTTTTACGTGGCAAGTTTTATACACTAATGTAATTTCGTATAATAAGAAAATCCGTGTGTAATTCTGATTGGATAGAATGTGAAACAATCGAAAATGAAATGATGGAAATGATTTTTTTTTTTAAAATGAAACATGTAGGGTAAAGAGTTAATAGTTAGGCCTCAAATATTAGTCATTTGCCTACACTCATTAAATATATATATATGCATTAATAAAAACGACCTTAATTAATACTTCTCAAATGTAATTATAAATTTGTTAATTTGTTGATGATTCTGTTAGTTTTTAACAGAGTGATTTTAGTACTATATTGAAAATATAGATGGCACAAATCAAACTTTTTTTATTGCAATATTTGAAATTAACAGAAATATTTTTTGAATTTTCAGTTAATCCACATTTTGGACAGTTTTTTCTATTATTTTTATTGTTATAGTAGGTACTACCAGAGGGTATATTAGTTTTGTCACTAAGTGTGTAGCGCACGGGTATGGTTGTGCAGGGAGTCAGAAGTTGTATCGATTTATGCATGTCCGTCCGTCCGTTCGTCTGTGGACAAGGTAACTCAAAAGCGCGTTATCCGATTTTGTTGAAATTTAGAACGTGAGTTCGATATTCCTTAACTGGACTTGGTATTGCATTTCATCAAAATCGACTGAAGGGGAGGGAAGTTTTTCTGATTTAACTGGGAAATTTGAGAATGAATTTTGTTTAAATTAATTATATTGGTTAAATACGTAAATAGACGATACCACGTTAAATTTCAGCAAAATCGGTTCAAGGATAGTGGAGAAAGAAATAATTCTAGGAGAAAATAACCCTCTTCATGAAGTTTTTTTGATGTACTTTAAAAAATAATACTACCTTGATCAAAAACAGACCGGAATGGCCGCCGTGTGGCGCTCCCATCGTTCCGATTTGAGTTCTGTTTTTGGTACATCTGTTATTGATATTCCCTCTAAATCTTAGCGTCATAGCTTGACATTTGCAAAAGTTACGTAGCCAAGAGTACATCTATCTCTGTGTGTGTTGGCGATTTTTTACAATTTTATGCAAAAAAGAGACCGTGTTGACGTCGCAAAAGACATGATTTGCGAGGCTAAATCCGATCCCACATTCATCAAAAGGATCATTACTGGAGACAAGACGTGGGTTTATGAGTACGACACGCAATCCAGACATCAGGCAAGTGAATGGCGTTCACCAAATCAGCCGAGACCAAAAGACCACGTCGGCCATTCCGGTTTGTTTTTAATCAAGGTAGTATACTGATTGGACTTATGCTATTAGGGTCTAGGCTACCTGCAAACAGGAAACAAAGTTATGAAGAAAAAACCTTGAAATACAGCTAATTTTGACTGTTTTTCTGCCCCATTTCTACCATAGGGCATCAAAAAATCGGTTTTTAGTTACTATATGTTTTTTAATTTTATTTAGTTAAAGTAATATTTTTAATTAAATCTCGTAAAATATTATTTATTTTAATTTCACTATTTGTCCTTTAAAAAAATAGATGGAATAGTTGTTTATAATAATTCCAAAAAACACAGATTTTTGAAAAAAGTAGAAATGTAAAATACCTGATTAATCAAAAGGGACCGATAACGGATACCTTACCATTATGAAATAAATGATTAAAAAAAAATGTTGAAAACCAAAAAGAAAATATAAATTTACATTTCAAAATTTAGATGGCTCTGCTTTATTATGAACCATCAAACAAACAAAAATGGCACTGCAAAAAAAAGTCGTTACAAACATTTCCTTGAGGAAACCGAAAAACGAAGAAGACATTTTCCTAAAAAGTTATTCACCTGTAATTTTTGAAGACATTTTTTTTTTTAAATTATAATATTTAAATTGTATTTCTTTGTTTGCTTTTATGTGATTCCCAATTAAACCGGTTTTTATATTTAACAAAATAAGACTCTCTTATAAAATCCGTAAAAAAAAGAAGATGCTTTTTGAGATATTTTTAAATATTTTTTTTTTTTGTCTTTTATTTATAATAAAGATTCTCTACGAAATAGTCTTCCTTCCCTGAAAATGAGTAATTTTTAAATTTTTATTTTTATTTTAATAAGAATTATAAGAGAAATGTTTTTAATTTAAAAGCAGTCATGTCAAGTTGTCCAGTGAGGCAGTAAGTGCAGTTAACTCTAGTCCATTGGCAATATTTTATATCGTTTTTTTTTTTATATAAATTAAATACTTGTATCAATACGGCGAACGAATAAAGAAATTCATATTAATTTTATTATCTGTTTTATGGTGCCAACGATTTGAATTATTAAATTTTAATACTCGAAAAAAAAAATATCGTGATGAAGTGCAAAAAAAATGGGTATTTCGTGGTGCTGTTAATTAATATTGCCGTAATTTTCCCTTCAACATTATCGTACACAATTCCAGATATTAATTTCGAAATAATATCACCAAAAGGATTTCGAGCATGGATACCAGGTTTAGTATCATTAATTAAAAAACTAAACTAAAAAAATGTAATTTTTAACTTCTATACTGTAATGTGTATAAGTTACATTGGAGTCTGTCTGTCTGTCAGGATTTAATTTTGGAGAGGATGCAAATTAAGTGAATTAGGTATTAGGCATCTTTTCCATTTGGTAGAAGAGTGAAAAAGAATTATGCTGAATGGAATCAAAATAGCTCACCTGAAGCATAGATTATTATACCTAGATGTCCAAGCCAAATGAGCAGAGTGATGTTCAGTGTTGTTGTTGTAGATGAACTTAAAGAAGAATTGATGAAAAGAAGTTTAATGTGAAAGAAAGAGATGAATCTATATTGTACCGGGATATCACTGTACAAAAAGAATCAGTTGAATGCACAGTCGTTGGAAATCTTTATTATTAGTCTATGCCTGAAGTGCTGTACAGAATTGACTGGAACATTGGACCTTAATGTTATGTTGTCATGCAGTCCTTGGCCTTTTAATGTCAACTAGTACCGCCCTTTGGTCAAAATTCGTACTAATAAAATTAAAATTAAAATATCCATTGCAATAATTAAAAGTTAAACTTGTGAATTTCAATATGATATTCCTATTCTCACACTTATTTATTTACAAATCCAAACATCAACGCTTTTTTCAATAGTTTTCTTGAATTTGGTCCAGAAAAATAAACAGCTGTTTTCTATATAATTCTGAATCAAAAATCTTCTAAAACATTTCAGTTCTTTTCATTCCCTCAGTACACAAATTCGAATAGCACACAACAGCTCTGTGTGCCATATATTTTGTTTTTGTTCCCATATAAATATATGAGAAACTTTCACCTGTTCAACCTGGCTCAACGACCATATATCAACATACTTTTTGCATTTAAACACTTCTCCTCAACAATAGCTTTCCATCGATATATATATTAAGCCACATATTTTGTTAGAATACGAATAAAAGGGAGGTACATTTTTGTGTTGGCCTATTTATATATAGATATAAAAATTAATAATTGGCTTTGATATATCGTAAATAGCTTTAAAAAGACAAAAGACTTTGTGAAGTGCCTGGGTACGCAATAGGCTGTGTGTATTCAAAATTTGCGGCCGTATTTATGAAAAAACATAAGTTTGATTAAAATTTGTCAATTCATTCACAAACTTTAAATTCGATCAACACAAGACTTTTCGATTCATATCATGTAACTCGATTTAGCCAAATCGCATCGAAAAAGGATAACAATGGCAAATACTTTAAAGAATTAGACGATTCGATTTCATGTAACTGCTCAACTAAAATTCGGGTTTTGATCGTTATAAATAGAAATGTAATGCAACGATTTTTTATGAACTAATTTGAATAAAATTTGGTATATCGAATTAGTTTTCATTGAAACAACGACTATGTCAGAAGATCAATTGAATTTGATTACAAGTTCAAATAGCTGAGCTAACGTATTTTGAAATGAATCTAAGCGAAATTTGATTATACTTAGTATAGAATTTCCAATAGTGGTTTTGCTCCATATAGCTTGTTTAAGTTGTCTTGACCTTTTCGTTCGTTTCGCGTTATCACAAATATTTTTTTTTAAAACAAATCGTTTAGTTTAAATAATCACTTGATCACGATTTAATAATATTTTTGCGAAAAAGTTTTATTGATTCGAAGAAAAAAAACCAATATTTTGGGTTTTTTGTTTGTACTTTCTCAATACTCAAAATCGAGAAAAAACTCATAATTACCGAAGAATGTCTGTATTTCTGTTTAAATAATTAATTGGACTCTTTTTTTTTATGCTCTATAGTAGATGCTACCAGAGGGTGTATACGTATTAGTTTTGTCATTAAAAATTAAAGTGACCACAAATTTTTGTCGTTTCTTTTTCGTTTCTCGGATTTAATATGAAAATTTGTGCAGCTATTTCGTTTAAGTTAATTACGTAGGTTTACTATATTAATAGACGATCGATACAACTTCGAATTTGGTAAAAATCAGCTCAAGGATAATACAGAAAAAAGTAGTTGTAAGGCTAGAATGGTTTGTTCATAAAGTTTTGTTCTTGAGCTTCTCAAATCTATAATATTGTTGCGTGCTACCCCTCTGGTTCGAATGTTATAGAATGATAATACCTTTTATTTATGTGAAATCGGTGTATAACATTTATTTACAATTATTTCTGCGTTAACAATTAGTCTTAAAAATATTTTTCTATCAATTATTAATTTATAGTGCCGGATTACACCCCGTGTTTTTTGGGTAGAATTCTACCGCAGACATAGGTAACGGTGGGGTGAGGCAGAAGATCTACCTCTCGAAATGTTGGCGCAACGGAGTTTTTTACGCACACAAACAAGAGTCACTGTTTGTGTCGGTTTCGAAAAAAATTGAAAATTCAAGCGCGCCATTCGCTTACTGACCGTCAACAGGTAATCATAATCTAAAAGTACATAGGAAATAGTAAAATAGTAGATCCTAACAGTTTGACGGTTTAGGTTCGAGTGATGCTGGCTCACACACACTAATACAATCCTTGTGTAGCTTGTATAAAAGACTGGTATAAACATTCCTCGTCTAATCGGTTTGGTAGTTTTGTAATCCGGCACATACAAAATTAATTTATCACAGATTATTTAGAATGGAAAACACTATTAATCACTTATTAATTCACTTATTTATCAAATCGCTTTAATATTCTCTTTGTAAACCAACCACAAATAATCACGTTTCAAATCTCTTACAATTCAATCACTTTCGAAGTTTGATTTCAACTATATCGGAGTCTGACTTTAACTGTATCGAAGTTTGACTTCAACTGTATATGTTCCGGCGATGTTTCCACCTTATATACTCATTGTGAGAATCTAGAACTTTTGCTCAATCATGCATGGAAACGTACTTCCAGAAATGTCAAGAAACTTATTTCAAACTGAATTTGTGTTATTTCTGTTTTTCTTTCATGATGAAACATTGCAATTTGTTTTAAAAAAATTATGTATGTTTTTAGTGTTTTCAAGGAAAGTTCCCGACTTTTCTTTTATCATGAAAAGTCGTGGAATCTTTCCTACAAATACAGTGCAATATAATATGCACCTCAAAAACTGATATGCCGATTTAATTTGAATAAAATGTACAGAATAGATTTACGATATTAGAACCCAGCTTGTCTCTCTTCTCAATTAGAACAAATTCCAAGAAATGGAAAGAAAGTTAAGAAGTAAAATCTTTGAAAAATTATTAGCTTTAGTTGTTTTTTTCTTCGAGTTAATGATCTTTGCTAAGTTCCCATTTCTACCATAGAGCATCAAAAAAACTCAGCATTGTATATATTTTATTATTATAATTATCTAAATTTCAGCTGAAGATGATGTAAAACTGTTTGGTTTTCATGGTGCATTAAATCATGAACTAATTGGAACTGCACAGGGTGATTTTGAGGGTGATATAACTAAGCCAAAGGATGGAAAATTTATTTATGAAAATACTAACATCAATTTAAATCAAGGAGATGAAATACATTATTGGATTTTTGTACAAAATAAAGGTAGTGGATTCTATTCAAAAAATAAGAAATTTAAAATTGGTACATCAACAACAATAATCGGAACACCATCGACTGGTAATAATTGTCAGCCATCTGTAACTCGTGTCCGAGGACGTTCAGTTTGTCAAGGTGAATTAATATTTGAAGATCAATTTAATATATTAAATTGGACACAATGGAAACGCGATATAAGAATTCCATTAGATACAGATGATGCAGATTTTGTATCATTTCAAGATCGTTCCGAAAATTGCTATATATCCGATGGTATTTTATATATTGTACCGAATTTACTAACAGAAATTCCTGGCTATGATGAATCAAGTATAAGAAATGGATTATTATCATTAGGATCAAAGTAATTTACAAATATTTATGTAATTATACTAAAAAAACTAAATTCAAAATTTACATTTTCAGATGTACAGGAATTGTTAATAAACAACAAGAATGTGAAAGACAAGCTGGAGGTTATATTATATTACCACCAGTTGTATCAGCTAAAATCCATACTAAAGAATATTTTTCTTTTGTATATGGAACCATTGAAGTTCGAGCAAAACTTGCTAAAGGAGATTGGTTATTTCCACGTTAGTATTTTTCGGTTTTTTTTTTCTCAAAAATAATTACAAAAATCATTTGAAATTATTTAGAAATATTCTTGGAACCGTATACCCATCAATACGGTATTACTGGATTTGCATCTGGACAATTACGTGTTGCTTTTATCCGAGGAAATAATCGTTTAAGAGATAAAAATAATTATCAACTTGATGGTCATCGATTATTTGGTGGTGCTGTATTAACAACTGGTGATCGTTATCGAGATCAATGGTTACAAAATACACTACGACCAGAACATTTAGGTGATAGCTTTCATATTTATCGTTTAAAATGGACAGAAGATTCTATTACAATGTCAATTGATGGTCAAGAATATGGAAGTATTTCGGGAGGTTTTGGTGCAGTTCATAAATCACATAATATTAATCATGCTGCACAATGGCAAAATGGTGGCTATATGGCACCATTTGATCAAGAAGTATTACTTATATATATCTATCTAGCTTAACTTTTGTATTTATATTTTATTTTATTTCTAGTTTTACATTTCGTTGGGTGTTTCGGCTGGAGGAATATCTGATTTTCCCGACGGTTGTCGTACTGGAGAAGATGGTAAAACAAAACCATGGGGAAATGCTAGTCCAAAAGCGGAATTAAAATTCTTTACGAGCAGTTCGGATTGGTACAGTACATGGAAAGGACAAGAAAGTGGAATGCAAGTTGATTATGTTAAAGTTTGGGCATTATAAAATGATTTCTTATCAAAATGTTATAATAAATTGATAATAATAATTTTTGATATTCTTATTTAGTATCAATCACAAAATAGTTTTATTTTATTTAAAATAAACAACCATAAAACAAAACTGGTTTCTACTTGGTAATTCCCATTGTCGTAGTTTTTCTGTGTAGCTTTTCAACTCAACAGCATAAATTGGCAAACTTGAAACTTATTTTTGACTAATACTGCATCCAATAAAAATGATGCTAAATATCTTCCCAGCTTGCAAAAATATTATTAGTTGTTTCAACGAAAAACAAGTTAATTAAAATATTTAGTAAGTCCATCTCAGAAAAGTAAGTTTATTTATAAACTAGTGTATTTGAATCGTTGGTGTTGATAGGATCACAAGAAGAGATCACAAGTAGAGAGAGCTACAAGAATAACTTTTTAATTTTTTTTTTTTTTGGTTTTATGTTTATTTTGAATATATAAACAATTTAAATAACATAAAATAATTATAATGATTTCGCGAAAAATTGAATTTCTCAATATTTTCATTAGTTTCATTTGTGTTCGGACTTTGAATGCTGCATATACATTTCCAGAACCAACATTTGAGATTTTATCACCGAAAGGATTTAGAGTATCAATTCCAGGTTTAGTAAAATAATTAATAAATTTCATTAAATACACGTAAAAGGTAGTGTTTTCTGTCCCCGTGATGTGTTATTATGGACTTGACAAAACAGTGTTGGCATAACGTTATTGTAACGTATCGGTATTATGAAATACCACAATTTGTCAGTGTTAACGTTATACGGTACCAATAACGGAAGTGGCTTATTTTACGCTCTAGTAGTCATTCCTTTTAAAAGCACGATAACTCTAATAGCTTACTCAATTTTTTTGAAATCAAATGATGAACGGATTCGATATTGTCTAAGAAAGTTAAGAAATATAAAGACGGTTACTATACATTTTATACCTGCTTATTTATGGCCGTTTATTTTTAACAGAGTTATTTAATGTTATATTGAATTGAAAACATACGTGGCACTAGTCGAAACATTTTTTTAAGATGACTGCGAGTTCGATGTGAGTGAGGGAGGAAATATTGAGGAGAGTGACGTATTGGTTTTTAGGTGAGAGAATAAGCGGTAAGGAGGTATAAATTACAAGGTTTGCCAGAAGCAAACCCGTTCGATAGAGTATATCAAAAGTTATTTTTTAAAAACTTGATTTAAATCAAGGCTGTCCAACCCGCGGCCCAAAGCAAGTATCAATGCGGACCGAAAATATTCAAAGTTACTGAAACATGTCCATTTTTCTGAGGAATAATTTGTGTGTTTGCGCTCTCGTGCTAAAGCTGCCAAGTAACAAACAACGGAACCATATGTAATAAATTCTCTTTCTGTTTGCGTTGCTCGCTCAGCTACACTGTTCTGTTGTTTGCCACCTGGTGGCTTAAATTAAGAATGAAACATCTAAGTGTAAAATTAGAACCAACATGTTGGATGAACACCATGAAAACTGCCTGAGAATTGCAACCACGTCAATCGAGCCATATATTGACGGTTTAGTTTCACAACTTCAATGCCAAGTATCACATTCATTTTATGATATGGATTTATACATAGTAATATACTTGTGGCTCAAAACACCATGTCTTCTTCCAATGCGGCCCAGGGAAACAAAAAGGTTGGACACCCTTGATTTAAATCCTCATTGAAATGAAATGAATACTGTTTAACCACTTTTTCCGGTATGCCAACACTGTAATGAAGAAATGTTACCAAGAAAAAAAAAATTTGTAATATGTTAATACTAAGAAATATTTTTCTTATTCGTGTTTTGTTCAGAAAAAAAAAACCTATTAAAAACTGGTTTCATTAATGTTAAAAGTTTTTGATTGTATTACTTTCATTATCATGAAATTGATATTTTCAAAATGTTTTCTTAGATGATAGTGGATTAGAATTGTTCTCATTTCATGGATCTCTTAATGAAAAACTAATTGAAAAACAACCTGGTAGTTTTAGTGGTGAAATTTTAGAACCAAAACTTGATAAATGGACATATGAGAATCGTAGAATTGGTTTAACAAAAGGAGATATAATTTATTTCTGGATTTATGTACAATTTAATGAAGAAGGATACTACTTAAATAATCAAACATTTACAATAACAGAAGATATTAAACAAATCAAAAAAGAACCACCAATTGTTTATCAAGAAACATTATTTGGAAGTAATCCAAATTGTGAAAGATCTACAACACGTGTACGTGATCAACCGACCTGTAAAGGTGAAGTAATATTTGAAGATGAATTTAATAATATGGATTGGAAAAAATGGTCTCGTGAAATACGAATTCCATTAGATACAGATGATGCGGATTTTGTATCGTATCAAGAAGGAACAAAAAATTGTTATGTCGATAATGATATTTTGAATATTGTACCAATTCCACTTCCTGAATTTCCTGGTATTCAAGAAAGCTACATATTAAGCGGAACATTAGATCTAGCATCCGCGTATGTGAACATTATTAAGAATTTTGTATTTACATATAACTTATTTAAAAAAAAAAAAAACATTTTAGGTGTACTGGTATACAAAAGAAGGAATGTAGAAGAACTGGAAAAGGTAAACGTATTATTCCACCAATTGTTTCTGCGAAAATTCGTACCAAAGAATCATTTTCTTTTAAATATGGAACCATTGAAGTTCGAGCCAAACTTGTTAAAGGAGATTGGTTATTTCCACGTTAGTATTTTTTTCTTTTTTTTCAAAATTTATTTAAAAGAATTTAAAATATATATATATATATATAGAAATATTTTTGGAACCGTACACAAATCAATATGGAAATATTGGATATTCATCTGGACAATTACGTATTGCATTTATTCGAGCAAATGAAATCTTAAGAGATAAAAATGATGTAGAAATTGGTGGTAGCCGTTTATATGGTGGTGCAGTCTTAGCAACTAAACCTGAATTCCGAGAGAATTGGTTAGCTAATACTACTATAAATTCGAAACATTTCAGTGATGAATTTCATGTGTACAAATTAAAATGGACAGAAGAATCAATTACATTATATGTTGATGACAAAGAGTATGGTAATATTCCAGGTGGTTTTAAGGATCCAGAACGATCAGCTGGTATACAGCATTCACGACAATGGCAAAAGGGTCAACATATGGCACCGTTTGATCAAGAAGTTATAAAAAACATCTAATTTAGAAGACAAGTTTAATTTTTTTTTTCTTTTAGTTTTATATAAGTTTGGGAATATCAGCTGGTGGAGTTGGAGATTTCCCAGATGATTGTACAACTGGTAATGCAAAAACGCCTAAACCGTGGCATAATTCAGATCCGCTTGCTGAAAAATCATTTTACAGAGATTATAATAATTGGAGTAAAACATGGGCAGCAGGACAAAAAACATTACAAGTTGATTATGTACGTGTAACTGCATTGTAAAAGAAAGTTAAATTCAATAAACAAAAGTTTATTTTACATTTTTTGTGAGGTCACAATTGAAATACTTGAAGGACATCTAAACAAGCATAATCGTATAAAAGCTAAACCAACTAATAATGATTGTCCGAGAAATTCTCTTTGAAAACCTTCAGAATTTTGATAAACAGTTCGAAGTTCATATGGAAATGATAATTTATCTTTCTGCAAATTAATTTCTGTATCATTCACAAAATCATAATCTTCAATATTAAAACGTGTTCTCAATAAATCCAAAATAATGTGTTCCGTTGCTACTTTTTCAGTTCCAACTAAAGTACCAAATAATCTAGAAAAAAAAAAATATTTTTAAAAATTAATTCAGTTAATTTCAAAATCTCAATGGTTTTTTTTTTTTACTTAGGTGCAAGAAAACGTTTCAAATAGAATAGTCCTTGTGTTGTGGTATTCTCAACAGATTCATGGTTTATTATTTTTCGTTTTGCCAAAGCAAAACTTAACATTGCAATAAATTGTGATTTATGAATGTTAATATTGACTTGTTCAACACTTCCCGGTGTTCCAGCTCTAGCTGTTTGTGGTGATTCCAAAATATAACAATCAGCTTCTGGTATTATATAATCCAAATAGACACATTTTTTAACAAAATCATAAAATTGAATTTTCTTATCGCCAAGATCATAATATTCCCAATGAGTCAATTCACATGGACCTTTCTCATTTAATTCTATTCTAGACCAAGTTACATTTGAAATTCCAATATGTAATGATAAACATGATTTACAAATTGCACGAAAATCCTCCGGAACTGGTGGTATTGTAAATTTACTAGATTTTATAGCAGTTGCAAGTGTTGAATCAATATCTTTTGGATCTAAAATACTTTTACACAATTTATCAAGAATTTTTACACCAAAACCATCTAAATGTAAAATTTGTTCAATCGTTTCAAATTGTCCATTTTTTTGTTTCCATAATTCAATTTTTTCGATACGAGTTCTTGAAATATTAAATCTGAAAAAAAAAAACAAAAAATATTCAAAATAAAAAAAAACGAAATACAATAAAATTTTCATACAAACTTTTCTAAATCATTTTCATTATTTATAATATTCAATATTTTATCACATTCATCTTTATTATATTGTATTTCTTTTGGTAATAATGAAAAATTTCGTGTTTTATCAAAATTTGAGACATTTTTTATAACCGAAAATTGATGAACAACATTTATTGACTTGAAATTTGTATTTCGTAAAAGAATGACTAGAGAAGGTAATTTAAACATTTTATGATAATAATTTTATTTATATTTCAAAACTATTTAAATGTTTTATATTATATAAAAATAACAAATGAAAAATTATACGTTTTCGAGACGAAAGAAAAAAAAATTGAAAAGTCAAATTTGACAATTCGATCTACACCTACTATTTTTTTCGCATGAAGTTTTCTTAACCAATATTTAAATTTCGAAATGGTTTAAATATATACTAAATTCGAAATACAGGTAAAATAATCAGCTGTAAAAATTTGTCAAACAAAATTTTGACAGTTTTGTGATTAGATTTGTTGTGTTTGTGTCGTGCTGAAGATTTTGTGTTGTCTTGAAATTTTTTTTGCGGAGTCCGAGTTTTTGCGGTTAATATCTAAAATATTTATTTGAAAATTACGAAACAGAAAGAAAAAAACATTTCATTTATTAACGAAGAGAAGAAAAAAAAAGAAAGAAACGCATAAATTATTTCTGTGTTCTTTTTCGTCACGAAATTTTGTGTCTGATATGAAAAAGAAAAAAAATAATTTAATTTAAAATTAAGAAAAATGTCGAATATAATTTGTTCAAAGTGGATAATAAGAATTTAATTCAATTAATAACAGAAATAATAAGAAAAAAATTATGAATAAAATTTGTATGAAAAACGGATTGCATTGATATTGAATGTGAAATTTATTGAAAAATTTTATTTTCTGTTTTTTTTTTTTGGTTTTTTTGTTTTATTAGCAAAATATGGAAATTATTAATGTTACAGACATTCAACCACTTATTAAAACCGATTCAAATGATATTGATGATGATGATGATAATGATAGTTCCGCGACAATTTACGCGACACAAAATAAAACAGAACTTTCACTTTGCTTTCGTTTACAACAATTCATATCGAATAATTCATGTTTAAATTATTTATTACCGGGCACAATACTATTAGCATTAATAGTTGTTATATATTTTTGTCATGGTTATGCTAAAACAATATTATTATGGATTGAAATACAAAATTCATGGTTAATATTTTCGGTTTATATGTTTTTATTTATAATTGTTAGTTTTCCAATAACTGTTGGTTATCTAGTCTTAATAATAACTAGTGGATATTTATTTGGTTGCCTGAAGGGCTTCCTTACTGTGATACTAGGTATTTTCTATTCAAAATTTCTTGTGCTTTTTTTAAAACGTTTGTTTTAACAGGTGCTAATTTGGGTGTTGCTATTGCTCACAATACAATTAAAAGTCTACAAAGTAAGCTTCCAATTCATAGGTAAGAAAATATAAAAGAAAAAAAATATTTCCCTCCGTCTGAAAGTATGATATACATTTTAAAACAAACTATAGTGCAAAACCACTATTGGGATTTCTATACATATTGATCAAGTTATTTTATTCAAAGATATGTATTTTTTTTTTGGATGAACATTTTGAACTTTTATCCGAGCACCCAAAGTTATGCTCGTAATTTTATACAAAAATTTTGAAATTTTGTTTGCCAGCTACCCGAAGTTTTAGACCCATCGAACGCAATTCCTGATAGAATGATTCCCGTGTGAAAAAAAACTACTTCTATCAATTTTTGTTCAAACCGCTTCAAAAAGACGGCCGCAATTTTGCAGGCGCACAGTCAGAGAGACAGCCAGACATTGGTTAAGAATGCTTGGAGACGATTTAGTATATTCTGAAGTTTAGAGATCATAATTCCAGTAAATTATATAGTTTGCAGAGAAGTGCAAAATATCAATAACCAAAATCCAATCTAATTTCACATTATAATCAAATAAATGATAAAAGTTGGTTGTTATTTGAGTTTAGTTTGTATCAAAAATGTTAATAAGAGAAATATGGAATTTTGTGTAACATAGGTTACAGGTTACAGCAGACGCTGTGCTTTTGAAATGGGATAAAAATGGTGTTGTACTGCAAAGCAACTACTAAGTGTATAACAAAATTTGTTGCAGTTGAAGAAAGATCAAACTGTGGCAGCAGATTGCATATTTCAAAAAGGTCCAAACTTAGTAGTAAAGGATGATTACCAGCTACTTTAGTGTGTTTTCAGTCTTGGAAAAAAGGAAGGGCCAACATCAATTGAAATTTATTTATACGAAGAAGATTATTAGCTTAAATTGTAAATGTATACCGTATTTTCGGACAGAGGGAGTGATTTTTTATAAAAATAAATCACAAAAAATATTTAATTTTGAAATTTTGATAAGGCACTTGAAATTATTAAACAGTATTACCAAGAATTTACGTTTTAACAATGAAAACTTGAAAAGAACTTTAAAAAATTGATTAAACTCGATTCTAACTTAGATTGAAATCGAAGTAGAAAATTCAGGTTTTTCTTTTTAATACTTTGGTGGCCTTCAAAAATATAAAACACCTTTTCAACAAGAGTTGCATAACAAGAATATAAAAAATCTAACTTTACAACATAATTTTAGATTCTTAGGAAAATAATTTGTCACAGCATCTGTCTTGTAGTATTTAAATGATGGAAAATTTCCAAATAAAAGATTTTCCTTCAACAAGAAATTCTAATAAGTTTTTGATTGTTTACCACACGACTCGATTGGACTTATTTCAAGACATATTTTCAGTCGGACTGAAAAAAAGTCTAATGGAGACTCTTAAATTTGGACTTTTTTGTTAGTCCGACTGAAAATATGTCATGAAATAAGTCCAATGGAGTCGTGGGATTAATTCGCTCCTGTCTTGCCTGTCATTTCAGAATAAACAAATCATATTCAGTTAATTGAAAATTGTACTTGTGTACCTATTTTTAAACATTTATTAATATTTTTTTATGCTTTTCTGATAACGCGAATATTCATCATATTTCATAATAAAAATAAATTATCTCTAAAATGAACTTCAAACATTTTCATGGTTTATCGATTCCGGGGTGTTTCCTTTGCTTTTATTTCTTCTTTTTTTAAATACATATTTTTATTTTTAATCTAGAAATATGGTATGTACATATTCTTTACTCTTTTATGGTCTATTACAGAGTGGGCAATAAACGACAGAGTTCCTATTAGCATATAATTCATATAATTTGTAGATAACTTTCGTTGCACTGTTTTCCAAGCTGCAATATATGACAGTCTGACTTGTGGCTACATAAACCTCAATAGAAACTACAAAAACCTCCATATCAACATCTTCTCACGCATTCAAGCTGTGTCAAAGAAGTGTGATACCCTGGCAGATACCCTGGCTATAAGAATTTTCGGTAAACCATTCTTGGCTCTGTCGGAGTTCTCGATTACTTGATGATGATAGGACTGATTCTAGAAATGAGATAGTCTGACATTCGATCTAAGACAAAGCCAATCTTGAGATATTAATTCCTGACATAAATGTTTATACTCCACCTGTACAATTTCATCCTTTTCCTAGGGGTACAATGTCTCGATACATCTGAAATTACATAAAAAGGAAGTATAAAAAAGTTTAAAAAGTTTAAACAAAACTTCAATACATCGTTTTACGGCCCTGATATGATCCAACTTTTGTTGTTTTCCCATGGCTTTTTGTAGTTTGTTTGACCGTAGTTATATTCAAAAATCTTCGCCGGAATCGAAATTTTGCCATAATTCATTAAATCCGTTATGGGTGTAATCTTTAATAAGGAATTCTCAGGCTTTAACTCATAATTTTGATTTGATACAAGTTTTCATATGAGTGACGCTGTGGACTTCAACCAAACTTATTATCGTGTCTTTTTATTCCCAATCTTCAAACTCTTTATATGCGGGGTGATTTTTTAGGCGTTTGGTTTTTTAGTGTTGCCTTATTAACATTTCGCCCGCATTTCGTGACATGTGTCAAAGTCAAACATGCTCAGTTAGAATTGCCATTTCATCATGGAAAGACTTACACCCACAAATCGTCTCCAAATTGTGAAGTTGGGAGCTTAATGATGATTCGTTGTTATATCGCAGAATTTTATTTAGCGATGAGGTTCATTTCTGGCTAAATGGCTACGTCAATAAACAAAATTTCTATATTTGGACTGATGATCAACCCGAAGAGTATCAATAACTACCGTTAAATGCAGAGAAATGCACGGTTTGGTGATGTTTTTGGGCTGGTGGAATCATCGGTCCATCTTTTTTTAAAAATGAGGATGGAACCTGCTATCGCGCCATTATATCGGAGTATTTGCTACCTGAAATTGAAGCCCGTGATCTCCAGGACATTTGGTACCAACAAGATGGCGCTACTTGCCACACAGCTCGTGAAACCATCGCTTTATTGCGAGAACAATTCGGTGAAGAGTCATTTTTGTGTTTCGGACCGGTGAATTGGCTGCCTAGATCATGTAATATCACTCCTCCATTATTTCTCTCATATTCCACGAAGCTAATAATTTGTTTTTCAGTTGTTGGGAACACCCTGTACTCGTATAATTTAAAATAGCTTTCAAAAAATTTACATTAATATTGAAATTTCAATGATATTTATTCAGGCCTATAATGACATCATGAACTTTATCCAAAAATGGATCTTTAGACAAAATTCTAAAACTGGAAATTAAAAATATACTCGAACTCTTTTTTTTTTTTTTTCTTGTATTCGATTTTATTAAGAATTTATTCAGACTCTTATTTTATATTGGTTTATCAATTTCAAAGAAATTTCTTTTAAAAATTGCAATTCATTTAGAGTTCGTTAAGAGTTTTATCAAATTTATTATGTATTTATTTATTTTAGGCTAATCAAAAATGAAACTGGCCGAGCAATGTTACGTGTAATATCTGGGCCGAGAGCATTTAAAGTCGTTCTATTTACTAGATTAACGCCAATCCCGTTTGGTATCCAGAATACAATATTTGGGGTAAGTTGGTTATTCAATCAAAATGAAAAGAAAATATCAGAAACAAATTTGTAAGAAAATATTTTATTGTTTTAAGATTATTAAAAAGTTTTATGAATTTTATGTGTAAAAAACAGAGATGCAAATCAAGACTTTTTTACAGTTGGTTCGGTTTTGGTTTAAGCATAAACCTTCTTTTTGGTTTTTGGTTTGGTTTTGGTTTCTAAATATTTCAAAATTTGGTTTTCGTTTGGTTCTGGTTTTAAGATGCATAATTTTTTGGTTTTGGTTTTGGTTTGGTTTTGGTTTTGGTTCAGAACAAATATCTCTTGTTTCTTAGTTGTTGTGACAGAAACGAAGGAAGCCAATGTAGATTTGGCAAATTTTTTTCAGTTGTTTTATTTGTTCGCTTGTGTCAATTATGTCGTAGGATTCGGAGTGCTTTTTTTTAAGATGCCGCATTAAATTTTCTGGGTGATTATTTGTCATAACAATACAGCATTCATTGTACTTACTGCTATTTGTTATTGAATCACAAACACATTTTTTAAAAACCGGGTATTTTTTATATTTGTTGCCTGACATTTTCTTTTGAGTAATACTAAAAAAATTATTATTAAACTCAAAAATATACAGACTTGCTTACATATGTCACTTAGATATGAATTTTATATCTTTTAATTTTAAGTATATTCTTCCTTCTTGTGTTTGTTTCTGTTTTTATTTTAATTATGATTTCACTAAATGAAAAACTATGTCGTGTTTTATTACTCGTTAAAAAAAAATTTGAAAATTGGCAAACTGTTGAATTAACCATCGTTTTTATAAGAAAATGTAGTAGACGTTTTCAGTTTTTTTAAAAAGAAAATGTAAATTATAGGACAAATATTTTTTGTTGAACCGAATCATAAACCAATAGAAAAATTTTGGTTTATGGTTCGGTTCAAGTATTAATTTTAAAACTAGTTTGGTTTTGGTTCGGAAAATTTCGATGGTTCAGTGGTTTTGGTTCCGTTCAAAGTGGTTCAAAGAAACCGGTTTGCATCTCTGGTAAGAAAGAATGAAAATTTTAACACTGAAAATATTTTCTATGCATTTTAAACTTTTGAGATCCATGTGATTTTTTGAAAACAGAAAAAGAAAAAGAAACTTGAACGTTTCCACATTTTTTTAAAAGTTATTTTTAAATTCTAGCTTTCATTGTTTGTTCTTTTTTTATCATAAAAATTATTGGAAAGTACTTTATTATGAATGAATACAACTTTTTGTTTTAGTTATAAAAAGAAAAAATTCCCAATAATTAATAAGTTTTTAAGTTTCTATTTAATTTTCATATTTTTTCTATTGGCTTCTAAAATAAAAACAAGTAGTAACTTAAAATTTGATGCCCTATGGTAGAAATAGAGCAGAAAAACTGTCAAAACTAACAATATTTCAAAGTTTTTTCTTCATAACTTTACTTTTTCTTTTCAAAATTTCTTCCAATTTGCAGCTAACCTAGACCCTGATAGCATAAAGCATCCTGTAAACCAAGGGTGTCCAACCTTTTTGTTTCCCTGGGCCGCATTGGCAGAAGACATGGTGTTTTGGGCCACAAGTAAATTACTATGTATAAATCCATATCATAAAATGAATGTGATATTTGGCATTGAAGTTGAGAAACTAAAGCGTCAATTCGATTGACGTGATTGCAATTTTCAGGGAATTATCAAGGTGTTCATCCAACATGTTGGTTCTTATTTTACACTTAGTATGTTTCATTCTTCACTTAAGCCACCAGGTGACAAACAACAGAACAGTGTAGCTGAGCGAGCAACGCAAACAGAAAGAGAATTTACTACATAACGAAAGAGTTTTTTGTTCTGGTCCTGATTCTGTGTTTGTCAAACACGATCTCAGTCGTCGCTTGTATTACTCATTGTGGACGATAAGTCGTATGACACGAACGTCGCCGAAAATCGAAATTACGGGCAAATTTGACAAATTTGTTTATCAAACAATTTGATCGTTTACGCTGTTGTTGAATGAAAACGTGAAATTTGACAAACAAATTTGATCGTTTACGTGGCTCTTAAGTCTAATCTGTACATTTTATTTAAATCGGTGCATTATTTTTTAAAGTACATCAAAAAAACTTTATAGAGAGAGTTATTTTAGAGTTACTTTTTCTTTCTCCACTATCCTTGGACCGATTTGACTGAAATTTAGCATGGTATCGTCTATTTGATATAATTAATTTAAACAAAATTTCCAATTAAATCCGAAAAACCATAAACAAAAAAACGACAAAACTTTCTGATCACCCTAGTTTTTCTTTTATAACTTTGCTCCCTCTAGATCGATTTTGCTCAAATGCAATACCAAACCAAGTTGAGGAATAAGCAACTCACATTATAAATTTCATCAAAATCGGATAACGCGTTTTTGAGTTATTTTGTATACGGATGGACGGACATGCATAAATCCATATAATTTTTGATTCCCGTCACAACCATACCCTTAAAACCTTTCTACGTCGATTATTTCGATGTGTTACAAATGGAGTCACAAAACTAATATACCCTATCATAGGGCATAAAAATAGAAAAGGCATTTTCAAACGAAACTCACTGCATATTCAGCAGGGGTCATTTCACAGAAAAACAATTCACAGAAAAAAAATTCACAGAAAAACAATTCACAGAAAAACAATTCACAGAAAAGTAGTTTGGGGAAAAAAAATGTCTTGAAAGTCGCCGCGACTTCAAATCCAAATAAAACGAATCAAAATAAAACGATCTAATGAACTCTTCGACTTTTAGAGACATATTGATCACTTCTTCTATGCATTCCTTATTAATGCATTTTTCATCAATACCAATTTTTAAAAAGTCATCGATGGAGTAATCGATTTCAATGAAATTACTAATCAAATTTACTTTTGACTATTTTGTAAGTATTTTCTTATGTTCAAATTAAAAGAAAACTTCTAAAGAAAATCACAAGAATTTTTAGCTATGTATGCCACTGCATAATTTCCAATGATAGTGACAAAAAAATAATAATCTAAAGAGTAACCTACTTTTAAAAAAACATATGTGTTTAAAAATCAAATAAATAATATTAGTAAAATGATGTTGGCATATATTTAGACGTGATATCGGCTTAAACATGGAAAAGGTTTGTTTCCTTAGGGAAATGATTTTATTAATATTTGTCACGAATTTTGTTCTGATAGTGAATTTTATCACGAACTTTTATTGTTTACTATGTATTTTTTTATTTATCTTTTTCATGAAATCGATTAAAATTTTGATTGAAATGTTATCAAAAATGTTAAGAAAACTGTTGTCGCAAGGAACATGTTTTTTTTTTTTTTTAATATTTACTTTTCGATTATTATTATAGAAAGACTATCGAGGATCATTCACATGCTTGTATCTAACATGCAACATTCTCAACTGAATTGTTACTGGGGAAAATAGTACCAAGTGATTCCTTGAAATTCATGAGAAAGTTCCATAAAAAAAAGCAAACATTTTATTTGTACCTTTAAATTACAAGGCATTGAACTCTTTTATCATAGAAAATCTCGATTGAATTACTGATCAAAAAGTTCAACATGATTTACAAGGGAAATTATGTATTCATAGTGACTTTGTAGCTCACGTCGTTTAAACTTTAGTACCTTTAGTTCTGAAAATAAAATATAAATATGTAGAATTTTTTTAAATTGGCTTTTAATCATAGAACTTGTTACCTACGAGTCACATTTCTAGCATAGGGCGTCAAAACATCGGCTATAGGTTGATTTTAAAGTTACTATATGTTTAATTTAATAAGTTTCGTTCATTTTAAATCCGAAAAACACATCAATTACTTCGTTTACATGACCGGATTGAAGTCGACTTCAATCCGAATATTTTGCAAGTATACCCAGATCGACTTCAAATCGACTTGAGTCAATCCGATCACAAAAATTTTTCTGATCGACTTGAAATTTGCATGTATACCCAGATCGACTTCAAATCGAATTGAAAATTTAACATGGAATATGAAAAAAGGGGAAACATAACCTAAAAAAGAAAAATTTGTTTGGCTGCGTCTATGAAATTGACTTTGATTTGAAGTCGATTTCAAGTCAATCTTTCAATCCGGTAAAGATAAAAAACTCGGGTTGGATTTCAAGTCGATCTCAACTCAATTCTGAAATCGCCATGTAAACGAAGTAAATATCATATACCAAGCCTATGCATATGAATAGGAAATGAAAAATATTTTATGCACAGTACTGTCCATCGCTTTCTACACCTTTGACTACCGCTGACCACCTTTCAGGCAATTGGTGGATATCACTCCAAAAAAATTGTTCTTTTGATGAAAAATATTCAGAGACCCAATTTTCCAGTTCTTCAGATGTGTGCTACTCTTTAAGTGCATGTCCCATCAATGAAAACAATTGGTAATCAGAAGGAGCCAAGTCTGGTGAGTACGGCGGGCAAGAGTTCCCAGCCAAGTGATTTCACCGTATCCTGAAGCGGTTTTGCTTTGTGTGATGAGGCGTTGTCATCAAGCAAAATTACCTTACCGTTTCTTCTGACCCATTCCGGTCGTTTTTCGATCAAAGCATGATTTAAATTAATCATTTGTTGTCGGTACCGTGACGTATTAACAGTTTTACCAGGTTTTAATAGCTCAAAATAAACCACACCTTTCTGATCCCACCAAACACAGAGCATTCTCTTTTTTCCGAATCGATCCGGCTTTGCAGTAGAAGTTCATGATTTACCTGGATCAACCCAAGATTTTTACGTTTTGGATTCTCAAAATAAATCCATTTTTTATCACTAGTAACAATGCGATGCATAAACAATTTTTGTTCGTTCCGGTGAAGTAAAATTTCACTGGTGTTTTTTCGGTTTCCTTGCTGCTTTTCAGCCAATTCGTGTGGCTCCCATTTTCCTAACTTTTCCATAGCATGTAAACGTCTAGAAGTTGTTGCTTGATCAACATTTAACATTTCTGCCATTTTTTGTTAGCTTAAACCTTAAAGTGTCATTTTCATCCAATATTTCTTGCAATTCGGTGTTTTCAATCTTCTATGGTGGTCTTCCACGTTCTTCATTTCTCACATCAAAATCATTATTTCTAAATCGTTGAAACCATCTTTTGCATGTTGCTAATGATGGAGCACGATCACCATAAGCTTCTTCAAGCAATTCTTGAGATTCTGCCGCGTTTTTCTTCAAACGGTAACAAAAAACTAATGCTGTCCGCATATCGTAGGTTGTAGGCACAAAATTCTAAATTTTTAACACCAAAAAATTTCATATTATTGTATTACAAATCAAACACTATGTGCAACATTATGTGCATTAGCAGCATGGTTATGATTACTAGTAGTTTCTATAATTTCTCCAGTTCTTTTATTGGTATAAATTCTAACTTTGCATTTCTCCGTCCTATAATAATTATTGTACAACCAATAACATTTTTCTTTATATTCCTTATCGCGAATAAATTCAAACCCGTCAACACAGTTTACTTCTTTCGGTTTTTTCTGTGAATTTTTTCCGGGAATTGTTTTTCTGTGAATTGTTTTTCTGTGAATTGACCGGTTACCATTTATTTCTAAACATAAGAATTGTAATCGTTCGAATAACAACGGCTACTTATACTATATATATAATTTTTTTATATTTTTAGGTTAGTTCTGTGAATCCAAGAAGTTATCACACAGCAACCCTATTAGGTTTACTTCCAGCTCAAGCCATAAATGTGTACTTAGGTTCAACATTACGTTCGATGCATGATGTACTAAACGATCATAATACAGCAGTAACGGGTTACATAGTTTTTGCAATTCAGGTTGAAAATTTTAAATCGAAATTATAATTAATTTGTTTCTAAATATTGTATTTTTTGTTTTTTTTTCTGTTTTAGGTTTTAATTGGTGTTGGATTAATGGTTTGGATAATTCAAAAAGCAAGACGTGAATTATCTGAGGCTCTTTTGTCTGATATTGGTGGATCTGATCATAATCTAATAACAGATATTGATGTGTAATTATTAATTAATATTATTTGAAATATTTATAATTTTATTTTTTTTTTTTTTGTTATTATTATTTTTAATAATTTTTTGTTTTTCATATTAAATCATTTTAATTACTTTTTTGAAATATAAAATCCTATAAAATATTTCATAATATCAAAAAAATAAGTAATAGTAAATAAAAACAAACTCTGTTTAAAGAGATAAATAAAAATTTCAATATTTTAGACATCAAAATTATAATTAAGGGATTAAGGGATCTACCTAGAAATAAATCGTAATCGATATTTTCTAAAAGATCCAAATTTTAAGAATAAATATGTTATATCCTGAAAATTTCATATCAGCATCTAGATTCTAGAGATTTGACGAAATTTTTAAATTCTGGATGAAGTAAATTCGAGAGTTCGAGAACTGTACTTCAAATTTTAAGTACTACTTTTGCCTAGGAAATGAAATTTTTTTTATATATTTTTACACTTTTTAGAAGCTTCTAAGTTTAAAGAAAATCTTCTTAAAATTCCACCTCAATATCTGTAAAATTGACGAAATTACATAATTCTGAGCGAAGCTAGTCCGAAAACCATATTGAAATTTCAAACATATGTTTCTCAAAACACTGTTTACAAAGTCAGTATACATTATATGTCGAAAATCGCTTTCTAGATCATTTTTAAATGTTCCCAAAATGTGGTGAGACGTTTGCAGAGATCGTTGACGATCCTTTTTTATGCCCTATAGTAGGTACTATCAGAGGGTCTATTATTTTTGTAAATAAGTGTGTAACACATCGAAATAATTATCGTAGAAAGGTTTCAAGGATATGATTGTGTAGAGCAAAGGTGTCCAACCTTTTTGTTTCTCTGGGCCACATTGGAAAAAGACATGGTCTTTTGGACCACAAGTATATTACTATAGCTGACAAGCGAATGTAAAATATAGTTTTCGTGTTTAAGTAATTTAAAATTTATTAGTTTAAGAATTTGTTCATTATAAAAACAGAACATGAAATTCATTTAGTATTACTTAAGCCGCCGGGTGACAAACAACAGAACAGTGTAGCTGAGCGAGCAACGCAAACAGTAAGAGTTTACTACAGAATGAAAAAGCTTTCAGTTCTGTTCCTGTTTCTGTTGTTTGTCACTTGGCAGCTTTAGCACGAGAGCGCACACAACATACAAATCATTCCTCAGAAAAATGGACTTGCTTCAGTAAATTTAAATATTTTTGGGCCGCATTGGTACTTGCCTTGGGCCGCATGCGGCCCGCGGGCCGAGGGTTAGACAGCTTTGGTGTAGAGAATCAAAAGTTATATTGCTTTATGCATGTCCGTCCGACATTTGTTGTGATATACAGACAGACAGACATTGGATAAAAATGATTGCAAACCATTTAGAATCTTATAAAACGTGAAGATTTGTAAAACAAATTTTTTTATTTTTTATATACTTCGTATAGAAGTTAAAAATTTAACTTGCGTAAACCATAAAAATCAATTCGACATAGAAAAACTTCCTATAAGAAAATTTGGTAGTGTGCGACGATATCGTGTATTATTATTGTGAGAGTATGCAAATGCAGATGAAAACCCATAAATCAGATGAACAAGTTTATCTGCGTTTGAGGGGAATCATCTGGCAGATGAAGAATCAGATGGGGAAATTATAACTGCAGAAGACGACAAAATTCGTAGGATGATTGTTTCTCCCTTTCTGTTTAACTAAATTTTGCATAAGTGCATCTCATACTTTTATCAGAATAGGATGTCGGCGGTGTGGAGATTGGCCTTTAGTAGATGTAGCTAAAATCTTCACTTCCTTTTTTCTTTTTTCTTTTGTTTTTGGAGAGGAAGAAACATGAAATTCTATTAAATTGAAAAGAAAAATATATAAAAATTATATTTTTTTGTCTAAAATATTTGAAAGTTTTATATTTTAAAAGTTAATTAAACAAAAAAATATATTAAATATCTTAATTAATAAAATAATGTAATTAAAATATATTTTCTTTCTTCAACATTTTATCAACAGGAAAATTATCTAAAAGGAATAGAAAAGAAAAATTAAAAAGAAAGAAGAAAATTAAGACTAATAAATTATATTAAACAATAATTATTTTATATAACAATATAAATGTATTTTTATATAGAAATGTATTCGTAATATTTTTAAAACAATAATTATAATTAATTAATGTTAATTTAAAATTCTAGATTGTTGTAAATTTTAGGAGAAAATTTCGAAATAATTTCAGACAAATTATCATCTTTTTAAACAAAACTAGAGAATTCGTTGAGAGTTTTTATGTAATTTTTGGTTTTATTAAGAACTTCTCAATATTTTTATTTAAATTTGTCAGTTATTTAAGGAAACACTTGTTTTTTGTATTTCGAAATTAAATTAAAAAGAAGAAAAATGTCGGACTTTTAGGCTTTGTACCATTTGGAATTAAAATCAAGAGCAAAGACAAAACTAAACTAACAATTGATCTCGTTAGTTCAAGTCATTTAGAACTGTCGTTAGTATTACTAAAGAACAGCAGAGCTGGTAAGGTCTGCATCAGTGTAGACAAGCTAAAGTCCTGCTGATAGGCCTGATAGCTAAGACTTGAGTGTAAAACCCTTAGACATATTGTGAATAGCGAGACAGTTCATTGATTTTTGAATTAACATATGTAGAGAATAGGGGTAGTCGAGACTACAATGTGTGGAGCCTTTTTGGAGGTAAATGAGTCAGCAGAACATTTTCTGTATATAAATGCTCTTTGTTTTTCATAACAAAACTTGCTACACTGGATGCGTGTACTATAAGAGGGGGGTTTAGTTAATACAGGTCTAACCAGTGTGTTGTTTTTAATTAGAAAAACAAACAGGTTTGTCAAAAACTTGTAGCATTTTGAAACTATTAAGAACTAGCTAACACGACATACGTTGTCGTGTCCAAATTTCAATCAATTTGTTTTGTTTTGTTTTGTGTAAAAAGCTATTGAAAATGTTTAAACAAAGTAAAAATGAGAAAAAAAAACGTATTTCTGCTACAAAAATCACATTGAAGAAGAGTTTTTTCAGTTTTTCCCGAATTTTCCAATTTTCCGGGCAAATTTTCCCATTTTTTGGACTACTACGAACATTTTAACAAAAAAATGAGCGAAATCAGTTCAGCCGTTCTCAAGCGATGCGCTTACCAACGAACAGCTTTTAATTTTTATTTATATAGATGAGATATCATAAGCCATTATAGGCCTATATACTAAGGCAATATTGCAAGTACCTCCATTACAATATCTCAAAGATTTCTCATTTTATTTTCAGTTGTATAGAACCAAATATCTTAAAGAAAAAAAAACATTATGACGGTATTACTTAATTGGTAATATTATTCGCTAGACTAATATTTGAAGTAATATGAAATTAAAATGATTTATTTATATTGCTTGAAATAACTTGAAAATTGACCCGAAATGTAAATTGATCGCAAATTTTTAATATGATAATATGAAGAATCGAATTGACTTGAAATTTGTATATAAACGTATAAAAAATTAAAGTTTCGACTAAAGTAAAACTGTATCCATCGATGATCGATCGGGCCCGGACTATACCTTTTTAGTTTCAAAATGAGAATAGTAAACTTCAAAAAGAGAATAGTAAACTTCAAAATGAGAATAGTAAACTTCAAAATGAGATTTTTTATTTTAATTTAATTTAAAACAATTAATATTAATAAAAAATATTTTAAATTGAATTTATTAATATAGCATATTTTCTAAGTTAAGAGCTGCAGTGAATTTTCTTTGAATGCTTGCGATGCAATTGGCACATGTTGTTGGTGTAATTGTCTGCAGACCTTCTTCCATAAGGCTTTCTAAGGGTCTTACTCTCTGTTCTTTGACGGATAATTCGTTTCTGCTGTTAAGAATGCTTGACAACTTTCTTGAGAGGTCTCTTTTTACTATTCTCATATTGAAGTTTACTATTCTCATTTTGAAGTTTACTATTCTCATTTTGAAGTTTACTATTCTCATTTTGAAACTGAAAAGGTATAGACTGGATACTAGCATACCAGACATATGCTCAATGGGCTGGTCTTGAACTGATGAAGATTCATCCTAAACTTAACTGAGACTAGATGATTTTAGATTTTAGCTGGTTTATAACTCGAGAATATACTTTTAATCTGTCGTATACCATATTGTACTCTATATTTTAGACATAGACATACACTGCAATCACCATAATCTCTTTTGTTCATACATGGTATACATACGGCCAGTTCATTCTCTCTGAAGTCTCGGAACGAATTATAATACGTTAAGCAACTAAAATATTCCAAGACTTGATATAAATTTGCGATTTTTTTCTGTTAAATATGATCAATCCATCGTGTATAGTGGATGTATTATATCAACTAAAAAAATCATTAACTTGCGATATTTTTTCCTAATACCCGTATTTTATTGTTGAAAACAAGAACAATCTAGAAGATCGCTTTCAATGTTTAAAGTTGGGCTCTGCTCAGGGAGCAAGATATACACTCCCTGACACTTGATTACCCGCAATTAAATTTTTAACGTCATTTATGGCATAATGGTGCAAATTCTTTCAAACTTTTTCGTTATATTCATAGCCCATTATTCTATTCTACTTGATGACCCAGATGTGGGAATGACCCATGCTTGAGTGGAAATTCCCATTTTTGTCATTTTGGCTACTTGCAGACAAGACATTTGATTACACGCATCAGTTTTCTTCAAGCTTGCAAGGCGAACGGTGGTCTTCCAAAAAGAATTTATCGTTAAAAAACAAGTGTGTTATTTGTCTGCTTTACGTTAGTGAAGTTTTTGTTCCACCTGGACAGAAATGGGTCGTGGAAAATCACTAACCGAAACAGAAATTAGAAAAATCACTTCATTGAAAGAAAAAAATTATTCCAATCGCGATATTGGCATGCAAATTGGTCGAGATCCTTGGGCTATAAATAATCTTTTCAAAAACAAAGAAAATTACGGAAAAAATCGAAAAGGACGCATACCCAAAGCAACTATCGACCGAGAACATAGGGTCATATTACGGAATGCATCGAATTCTGCGGCAACTGCTCATAAAATGATGGAGAAAGTGGGTATTACGGTTAGTGTCCATTCTGTTCTCATGGTAATCAAGCAGTATCCACACCATATCAAAATGGGACATACTCTTTATTCGGTGTGTTTTTCATTAAGAAAGAAAAATACAAAAACACTTGTATTTCTAAACAATAGCCAATTAAAATGGAATATATTTTTTATCTCTCTTATTTAGTATTCATTAATAATTATTATTAATTAAAAACTAAAATTTGCATTTTGTATAAAGTTATAAATTAAACAAATCATTTTGTTCTCTATTTTTGACTAATTAAAAATTATAAAGCTTTTAATATGTTTCTATAATAAGAAATTAATTATATTAGCATTTTATTTTCGTATACAATTTTTAAGATTCTTAATTTTTTTTTTTAATTAAATATCGCATTTATTTTTATTTTATATATTTTAATTTAACAAATATAACTAAAATCTAAAACAATCGAAATGTATTTAAAAAAAAAAAATATAAAAACTGGAATGATTTTTATGTTATGTATATAAAAAGAAAAGAATTAAAAATAAAATTTAATACTAATTATTTAAAAAAGTGTTAAAAATATTTATTTAGATGAATTCGTTGTGTTTATATTACGATAGCAACTTCTTTGTTTTTTCGAATAATAATCTAGTAGTGTTGTTTCCAAGACTGTTAAAGCAAATTCGGCATCATCTTGTGTTATACACATTGGCGGTTTTATTCGTAGAACCTAGTTTTTTAAAAATGATAAATAATATTAATAATAAAATCTATTTAAAAGAAAAAATGAAAAACAAATAAAGGCCAATCTCTACACAGCCGACATCCTATTCTGACGAGAAATATCAGAAAAGTAGAAAGAGATGGACTTTTGCAATTTACGCTAGGATTGATCGAATAAAAACATCAGGGTCTCTCCTCACACAATTTATAATATTATGGGAAAGTTAAGAATATTCCCTTCCATATTATAGGAAAATGTAGTACCAAATTGTGTTTTCAGACTTTATCATAAGGCTTAAATTCCTATCACATCCAAAAACAAGCTGTAATGCAAAACGACGAGACTTCTATACGTATGTTCAAATCAAGTTACCTTCCGAAAGTCTTTCTAAAAGAAAGCTATATGAATATGGGAATTCAGAGTGTACGTAGTCCTTAGTTAATCACAACATTTGTTGTGATATACAGACAGACAGACATTGGATAAAAATGATTGCAAAAAATTTAGAATCTTATAAAACGTGAAGATTTGCAAAACAAATTTTTTTATTTTTTATATACTTCGTATAGAAGTTAAAAATTTAACTTCCGTAAACCATAAAAATCTATTCGTCATAGAAAAACTTCCTATAAGAAAATTTGGTAGTATGCAACGATATCGTGTATGATTATTGTGAGAGTATGCAAATGCAGATGAAAACCCATAAATCAGATGAACAAGTTTATCTGCGTTTGAGGGGAATCATCTGACAGATGAAGAATCAGGTGGGGAAATTATATTTGCATAAGTGCGTCCCATACTTTTATCAGAATAGGATGTCGGCTGTGTGGAGATTGGCCTTAAGAAAATTACTTTATTTTTACTTGTTTTTATGTTTATTTATGTAAAAAAAAGTATGTACATATATTAAGTCTAAAGAGATAAAAACCCGTAACATAAAAAGAAAGACAAACAACAGAAAAATGGGTATTCTTTTTCTTTTGAACATAAAATCAATTATTCTAATATTTTTTTATATGTTCTAATAAAACACGATCAAAAATTTCCATGGCAAAATCAACATCAGATTTAGTAATACACATCGGTGGTTTAATTCGGAATACCTGAATGAAAATTATGTAGAAAATGGATGATTTAAGAAAACTAATAAATATATAACTTACATTTCCATTGATACCACCACGTCCAAAAAGTACACCTAAATCTTTACATTGTTCCCAAATATCAATAACATGTGGTACACTTAATGGAGTTTTCGTTTCACGATCAGCAACCAATTCAATTCCAATCATTAAACCTTTTCCACGTACATCACCGACAACTGAATATTGATCACGTAATTCATTTAAACCTTTTAAAAGGTATGTACCAATTTCTAAAGAATTCTTTTGT
Source organism: Xylophagus ater (assembly GCA_963422695.1). Classification (NCBI taxonomy): domain Eukaryota; kingdom Metazoa; phylum Arthropoda; class Insecta; order Diptera; family Xylophagidae; genus Xylophagus; species Xylophagus ater. The sequence goes on from OY730481.1 coordinate 17,985,743, forward strand.
AATTGTTCTTCTTCGATAACATCTAGGACAGCAATACCAACAGAACTGGCTAAAGGATTTCCACCGTATGTATTAAAATGTAAAGCCTGACTTAAACATTCAGCAATTTTTGGAGTTGTTACAACAGCAGCTAATGGAAAACCATTTCCAATACCTTTAGCCATTGTAACAATATCTGGAATAATTCCATGACTTTCAAAACCCCAAAAATTATCACCAGTTCGTCCAAAACCAGTTTGAACTTCATCAGCAACAAAAACTCCACCATTTGCTCGTACTAAATCAGCAGCTTTTTTAATATAACCTTTTGGATATTGTACAGTACCACCAACACCTTGAATTGATTCAGCAAACATACCAGCAACTTTTCCTCGCGGTAATGAAAACTTAAAAACTTGTTCTAATTGTTTATAGTATTCTTCACTGGCTTGACAAGAATTTTGCTCGCATGAACATTTTCTTTGAGTTTGAATTGGTGAATCACGACAATTTGAACCACCCCATATTCCTAAATATGGATCTGGATTCATAACATGTTGAATACCAGAATTTACACCTGGCAATGGAAAACGCCATGTCGAATGAGCTGTTAAACCCATCACATATGGGGACATTCCATGATATGAATTTCTAAATGATAATATCTCATGATTTCCTGTATGCAATCGTGCTAACAACATTGCTAAATCATTAGCTTCGGATCCCGAATTTAGGAAATATACTACCTGAAATTAAATATAATTGATTTTCGTTTTTACATGATATAGGAACAAATCAGAATGATTCTGTACTTACTTTTAAATCTCCTGGAAATTTTGCAGTTAATTTTTGAGCATATTCATGAATTTTTGGATGCATATAAATATTTGTTGTATGCCATAAATTTTTAATTTGTTTCTCGAGTACTTTATTTACTTTACTGGAAATACACAGAAATAAAGAAATAAATTTTAATTATTTTAAATGAAAAATATTTACGGATGACAATGTCCAACTGAAACTGTAACAATTCCTCCAAACATATCTAAGTATCGCCTTCCAGTATGATCAAAAAGCCATTGCATATTACCGCTGTGTATAAGCAACGGTTTCTTATAATATGAAGTTACATTTGGTGTTAAGTGATTTTTTTTAATTTCTAGAATTTCATTATAACTTGGTCCTTGATATGGTGGTGGTTGAAAATTTGTTTCAGGCATTTCTGTTTGAGCTGATGCTGCAGGAGATCGTAGAGTTGAATATATTCGACCACATTTTTGAAGACTTCTTACTGAAAAATGGACAAATGTTTAACGAAATTCTATCGACATAAATATGTGGCTATCATAAATTTAATGATAGCCCAATAACTTTTAAAGCAAGATAGACAATATCCTGCAACAGTTTACCAAAGACTCTGTTACGAATAAATAACAATGTTAATCTCTAACAACCTGTGTTTTATTTCTCATTAAATTTTGGCTTTCATTCAGTAATTTTACTTTATTATAAATAATTATGTTGCTTTCTAAAAAAAAAATGTATAATTTTTGTATATTTAATTCTATAATGCTTTGAATGATTAGTTAACGGAGTGTTTTTTCCATATGCCGATCTTTACTCAATTAGAATCCTGGGGAAGCCTCATGTCAGGAAATATCGATGAATTAATGGCTGTTCGTTCTATATGATTGTTGGCTCGAAGGACCAATGTTGAGTTATTATGAAAATATAAGTTCAATACCTTACTAATTGCAGAAATGCAAACCGGTTCCTTCGAACCGAGCCAAAACCATTGAACCATCGAAATTTTCCGAACCAAAAAAACTGAAAAAGTCTACTACATTTTCTTGTAAAAATGGTGGCTAATTAACATTCAACAGTTTGTCAGTTTGGCAGTGCGGCTTCTTAAAAGAAAGCACTCCGAATTCTACGACATAATTGACACGAAGCGAACAAATAAAATAGCTGAAAAAAATTTCCTAAGCAAATCTGCATTGGCTTCCTTCGTTTCTGTCATAACAGCTAAGAAAAAGTCATATAAGTATGTATGTTCTGAACCAAAACCAAAAAATTATGCAATCTTTAAACCAGAACCAAACCAAAACCAAATTTGGAAATATTTAGAAACCAAAACCAAACCAACTACAAAAAAGTTTTGCTTTGCATCTCTGACTAATTGTGAAATCTATTACATATATAAAAATCAATGTTTGTTTGTTTGTATTTTATGCGCGACCACACCGTTCGTCTGATTGGGATAAAATTTTGCCAACGTATTGCTTGCACTTGCGGGAAGGTTATAGGCATAGTATAATTCCCGAAGTTAACCGAAGTGTGCCGAAATATTTCGAAATTTACCGAAATCTCTCGAAAATGAATGGTCTTAAAGAAAAATTTTAAAATAAGATTTTTAAACTTCGGCAAATGTCGGTAAAATTCGGCAAATTTCAGTAAATTTTGGCACACTTCGGTAAAATTCGGCAAAATATTTAAAGATTTAAATAAGATAACTCTTCCAAATTTCAAACGAAATTTCCACAATTTCCTCGGCGGTAGCAACGCGCCAGGTACCAGCTAGTATATCATAAAATATGATCTTATTATGCTTAATTGAAAGTATCAATTCAATTATTGATCATTTTTAAATTATGTTACACATGCATGGAACAATGTTGTCCTGCCTTATTTTCCTCTACTTATTTTTGTTATTCAGTTAGGAAAAGTTTATGTTTTAAATCTTATTCATTAAGAAATTGCCTATAGACCAATTTTAGTTTTATGTATGTTACATATTCATTTGACCACATTCGTTCCAGTTCGAACTATTTTCCCCATTAAGAATGTTTGATACTGACTTCGATATTATACAATCCGCAATCTTTACGACTTTATGTACCAGTCGCTGATCTTCCTTAACATTTATAATTTAACCACATCACATTCACTTTGATGATAACAAAATAATTAACATATATTTGGTTTGGTTGAAACAATCAACATCGAACTATTTTTAGAAATGCGATATCAAAACTGTTATGATCGTTCTTCCAACATACCAGATTTACTTAAATCTACTTCAAAGAAGAATTTAAATAATAAAAATATAATTAATATTCACGTTTTGTTGATATTCTTAAACTTGACGTGGTCTTATATATTTCCATAATATCTAAACGTGTTTAAATCATGATCACCATTTTTTTTAAGGTCATTTAATTTTAATTCTGATTTGTTTGTTTTTTATATATCAACCATGTGTCCATACTATGTCCAAGATAAGGGAAATGAACTACAACATTGAATTGACGCAATTAATTATAATATTTTATACTGAATCGATTAATAATTCTATAAGAATCGAAATAATTTGAAATTTGTTTACTCAGCCTGATCAACTAAATTTATAATAAAACGACTATAAAAATTAATATTCGCTGCCTTAATTAAATTCAATTCATTTGTTTAGTTTACGATTGGAATTTATGTAAAGTAAATTAAAACTAAATTGAAACTACAACTTCGCATTTACATTTAGAGTACGACAATCAATGACCGATCCTGGAATCTTTTAGACGGTTGATATACTTGGGTCAAAGTATAAATAGTTATAAAGTACTCAAAGCTAGCGAATAAATAATTACACCAATCAGAACAAAGTAGTAAAAAAAACCAAATAAAATTCAGCTCTATGCCACACGTACTGATACTATATTTTGTTCATAAACATCACAAATCCTTTTAGCGGCGCCTGAATTGCATTTTTCCGCTTTTTGTAATAGAATTTCAAATGCAGAAAATTGAATGACAGATGCACGACGGACACACGATTGTCGGTTTTTCGTCGTGGATTCGTCGCGTTTTGTGTAGTCTAATTAAAAACGTATACATTTAAAATTTTAATAGGTCGTGGATCCGCCATTCTGGTTGGACCTAAAATGCATCGACTTTCATCTTTTGTTGCACTCATTGTCAAGAAGCAATAACTTTTAACAGAATAAACAAATATATTACAACTTTTTTTTGAATATTCTGTGATATATAACCTGTCGAACGTACGCAAGTATTGCCAACTCTGACTAATATTACCAGAACTATGCGACAGGATACGAATAAACGTTTTCACCCATGACCCACCCAATATAACTTTTTTAGAATCAAACACATGTCCGTTATAGGGTATTTTGCCCTATGCCACTATCTTGTTGAGATTGCAACGGCGTTTGTAAACACGTGAATTACGAATAATATTTTTAATGTTTTTATTCTTAGAAATATAAAATGCAATTATATAAAACAATGTTGATCTAAATTTAAGAATATTTTAACACAAACTTTTGGAAATAAAATTAGTTTAAAGAACTTCAAAAATATGTAATGGTTTACATCCTATTTTTTCTTTAAATAAATTTAAGAGCACAAAGCATTCGACCGGAAACACTTAAAAGAAAGCATTTCTTTCTATAACGTTTTTTTTTTTGTTTACCTGGAATCGGTTTCAAAACCATTGTGTTTTAATTCTTTCACTTTTTTTACACTATCAAATGATATTCTTAATTAAGTCAATTTTTTTTTTACGCCTAAAAATTCTCTAAATAATATTAATCGTTACACTTATTTATTTATTTTTATTATTAAACCGGTTCAGTTATTTGATCGCCATTCTTTTCTGTTCATGCGCAAGTAATTCAGAAAAATTAAAAAAATTTCTTTTTTTACAAGACTGATGTTGCCCACTTCACTTCTCGTTAATAAATGATAAATAATCTTTCCAATTCTATTCTCTAGCGCTTCCTTCGTAGTAACTCCAATAAATTTTTTTATAAATATATACTGGAAGATGGCAACGGGGCAAAGGCCGAAGTTGTGTATATAAATTTAATAAACATTCAAGTGATGGGAATGTTACGGTTGGGGCTTATTTGTTTGGGTAATCTTCTCTTTGTTCACTACGGAATCTATACATAACCGATTTATTGAACTATTGGAGACTTGAATTAATTTTGAGTGTGTTTTTGATAACAAAAAAAAGGTACGTTTACTTAAAAGAAAATATATTTTATTCAAAATATTGTCCATGGTTATCTACAATCATAGTAAAGAAGTAGGATGCATTTGAACCACATGACTGATGTGAGATTACTATTTCCAAATTGTGAAGAAATGTATGACTTCACTATAAAAGTAGATTTAGGAACAAATTAATAACTAATAGTAGAGGCAGACATAGGATATTCATACCTTAGTATCGGTACTACAGTATAGCCTTGTACCATGGTATAAAAAGCGGTTGGCATACATAAAACACAGTATTTGTCTGACATTTGAAATTCTGCCATTCCAGCGAGAATATGGGAATTTCTTTTCGCTCCTCTTAAATCCTCTATATGATTCCTACAAAGATCTATAAATTTTGAGGTTCATCCACAGATAAAATTTTGCGTTTTTTCTTTACTTTTCCATTTTTTTAAAATAAAATTTTCAAAAAAAAAAGTGTAAATATGTGTCAATTGCTCAGCTTTCCTACAAAATTCCATTCGCTATTTTCCGCTTCAATAAAAAGGCGCGACAATCAGTAAAGAATAGATTACAGTGGCCGAAAAAATTAAGTAAAAAAGGGAATACCACGTACTTTTTCGAATTTAAATACCAGATTTATGCTACGTAGTTGAAATGGTATTCAGCTAGTATTTGACGACACACATATGGTATACCACATGGTATCCTTAAACTATGGTATGAATACCCTCTAGTATAAGATAATTAAAAAAAACATAAAATAAATCTTTCAAATAAAAGAATTATTTTTATTTTGAAGCACAATCAATTCATTGAATCATTTTTTGTTATCTTCGTTTATTCATTTTGAATGCTGCATCAATCGTAAAAAGTGTTAATTAAATACGGTAATGTCTGTTGAATAAAGTGGTTGATGTAAAACATTTCATAAAAGTGGTTTTAACATTTCCTTGACATTACAACGTTCGTCCGCACATTGCACAGTTACCTTATCATGTAATTTGGCTTATTCTGGATGTTTTAATGAATTCTTGTCGATAATGACCAGCGTTAACTTTTTTTTACCAAGTATCAGCAACTCATAGTACTATAAACCTGACCAGAGCTGACCACTGCTCTTGTTTGTATTTCAGGGTCATATCATTATCTTTGAACCAATCTCTACAAACGATTTCCTACATAAGGTTTCACAAGCAAATCATAACTTCCAGCTGAATTTTTATTTCCTTCCGATTGACCCCATATGGGTTCCTGCAAAATCCTATTTTGTTGGCACAAAATACGACATTTTCAATTCAGTAAAGAGATCACATCTCACCTCACAGTATATAAATACATATTAAATATACATTAGTTTTTACGATAAACAATATCGAAATAATATGACTATTGAAACACTCAACACTCAAAATTAATTCAAGTACCCAATACATTTGGTTTCTATTTATTTTGATATTCTAATCATTTTACTGTGTAAATTTTATTTATTTATTTACTTATTTATTATCAGATTTTTATAGAACAGTAATTTTTAATCGAAAAACCATACAATTTAAGAAAAGGTCAAATTAATTCGTTATCAAAATATTATTTGTAATAAAATTTTAATTGTTATTGTTTATCTTTTTTTTTTTCTTATTCAAATATTTACAAATGAAGATGTTGAACTTAAAAATAATTTATTAAAAAATTTCAATTAATAAAACGTCATTTCATTCAGTTTTCTTATTTAGAAAATAAGAAATTTACTAAAAATAAATTCCTAAAAATAAATTTCAAAAATTTTAAAATAAAATTTCGAAATTTTATTTATATAATTTCGAATATTCCTTTCCCAAATGCATCTCTGGATTTTTCAAAAACAGTTGTACCAACTGAAAAAAAATATAAAACAATAAACGAAAAAAAACATTTGTTCTGTCATTTTTAAAGTCGTCGTGTTTGTCAAAAGAAGAGAAAAAAAATTTTTTTTTTTTTTTGTTTAGAGGGCATAGAAGAAAATTTTCCATCATAAAAGCTAATAAAAAGATAGTTGAATTCAATAAAAATATATTCAGAAAATAAAATAAAAATAAATCAAAATATATATTACTTTAATTTAGTATTTATTTATTTTTGTTTTTTTTTTTTCTAATATAAATAATTTTATGATGGCAAGTGAAAATAATGGTGTCCTAAATAGTAATAATTTTAATAAGAATTCATCAAATTACAACAACAATGAGACAGAAATATCTTCGACGGCTACAACAACGGTATCTTCCTCATCATCATTACAAGCAACAACTTTAGATAATTCGACAGAAAGAAAAATTCTTGGAGGTGGTGGAAATTTTCGAGGCAGTTGTGGAATTGATGGTGAATTAAAATTTTATACAAGAAATAGCAATTTTCCAGATGAAAAGAAATTTTTTTTTGAGGGGGGTTTTATAAAAATTCTCAATTTAATATCTAAAGAATTTAATTTCATTCAAAAAATAATTCTTTTGTGATATAAATTCTAAAATATCTTAATTATTTTTAAATTCTCCAATATTATAGTTCTTCCCGTTGAACAGCAACCAAGACGTGAAGAAAATCCATTTTCATTTAAACATTTTTTAAATCGTGATACAACAGCTTCATGTGGTAGCAGCAATATCACAAGTAATAATAGTAGTAATACATCAGGAACACAAACTTTTAATACATCAGCACAAGCACTTAGTAATGAACAATACACTAATTGTAGTAGTTCGAATAACAATTGTAATTCGATTAATGATGATTTTGTAACAACAACAACACCAACAAATACTGGTTTAACATCAACATCACAAACCGTAACGAAAATTGCATCATCATCATCTACATCAATTTCTTCGTCTTCATATCAAACATCAACGGGAGCACGACCAAAAGTTCCTCAAACAATTATAATGACTAGTGCACATCCATTAACAACGTCCATGTCATCATTAGTTGGTGAATCATCAAAAATGAAACGTTCGCCGCGTTTCTCGTCGTTCGATTCACAAGCTAGTTTAGCCGAATTTGCTGGTGGAGGTTCAACAAATAATTTACGTAACGATGAATTGGATGATGTTGTTCCAAAAGATTCCAGTGATAGTATGAATAATTTTTTTCCAAATACTAGTGATTATGATCGACAATTTGTTCATCGTTCATATTCAAATTATGATATGGAATTACCGCCAACATCTAAGGTATTTGAGTATACACCAACAACGCGACGTCGAATATCACCGCCTCGTTTAAATCGTTCAGCTAGTACACAACAACAACAACAACAACAGCAACAGCAGCAATCACAAACTTCTAATTCTCCGAATTCAAATTTAAATTTAAATTTAAATTTGAATTCGTTAAAACAACAGAATCCAACACAATCGAATCAAAAAAATCATCCATCATCGTCTGGCGGTGGTGGTGGTGGTGGTGGTGGTGTTGGTGTTGTTAATAATAGTCATGTTAGACCAACTTCGGAATTTTCTGCAGCACTTCCAGATTTTGTACAAGATCATTGGATGGATCAATGGTATTATAATGATATGAATGTTAGTTCACCACCGAATTCACCAAATTCGCCAGTCGATTTTGTTGAAGATCTACCAGGAATGGGAAATCCAACAGAAAAATGTCAAACATTACCCGATTTTTTATCAGATGGCCCAATTATTCATTCATCATCATCACGTTTAGCTGATGTTGCAGCTGGTTTACCTGATCTAGATTCACCTGAAGAGAATTCACCAAGCTTACAATTAGCACGTTTACAATTAGAAAATCATCGATTACGTCGTGAATTGGATGAAAGTCGTTTAACATTAGCAGAACAAACACGTCGTGCCGGTGAATTAGAACGTCGTTTAGAACAAGCTAGATGTAATGAAAATGCTTATAGTATGAGTTTAGCACAAAGTATGGGACAAGTTGAAGAGAATTTAGATCAAAGCAAAGTAATATTTATATTATTTTTTTGGGTGACGGAATTAAGAGTAACTATATTTTTGTTTGTTTTTGTAGAAACGGGCTGCAGCTGCTCAAAGTCAAGTAGCAAAATTAAAGCAACAAGTTAAACAATTAACGGTTAGTTGTTTCTTTTATATATATTTATCTATTGTAAATAATTTAATTAAAAATATATAAATTTGAAGGCGGAAGTTGATGGTTTACGAAGAGAAAATGAATCTCTTCGTGAAGATGGTGCTGTAGGCGGTGATCGTGTTACTCGACGACCATCAAGAACTCAACAGCTCTCAAGAGATCTTATGAGAGCTGCATCAAATGCAGAAAATAATTTAAGGTAAAATATTAATATATATAAAGAGTGTCTCCATAATAGCGGCAGATTTAAATGTCGTGCTATTTTCGTTTCATTAAGTTTACAGTACTGAAATCTTCACATCTGTCATCTACTATTGTTGCTATTAATAGTCATGGAACTTTCACGAAGGAATGACATTATTATTGACAGTTTATCAAGTTTCGAGCGCCTACTCTGGTGAAAAAGACAATTCCACAAAATTCAAATCGTGCGTTTTTTTCGGAGTATTCTTTATTTAATTAATTATTAAATTCCCTATCGAATGAGGTATAATTCATACCTGTAGGACTCAGAATACCTGACATATACGTATACCTTCATACAAGAGAATTCTTGTGTTTCCTGTCCCAAAAAGGAATATTTTTAAAAACGGTGAATGGCATTTAATTCCTTATTGAATTGATCGTCGAATGAGGTATGGGTCGTCTTTATAAGATGCAGAATACCCGAGATATGCACAAACTTCAGTTACGCAAATCAAATCTTGCACTTTTATTTGGGATACCCTATATGTATATATTTTTCTTTTAAAGGATGTGGGTAATCCTTGTACTTAGGCTCTGCGACTTTATTGTACCCTCGTGAAAGGCTGTACCTAGTTGTCCTCGGGTCGTACAAATTGAGATATATCAATCCCATCGGTAAAAACTAATAACCTGGTGATCTGTCTAAGTTCAAATGACAGGCTGTCCGAACTCAGGTAATTGATTAAGGATTCCACCTTCAAATTTAGGACATCCGACAAAGACAAGAATTGTATACCGAAAGTCTGTTTCCGATGTATATACTCGGATCTGTTGTGAATCTCCCATCAAGTGTTAGTAAGCAGAGAATTTTTTGTGTATCTATTTTGGACACCATTACAGGCCGGCAAAGAAATCTATCTCGTTATTAGTATTTGCATTTTCATATCACATCGAGTCTTCTTTTTTTTTACAAATACTTATAACGAAATGTCTTGTTTACAGACTGAAAATCGGTATTCTATCAAATAGATACTAATCTTTTTATGCCCTTTGGTAGGTACTACCAGAGGGTATATAAGTTTTGTCACTAAGTGTGTAACGCATAGAAATAGTCATCGTAGAAAAATTTCAAGGGTATGGTTGTGTAGGGAATCAAAAGTTATATCGATCCGTACGTCCGTCCGTAGACAAGATAACTCAAAAATGCGATATCCGATTTTGATGAAATTTAGAATATAAGTTACTTATTCCTTAACTGGATTTGGTATTGCATTTCAGCCAAATCGACCAGGGGGAGGGAAGTTATTAAACAGGGTGACCAGAAAGTTTTGTCGTTTTTTTATATGGTTTTTCGGATTTAATTCGAAAATTTGTCAACAAATTTTGTTTAAAATAATTATGTTGATTAAATACGTAAATGTTAAATTTGAGCAAAACCGGTCAAAGGATAGTTAAGAAAGAAATAATCCTAAGAGAAAAGAAGTCTATCCATAAAGTTTTTTTGATGTACTTTAAAAACTAATTCACCAATTTGGATAACATTTGCAGATTAGATTTACGTGAGTAGGGTCTCAGTTATCTGAAAATTAGAGGAAATTCTGAGAAGAAGAAATAAAATTATGAAGAAAAAACCTTGAAATATTGTTAGTTTGACTGTTTTTCTTTTCCATTTCTACCATAGGGCATCAAAAAATCGGCTATAGGGCGATTTTAAGTTACTATATGTTTTTCTTTTTATTGTAATAAAAAACTAAAATAAAAAAAAAATAATCAATTTCTAAATATTTTCAGAGAATTATTGACTGGTGTTGAAAATCTTCGTTTAATGGCAGCAACTATTGAAAATATGGATCGTATTGCGATCGATTCGAATAATCAAACAAATCCAATTGATGAAGAATTTCTATCAGATTGTATTGTTGATTTTGATGATTTTAGTGGACCAGCTTTGTAAAAACAAAAAAAAAAAACAATTAAATAACACACTAAAGCATTAAAAAAAAAAGAGTTCCTCTCGAATCTATTTTTCCCGTCCTCCATTATTCTTTCTTCTCATTTTTGAATAAGAAAAAATACAACAAAAAAGAAAAAACCATGAAATGATGAAAGATATTCACTTAAAATGTCGTCGATGTTGAGATACCGATTAATAATTATAGAAAAAGAAAAACTCGGTATTTATTTATGAAGAAGAAAATCCAAGGAAAATTAATGCCGGAGATGATTTAAGAAAGAAACAAACACACACACACACGATAATATACTTATTTAGTTTTTATATATAAATATATATATATAATTATTATAAATTATATCTTATTATTATTATTATTATTATTATGAGCTAATTATTATGTATTATATTTTAAAATTGTATTTGCAAAAGATATTGTTGTGTAATTTTTTTTTTTTTTGATTATATGAACGAAAAAATGGCGAAAAAAGGCGAAAAAATTATTGACCTAAAACTAGCTTTTCCAGGCGAAAGGTGTTTTTTTTTTGTGAAACATTTTAAGATTTATTTTTGTGAAAATAAAAAAAAAAAAGAACAGACAAATTATAATATAAAAAAAAGGTTACAAAATGGATGTGCAAAAAAAAAAACAAATATTTAAGAACATATTTTCTTTTGTTTTCAAACCTATTTTTACCTAGAAATGAAAAAAAAAACTAACCTACAATCGGAGTTGCGGAATCTGGGAGCTGTATTTGGTTTATCAATTCGATCAATCGAAGTTTTTGTCGAGATAATAGAAATTTTGGTATTTCACAACATTGAAACGAGAAACCAATTACGTGGCGAAATGATTCTGCTTTTTATGCCCTATGGTAGGTACTACCAATTTTGATGAAATTTAGAATATAAGTTACTTATTCCTTAACTGAGTTTGGTATTGCATTTCAGCAAAATCGACCGGGGGGAGAGGAAAGTTATTAAGCAAAAACCAGGGTGACCAGAAAGTTTTCTCGTTTTTTTTTTATATGGTTTTTCGGATTTAATTCGAAAATTTGTCAATCAATTTTGTTTAAATTAATTATGTTCGTTAAATACGTAAATAGACGATACTATGTTAAATTTGAGCAAAATCGATCAAAGGATAATGAGGGAAGAAATAATCCCAAGAGAAAATAAGTCTGTCCATAAAGTTTTTTTTGATGTACTTTAAAAACTAATTCACCGATTTGGATAAAATTTACAGATTAGATTTATGCTAGTAGGATCTCAGTTACCTGCAAATTAAAAGAAATTTTGAAGAGGAGAAACAAAGTTATGACGAAAAAGCCTTGAAATATTGTTAGTTTTGACTGTTTTTGTGTTCCATTTCTACCATAGGGCATCAAAAAATCGGCTATAGGCCGATTTTAAGTTACTATATGTTTTTTCCTTTCGATACTGACATATTATTTTGATATTAAGACCTTCTTTTGTGTTTCCTAAATCGAAAGTGATAGTTGCATGCCTGACTGTAAGGTATCCGATCAGATTGCTGTCAGCAAAATCATATTAACTTGTATTTGCTTTTTTTTGAACAATGAAACTTTTTCAGGTCGTTGGAAATAGTATAAAAGCTAATAAGTAAACCCCATTGATGCAATCTTAATTTGGAAAAAACTCACTTTTAAGGTAACTTTTATGTTTTGGATAAAGATTTTGGGGAGCTTTTCAATAATTGTAAGAAGTTTTTAGGATCCTAATCGAAACACGTTGTCTTTAGTTTAATTTTTTTAAAAAGTGGAAATTATATTAACGGCACACATTCTAGTTATCCTGTACTTAGAGAATCAAGTGCACTTACTAACGTGAAGATTTCGGATGTACACGTTAAGAATTGAAATTTACAAAGATGAGAGGATCAAAGGATACAAATATACAAATTCAATTTGTTCAATTATTTAAACTGTTATTATTTTTAAATATTCAAGTAAAACGTATGTCTTAGTTACAGTAACCGCTACACGTTCAATATGGTATAATATCATTAGTATAACGACTGTGAGGTACTTTAAGAAATTCAAATACCATACAAATAATCATAAATAGTTTTTCGAACAGAATCTGATCGGAGTTCTGAAGGTGTTTTACCTTAGCTCAACCAAGAAGTACGGTTTCTGTAATAACTGAAACCCAGGTCCCTTTCATACATATATATTACTTGTTTTTTTTGTGGACTTCTATCGGCCACTATTTCACTTTCTTAAAAAAACGATTGTTCTTATAACTTTTAATTTCAAATGTTCGAACAACTGAAATTATTTAGTAATTTGCAGTAAATTTTTGGAGGTTAAAAAAATTAGAAATGCTTTTTTAGACAAATAGGGAAATTAAATAATATTTTGCTAGATGGATATTGTTTTAACCAAATAAAACAGAAAGCAATATAAATAATAGAATAAAAAACTGACTAAAATCAGGTACGATTCAAGATTCAAACAACAATTTTCTGTTAATTTTAAATATTCGAATAAAAATAAGTTTTGATTTGCGCCATCTACCATCTGGTATATAGTACTTAGTATCTTAATTTAATTAGACACAGATTTTATACATCTTAAATTTAACACTTATAAATATATGATATCCGCGCTTATTTTTCTCAAAAAAATACAGATATTAACAATTAGTTTTTCGTCATTTCTAACATTTTTTTGTTTTAACATATAAAAAAAATTTAATTCTAAAATTTCTCAAACCATCATGTTTGTGTATGTGTCGATTGAAAATTTGAAATCAAATCATTTTCCTGTCCACCAAATAAACCTTCTAACAATGTATCACAAGTTTGTGTATGTTGTGTTATACCGCCATTATTAACCGATGATTTATTACATTCTAATAGACATTGTGTAAAACTTGTTTGAGTTTCCGTGGATACAAGAAGTTCATCGTGAGCCCCTGATATACCTGTACCATTATTATCATTTACACAATTTGTTATTGTTGACCAATTTGTTTGTGTTTGAATATCAGCCAAACCTAATTCGGATAAAAATTCATCACATGTTTGTGTATGAATATTTGTATAAATCATTTGATCTAAAATTGCTGTTGAAAATTCTGTTTGTGTTTCGATATCACATAAACTCGATGAATTGACTAATTGATCAAAACAACTGTTTATTGTATCTTCAACATAATTTAAACGATTCAAATTATCTTTTTCATTTTCTCCAATATCACAATCATCGTATAAATCAAAATTTATATTTGATTTTTTATTACAATTTGTTATTTCTAATTCGGTTGGTTTTCTTTTTATTGTTTGTATTTGAACATGTTTAATTGGTTTTGATCGATTTGGTTTTTTCTTTGGAATTCGTACAATATTTTCATCAGATTCTGTTTGACTAGATTGTTCTTTAGTTTCATTTAATTTTATTGATATTTCATTTTGTTGTGATTCCGATTGATTATTCCTGTCGTTGTCATTTGGTGTTATCGATTTTTTAATATTTCTAGTTTTTTCAATATTTATTTTATGTCCTTTACGTTTCGCATGTGTTAATAATGCTTCACGGCTAATATAGCTCCATTCACAAATATCACATATATATGTTCTACCACAATTCGTTTGATGTGTATCTCGTGCACCTTCCATGGCAAATAATTTATCACATTTTGTACATTTATAATTCTTATAGGCATGGACTTTTTGATAATGTTGTCGTAAATATTTTAAACAATTAAAATATTTCGTTTCATTATAAATACAATTCATTCCCGGACAATAATAACGTTTTATAATATTTGGATGAGAATTTTGAATGATTTTTTTATAATGATGTTTTGTTAAATGCATTTGTAATCGTGATGGATTTGTAAATACTGACAAACAATTCAATTCTGGACATGGTAAATTTTTATTTGATGATAAATCTTCAATTTTTGGAGTAATATATTCAATTTTTAATTCAATATTTTCTGATTCAGTCATTTTGAGTTTATTTTCAAAAAGAGACTGTTTTTTTTTTTTATAGATCGAGCTGTCACTGTCACTTTTGATATAAAAACAAAAACAAATCCAAATCACTTGTAGAATAACAGGGTTGGTAAAATTTCGAATTTTCTATTAAATGTAATTTCATTTTAATTTTTGATTAAAAAATTATTTATCTAAAAATCTATTTAATTCAAAACAATTGTAATTATATTATAAAAAAAACTAGTTTCTATATTTTTCAAATTAAAATAAATAATATTTTTCTTATAACAATTGTTGCGACCGAAACGCGTTTAAATACTGCAGCACGATTGTGTAAAATTTGTTGACGATTTTTGATTTTCCAATCCAATCTTTTTCGATTCATTTTGTTCTGCCATTTTGAACATCAATTGTCAAATGAATTATTATACAAAAAAAGATTACAATAATTCCATGCAATATTTTGTGCAAACAAAAATTGCTGCATCTTCGATATAATAAAATATTTCATGCAAGAAAAAATTGCTAATGGAGACCATATGTTAGTTTACGTGTCATTTTGCGCAACGTAGATTTCAATCCGTCGTTTAGAGAAGTCATTGAACCGCCCGTCCATTGTGTTCACAGCTTTATAGTCAATTTTCGAATATAATTATCGAAATTTGCGGCTTTCGAAAAAAAAAATAGAAAAAAAAACAACTTCACAGAAAATGCTTTTCGTTTTTCATGTCAAACCGAGTCAAGTCGTTCGTTCGGTTTGGTTGGAATTTTTTTTGGTTTTCTTAATTTTAAAATCTTGTTGCTTGACAATTTTGTCAGCACAAAGAATAGAAATTCTGACGTGTAATGTTAGAATTTTAGAAAAAAAATTAGTTATCTAAAAAATCTGTGTTAAATTTCATTAATAAAAGTTATATGAAACATATTTATTGAATTTTTAAATAAAAAGTTGCAATTTACGGACTGGTAATACAAAAGAAAAGTGTTCGATCGTAGTGCAAAGAAAAATAAAATTCTAGAAATCGACATCGAGAACTTTTCAACTCTGAGAAATTTTTGAGTGTTTTTTTTTTTTTTTTTTTTTAAAGTGTCTCAATTTATATTGTGGAATTTTTTGGACTGGTGGTTGATCCTTTTTTTTTTTTTAATGTACGAATGTATGCATTAAAAAAGGGGATTGTTTTAAATTAAGGATGTATTGAAATTTGTTTTTGTTCATGATTCAGCAGCAACAGTAAGAATAAATTTCAAATAGAAGAACTACAGTGGACGAAAATTATTTTGCCAATTGATGGCATATCCTGTGTGGTAATGGTGGTCGTAGTTTTGTAAACGTCGCATTCAAAAACGTTGAGGAGTCGAGTCTCACATTCAATAATCCTTTATATAGAGAAGAGGATAAATTATAGTAATTTACTGCTGGGTGATTGGATTCCGGATTGGTGATTTTCTGTATATTTCTTTTTTTCGGTTGTTTTTTTTTTTCGTCACCCCCCACCCTCCCTAAATTAAGGTGGTAGACAAACACATATCAAATGGTGGCAAATATGAAAACGAGCAGAAAATATGAGAAACTTTCACAAGATGCTGATATCAATAATTTGGATGATAATACTTATGGTATTAATACAGGATTAGGAAACCAACAGTTGGAATTACAACAAGAATTGGAAGAGCAACAAGAAAATCAATCATTGCACAGCCCAAATAGGGTTGTTGGAATTGGAGACAGTGCATCGATTAAGGTAAGTGAAATTTGAATAAAAGGAGAAAATAGTAGTAGTAGAAATTTAAAAATTTAATTTTTAAAGCGATTTATATCATAAGAAAATAAAGTTGACCTCCGAATCCTTGGATATATTTCATTGGCATATATTCTCTTCCTTTTGTAAATATTAAGAAAACGACCGGTTAAAAGTAAGCATTTGAAAGGATGACGCATTGTTTATTTTTGCAGTGTATTATTTCAAAGATTGATCCCTTTTTGTCTTCTTGGGTCTGGTTTCACATTTCCGGACACAAAAACAACTTTTCAACATTTGTTATTTATTTAGAAATGGTATTTTTAGATTATTTCTAATTTTCTATTTATTATTTTATTATTACCAATGACTTAATATATGCTAGTAGGCCCCACTTAAGAATTTATACTGTCTGGTGACAAATATATGGGCATAAATTTTGTTCTTGGGTCCGGAAATATACACCATACCGGTCTTCTTCATATCGTTGATATTAAAGTGAATCGGTCTTTTTGTTTAAGGTTCACAGTTTACTTTTTTGGGATATAATATTTCCTTGTTTTTAAGAAAATCTTCAAAAATACCTGTCAAACAATCCTCCAAAAATCCTCTTATTACCTATTATATTGTCATCAAGTTGATTGTTTCTGACAAGGCGAAATGATGGACTTAATGATTCTACGAAATAGCAAATCGAAAAAAAAAAATCTTCTATTTTTTTTTCTTGGGCAGCGCAAACAAATTCCTTAATGTTTTAATAAAAAGAAGAACCCAATTCTCCAATGGTGTTGGTTGTGTTATCAACACTTTTTGCCTGTTCTGGGTTTGGGATTTTTCTACCAATCCGAATGTATAAGTGTGATGTGCTAAATGGATGGATGGACGACAAATTTTTAATACTTCTTCAAACTAAGAGAATTTATTTATTTCATTATATAGATAGTATATGTGTGCTTCTTTAAAAATATTTGGTAAGAAGACATTACATGACCAGAATATATTTTTCTGTTTTACTAAAATAATAATATTTGGTCATACATGAAAGTACTCGAATATTTTTACTCTTCACAAAATTCTTTTTTAGGTAGTACAGTTGCAGGGACCGAGTCATTAGAATGAAGAAAATAATTTTGTAAATGAAAATTAACCTATTTTAAAGATCATTTCTTATAGCCTTATAAATGCACCCATTCCTCGGTTTAAGTACAAATTTCAAGGATCCAAAACTAGCTTTTGAATTATATTTTTACTGAATTAATTATATGAAATGAGACGCAAATTCATACAAATATCTTCTACTAGCAGCCCGTCCCGGCTTCGCACGGGTGAACATTTATTTTTTGAACATTAGAAGGGTCTTTGTGCACGAAGTTAGACTACAGAGAACATTAGACGCGAGAGACATAAATGTGAGGATCATTGGATACAGATGTATGCGGAAAAAATCTTTTTTCTTTATAATATTTCTATAGATTATATTATTTAAGTTTTAGTAGGGATCCCTAATTTTTTCTAGTAATAAATATAGCCTATGTTACTCAGGGATAATGTAGCATTCTAATGGTGAAAGAATTTTTGAAATCGGTCCAGTAGTTTTTGAGTTTATTCGTTACAAACATACAAATCTTTCCTCTTTATAATATTAGGTTAGATGGAAAACCACGAATTAGTTCGTTCTTTTATTTATAGCCTACCTTTGAACCAAATTTGAATAAAATTGAGTAAGATCTTTTCGAGTAATTGTGTTAGAAAAAAATTGCCCGCCGACACAAAAACAGGAAAAGAGTCAATTCGGATTCCAGAAACTGGAAACTTCGTATTTCCATTAAAACCAGGATTTTTAAACTATTACAACAATTTTTAATCATAATTTTTGTTTTCCATTTAAATCTTGTATAACCATTTTTGGCATAGACAGTATTGATTGTACCAGTTGAATAACATTCCCAATAAATAATAATCAATAAGAAATATTTTTATATATTTTTTTTCTTACTTCGTTCGTTAATAAAAATGAATAAATATCAT
Organism: Xylophagus ater; assembly: GCA_963422695.1. Taxonomy (NCBI): domain Eukaryota; kingdom Metazoa; phylum Arthropoda; class Insecta; order Diptera; family Xylophagidae; genus Xylophagus; species Xylophagus ater. The sequence continues at coordinate 18,004,725 of OY730481.1, forward strand.
GTCTTAAAGTTAGAAAAATTTTGCAACTTTGAGATTCATATTTTATATAGAATAAGTTTTGTTTTAAATATTTTTATGCCCTATGGTAGGTACTACCAGAGGGTATATTAGTTTTGTCACTCGAAAACTCAAAAACGCGTTATCTGATTTTGATGAAATTTATACTGTGAGTTGCTTATTCCTTAACTTGGTTTGGTATTGCATTTGAGTAAAATTTATCCAGGGGGAGCAAAGTTATAAAGGATAAACTAGGGTGACCAGAAAGTTTTGTCGTTTTTTTTGTTTATGGTTTTTCGGATTTAATTGGAAAATTTGTGAATCAATTTTGTTGAAATTAATTACGTAGGTTAACTACATAAATAAACGATTTGACCGATTTGATGGAAATTTAACATGGTAAATTAATCCCAAGAGAATGTAATCCTCTTTATAAAGTTTTTTTGATGTAATTTAAAAACTAATATACCGATTTGAATAAAATTTACAGTTTAAACTTATGCTATCAGGGTTACCTGCAAATCGGAAGAAATTTTTATAAGAAAGATCAAAGTTATAAAGAAAAAACCTTGAAATACTGTTAGTTTTGGCAGTTTTTCTGCCCCATTTCTACCATAGGGCATCAAAAAATCGGCTACATGCCGATTTTAAGTTACTATATGTTTTCTGTACTAATTTTTCCAACTTGTACCAGAAACTCTGTTTCTTTAGGCGCATGATAAATGGAAGAAAAAAAGATATGTGTTCTCGTTAAAATATAGTTTATTCTGGTTTAAGTGGTTCTCTGTATGACTTTTTATATTTTGTAAACAAATGAATAAAAATTCACATTCATAACATTGTGTTACGCTACTCCATAATAAAACATGCTTTTAATAAAAGCAAATATACGAATTTTTATGTTTAATTTTAAACTAGTTCCTGGGGAAAAAAAATGTTTTCTTGCAGTTTTTTTCTTTCTTCTTTAAATTAGAACAATTTGTTCCGAAAACAAAATAATATATATTTTAAAAATTTGGAAGTTTAGCAAATATTTTAGTTCACCAAAAAAAAGGTCATTACAACAACAGCAAGCTCAAAAACTTGATGTAGTAATTTATATATCCACAAGTTAAACAAAACTATAAGAACTTGTTTAATTAAACTAAACTAAACTAAATTAAGTGATTAAATGTTTTTGGTTTTTTAAAGATAACTTTGTTAGAAAATTCGGAAAATAGTTACTAAAGCATTTAAATGTAAATATGGTAATTAATTTCACTTTTAAAGATATTATTCAGATGGGTATATTAGAAACGACGATATTTGAAATTTTGCTTAGATTAGAACGTTTGTAGTTTATTCTAATGTCTTGTTCGTATTTGGTAATCCCACGACTCCATTAGACTTATTTCAAGACTTATTTTCAGTCGGACTGAAGAAAAAGTCCAATTTTTCGAGTCTCCACTACTTTTTTTCAGTCTGACATAAAATATGTCCAATTTTTAGAGTCTCCAATAGATTCTTTTTCAGTCCGACAGAAAATAAATCTTCAAAAAAGTCTAATGGAGTTGCCTGGTTAGAATGTTGTGAAAAAATGTTTTGTCTAGAAATCAGGGGTTTGAGCCGAAATACATTTCGGTCCGTTTTACGGTTACGTTCCCAATTTTTTTTGTTCCCATTTTCTTTTCTTCTGCTTCGCTCTGGTCACGGTTTAGATTAAAAACTGGTTAATCCCAGTTTTTGAAAAAAAAATTTTATTATCCATACCTAAGGCACAGAATAATAAACAGTAAGAAAACTAGCGAACAAAATGTGAAAAATTACGAGTGACCTCGCCAATTTTGCGTTTACTTTTAGAATTTTACACCCGTTTTTGCCACCCATTGTTATTTTCCATGCATGTGTGCTTTTTCTCAATAAAAAATGTATATAAAAAAAAACCGCCATCTTTTTATACTCTGTCATTTTCTTTAGATTACGCTATGTTGGTGGAACAGAGATGAATATGCATTTAGCTTTAATAAACAGTTCTAACATTTATATAAATAATAATTCATACAGGCACTAACACCAAAAATATTTGAAAAATACATAACAAAAAATTTCTTCTACTTAAAAAAACCCACGTGCTTATCAAAACTGCTGTTACATAGGCACTAACATTTGAAAGAAACTTTGGTACAATTTATTCTTACAGGTACCAATACTTGAAAAAAGTTTCAGTACATGGATTAGGCGCTTAAGAAGCACGCGGGGTTTTTTGCTTTCTTTGTTTCATCCATTCTTTTGTCGAAAACGCATAAGACTATTTTAAGACTATTATTGGTCTCCCTTGCTACAATTATCTTATAGGGAGCACGTGGTAAAATTTAATATATTTGATTTATAGGTTACTTCTTTTTTTCTAATGAAAAATTTTAATTTTCTTTCCTTATTTTGTGCGGAATTTTTTCTTTCTGTCATTCTCAGGGGAAGTATTGGGAAGATCGCGTCTAATTTCTCTTCATTTCCCAGTCAAATTACTGTCTGTTTATTATACTGAGCCTAAGGTCCAACAGAATGACGGATTCACGACGCATTAAAGTTTTGAATGTATATGTTTGAAATTAGACTTCACATAACGCAACGGGTCCACAACGGACTAATTTTAATACAATCCGAAAACCGTGAATCCGTCTTGGATCCGTCATTCTGTTTCTCCCATTACTATATATCTTCTAACTAATAATATATGATCTTACAAAGTTGGATACAACACGACTAACCGAATTATTCAAGTAATTCGTAACAAAAATAAATTTATGTTCCCGGATATTTACTAAAAATGAAATTTATTATTCGTGTATACAATATCCGAGTATTATAGCAACCCTACTTGTGTTCTAGAACGTACAAACTGGGAAATTTTACCTGACTGTAATACAAGTATGTTTTCCATTTTGGATGGAAAATAAGAATGATTTATTTTCAAAGTATCAGATACAATTGAGATACTTTTCGTCTGCCTTTAGCGATAAGTAGAGACTGTATATGAACTGTTCAGAAACATTGTATCCACGATTGGACAACATAAGATTACTTTGAAGCAAAGCATTGGAAATAGTAGTAATAGAGTATATACGAAGTGAATATACATACGAGTTATTGGTTTGAACCAAATTACTTATACTCCTATATGAAAAATATCCTTTATTTTATCCAAGTTTTTCCAATGATTCATCGTAATTTCATTTTTCATCGACACACAACCACATATACTTTTAATATTTATAATACTTTTTGGAAAAGTGTTTTAAATTGTTGGACATTTAATGGAAAATTAATCGATATTTCAAAACTCAAACATAAAATTGGTTGAACCAGGTTCGATTGATTTTATTGTCAAGAATAATAATAATAAAAGGAAAGTTTTTTTTCCAATAATTATGACATTTGTAATTCGTTAAACGTACACAATTTTTCCAAGAGACTGTAAATATTATTAAATATAGAATATTTCTAACTTCAAGACAAAGTTTTCTATAAGAAATTCTCGTTATTTATTTAAAAGAATATAAAATCATATTTCAATCGATATTTATAATAGATTATTAAGTGGAAAATATTCAATATTTCAAAAAGAAATTTTCATAAGAAATTCTTAAGCATTTTTGATTTATCCGCGTATTTTGAACTTGTTCAAATGTACATAAATCAAATTCAAGTGCATGAAGGAAAAGGGAAGATCTGGAAAGGTTTCGTTCCTATTGAAATTATAGACAAAAAAAACGGTAAAAATATATTTTTATAACTTGCGGTAGATACTACTAGTATACTAGTTTTGTCACTAATTTTGTAACGTATAGAAGTAGTCCTTGGAGATCGGTCTCAAAACATTAGTTTGTAGAGCATGGGTTCCCAAATTTATTTGGCATGCTGTCGCTTTTTCCGAAAAAGAATTATTCAAATGCCCACCATGGAAATCTATCTTCTTTAAGCGAACAAACAGAAAAATGTAGTGACAAATTTTGCATTATTTTATATGTATATTAGAGTGGCCCTTATTTTTCAACTTTCCAAAAGTCTACCTCAATCTTGTTCCAATTAACAAAAAAACGATATATACAAAATTTTAGCTCAATCGGACAACTCCAAGGCGACCCTAAAAAAAACTAATTTTTCTTCAATTTTTCATGTTTTTTTAAGGAGTTTTCGAATTAACTTTTGGAAAGTTTATTTCAGAATGTTTTTGAATAGTTCCTGGGGTCGCCTGAATGTTCCCACATAAATTTCTTTAAGAAGAGAAATTAAAATGGTTGATATAGGGAAGTGTCTACTGCTTTTAAGTAGAAAATATCGTTGGGAATACCATGTTCCAACTTCAAGGCGAATGAGGGTCGCCTTAAACTTGTCCGATTGAGCAGAAATTCTGCATAGCCTGTTTTTTTGGTCATTGAAACAGTATTAGGGGTGGGAGCAAAACTTCTAAAAAATTTCATACAGCTAAGGGCCACCCTAATGTATATCTATATATACACTTCTATCTACCCGAGAGTAATACCACACCTCTGGATCGTGAACCGAAGTTATGAAGCAGAAACCAGAATGAATGACCATAATGTTTTATAGTTTTTTGGATTTTTAACATTTCTACCATAAGGATCCAAAAATTTGCTGTTTTTTTGTTTTATTCTGTACGCATGTTCAACGTTTCATAAGATGTAAACTTAAAAAAGAAATTAATTGTTTTTTTTTCTGTAATAAAAACAATGAAAATTTTGTTTTTCCGCTTAGTTTTGTATTTTTTTTGCATATGAAATTCATTTAATACGAAACGTGTTTGTTACTTAAAAGAAGAATCTTTTTCACATATTAATATTTTCTAGAAGAAAATTCTTCAAGTGTGAATAAGGCCTTTTTGGATATGCTCCTCTGGGGTACTAACACGTAAGTTATTTCACATCTTGTGTTTCGAATTTTCACAGCTATTTCGACCACTTTGAAGTTTGTTTCGACTAACATATAAAATGTGTATTAAATGTTTTTGACATTTTACAAAATAATAATAACAAAAAAATCGTTCTACTATGTATTTTGTGTGAAAGAGAAATCGAAAGTCGTTGAAGCATACGTGCGCTACTAAACCAAAGTTGAAACGATTTTGGATTTGGTCGAAACACGATCTGTGAAATATCTTACGTTGTAGCACCCCTGAGCTCTGACTTTAAAATATATTTATTTTTTCATTTCGGATATTAAAAAGATATGTGACATACGTTGTTTAATGAATTTTGTCAAATGGAAAAAACAAGTTCCTTTTAAAATAAGTGTGACAAATAATAAATCAACAAGGAAAATATTAAGGTGTATCGTAAATCTTCTAACCAGGAAGAAAGTAAACGGATCGTATCTGAAACGATATGAAATGAATATTATGGTTTTAGAAGAACCTAATGTTAACGCTTGTATTAGGATTTAATAGAAAATAATCTCACGTTCCATGCATTTTTTTTTTTTTTCAAACTAATAATTTGCATAAATTTTCCAATATTTTCCCTAATGGAATTTTGTGGTTTTTATACAGTTGGGATTCTAATTTAAGCCGATAAAATCAATTTAAATTTCCATGACCAATATTGAATAATCTTTTTAGACAGAAAAATAAATTATTCATGTTAGAGTAGATTCATTGATTTCATATATACGAGAAGCTCTATACCAAGGGTGTCCAACCTTTTTGTTTCCCTGGGCCGCATTGGAAGAAGACATGGTGTTTTGGGCCGCAAGTATATTACTATGTATAAATCCATATCATAAAACGAATTAGATACTTGGCATTGAAGTTGAGAAACTAAACCGTCAATATGTGACGTGGTTGCAATTCTCAGTCAATTTTCAAGGTGTCCATCCAACATGTTGGTTCTAATTTTACACTTAGTATGTTTCATTCTTCAGTTAACCCACTAGATGACAAACAACAGAACAGTGTAGCTGAGCGAGCAATGCAAACAGAAAGAGAATTTACTATATAACGAAAGAGCTTTCTGTCCTGGTCCTGTTTCTGTTGTTTGTCACTTGGCAACTGTAGCACGAGATCGCAAACACACAAATCATTCCTCAGAAAAATGGACATGCTTCAGTAACTTTGAATATTTTCGGGCCGGATTGAGACTTACTTTGGGCGGCGGGTTGGACAGCCTTGCTCTATACCAAACTTGCTCAAATATATGATAGACTAGTATATAATTAAAGCTCCTTAAATATTCCGTGGTTCTATATTACATTGTCCTGGTAAATTTTGATCTAATCTCTTTCTGCACTATTCTATTATGGTCTATTTATATTTATAAATAAGCAATGCGCATATCCTAAATTTGAATCGAATTGGTTTACTACTTTTTCAATTAAATTCGAAGAACGAAAAAAAAAACACAACCTGAACAGCGATTCAGGCGTACATTTGTCGACATTCGAAGTCACTTTTCCAAGACACCACATATGGTTGATAAATGCTTCAGTATGTGTGTAAATAAACATGCATGTAGTCATTAAGTTCGAAACACATGTGTTTCTTATTCGTCATTTTTTGTTTTTTTTTTAAATTAAAAAAATTTTTTTTGTTAAAATTATTAGAAAAAAATTATTTTATTTAGTTTAGTGCAAAATAGTACTCAAGTAAAAATTAATTTAGTTGAGAATTAATCGTTAAACAGAAAAAAAATTTTTTATTTAAAATTAACGAAATCTTTCATACAATTTACTAACGGAAAAATACTGACTAGCTCGAGGACGTTAGAAAAATTGGTGACAAAAAATTTCCTGACGGTATAAATAATTTCCTTTTCGAAATTAGATTTATCGAGGTGGCAAACCCTTTTTTTTCATATTGGGGAAATTTTTCAAAAAAGGTGGCAAAAAATGTCGACAAATGTACGCCTGAATCGCTGTTCTGGTGATGTTAGTTTTTCTTTAAACCTTCACCCTTTCTTTAACGTTTTTTTTTTTTGCTCAAATCTACAATAAGAAATGAAGTTAAAAAATTATCTACTTATATTCTAAATTTAATTAAAATTAGACAACGTGTTTTTGAGGTATTGATAAACGAAAATTTCGGTCACATTAATTTTAAATGAGTTTTTTTCTTAGATCACACGCAGTACTTTCTTTCTAACCTAAATAGTATTTTTTATTTGATTTAAAATCAATATTTAGTTATTTGATTAAAATATACTCTTTCTTTTTCTTTATATAGAACAACGAAAGCCTCTTTTTGTTTTAATTAAATAAAAATATATGTTATTATTGTTTTTTGTATGTTTTTCTGTTGTTAGAAATTACATTTCTATGGATTCAATTATATTTGAGATTGTATCAATGTCCGCAGTTTTTTTTTAAAGTCCACGTAAATGGAAAAGTAAAAATTAATTAATTACAAAAATCTTTCAGAATGAAAATAAATGAATTTTAAAATTACATGTATTCATTGTTATCTTAATTATTATTTAAAATCCGTCCAATTTGCAAACCTAAATTACTTTTAACAAATGCAAATGAAATTCGCTTTGCTATAAACAAAAAAAAGGTGGTTTTCCCTTTCTAAACAACATTTAGATGAAGTGTAGGAGTTTTTAGGCCAAATACAAAATAAATCGATATTGAATGGTTTTACAATTATTATAAATAACTTTGAATAAATATCGAGTTTATAGAAAAAGGCGACAAACAGCATTAAAAGTCTGTAAGGTGACAAATGAAAATCGATTGTCGCTTGAAAATGATGAAATTGAACCAACACTAATATTCTTTTATAACTTTTAAATAATATTTAGGCAATATTGAAAGAAAAACCCTTATTTTGAAATCATCACTTTTGAAAATCACCAAGATGTGATATTCAATGTCGTTTTACACTGCAAAATAAAGGGTCTTTCATTAAGGACATAACAATTCAAACTTCTCCTTCAATAAATCGATTGTAACGTGTGCTGTGTGGCTTGTAGCGCTGTCTTGTTGAAACCATATATCGCCGATATCAATTTCATCTAATTCTGGCCAAAAATAATCCTCCAACATGGCACGGTAGCGCTCTCCATTGACGGTAACATGGCGATCGAAAAAATACGGCTCAATCACGTTTCCGGCATGTAAACCGCACCATACAGTGATTTTTTGTGGATGCAATGGTGTCTCTTGAAGCACATGTGGGTTTGTTGCTGTCCAATAACGCATATTTTGCTTGTTGACGAAGCCATGCAGCCAGAAATGAGCTTCATTGCTGAAGATGATTTTTTGATGAAATTCTGGATTTTCTTCCAGTAGTAATTTTTAATAATTTCCAAGCGTTGCTCGTTCGTGAACTTTACCATGATGAAAATGTTGACTTTAATCTACGTTTTGACATTGACAGGTCATTATTAATGTTTAAGGGTGCATTCATATAAAGATACAAAATTGTTATGTCCCATTTGAAAGACCCTATATAAGTGAGTTGCTTTTTTTTCGCTTCTAGAAACTGATGAAAGTCCAGTTCAATTCAATTTGGTCTCGGTACTTCACAATTATTTTCTTTTCTTTGCCTATAAAAACTATTGAAGAGTAATTTAAATAATTTGATTTCATTAACGTGAAATAAAAAAGTCTGCACCAAAACAAATATTGAAAAACAGAAATTGGTGATAAAAAAAGATTGAAATGTCTTTCTCAAAAGAATTTTTCTGTAAAGTCACAGCAAAAGGAAGAAAACCCACTATATGTCCTTCAGATAAGATCGATTGAACCTTTTTGTTTGGGTGGTTTGAAAAGATAAGTTTATTATAACACAGCCACAATAAACAATACGAAAAAAAACGACAAAATTTTCTGGTTACCCTGGTTTTTACTTTATAACTCCGCTCCCTCTTGACCGATTTTGGTGAAGTGCAATATCAAATAAATTTCGGAAATAATCAACTCATATATCATCAAAAGCAGATAACGCGTTTTGAGTTATCTTGTACGTACACGGACGAACGGGCATATAAGTATCAATGTAACTTTTGATTCTCTACGGAAATATATCCTTGAAACGTTTCTGGGGTGATTATTTCAATGTGCTACAAATGTAATGACAAAACTAATCTACCCTCTGGTAGTACCTATCATAGGGGATAAATATCAAAAAAAAAGCTCATGACTGTTGATTGATACTAATCCGGATGTCCATGAAGAATTTGCTTGTTTAAATTAGGACTGCAAGCAGAAAAGGGTCCAATTACATTATAAAATTCTAAGTAATGAATTAACGTTTGTACATACTTAAAGTATTTAAAAAAAAAAGTTAAAAGTTGCAATCGTTATTCTCTTTAATTACGATTTTTGTTTTCTTCATAAATTTAGTTTTTTTTCAAAAGATATAAGATAATTAACGCTCTTTAATTGACAAATACTATTGACTTTACACTTTATAAACAACAGCATAAGAATTTAAAACGCCACTAGAATTTTTTTTCTTAATATGAATTAATTAAGAATCATTCAGAAATCAATTAAGCATGCATCCTGTGATAAAGTTTTTTAAAATGTGCTTCAGATATCATTTTTTTTTTTGCTTCAGCATAGAACATAAAAATTCCAATTATTATTCGTTTTTATGAAATTTCATAATCAAAGGCAAAATATACGAAAACCATTGGCGTGCATAGATGCTTTTTCCTAACGTTAAATGAAATCAATTTAATATTATACTATGGGAGACTTGATTAAATTTTTAGCTTTAAATTCCCATTACAGCTGTTTGTATCCATATACCCCCAACTCGACATGACTAGTGCGAGTATATAACCATTAAGAAAGAAGTAGGAGTATGAAATTCAACCACAAACAACGGAAATAGATTATTACATTTCTCATACAAAACACCTATTACTTCGTGTAGAACTATATTCGGTTCATTTTATATGTGAGTAGGTATCCCGGCTCTTGGCCAGGTTACGTGTATTTCGGCGCTTGGCCAGGTGGGCGTGGCCAGCCAATGGGAGCGAAGCATTTGTCTCTGGCAGGGGTGGGGGGAGAGAGAGGCGGTCTCTCTAAGCGATGGCGGCGGTGGTGGGGGAAAATGGCCATACCCCTAAAATGGGCTGTTGGGGTTTTTAAACATGGCTGTCGACCAATTGTTTTAAACATGTATGGGGTGCGTTCTTGGGGTAAATTGTCGTGGGTTTGAGGGGCGTGGCGGACCAATGGGAAGGGAGTGGGAGATGGAAAGGTGTAGTGGGACACGGAGAGGGGCGTGGAGAATGAAGAGAGGGAGATGGAAAGGCGTGGTGGGGCACGTTGTAGAGGAGCGTAGTAAATGCGGCATTTGTCTCTTTCTGGCACCGTGATTTATTATAGCGGTGGGGGAAAAAAAGGCCACACCCCTGGGCTGTCGAGTTTTTAAACATGGCTGTCGACCAATTATTTTTAAACATGGCTGTCGACCAATTATTTTTAGAAATGGCTGTCGACACATGTCAGGGCGTGGTATTTAGGGCGTATTTCTTTGTCACGGTTATAGCTGTATTAGATTACAAAATTTAACCAGAATTCATATAAATTTATGGAAAACACATTTGGATCAAGTATTTATTTGACACGATTATAGCTGTATTAGATTACAAAATTTAACGTCTGGTTGCAAGGATAAGTACATCTAAATTTATGGAAAACACATTCCGATCAACTGCGATCAGAAAAACGTGGGAACAGATTACAAAATTGAATACATATGGTTACAATTTCGGGTTAATTTATTGGAAAAAAACATTTGGATCATCCGATCCGAAAACGTCGCGTGGGGGGAGGGAAGATGTTTATGATCGACAGGACGTATTTTGTACAGGGCATTTTTTCAAGCTGTATTAGAAAATGAACTTCCCATACAATTAATTTTTCGTGGTAAATGCATGTAAGAAATAAAACGCAGGTGTGTGGATAAGAAATTTTGGTATAAAAGGGCCGGATTATCTGAAGATCAGTGATTTATTAAAATAAATTTCAATAGTACGGACGAAAGTAAAATGTTTAAAATAATTAGTGAACGGGAAGTTTTTGTGCGGCGGTTTAATTTGACCGGGTATAAAATTAATTTCCAAATTAGTTCGATACCCGAGAATGAAGACCCGACTCGTTGGATTAAATCAGCTATAGAAGGTGTTGTTGTTAAAGCCACAGAAGGTTTGGAACCAAGTGATTTTATTGGATTCACATTCTGTGGGAAGAGTTTTAATGAAAGAGGGCCGGGATGGGTGACTTTTAAACCTGTTCGTGAAGTCAAATTTGAGGATATCTGGGAAATGATTTCCAAAATTTTTCAGAGTAATTCTGAAGGAATGAGTACCGATAGATTTTGCTTAACTGCAACTTCGGTAAAAATGCCTGTGGGAAGAGGCCGGGAACGGCGATATAATAGTTTCGGCGAGGAAAGTGTGAGGCGGAGAGGTATAGTACGGATTAAAAATAAAGACAACTTGTGTTTACCGCGTGCAATAGTTGTTGCAGTAGCAAATGTGAACAAAAGTGTTGAGTATAAAAAAATTAGAGATAATGTAAGAGAGCAAACACAGGCTGTAGAGAAATTACTGGCGGAAAGTCAAATTGAAATACCTACAGAAGGTGCTGGAATACCTGAGTTAACCAAATTTCAGCACCATTTAAAAGACTTTAAAATAACAGTCTATCAGCATATCATCAACAAAAGTGGTACAGATGTAGTGTTTGAAGGCAGTAATGATGGTAAACGAATAAACTTATTGTACCACGACGGACATTTTAATGTGATTACCTCTCTAACTGCAGCCTTTTGTTGCAGCTATTATTGTGAAATGTGTCATGTGAGGTACGACCATAAAAAAAATGAGCATCGATGTGTTGGAACCTGCCCATGTTGTCAACAGACACCGGCCTGTGAAAAAGGTGTTGTAAATAAATATTGTGCAGCATGCAATCGGTATTTTAGAGGAACTACATGTTACGAAAATCATGTAACAAGTGTTTGTGATAAACTAAAACGGTGTATGGAATGCCTGAAACTGTGTAAAAGAGACAGAATTCACGTGTGCGGGGAAATATTTTGTAAAAACTGTCAAAAACATGTCGCGAGTAATCACCTGTGCTTTATAAGCCCAAATGCGAGTAAAATGGATCAAAGTGACAATTTTTACGTATTTTACGACCTAGAAACGCGCCAAGAAAAAGTTCTAGGTGACGGGGAAGCAATAAAATTGCATGAACCGAATTTGTGCATTTTTTCTAAAAGATGTAATGTATGCATTAATGTGGAAGGACAATATTGTTGTGAAAAGTGCGGATATAGAGTGGAAATTTTACAACAAAACGTTATTGGAAATTTTTTAAAATATTTATTAAATGTTCGAAAATTCCATAAACGTGTTATAGTGCTTGCACATAATGGGCAGGCATTTGATCACCAATTTATTTTGAATTATGTGCTGCAGAAAACAGATATCACACCGGAACTGATCATGCGAGGTACAAAAATTATATTGATGATTATTGGGAATATAAAGTTCATAGATTCGTTGAACTACTTCCCGATGCCACTGTCAAAAATACCACAAGCCTTTGGTCTGGTAGATAAATTTAAAAAAGGATACTTTCCCCACTTATTTAATACAATAAGTAATGAGAAATATATCGGAAAATTGCCAGCAGTTGAATTCTACAGTCCAAATACTATGAATGTTGATGATCGGAAATGCTTTCTACAATGGTATGAGGAACACAAAAATGACGAATTCAACATGCAGTGTGATCTAATAGATTACTGCAAGAGCGATGTGGAGATTCTAGCAGAAGGGTGTCTCAAATTTCGAAGTTTGATGCTGAGAGAATGTAATGTATGCCCATTCGCGGAAGCAGTAACGATAGCGTCTGCCTGTAATCTGGTATTCAGACGTAATTTCCTCCGACCGTATACAATCGGTCTAATACCAAAAACAGGCTATCGTGAAGATAAAATTGCATCGAAGGTTGCTATACAATGGTTGCTTTGGGAGGAAAAACAACGTAATATAAAAATCCGGCACGCGTACAACCAGAAAGAAGCTGTTATAAAGGGGGTAAAAGTTGATGGCTACTGCGAGGAGACGGGGCAAATTTTTGAATTTCACGGCTGTTATTACCACGGTCATCCCGCGTGTCTCACAAAAAATAGAGATGGTTCCCTGTATGGAGGCGGAGGCGATACATTAAATTCTCGATATGATTCAACAGTATTTAAAACTGAAAGGCTTCGATCGTCGGGATATGAGGTTATAGAAAAGTGGGAATGTGAATTCCGAAAAGAAATGTATGCTAACACGGAAATGAAAAGGTACGTGAGTAATCATTCTGTACTAGTTAGTGCTCCACTTAATCCTCGCGATGCATTTTTCGGTGGTCGGACAGGTAACGCCAGAACTTATTATAAATGTAAGTCAGGAGAAAAAATTAAATACATTGATGTATGTTCTCTCTACCCGTGGGTATGTAAAAACGGAAAATTCCCCATTGCCCATCCGAAATTATATGTTGGTAACCTGGAGTGCTCCAAGCTAAATTTAACAGAAATTGATGGTCTGATTAAATGCAAAATTTGACCACCACAAAATCTGTATCATCCTGTCTTACCGATGAAACAAAACCAAAAGTTAATGTTCTCATTATGCTTCACATGCAGTTTGGAAAAAAGTCAAGAGGATTGTACTCATGAAGAAAATGAAAGGGCATTAACTGGAACATGGGTATTGGATGAGGTAAATAAGGCCATTGAAAAGGGTTACCAACTGCTGGAAATTTATGAAATATGGTCTTATGAGGTGCGGCAAAAAAGAGATGGACTCTTCACAGAAATGATGAACAAATTCCTAAAAATGAAACAGGAAGCTTCTGGATGGCCTAGTACATGTGTTACAGAGGAGGAAAGACATGAATATGTAAAAGAATTCTTTGAGAATGAGGACATAGTATTAGAACCGGAAAAAATAGAAAAAAACCCTGGTTTAAGATCCACTGCTAAGCTGATATTAAATTCATTTTGGGGTAAATTTGGTCAGAGGGAAAACCAATCGAAAACCTCTATAATAACACAGCCAGCTGAATTATATACACTTTTATCGGATCCATCTAAAGCAGTTAATCATATTTTACCAGTTAATGATGAAACTCTGATTGTGAACTGGGAGTACAAAGAAGAGGCTGCAGATACTCTGACTACAATCAATGTATGTATAGCAGCCTACACTACTACACAAGCACGGTTGAAACTGTATTCATATCTGGAGAAATTGGGAGAAAGAGTATTATATTACGATACCGACTCTGTTATATACATCAGCAGAGATGGTGAATATGACCCCCCTGTTGGAAATTTTGTTGGAGATATGACTGATGAATTGGACTGTTACGGCACTGGCAGTTATATTGAAGAATTTGTGAGCGGAGGGCCAAAGAACTATGCATACCAGGTATTTTCAACAAAGGACAACAGTCGAAAAATGGTTTGTAAAGTAAAAGGCATTTGTTTAAACTATGAGGCGTCGAAATTGGTAAATTTTGAAAGTATGCGTGACATAATTTTAAACAGCGATGGAAAAGCGAGGCCGATCAAGAACATTTCTTCTAGTATACGGCGCACCGAAGATCATCGAATTATAACGACACCGGTGGTAAAACAATACAACGCCAGATCAGAAAAAAGGAAATTTTTCGAAAATTTTGATTCCATCCCCTATGGGTTCAAACACACCAGGCATTATTAAATAAAAATACTATTTTTAATAAAAATATATATTTAAGTGTAAATATAATTGCAAATATATATCGATTGTAAGAAAGATTATTTTTAAGTGTAAATATAATTGTAAAATAAAATGAATATTATTTCACATCGCGTCTATTTTATTTCTATCATTATTACATTGTATTACATACTGTTTTAGCAAATGAACATTTTGTAGGGCACAACATCCCCTATGAGCTAAACACCTCGGAGTTAGAGAATATCGCATCCTCAAAGTGTTTAAATTCGGACATCCACAGTAGTCTAAATCAAATACCGTTGCTCTATTTCCGAGAATTTCACTGAGATATTTTTTCTTCTCCGATCCTTTAACATAAATTATTTTATTTTTCAAATTCGTCTGTAAAAATTGTATCACGTGATTAATTGACGTGTATCCGCCCTCCCACGATAACCCATGATGATTTATGGAAAGCCAGGTAGCTTGAGTCTGCAGTGCTGATGGTAGTCTGTTAAATTCAAATGGCGGTTTTAGATGAAAATGACATACTTCATTCGCATTGAACAGGATCGCAATTTCCTTAGGAATGAAACTATTACTTTCTCCTTTAAAACCTTGTAAATCGACGAAAATAACCATGTTTACTGCTTCAAGTACCAGCCTCAACTGATCTTGGCAGGGTTTCAAATGGCCCCACGTGTTGTCGCATACAGTTCTATATGATTTGACTATATTTTTATAAGAGTGCTTATAAACCGTTGCCTATTAATATGTAGCAAATTTGTCAGCTGTATCTTATTGCTACTATTGCATAATTATACTGCATTACATACTAGACGAAATGTGTTAATAAGAAAGTATACAGGCGTACCCCAGGATAGTTAATTTCACCCTGTTATTATCTGCATGGTTTTTTTTTTGCATTATGCGTGTTAACGTTAATGGGACTATATTTACATAACTCCCACCTTTCTTCTTTAAAATGAAAATCCGGTGATAATACATCAGGTTTTATTGAAAGAATCGACATCAGGAGGATTGAGGGCTGTTCTGTGACGAGTCTTACTGTATCGATTGTAAACTATCAAACTATTCAATATTTCGAACGCACAATCGACAATTGGTCCTTGTTGTTGTAAATCTGCACTAATACCCCCAAAATGGAGATTAAGACTTGCACAAACTTCGCAACATTCTTAATACCCCTTTTTTTTTGTTAAACAGGGGGGGGGTCAGTGCGAATTTTTTACAAAATTTTTTCAAACAGAAAGGTCCTGTTAAAAAAACAGCAGTTGTGATACGAGCAGACCCTGTTGAAATCAGTTCTGATACCGACAGGTCTTGTTAAAAGACAGTTCTGATACGGGCAGGTCCTGTTGTAGTTGGTTCTGATGCGGACAGGTCCTGTTGAAAGCAGTTCTGATGCGGACAGGCCTTGTTAAAGACGGTTCTGATACCGACAGGTCTTCTTAGAGGCCGTTCTGATACGGACAGGTCCTGTTGGAATCGGTTCTGATGCGGACAGGTCCTGTTGAAAGCAGTTCTGATGCGGACAGGTCTTGTTAAAGACGGTTCTGATACCGACAGGTCTTGTTAAAAGACAGTTCTGATACGGGCAGGTCCTGTTGAAGTTGGTTCTGATGCGGACAGGTCCTGTTGAAAGCAGTTCTGATGCGGACAGGCCTTGTTAAAGACGGTTCTGATACCGACAGGTCTTCTTAGAGGCCGTTCTGATACGGACAGGTCCTGTTGGAATCGGTTCTGATGCGGACAGGTCCTGTTGAAAGCAGTTCTGATGCGGACAGGTCTTGTTAAAGACGGTTCTGATACCGACAGGTCTTGTTAGAGGCAGTTCCGATACGGGCAGGCAATGTTGAAATCGGTTCTGATGCGGACAGGTCCTGTCGAAAGCAGTTCTGATGCGGACAGGTCTTGTTAAAGACGGTTCTGATACAAACAGGTCCTGTTGAAACGCAGTGCTGATACGAACATGTCTTGTTGAAAGCAGTTCTAATGCGGACAGGCCCTGTTAAAATGCAGTGCTGATACCGACAGGTCTTGTTAAAGGCAGTTCTGATACGGGTAGGTCCTGTTGAAATTGGTTCTGATGCGGACAGGTCCTCTTGAAATCGGTTCTGATACGGACAGGTCTTGTTAAAAGCAGTTCTAATGCGGACAGGCTCTATAAAAACGCAGTGCTGATACGAACAGGTCTTGTTGAAAGCAGTTCTAATGCAGACAGGCCCTGTTAAAACGCAGTGCTGATACGAACAGGTCCCATGGAAACGCTAAGCTGCTACGAACAGGTCCTGTTGAAACCGGTTCTGATGCAGACAGGTCCTGTTAAAAGCAGTTCTGATACAGTCAGGTCCTGTTAAAGGCAGTTCTGATACGGATAGGTCTTGTTAAAAGTAGTTTTAATGCGGACAGGCTTTATTAACACGTAGTGCTGATACGAACAGGTCTTGTTGAAATCGGTTCTGATGCAGACAGGTCGTGTTGAAAGCAGTTTTAATGCGGACAGGCCCTGTTATAACGCAGTGCTGATACGAACAGGTCCTGTTGAAATTAGTTCTGATGCGGCAGGTCTTGTTAAAGACGGTTCTGATACGAACAGGTCCTGTTGAAACGCTGTGCTGATACGAACAGGTCCTGTTGAAATCGGTTCTGATGCAGACAGGTCGTGTTAAAATCATTTTTTTATGCGGACAGGAAATACAGGTGCTGTTTGAAAAAATTTTGTAAAAAATTCGCACTGACCCCCCTGTTTAACAAAAAAAAAAAGGGGTATTAAGAATGTTGCGAAGTTTGTGCAAGTCTTAATCTCCATTTTGGGGGTATTAGTGCAGATTTACAACAACAAGGACCAATTGTCGATTGTGCGTTCGAAATATTGAATAGTTTGATAGTTTACAATCGATACAGTAAGACTCGTCACAGAACAGCCCTCAATCCTCCTGATGTCGATTCTTTCAATAAAACCTGATGTATTATCACCGGATTTTCATTTTAAAGAAGAAAGGTGGGAGTTATGTAAATATAGTCCCATTAACGTTAACACGCATAATGCAAAAAAAAAACCATGCAGATAATAACAGGGTGAAATTAACTATCCTGGGGTACGCCTGTATACTTTCTTATTAACACATTTCGTCTAGTATGTAATGCAGTATAATTATGCAATAGTAGCAATAAGATACAGCTGACAAATTTGCTACATATTAATAGGCAACGGTTTATAAGCACTCTTATAAAAATATAGTCAAATCATATAGAACTGTATGCGACAACACGTGGGGCCATTTGAAACCCTGCCAAGATCAGTTGAGGCTGGTACTTGAAGCAGTCAACATGGTTATTTTCGTCGATTTACAAGGTTTTAAAGGAGAAAGTAATAGTTTCATTCCTAAGGAAATTGCGATCCTGTTCAATGCGAATGAAGTATGTCATTTTCATCTAAAACCGCCATTTGAATTTAACAGACTACCATCAGCACTGCAGACTCAAGCTACCTGGCTTTCCATAAATCATCATGGGTTATCGTGGGAGGGCGGATACACGTCAATTAATCACGTGATACAATTTTTACAGACGAATTTGAAAAATAAAATAATTTATGTTAAAGGATCGGAGAAGAAAAAATATCTCAGTGAAATTCTCGGAAATAGAGCAACGGTATTTGATTTAGACTACTGTGGATGTCCGAATTTAAACACTTTGAGGATGCGATATTCTCTAACTCCGAGGTGTTTAGCTCATAGGGGATGTTGTGCCCTACAAAATGTTCATTTGCTAAAACAGTATGTAATACAATGTAATAGAAATAAAATAGACGCGATTTGAAATAATATTCATTTTATTTTACAATTATATTTACACTTAAAAATAATCTTTCTTACAATCGATATATATTTGCAATTATATTTACACTTAAATATATATTTTTATTAAAAATAGTATTTTTATTTAATAATGCCTGGTGTGTTTGAACCCATAGGGGATGGAATCAAAATTTTCGAAAAATTTCCTTTTTTCTGATCTGGCGTTGTATTGTTTTACCACCGGTGTCGTTATAATTCGATGATCTTCGGTGCGCCGTATACTAGAAGAAATGTTCTTGATCGGCCTCGCTTTTCCATCGCTGTTTAAAATTATGTCACGCATACTTTCAAAATTTACCAATTTCGACGCCTCATAGTTTAAACAAATGCCTTTTACTTTACAAACCATTTTTCGACTGTTGTCCTTTGTTGAAAATACCTGGTATGCATAGTTCTTTGGCCCTCCGCTCACAAATTCTTCAATATAACTGCCAGTGCCGTAACAGTCCAATTCATCAGTCATATCTCCAACAAAATTTCCAACAGGGGGGGTCATATTCACCATCTCTGCTGATGTATATAACAGAGTCGGTATCGTAATATAATACTCTTTCTCCCAATTTCTCCAGATATGAATACAGTTTCAACCGTGCTTGTGTAGTAGTGTAGGCTGCTATACATACATTGATTGTAGTCAGAGTATCTGCAGCCTCTTCTTTGTACTCCCAGTTCACAATCAGAGTTTCATCATTAACTGGTAAAATATGATTAACTGCTTTAGATGGATCCGATAAAAGTGTATATAATTCAGCTGGCTGTGTTATTATAGAGGTTTTCGATTGGTTTTCCCTCTGACCAAATTTACCCCAAAATGAATTTAATATCAGCTTAGCAGTGGATCTTAAACCAGGGTTTTTTTCTATTTTTTCCGGTTCTAATACTATGTCCTCATTCTCAAAGAATTCTTTTACATATTCATGTCTTTCCTCCTCTGTAACACATGTACTAGGCCATCCAGAAGCTTCCTGTTTCATTTTTAGGAATTTGTTCATCATTTCTGTGAAGAGTCCATCTCTTTTTTGCCGCACCTCATAAGACCATATTTCATAAATTTCCAGCAGTTGGTAACCCTTTTCAATGGCCTTATTTACCTCATCCAATACCCATGTTCCAGTTAATGCCCTTTCATTTTCTTCATGAGTACAATCCTCTTGACTTTTTTCCAAACTGCATGTGAAGCATAATGAGAACATTAACTTTTGGTTTTGTTTCATCGGTAAGACAGGATGATACAGATTTTGTGGTGGTCAAATTTTGCATTTAATCAGACCATCAATTTCTGTTAAATTTAGCTTGGAGCACTCCAGGTTACCAACATATAATTTCGGATGGGCAATGGGGAATTTTCCGTTTTTACATACCCACGGGTAGAGAGAACATACATCAATGTATTTAATTTTTTCTCCTGACTTACATTTATAATAAGTTCTGGCGTTACCTGTCCGACCACCGAAAAATGCATCGCGAGGATTAAGTGGAGCACTAACTAGTACAGAATGATTACTCACGTACCTTTTCATTTCCGTGTTAGCATACATTTCTTTTCGGAATTCACATTCCCACTTTTCTATAACCTCATATCCCGACGATCGAAGCCTTTCAGTTTTAAATACTGTTGAATCATATCGAGAATTTAATGTATCGCCTCCGCCTCCATACAGGGAACCATCTCTATTTTTTGTGAGACACGCGGGATGACCGTGGTAATAACAGCCGTGAAATTCAAAAATTTGCCCCGTCTCCTCGCAGTAGCCATCAACTTTTACCCCCTTTATAACAGCTTCTTTCTGGTTGTACGCGTGCCGGATTTTTATATTACGTTGTTTTTCCTCCCAAAGCAACCATTGTATAGCAACCTTCGATGCAATTTTATCTTCACGATAGCCTGTTTTTGGTATTAGACCGATTGTATACGGTCGGAGGAAATTACGTCTGAATACCAGATTACAGGCAGACGCTATCGTTACTGCTTCCGCGAATGGGCATACATTACATTCTCTCAGCATCAAACTTCGAAATTTGAGACATCCTTCTGCTAGAATCTCCACATCGCTCTTGCAGTAATCTATTAGATCACGCTGCATGTTGAATTCGTCATTTTTGTGTTCCTCATACCATTGTAGAAAGCATTTCCGATCATCAACATTCATAGTATTTGGACTGTAGAATTCAACTGCTGGCAATTTTCCGATATATTTCTCATTACTTATTGTATTAAATAAGTGGGGAAAGTATCCTTTTTTAAATTTATCTACCAGACCAAAGGCTTGTGGTATTTTTGACAGTGGCATCGGGAAGTAGTTCAACGAATCTATGAACTTTATATTCCCAATAATCATCAATATAATTTTTGTACCTCGCATGATCAGTTCCGGTGTGATATCTGTTTTCTGCAGCACATAATTCAAAATAAATTGGTGATCAAATGCCTGCCCATTATGTGCAAGCACTATAACACGTTTATGGAATTTTCGAACATTTAATAAATATTTTAAAAAATTTCCAATAACGTTTTGTTGTAAAATTTCCACTCTATATCCGCACTTTTCACAACAATATTGTCCTTCCACATTAATGCATACATTACATCTTTTAGAAAAAATGCACAAATTCGGTTCATGCAATTTTATTGCTTCCCCGTCACCTAGAACTTTTTCTTGGCGCGTTTCTAGGTCGTAAAATACGTAAAAATTGTCACTTTGATCCATTTTACTCGCATTTGGGCTTATAAAGCACAGGTGATTACTCGCGACATGTTTTTGACAGTTTTTACAAAATATTTCCCCGCACACGTGAATTCTGTCTCTTTTACACAGTTTCAGGCATTCCATACACCGTTTTAGTTTATCACAAACACTTGTTACATGATTTTCGTAACATGTAGTTCCTCTAAAATACCGATTGCATGCTGCACAATATTTATTTACAACACCTTTTTCACAGGCCGGTGTCTGTTGACAACATGGGCAGGTTCCAACACATCGATGCTCATTTTTTTTATGGTCGTACCTCACATGACACATTTCACAATAATAGCTGCAACAAAAGGCTGCAGTTAGAGAGGTAATCACATTAAAATGTCCGTCGTGGTACAATAAGTTTATTCGTTTACCATCATTACTGCCTTCAAACACTACATCTGTACCACTTTTGTTGATGATATGCTGATAGACTGTTATTTTAAAGTCTTTTAAATGGTGCTGAAATTTGGTTAACTCAGGTATTCCAGCACCTTCTGTAGGTATTTCAATTTGACTTTCCGCCAGTAATTTCTCTACAGCCTGTGTTTGCTCTCTTACATTATCTCTAATTTTTTTATACTCAACACTTTTGTTCACATTTGCTACTGCAACAACTATTGCACGCGGTAAACACAAGTTGTCTTTATTTTTAATCCGTACTATACCTCTCCGCCTCACACTTTCCTCGCCGAAACTATTATATCGCCGTTCCCGGCCTCTTCCCACAGGCATTTTTACCGAAGTTGCAGTTAAGCAAAATCTATCGGTACTCATTCCTTCAGAATTACTCTGAAAAATTTTGGAAATCATTTCCCAGATATCCTCAAATTTGACTTCACGAACAGGTTTAAAAGTCACCCATCCCGGCCCTCTTTCATTAAAACTCTTCCCACAGAATGTGAATCCAATAAAATCACTTGGTTCCAAACCTTCTGTGGCTTTAACAACAACACCTTCTATAGCTGATTTAATCCAACGAGTCGGGTCTTCATTCTCGGGTATCGAACTAATTTGGAAATTAATTTTATACCCGGTCAAATTAAACCGCCGCACAAAAACTTCCCGTTCACTAATTATTTTAAACATTTTACTTTCGTCCGTACTATTGAAATTTATTTTAATAAATCACTGATCTTCAGATAATCCGGCCCTTTTATACCAAAATTTCTTATCCACACACCTGCGTTTTATTTCTTACATGCATTTACCACGAAAAATTAATTGTATGGGAAGTTCATTTTGCTTGAAAAAATGCCCTGTACAAAATACGTCCTGTCGATCATAAACATCTTCCCTCCCCCCACGCGACGTTTTCGGATCGGATGATCCAAATGTTTTTTTCCAATAAATTAACCCGAAATTGTAACCATATGTATTCAATTTTGTAATCTGTTCCCACGTTTTTCTGATCGCAGTTGATCGAAATGTGTTTTCCATAAATTTAGATGTACTTATCCTTGCAACCAGACGTTAAATTTTGTAATCTAATACAGCTATAATCGTGTCAAATAAATACTTGATCCAAATGTGTTTTCCATAAATTTACATGAATTCTGGTTAAATTTTGTAATCTAATACAGCTATAACCGTGACAAAGAAATACGCCCTAAATACCACGCCCTGACATGTGTCGACAGCCATTTCTAAAAATAATTGGTCGACAGCCATGTTTAAAAATAATTGGTCGACAGCCATGTTTAAAAACTCGACAGCCCAGGGGTGTGGCCTTTTTTTCCCCCACCGCTATAATAAATCACGGTGCCAGAAAGAGACAAATGCCGCATTTACTACGCTCCTCTACAACGTGCCCCACCACGCCTTTCCATCTCCCTCTCTTCATTCTCCACGTCCCTCTCCGTGTCCCACTACACCTTTCCATCTCCCACTCCCTTCCCATTGGTCCGCCACGCCCCTCAAACCCACGACAATTTACCCCAAGAACGCACCCCATACATGTTTAAAACAATTGGTCGACAGCCATGTTTAAAAACCCCAACAGCCCAGGGGTGTGGCCATTTTCCCCCACCACCGCCGCCATCGCTTAGAGAGACCGCCTCTCTCTCCCCCCACCCCTGCCAGAGACAAATGCTTCGCTCCCATTGGCTGGCCACGCCCACCTGGCCAAGCGCCGAAATACACGTAACCTGGCCAAGAGCCGGGATACCTACTTATGTGTATCGTATTTCTACATTAAACACTAGTAAATTGTTATTTTTAAATTGGACTAACTAGTCCTGGCGCCCTCACAAACGATTAGATACGAACGTCATCTCTGATCACTCAATTAAGACTAATCTCTACTACATTTTCGACCACCGTTATCGCCAGAGCTAGCTGCGATCCTGGCTATATGTATGAGATGGTTTTTATCTTGTATCATATAACCGAACATGATCTTTTCGTTCTACACTCGTATACATGGAGAGTCTAAACGAGATTGAAACTGAGTTGGATTTGACTGCGTTTTGGTGGTTGAAGTCTATTCTGTATTTGTTTTTTACGCTTTACCGTTATTTGGTTCTTATCATATATCATATTTGATTGGACATATGGATATTAATCCACCATCAACAGCTTATCAATGGCTACGTTTACACCGAGACTTAAAAAGAGACTTAAGTGCTTAGGTCGACCTAAATATGAGGGTGTAAACACGCTCAAAGTAACTTAGGTTAGGTCACTTAAATTGCAGACTTATCTTAAATTTAAATCGACTTAAGAACTTTTGACAGATAACAGCTGATTTCTTGATATCCAAGTTCTATAAATGTTCACATATGACGTTGTTTTAGACTTAGGTCTAGTACGGTGTAAACACGTCTGACCCAAACCCAACTTTTAGTTAGGTGACCTAAAAATTTGTCGGTGTCAACGTAGCCAATGGTTACCTTCTTAACTGATGAAATATTTCTTTATTTCAATAAAACCAACCTTATTGGGTATGCCGCTGTTTTGAACAAATTTTCAAATATAAGCAAAATAATTATTCTCAGTTAAGAGGTTATTCACGGATTTAACACCCGGAACTAAAGAAATCAAGATCAATGAATTATATAATAATAATTTCTTGAGACTTGAAAAATTGGTTTCATTCATTTCGATTCTCTTTTTTTTTTTTATTACGTCTCTTCTATAAGTACTTCAATGTAGAAATTGAAGAAAGCCAAGTTAATTGCGCTACTTAACGTCCTTGAACACCCACCATTAGTATAAAAAAAGGAAAATAATACTATTTTTACCATTGTGGAATGTTTTTGTACTTGGTTCTATTAAGTACCACTGAAACAAGGGCACAAAAAGAACAATCAACTTTTCTAGTTGGTTTTTTTTTATATATAATCCTCTAAAAAGAGAAAATTAAATGGAGAAAAAGTGAAAAATTATGTTGGGAAAAATTCAGAAAATTATAAAGAAAAATGAATACGAAAAAAAAGGGAAACTAATTTTTTGTACCAGTATGGAAAAAAGAATCCTTGGAGCAAAACATTTCCATTTGTACAATCGTAATAACGAGAATCATGGTAGTGAGAGCAGCATTAGATTCAGTCATCATTATTAAACCACGATCGTCAACAACAACAACAGAAAAAGGGTGAACATAAGTTCAATGCCGCCCTTGGTGTTTTTCTTTGGTTTCTCTTCATCCTTTTTTTTTCATGGTACAATTTTTATTTTCTGTATTTTAAATTTCGTTGTGGAAATATTTTTATTCCTTGTTGTCATATTCAGGGAAGCATGCAACATGTTGCCATCATTATCATAGCTAATTCTATCAACGAACCTGATTATGTACATCACCGTCATCGCATTAATGGTTATGATGCTTCGGTATCTAGGTAACTGATATGAATGGTATATTGAAGGCACGTTCACAATAAATTGGTCGATAAGTTGCCAAGCAAGTTTAGGATGTGCCAATTAGACCTGACCGTTCTGTGTTATGAATTGAATATAAAATAATAGAAAAATTCATACTTTATTTATTTTAACATATAATCTGCTAATATACGTAGGCACCCTTATCGAATAAAGAAAAGATATAAAGCGTGATTCATTCTTTACTTTTTTTTTTAAATAAAAATAAAACACTTAGAATTGAATGCAAATATCAAATCTTTATTATCAACTTTAAGCACATACTATGGCAATTAATGTTTGAAAATAATTTCCTTCAAATGTTGGCCGGCACTACGTTTCAGCTCGGCCAGTCTGGCGGTCCAATTTTCGATCACTCTCTCAAGCATTTCGACCGGAATCTCATGAATGACACGTGTAATGTTCGCTTCCAATGCTTCAATTGTCACTGGTTTATCGGCAAAGACTTTTGACTTTACATATCCCCAAAGAAAAAAGTCCAAAGGTGATATCGCATGATCTTGGTGGCCAATTCACTGGGCCAAAACGTGAAATTAATTACTCACCGAAATGATTTTGCAATAAATCCATTGTAACACGGGCTGTATGGCTCGTAGCACCGTCTTGTTGAAACCAAATATTGTCGAGACCACGGGCTTCAATTTCAGGTACCAAAAAGTCCGTTATCGTGGCACGATAGCGCTCACCATTGACGGTAACGTGGCCGCCGGCCGCATTTTTGAAGAAATACGGACCGATGATGCCCCCGGCCCATAAACCACACCAAACTGTTGTTTTCAATGGATGTAATGGTAGCTCTTGAAACTCTTGTGGATGCTCATCATCCCAAATACGGCAATTTTTCTTATTAACGTAGCCATTAAGCCAGAAATGAGCCTCATCGCTGAACAAAATTTGGCTTGAAAATTCCGGATTTTCTTCGATGCGTTCAAGCGCCGATTTGTAAACGTTGCTCAGATGTAAGTGTTGACATGATGAATTGCCATACAATACTGAACAAAAATGACAAATCAGAATGACACTAATCACGCGTGATCTGTCAGAAAAACCCTATTGAAAAAAAAGTAAGGTTTGAATCACCCTTTATATATCTCAGCTCAAATGGTTCATCAAAGCTAAAAAAAAAACGGTGCGCAAAAAAAACCCGTAATTTTTTCTTAATTATTAAAAAATTAAGAACTGGGATCGTCAACGACCCACTGAATGGTAAATTTGAATATTATCTATAAAGCGGTTTTTGAGATACATATATTGTCGACCGACTTGGTTAACAGTGAAAAGAAGAAGTTTCAATATCATTCCCGGACTTGCTTCGCTCAGAATTCTATAAATTCGGTAATTTTACAGATATTGATGTAAAATTTTCAGAATATATTTTTAACTTAGAGCTTTCAGAAAGCCTACAAATAGAAAAGTCAATAAATTCTTATCTAGGCAAATGTACTTCCTTAAGTGAAAGACAGTATTACGCAAATATTCAATTTGGCTCATAAATCTCGGCATTTTAACGTAATTTTGAAGTTGATTATCTCTTATTGGAACACTTTATCACTTATTTCTCATTCAAGAAATCTCTAAAGTTTACATTTGTCTCTTCACATAACAGATACGCACAACTCAACAGGTCTAAATCGCCCTTAAAGCTTATGTATATTCTCTACAACACATATAAAATATTGTAATTGTCGTTGTTATAATCCTCGAAGGAAATGCTTGTAATTACCATCCTTTTGGAGCTCCTTTTTTTTCACTTTGAATGTTTTGAACGTATGAACAAATATTAAAACTGGTAGAATATATTTTTTTCTTTTTTATGGAGTCAGGAGGACGTTGTAAAGAGATTGAATTGGTTGGCAATTTTATGTTAATTGTGTTTGTACGTAACTGATGCTATATGGTATGTATACAATTTCTGGTTAGAAAGATGAAAATTACATCCGTAAGAAATAAAAAATATTTAATAAAAAAATGAGTTTGAATTGAATTTCCAAATAAATGAAATATTAACCTTTCAAATTTCATAATAAAAAAATAACCCTGTCGAAAGTATAAGCGGCCCGAAGCGGTTTTCTATTCTATAGATTATTTGATTTTAATATTTATTAACCATACGTAGGTTGTTGCAAAAGTTTTAGGGAAAGTATGAGAATAAAAGACAGAAAAATTTTAAGAAGTTGGTTTAGAAAATATTCTCGACGATAAACTGTATAGAATTTTTTTAACATCAATTTCACCAATTTTTAGCAACGGTCAAATTGTACGGAATCCAACGAGCACAAAGTTTCCTTTCTTTCAAATGTTTATGCAATATTGTATGCATTTATTTCATGTCAATCACAAGGGATGGTTCTATCTCATGGTATGTCGCATGTTGATCCATCATGATGAACAGCAGCAGTTGGCGAATGATTTTTCCAAAAATCATCATTGGCTACGTTTACACCGACAAATTTTTAGGTCACCTAACTAAAAGTTAGGTTGGGGTCAGACGTGTTTACACCGTACTAGACCTAAGTCTAAAACAACGTCATATGTGAACATTTATAGAGCTTGGATATCAAGAAATCAGCTATTATCTGTCAAAAGTTCTTAAGTCGATTTAAATTTAAGGTAAGTCTGCAATTTAAGTGACCTAACCTAAGTTACTTTGGGCGTGTTTACACCGTCATATTTACGTCGACCTAAGAACTTAAGTCTCTTTTTAAGTCTCGGTGTAAACGTAGCCATTGATACACTCTCAAAAAATCGTAAAAATCATTTCACGAAACTGTTCTCGATTTATATTAAATTTTTTTTTACTTCTTTTAAATTTAATAACACAGCCATTTGTTTCAACAAGTAAATTTTTTGACTAATAAACAAAGCGTCATAAAATTAAGCAATGTCAACCAATAATGTTAAAATTTTAAGATGATGAGTCTAGTTAAAATATTAGAAACCTCCCGGAACTTTATTGCTGGATCGTGTATAGAAGAAACATCAGTCTCATGAGATTTAAATATCTTTCAGATTTTTTCTGACTTTGAAGAAGATTATCTCCTAACTTAATTATCACATATACTTCCTTCATAGATGTGATTGTAGCTGATGTTATTAGTTTGGCTATAATATTAATATCAAAAAGTATGTTTTGCTAGTTCGGTACACTGTTAGCAGTCATTGGACACGTTCAAATTTGAATGTAACTCATTCGCATTTAAACTTTACGTCTATTCGGCTGTCCAAGCTTAAGGAGATTTTACCCTATTTTACGGAATATTTAATAAAAAATCGTTCACCAATACGTAAGGAATTACCCACGTAGATAAAAAGCTCTAAAATTAGATTTCAATTATATAACCTTAATTAAAAATTAGATTAAAAGCTTCTATATAGACAGACATTTTTTATGTGTAGATAGATTCCCTTCTTCTTTTAGGGAGACTATACGGGAATAGTTTAATATTTGTGCATGGGAAATAGAATTTAGTTCAGTTTTAATTCAATATTGTAGAAATTGTTGATGGAAAAATGCATCAAAATCTATATATTTACTACAGAATGTTTACCTGTTGTTTGAATTCGAAAGGGTTTAACTATATTTTTTTTTTTTTTGTTAAGTAAAGAACACACTGTATGTAGAACATATTGCATAGATAACGATTTACTTATACATATTCCTTTCAAATTGTGTGTTGGTACGCTACAGGGAATATATTATTAGCAAGTTGTATTTTCTATACCTTTAAAACCTTAATTCAAACCATATTTTTATAAACTAGAAGTTCGTAACTACATATATATTCTACACAAACATTTATGGAGGTTTTGATCATCCCCCAAAGAATATTTTTCCCTGAGTTTTTTTTATTTATTATGTATATTTTGTATTGATTTCTGAATTTTATATTTTTATTAATTTGTTCCCATTTCTGGATATATTTATTGTGGTGTTTATGCCCTATGGTAGGTACTACCAGAGGGTATATTAGTTTTGTCACTCCATTTGTAACACATCGAAATAATCGTCGTAGAAAGGTTTTAATGGTATGGTTGTGTCGGGAATCAAGAGTTATATCGATTTCTGCATGTCCATCCGTCCGTCCGTCTGTATACAAGATAACTCAAAAACGCGTTATCCGATTTTGATGAAATTTAGAATGTGGGTTGCTTATTCCTTAACTTGGTTTCGTATTGCATTTGAGCAAAATCGATCCAGGGGGAGCAAAGTTATAAACGAAAAACCAGGGTGACCAGAAAGTTTTGTCGTTTTTTTGTTCATGGTTTTTCGGATTTAATTGGATAATTTGTTAATCAATTTTGTTGAAATTAATTATGCAGGTTAACTACATAAATAGACGATATCATGATAAATTTCAGTCAAATCGGTCCAAGGATAAAGGAGAAAGAGAAAATAACCCTCTCTATAAAGTTTTTTTGATGTACTTTAAAAACTAATACACCGATTTGAATAAAATTTACAAATTAGACTTATGCTATCAGGGTCTAGGTTACCTGCAAATTGGAAGGAATTTTGAAAAGAGGAAACTAAGTTATGAAGAAAAAACCTTGAAATAATGTTAGTTTTGACAGATTTTCTGTCCCATTTCTACCATAGGGCATCAAAAAATCGGCTATATGCCGATTTTAAGTTACTACAAGTATATGTTTTATTTTTTTGTACTCTATTTTAAACGTTTAAATGTCATGCAATTCGATTTATTTGTATTGGATTTGATCGAAACAATTCAATCATATTAACTAATAAGTCGATATATTCAAGTTTTTCTTATTCCGGGGAGGGTGGAAAATTCGAAACGAAAAACAAACTTCTATAAGGGATCAATTTATTTTTATTGTTTTTTATTTGATTACACAATTCAACAAAAATGAAGGAAAATTTTATGGCAAAAATTTATCCAAAAATTCAATTATATAATGGATTTACCTTAAAGAATGTTTCTTTTATTAAAGTTTTCGAAGTTTTTCGTATAAAACAAAAATTATATTTTGCTAAGGTAAAATTATTATATGAAAAATATTTGATGTTATTGAATGATTAATTACTTTTATATTTAAGTCTTAAATCAATTTATCATGTAATAATTATTGTAAAGAATTATAAAGATATTATTAATATCATGTTGCATTAAATTTCACAGAAGATTTATTCTTTCTAAATTGTTTACAAGGTATATGTTTTACATTTGAATATTTTTTTCCTTTTTTTTGGTATGTGTATATAAAAACAAACATCATCATCAGAAGAAGAAAAAACAACAAAAAACAAAACACAAAAGACGATTTCCCTCTTGAAAAGGAAGAATTTAACATGACTAACTTCCTTACAATAAACTTGATAAGCTTAAGATAATTAACGTTCTGTCGGAACCAATGTCTCTAAAGCAAGCATACCATACAAAAAAAAAAAAAAAACAGTTCGAAATCAGTGTCTTTTTAATATACTTACTTCTTCAATTAAAATTTTCCAATTAAAAAAGCTCTTAGAAAACCAAATTTTCAAGTATGTATAGTTCTAGGAATAAATTTTTTTTGTTTTTCTTGTTTTTTTGTTATTTTTAAGGAATTTACTATGAAGACAAAAATAAAAGTGTACAAAAAAATCCCTTTTGACAGAGACGTAAATTGGTTCAGATTACGATTCTATTATAAAAGAAAATTTCTCTAACATAATACTTAATATATAAGAAGCCTACAATACCTTCGAGTAACTTCACTTGCTTTATGTTACAATGTGTTGTGATATCATGTGCTATTGGAAATTATTTTTCTGAACAATAAAGGGTGTGTCAAAGTTGTCGTTTTTAATCATATAGAAAACTTTAAGAAAAAAAAACAATAATTGAAAGCTGATTTTATAAGAAATCTTTATCGATTTTGTTATAGTTAAATACTTCAAATATTATTACGATTACAACTATTGAGATTTTGTCGAAATTTAAACCCGCGCGTATAAGTTAAAATATCGAAAACCTGAAAAATTGAAATTTTTTACCAATCAAATGAAAACTATCTCCAAAATGCAATAAATTCAGTCAACCCAACTCGGCCAGCATATATGTACATACATTTCAACCCAGTTTCGATCTGGTTGATATATAAAACTAAATGTCCTAATTATCGGTAGCCAATGCTTTTCATTGGGCAGAAGTTATGGAACGTTACGATCTTATAGTAGAGGCAGACATAGGGTATTCAATCTTAGTATCGGTACTACAGTATAGCCTTGTACCATGGTATAAAAAGGGGTTGGCACACAACAAACATAGTATTTGTCTGACATTTGAAATTTTGCCATTTCAGCGAGAATATGGGAATTTCTTTTCCCTCCTCTTAAATCCTCTATATGATTCCTCCAAATATCTATAAATTTTGAGGTTTCATCTACAGATAAAATTTTGCGTTTTTTCTATACTTTTTCCATTTTTTTAAAATAAAATTTTCAAAAAAAAAGTGTAAAACATATGTCAATTGCTCAGCTTACCTACAAAATTCCATTCGCAATTTTCCGCTTCAATAAAAAGGCGCGACAATCACTAAAGAATAGATTACAGTGGCCGAAAAAATTAAGTAAATAAGGGAATACTACGTACTTTTTCGAATTTAAATACCAGATTTATGCTACGTTGTTGAAATGGTATTCAGCTAGTATTCGACGACACACATATGGTATACCACATGGTATCCTTAAACTATGTGTGCCTCTAGTATTACGAATAGCAATAATATTTTCTGCATGGACTCTTCCATGTCTAAATCTATATTCAAGGCTCCTTTATAGCAAAATTGACGACTTGGATTGGGAGACTGACAAATTAGTTCCCATACTAGTCTCTTTGCCTCAAATTTTTCAATCATATTAAAAATACGATTAATCGTTATTAAACACATCATCAGTTTCCACCAAACTCTATAGCGGCATTTTATGCGTTAATTTCTTAATTTTTTCTTCTATGGTACTTTTTTATGCCACACTTTATTTAAATTTTTGAAATATTGACCCATTAAGAAATCTTTTACAAACGACATCTTTATTTTTCCTAAATTGTTGTCATTTGCATCATTTGGACCTCCGCTTTTCGATTTCTCAATTACTGCCTGTACATTAAAGAACTTTTTTTTTTATAGTTCTTGACATTGCCTGTCAAGTCGTTTTGGTTTCCTGAGTGATTTAACCATATGTCTCTTTGTTATTTTTCATATAAAGCTATTTTTTTCTCGTACTTTTTACTTCTTGTAGTCATGGTTGGTACTGAGGTGAAAAATGAGACCAAAGCTTTTATAGTATATTCTTAAAATAGATAAGTCAGTGCAATGTTTAACATTTTATCAATATTCTTGGCCAGTACATAATCGTATGAAGAGATCAACAACAACAAAAAACGGAGTAGAATATAGTGAAACGCTCCTTAATTGAGTTCAATGTTTTCATATTCAATTTGTAGTAAAATAGTTCAAACACAGAGCACACATGGTTGAATCTTGTTTACCATAGATTTTATATAAATTAAAATTTTGTGAAAAACTCAATTAAAATAATTTTTTCTTTTTGGTATGTTTTTACACAAATTGTCAATAATTCCAGAACACGCTGTCATGTCTTTTTATATATTTTCTTTGAAAACTCTTATCATTTAAGCGTGCGATGGTAAATGTTTGTTGTTATTTTAAACATCATCCTCACTTACTTAAATTTTTTTTTATTTTTGGGAAATTGATTTTCTATGTGATAAATTTATTTCGATTCATTTAACTCCTCCACCATTTCCATTTTCCCGCATAAAATCGACCTTTTTTGTTTTGTTTTGTTTTTTTTTTTGATTTGGCATATATAGTATAGAAAATATTTTCTAATCTAATACAATATTCACGTAAAAATATTTACTATATATACCGCTGTGTTCAAAAACTAAGGTGAATTTTGTTGTAAAATTAAAAATTTTTATTTATTCTTCCAAAACGATTTCGTGCCCCTCAAAATAATCCCCCCCAGCTACAATACACTTATGCCAACGTTTTTTCCAATCTTTGAAGCATGCTAAAAAGTCGTCCTCAGGTATAGCCTTCAATGCGCGTAGCGATTCACGTTTGATTTCTTCAATCGACTCAAAACGATTTCCCCGGAGTGGTCTCTTGAGCTTTGGGAACAGCCAGAAGTCACACGGTGCTAAATCAGGCGAATACGGTGGTTGTGGAGCAACATGAGTGGAGTTTTTGGCGAAAAACTCACGCTCTTTTTCGAAAAAATTGAGAAATTTTGGGACCAAACGCGATTTGACTCTTCTGAGGCACAAATGATCCTTCAAAATTGCTTACACTGATCCAATTGATATTGCAAGCATGTCGGCAAGGTCGTCTCAAAATGTTAATCGACGATTTTCGAGCATCAATTCTTTGATTTTCTTGATGTGTTGCTCATCAATTGGCGTCAATGGTCGTCCAGAGCGTTCCAAGTCATCAACACGTTCTCTGGCTTCTTTGAAGCCTTGTAAACATTTTTCTGTGACATAGTCTCGTCACCAAAGGCCGCTTCAGCGGCGGAAATTTCATTCCGTAAGCAAAATTTAATAGCACTTCTTTGCTCAACAAAATTCGACATCGTAAAAATCGCCAAATTCACTTTTCTTTGTTCACAAAACCAAGCGTAAACTAAAAACTAATGATGATATTGACATGTAATTTCTCACAGATGTCACTAACAGTCCTACCAACTTGAAAAAAAAATCATTTGTTCGATTCGGTTAACGCGGGAAGTTTAAATTGAAAATTCATCTTACTTTTTGAACACAGTAGTATATACATATGGTATATGAAAAAATGTTGCCCGTCTTTTATCTTGACATCAGTAAAAAATACGAAAAAAAAAAATTGAAATTGTCATTCTCTACATTTTACCATCATCAACATTATTACAACATAAAATCCACCTGAATTCTGGATACATTTCACTTCCTTATTCACATCCCATTTATATTATAAAAAGTGAAGAATTTCTAACAACTACACTCAAATATTATATCAAGGAAATCAATAAAAGGGGATGACGTGGCGTTGTTCCAAAAAAATGGTTTGTAACTGAGTATCATGTATACCAAAAAAAAGAAAAGAAAACATTCTACATAAAATGGTTAAAAAGCGGTATAAATACAAATACAAACACAAACAATTTATGTCGTTTTCAAAATGCACGAACAATGATTGTGTATATACTGAAAAGCTTTTTAAGGGTTGAACGAGTTTAACAAAAACCCAACCAAAATTAAATATATAACCACCCTTGACAGTTTCCTGATGCTTTTATAATATATAAACTCTTCATATTTTCACATATAAATCTTTTCATATTTTGCTACATAGTACACCTATACCTCGCTATACGGCCGCTCTTTATACGGCATTTCGCTATTACAGCCTTTTTTAATTATAACAGTTTTTCGATTTACGGTCCCCAATTTTTCGTTATATGGTCAAAAAATTGCTGTACATACTTTTAGCATAAACTAATAATAAAGATTTCCAACGACTGTGCATTCAATTGATTCTTTTTGTACCATGATATCCCGGTACAATATAGATTCTTCTCTTTCTTCCACATTAAACTTCTTTTCATCCATTCTTCTTTAAGTTCATCTACAACAAGAACACTGAACATCACGCTGCTCATTTGACTTGCAAATCTAGGTATACTAATCTATGCTGTTAGCGACCTTTTGTTAAGTTTCAGCTTCTCGCTTTAGGCAGCACTACTATAAAAAATAATGGTTTCGTTATACGGCTCTTCGCTTTACGGCCAACTTTTTCGGAACGTATCTAGGCCGTAAAGCGAGGTATGGGTGTATATGGAAATTGTTTAGTGAGCTTTTTCGTGTACATGTTGATACATTTTGGGATAACCAAAAGAAGATTAGAATCATAACAAATTTGTGATGTACATACATATACTATATAGGTATATGTAGTGATCAAAGAAATACCTTATGAATCAGCGATTAAATAAAAAAAAAAAAAACATAAAATAAAGTATTTACCAACATACTAAAAGCATAAAAGCCACAATATATTCCCTTCAAATACATACGCTTCGGTAATTCAGGTGTCCTCCCTGTACCTGTTATATGCGAGACTGATAAATAATCGTGATTTGTGATGGCCAGTTGTCAAACCTCAAAATGATTTTAATGTGGTTGTAATGTTGTTATCGTTAAGGGAATATATATATATATATATGTTTTTTATGTTGCCTAACAACGAACCCAAAGCCATAACAATCTTTTTTTTTTTTCTTCTTCTTAAAAAGAAAGTATTTTTCTTTTACTATTTCTTATAAAATGTTTATTTGATCTTTAACAATAGTTCTGTTGAATCTTTTGTAGTATTTCAAAAATGAGATAAATTCATAAAATAGTATATAAGTAATTCAAACACAACAACGAAGATGATCCTTTTTTTTTTCGTTGATTTCCTTTTGTTATGACAGCCACCATATTATGTACCCATTTATACCATTTCTCCCAAATGGACCATCATCGTTCTTTGACCCAAAAAGTTATTCGTTTCGTTTTTTTTTGGTGGGATTGGAATTATAAAAGTTTCTCTCCTTCTAACTTATACATTTAACCACGTTTGTTCAGAGAATCATCTTCATCATAGACACCATTATCCAATCCAAATGTAAAAAGGTATTCTTCTTATTTTACTTTCTCTCATATATTAGTAGCTATTTGTTTGGTTACTAATATTTGTTATATTCACTGCCATTGTTCAAATAGACAATTCGAATAATGTCCAAATGTTTATGTGGAGTGGGTGGTTGGAAATTTTTGTAATTGAATGGTATATAGTATATATGTACGTGAAAAGCTATGAAATAAGCTTTAAACAGGATGTTTCGAAAAAAATATTTAATTAAAGTTTCATTATTAGACAAACTTATATCTGTATTAAACGCTTTTAAAGGGTTTTACCTATTCACATTTTAAAAAAAGAATACATATGTTTAAGTGATTATTCCTTTAAGAATATTTGAAGGTATAGAACAAGGATGTCCAACCTTTTTGTTTCCCTGGGCCGCATTGGAAGAAGACATGGTGTGTTTGGGCCACACATATATTACTATATATAAATCCATATCATAAAATGAATCTGATACCTGGCATTGAAGTTGAGAAACTAAACCGTCTTTATCTGGTTCGATACGAAACGTGGTTGCAATTCTCAGCAGTTCTAAAGGTGTTCACCCAACATGCTGGTTCTAATTTTTACACTTAGTATATTTCATTCTTCACTTAAGCCACCAGGTGACAAACAACAGAATAGTGTAGCTGAGCGAGCAACGCAAACAGAAAGAAAATTTACTACATAACGAAAGAGTTTTCTGTTCTGGTCCTGTTTCTGTTGTTTGTCACTTGGCAGCAAACACACAATCATTCCTCAGAAAAATGGACATGCTTCAGTAACTTTGAATATTTTCGGGCCGCATTGATACTTGTCTTGGGCCGCGGGTTGGACAGCCTTGATATAGAAGCTGCAAAAATGTGTATAATTGTACTAGTATTTTATCTGACAAATCAAAATTTTAAACGCGTTTTTCTTAAAACTGTATTTTTAACATTTGGCCGGGCATACTAGCTCAAACACAGTTTGAATATTGGAAGCAATTATGCTGGGAAATGTTAACATAAGAATGATACCATAATTGATCTTCTTTAATACTAATTAAATTTTTGAAACCCACTGTATATGAAAGTTTTTGATAAAGTGGAAAAGAACCCACAAGGTTTCAATAATTTTATTTGTTGGCAGTCAAAATACTATCTAGTTTTGTGTAAATATGAATATATATGACCTTTCCTTTTGTGTGTCCTATCAATTTTACTTGGCACCCACGATATAATGGTATATTCTGGACTGAGCAAAATGATAACTTTAATAAATTCCATTATCATGATGGTAGTTGAGAGAAAAACCATTTTTTTTTTGTCTTCATTTGAACAAAGATTCCTTTTGTCTCCTAAGATATTGTGTGATAATATTTGGATCATCATTTTTGTCCTTTTCAGTTCAATAAAAGGACACAGAACTTAAAAGGGTTCAAAATTTCAATATTGTAGAAAATTCTTATAATAATGAAAATCTATAAGTTTTGAGTTATTCTGGAACAATGTTTATTTATAGAATTAATTTAATTAACTTTTGAAAATTATTAAATAATTGAATTATAACAACCGGAAATCTTAATGAATAGAATTTTTGAAATTTAATAATAATGTAAGCATATGAAATGAAAATATGCAGAAAATTAATTTCAGTAATTTGAATAAAACTTTTTAACTTTCCCTGACTAAAACAAATGTTTTAAGGCAAAGTATTACAGTATAGAACTATAGTTCTCTACCATAAACCAAAATTGGCTAGGTTCCGAAGTTTCATTCTAGTTCGTTAATAACGTGTGATTCAAACCTTACTTTTTTTTGTCAATAGGGTTTTTTTGACAGATCACGCGTGACTAGTGTCATTCTGATTTGTCATTTTTGTTCAGTATTGTATGGCAATTCATCATGTCAAGACTTACATCTGAGCAACGTTTGCTGAATGGGCGCTTGAACGCATCGAAGAAAATCCGGAATTTTCAAGCCAAATTTTGTTCAGTGATGAGGCTCATTTCTGGCTTAATGGCTACGTTAATAAGCAAAATTGCCGTATTT
Source organism: Xylophagus ater (assembly GCA_963422695.1). Lineage (NCBI taxonomy): Eukaryota > Metazoa > Arthropoda > Insecta > Diptera > Xylophagidae > Xylophagus > Xylophagus ater. The sequence goes on from OY730481.1 coordinate 18,042,644, forward strand.
GGGATGATGAGCATCCACAAGAGTTTCAAGAGCTACCATTACATCCATTGAAAATAACAGTTTGGTGTGGTTTATGGGCCGGGGGCATCATCGGTCCATATTTCTTCAAAAATGCGGCCGGCGGCCACGTTACCGTCAATGGTGAGCGCTATCGTGCCACGATAACGGACTTTTTGGTACCTGAAATTGAAACCCGTGGTCTCGACAATATTTGGTTTCAACAAGGCGGTGCTACGAGCCATACAATGAATTTATTGCAAAATCATTTCGGTGAGCAATTAATTTCACGTTTTGGCCCAGTGAATTGGCCACCAAGATCGTGCGATATCACACCTTTGGACTATTTTCTTTGGGGCTATGTAAAGTCAAAAGTCTTTGCCGATAAACCAGTGACAATTGAAGCATTGGAAAGCGAACATTACACGTGTCATTCATGAGATTCCGGTCGAAATGCTTGAGAGAGTGATCGAAAATTGGACCGCCAGGCTGCCCGAGCAGAAACGTAGTGCCGGCCAACATTTGAAGGAAATTATTTTCATAAATTAATTGCCATACTATGTGCTTAAAGTTGATAATAAAGATTTGATATTTGCATTCAATTCTAAGTGTTTTATTTTTATTTAAAAAAAAAAAGTAAAGAACGAATCACGCTATATAATATTCGATATAAAGTGCGCGAACATCTAGAACTTAACGCAGATCTGGTTAAATTTTGGGCTAAATTCTAATATGGAAACTATAATTAAAAATCTTTTTTGTAAAACTCGAATATGACAACATTTTTTTTGTAACAAAATGATCTAATTTTCTGAAAGTGTTTTCGGCGTTTCAGTCAAAATCTGGATTTGTTTTGTGAACTGTATTCTGTACCCTTGCAACTTTTTATAACCCGCGTGTTATTGAAAGTATTTTGCTTGAATACAAAAAAAAAGTGTTCCTAAAAATATCTAATTTAAATTTTAGATTAAGACAAATATAAAATCAATGCTAATGTAATCTGTGCGTGCCGTAACCAAGTATTTTTAATCCCTTCAATTTCAGGGATATATAAGACATGTATATTTTTTCTAATTAACTTTTTAGGTACATACAATGTATGAACTCGCGTGATTTAAATATAACTTTATTAGTAAAATATAATTCAATAAAAAATACGAAATTTATATTTTCTGGTAATTCAATAAACACGTGAATTGCATAAACTTGTATTATTATGGAGCCAAAGTACATACTATATTGTATTATTTAAAATGTTTCTTTATGATTCAAAACGTTGTCTGTCCCTGGTTGCCATCTTAAGGCCGACATCCTATTCTGACCGGAAAAATCAGAAAACTATAAAGAGATGGACTTTTGTAATTTTTGGCAAGGATTGATCGAATAAAAACATCAGAGTTTCCCCACAAAATTTAGAAAAATTGGTAGTGTGTGACGGTATCGTGTAAGATTATTGTGAGAGTATGCAAACGCTGATGAAAAGCCCTAAATCAGATAAATAAGTTCTTCTGATTTTGAGGCGAATCACTTGGCAGATGAAGAATCAGATGGTGAAATGAGAAATGCAGAAGCTGACAAAATTAGTAGGATGATTGTTTCTCCCTTTCTGTTTAACCAAATTTTGCATAAGTGTATCTTATACTTTCATCAGAATAGGATGTCGGCTGTGTGGAGATTGGCCCTTAAACGCAGAAAAATCACAAAGCTTCTGTCTAGTTCTAGCAATTCAATTTTTTGTTGTGCCAACTGAATTTTAGTTGTGAGAACTGAAAACTCAGTTATTCCGACTGAATTTCAGTTTTCGAAGTTTCGTAACTGAAATTTAGTTGTCACAACTAATTTTTCAGTTTTCACAACTAAAATTCAGTTGTCAGAACTTTAGCCAAAAGCTTTGTGATTTTTCTGTGTGTAAGAAACACTATATAAGACGTAATTTAATTTAATTTAATTTATTCTTAAATTAAATTGATTTTATTGCGATCATATCAATAAACTACATTATAAAATCATTGACGTCTAAAAACTAGTTCAAATTTTTTCTCACATCTAAAATTTTCGAGATTTTATATACTTGTGAATAAAAAGTCACATTTTGTAACTAGTTTTCTTCGCATTAAAATCTTTCCCAGAAAGTTGTTTTTTGAAGCAATTACCCTTGCATAGTTTTCTGGATAATTCTATGATCATAAAAGACAACTTTGTTTTTTATATCCCAACCTAATGACGTGCAAGATTTAACAATTTTAATTTATGATTTGATTTTGCGTTTAATTTTTTCTGGGAAAATTTTAATTTATTTAAAATTAATTAATAGATACATTATTGAACATTTCAATAATATTTACAATGTCGGCAGTTATTTCTAGTTGAAAATACGATATTAAAAGTAGTTACATAAAAATCAATATGCGCAATTTTACATAGTTTTTTTTAAAAAATACAGCAAGACCCTCTAAAATCCGAAAGATACGTTCTGCGTTATAGGAATTTCGCGTTATACGAAACCAAAAGCACAAAAAGTTAGAAACGAATATATTTTTTTTTAAATATAACAAAAGTAATAAGCATTTTTGTTTGTAATTCTTAAACAAAACGAATGTAATGTCTTTCACAGATGAGTTTTTTCAGCAACATTTTAATCACGTTATATAAGGAGGCAGTGGCGCAATTCGCGTTATAGGAGTACTGCGTTGTAGGGGGTCTTGTGGTATATAAAATATGTTGTTTTTTTAGAACGCAAATGATAAGAAATAAAAACCTAGAATGAACTGGTTTTTTAGTTTCATATAAAAAAGGCATTCAATTAGCATTCTATCGATAATATGTATTATGTAAAGCGGAAAGATATGACAACTTTTTTTAATGCGATAAAAAATGTATTTAAACACAAACTATGCAATATTATTCTGTTAAATATTTTCCTTTATTATCCATGATCTTCCTTTACCAAAATACTTCTTTCGTACAATTTTAGCGGTTTTTCATTAAAATATGGCTCAATTTTAGGATAAAAAACGGGCCCAACTAGTGCAACTTTTCGGCGACCGCTTTTCATAGTAGATTTGGATAATTTTTGACCATTTCTCAAGCATACTGAACATAAATATCAATTGACTGTTATCCTTATCGTAAATTCTATTAGAGCAAAAAAAAAACCTTTTATAAAAGCAAAAACCCATACACACGGTCATATTTAGCATCCGTATTTGGTATGACAAGCCATAGTTACCATAAGGTATGATTTAATCGTGTGAGAAAACTTAACGGAAGACTACGAATGGAATTACGAAAAAGCATATTAGGTACAAGTAATATGTCAGTCAAGACGGATTGGATGTATACAAAAATGCTATCAAATCCGTCTTTTACCAACAAATTCATTAAAATTTTAGTACGAAATAGTCATTGGAATTTCTTTAGTATTTTTAATGTTTCCACAACATTTTAATTCAAAAGCAAATTTCACAGCAAGTACTTCTCAAACATAGCCTCACTTTGGACTTAATCAGTTTTTGCAGTATAGCGGCAAGTTCATTAACATTCAATTGTATGAGTAAATAAAAAGAATAATTAACGTCTTTTCTAACATTTATCTATTTATACGAGTAAACAATCTAAATTCAAAACAAACAGTAACTAAAAATTGGCCTATAGCCGAGTATTTGATGCCTTATTATAGAAATGGGACAGAAAAACTGTCAAAATTATTTCAAGGTTTATTCTTCATAACTTTGTTTTCTCCTTTTAACATTTCTTCTAATTTGCAGGTAACCTAAAGCCTAATAGCATGAATCTGTAAATTTTATTCAAGTCGGTACATTAGTTTTTAAAATACATCAAAAAAACTTTATGAACAGGCTTATTTTCTCTTAGGAATACTTCTTTCTCCACTATTCTTGGATCGATTTTACTGAAATTTAGCATGCTCCCGGCTAATTATCTAGTTAATCAATATAATTAATTTAAACAAAATTGCTTCACAGATTTTCGAATTAAATCCGAATAACCATATAGAAAAAACGATAAAACTTTTCGTTCACTCTGGTTTTCCCTTTATAACTTTGTTGCCCCTGGATCAATTTTACTGAAATGCAATACCAAACCAAGTTAAGGAAGAAGCAATTCACATTGTAAATTTCATAAAAATCGGATAGCGCGTTTTTGAGTTATCTTGTATACAGACAGACGGACGGACATGCATAAATCGATATAACTTTTGATTCTCTGCACAACCATACTATTGAAACCTTTCTCGACAATTATTTCGATGTGTTACAAATGGGACAAGACTAATATACTCGCTGGTAGTACCCACCATAGGGCATACTAATGTGATCATGAAATTTGGACTCGGTTCAGATGATTACCCCCCAAAAAGAAACCAGAACAAACAAAACGTAATTAATGCAAAAAATATTTTTCATTATTATTTATCTTATTAATTAAATATGATATGCGAAGTTTATTTTTATTATTTAAACAATCATCAAACAAAAAAAAAATAAGAAAATAAAACTTGTTTAAAAGATTTCCAGACAACAAAAGTCAAAAAACTTATCATCGCAAAAAAAAAGACAGCACTTGTCCGCTCCAAAAATCCCAAAATAATTGATCAAATCTGCGCAATTTACAAAAAGAAAACGTTTCATTTATTTCGACAAAAAATGAGAGAAGTTCAAAAATTCATTCAATTGAATGTCAAATTGAAAGTTTTATAATCAACGAACAGACCACAAAATGTAATTATCACCTGGAATTTTTTGGCTACAGTCCCGAAATCATGATTAAATTTCGATGATTAGTTATATCAAATGTACTGAAAATTTTCATGATACCAAAGAAAAAAAAGGGGTTTGTTAAATTATGGTGGTTTTTAGATTCACATCTAAAATGAAAGATACACCAGTAATATACTACTGTTTGATATCAATATAGTATATGAAAACGACTAAAAAAGCGTTATCGACTTTATTACTAAAATGGGAACATAGAGAACTGTTTGCATCGTATATATCCATAGAGTTAATGGGATGAATAAAAAATCGATAACATAACTTCCAACGCCCATCAAATTTATATATTCCTTCTTATTCCTAGCTGATCGTTCTCTTCTCGTTCGTCGTTTATACATAATAACATAACATAACCATTTAGCGCAAGGCTGTCCAACCCGCAGCCCGCGGGCCGAATGCGTCCCAATACAAGTATCAATGCGGCCCGAAAATTCAAATTTACTAAAGCATGACCATTTTTCTAAGGAATGATTTGTGTGTTTGCGCTCTCGTGCTAAAGCTGCCAAGTGACAAACAACAGAAACAGGACCAGAACAGAAAGCTCTTTCCTTATGTGTAGTAAATGCTTTCTGTTTGCGTTGCTCGCTAAGCTTCACTGTTCTGTTGTTTGTCACCTAGTGGCTTATGTGAAGAATGAAATATACTAAGTGTAAAATTAGAACCAACATGAACAACATGATGAACACCTTGAGAACTGCCTGAGAATTGCAACTACGTCAATCGAACCAGATATTGACGGTTTAGTTCCTCAACTTCAATGCCAAGTTTCACAGTCATTTTATGATATGGATTTATACATAGTTATATACTTGTAGCCAGTGGTCGAAGTGGCAGGTTAAAAGTGGTGGGATGGTTTTCATAATTGTAAACGTCAAACGAAATCTCGCTGCCAGATCGAAACACATAAATATCTTTTTCCCAAAACACGAGATTTAAAATTTAAAAAAATATGTTCCGGGATGCAATATATATTCCCCAAGAAGTGGTGGGATGAATTTACAATTATTTAGAAGTGACGGGATGGCATCCCACCTCATCCCTCCTCACTTCGAGCACTGCTTGTGGTCCAAAACACCATGTCTTCTGCCAATGCGGCCAAGGGAAACAAAAAGGTTGGACACCTCTGATTTAGCGAATGAATTTTTCTCTTCGTCGGATTGCAAAAATGTGAGCTTTTTAACATATTCTACGGCAGCCAAGAAAAGTTTTAGAGTTTTTTAGTATAAGCGCGCGCGATAAAATATCACCACCAACATAGTGTCAATAGCGGAAGGAACAACAAACAAGAAACAAAACTTGTTACATTGCTTAAAAAGGCAATGAATTTGTTGTAGTTAGTTTTTTTGTTATTATTGTTGTCATTATCCCATCTAAAAATCATGTTGACACGAACAAAAAAAAGGAAACCCTTTTTTTTTTCTCCCCGTGTGGTGCCTATAGAGATTGTATCCTTGGTATCCATATTCTTCTTCTTACTCATGTCCATTTAGTACACCCATTATTTTACTCTCGACCCATTTAAAGATATTGGGGTTAATGCTCTACTCGTTGGCAGTAAACTTTTCTTCCTTTTTTTTTGTTGTTGTTTCATTTTTCTTCTGCCATTTAAGCTATAAAATCAAATAATTTTTTCTTTTTTTTTTTTTTTTTGTCTTAATATTTATGTGAGAAACATTTTAAGTAAATCACATCTAAAATGTACAAAACAACAAAGAAGAAAATATGAGTAATGGAATTATCCTTTTTGAAAGGATGAAAGGAGACAAAAAAAGGACGTTCTTGCTTGATATTTTTCGGATCTTTTTAAACTTAAGATTAAAACAAAAATTTGACAAGAATTTGACTTAAATAATCTTTTTAAAAAGATTGCTCTAAAAATACCATCTGTCAGTCATAATAGAAACAGAAATAATATCCTTTTATAGACCATCGATTGACATATGAGATACAAAGATAAAAATGAAGATGGATATTTATGAAGTTCGAAGAATTGAAGAGAAAATTTGAATCTATTTATATTTTCTCATTTCATATTCAAGGTACATCATTCAATTTCTTTGATTGAGAATATAAAATTGACAACACTAGAATAGTATTAATCAATTTGTGAAATAAATATTGATAAAAATCAAATTCATCAATATATTGTTAAAACTGACCAAGTATTTTAAGATATAAAATATTCATTGTTTTTCTTTTAAAGGCCATATCTTTTGGTTATGAAAATGAGAGGCGTGTTTCTTAGATTAATTTTTACGCCCAATTATGACGTTACTACGTGTACTATAGGCTCAGTATAATAAACAGACAGTAATTTGACTGGGAAAATGAAGAGAAATTAGACGCGATCTTCCCAATACTTCCCCTGAGAATGACAGAAAGAAAAAATTCCGCACAAAATAAGGAAAGAAAATTAAAATTTTTCATTAGAAAGAAAGAAGTAACCTATAAATCAAATATATTAAATTTTACCACGTGCTCCCTATAAGATAATTGTAGCAAGGGAGACAAATAATAGTTTTATTATGGTCTTATGCGTTTTCGGCAAAAGAATGGATGAAACGAAGAAAGCAAAAAACCCCGCGTGCTTCTTAAGCGCCTAATCCACGTACTGACACTTTTTTCAAATTGTACTAAAGTTTTTTTCAAGTGTTAGTGCCTATTTAACAGCAGTTTTGATAAGCACGTGGGTTTTTTTAAGTAGAAGAAATTTTTTGTTATGTATTTTTCAAATATTTTTGGTGTTAGTGCCTGTATGAATTATTATTTACATAAATGTTAGAACTGTTTATTAAAGCTGAATGCATATTCATCTCTGTTCCACCAACATAGCGTAATCTAAAAAAAATGATAGAACATAAAAAGATAGCGGTTTTTTTTTATATACATTTTTTATTGAGAAAAAGTACACATGCATAGAAAATAACAAGAATGGGTGGCAAAAACGGGTGTAAAATTCTAAAAATAAACGCAAAATTGGCGAGGTCATTCGTAATTTTTCACATTTTGTTCGCCAGTTTTCTTACTGTTTATTATACTGTGCTATAGGCTCAGTATAATAAACAGACAGTAATTTGACTGGGAAAATGAAGAGAAATTAGACGCGATCTTCCCAATACTTCCCCTGAGAATGACAGAAAGAAAAAATTCCGCACAAAATAAGGAAAGAAAATTAAAATTTTTCATTAGAAAGAAAGAAGTAACCTATAAATCAAATATATTAAATTTTACCACGTGCTCCCTATAAGATAATTGTAGCAAGGGAGACCAATAATAGTTTTATTATGGTCTTATGCGTTTTCGGCAAAAGAATGGATGAAACGAAGAAAGCAAAAAACCCCGCGTGCTTCTTAAGCGCCTAATCCACGTACTGACACTTTTTTCAAATTGTACTAAAGTTTTTTTCAAGTGTTAGTGCCTATTTAACAGCAGTTTTGATAAGCACGTGGGTTTTTTTAAGTAGAAGAAATTTTTTGTTATGTATTTTTCAAATATTTTTGGTGTTAGTGCCTGTATGAATTATTATTTACATAAATGTTAGAACTGTTTATTAAAGCTAAATGCATATTCATCTCTGTTCCACCAACATAGCGTAATCTAAAAAAAATGATAGAACATAAAAAGATAGCAGTTTTTTTTTATATACATTTTTTATTGAGAAAAAGCACACATGCATGGAAAATAACAAGAATGGGTGGCAAAAGCGGGTGTAAAATTCTAAAAATAAACGCAAAATTGGCGAGGTCATTCGTAATTTTTCACATTTTGTTCGCCAGTTTTCTTACTGTTTATTATACTGTGCTATATGTCTGTTTTATTCGCCACTTGCTCTGGGGTAAAGCAAATTTTACATTGAAAACAAAAACAACAAAAGAGCAAATCCTACACTACTTTCAGAGCAGGTGTAAACTATTGGACCCGAATTAGTTCAGTTTTCTACCATAAAAAGTGTATTAGCTAAAAGCTTCTCATTTTATTACAATATGGTTGCTAAGCAGCGCTACAAACATTTGAATTAAAGCTTTTTCCTACTCCTGCTCGTTTTATTTGCCATTTACCCTGCTCCGGGTTAGGGTATGGCAAATAAAACAGACCTTATATGAACTTTAAAAAATCAATTTATACATACTAGACGCACTTGTACCATATTCAACTGGCAGAAATTGGAATAAACTGGTCGTAGCTGGTGAACGGTCTTAACTAATGGGGCTGTGATTAGTCAAGAAAATATTTGTCTCATTTTTAGTTTTTTTTAGATGAATAATTTAACATTACACTGTGTTCAAAACGTAAGGTGAATTTTGTTTTAAAATTGAAAAATTTTTATTTATTCTTCCAAATCGATTTCGTCCTCCTCAAAATAATCCCCCCCCAGCTACAATACACCTATGCCAACGTTTTTTCCAATCTTTGAAGCATGCTAAAAAGTCGTCCTCATGTATAGCCTTCAATGCGCGTAGCGATTCACGTTTGATCTCTTCAATCGACTTAAAACGATTTCCCCGGTGTGGTCTCTTGAGCTTTGGGAACAGCCAGAAGTCACACGGTGCTAAATCAGGCGAATACGGTGGTTGTGGAGCGACATAAGTGGAGTCAAAAACTCACGCTCTTTTTCGAAAAAATTGAGAAATTTTGGCACCAAATTCGATTTGACTCTTCTGAGGCACAAATGATCCTTCAAAATTGCTTACACTGATCCAATTGATATTGCAAGCATATCGGCAAGGTCTCGAATTGTTAATCGACGATTTTCGAGCATCAATTCTTTGATTTTCTTGATGTGTTGCTCATTAATTGACGTCGATGGTCGTCCAGAGCGTTCCAAGTCATCAACACGTTCTCTGCCTTCTTTGAAGCCTTTGTACCACTTGTAAACATTTTTCTGTGACATTGTCTCGTTACCGAAAGCCTTTTGTAACATTCGATACGTTTCAACGGCGGCGTTTCTTTGCTCTACAAAATTCGACATCGTAAAAATCGCCAAATTCACTTTTCTTTGTTCACAAAACCAAGCGTAAACTAAAAACTAATGATGATATTGACATGTAATTTGTCACAGATGTCACTAACAGTCCTACCAACTTGAAAAAAAAATTCATTTGTCCGATTCGGTTAACGCGGGAAGTTTAAATTAAAAATTCACCTTACTTTTTGAACACAGTGTAGACCTTTTTTTCTAGTTTCTCACGATGGAACTTGATATGATGCTTTTGTACTAATCGCTATAAAAGTCAAAAAATGTTTGTTTTGTTTGTTTACTTGTTCATTTTTGTCAATTTATCGGAAAGTTCAATTCATTTCTTTATAAAATTGGTTGGAATAAATAAAGTATAAAGGCAAAACACTATGTGATTGTCACAAAAATTTCGAGTAGTGATTTTCTTTTTCTTCTCCTATGGGAACATTTTATGTAATTTGGCTCATACATTTATGTATATATGGTACGTATGTATGTTTAAAATAGGTTCAATTCCCAAATCACTTTCAAAAATTTTGCAAATTGATTCTTGATATCTATACAGAGTCTTACGATTTGCAATTTCTAGATTTATTAGGCTTTATTTTTCCGCAACGTTGTTCACAAGTCCTCTGGTAATAATTTTAAATTGAATCAAATAAAATCAAAAAATCAAGACATATTTTAAAATTATAGGTCTGAGCCCCTAGCTTTCTCTAACGATTTAACTTGTAATTTACATTTATGATAATTGCATATAGATATTCAGAACTTGCGTCGTTTCTTATATACATATATAAACAGTGTCCCAAAATTCACACCAGAATTTAAATTTTGCGCCATTTGTGGGGTAAAGTGTCGCCAACGAAAAAAAAAGACATCGTGACAGTTGGCAATTCTGGGTTATTAAAAATGGAGCGCTAGATGAAAGAACAATGCGTTTTCATTGTTGAGCAATATTTTAAAAATAATGAAGGTTTTCTGGTCGTATAATTTCCCGTTTTGGTGATCAGAATTGGCCGCCCATGCGACTTAACATCGTTGGACTTTTTTCTTTGTAGTTTTATGAAGTCGAAGGTTTATGCCAACAAGCCCACAATCACCCACGCCTTGGAGGAGGAAATTGAACGCTGTATCAACGAAATTCAGCCACATTTATGCAAAACGTTCATAATTTCAACAAAAGAATGCGTGTGTGCCTGCAAAGCAGTGGAGGCCATTTACCCGATATGCTGTTCAATACAATTTACAATTTTTAATAATAAACCCGTGTTTTCTATCAAAATTGTTTCTTGTTTGAATTTTGGGACACCCTTTATATATGCTTGCAATAGAATCATTTCCATCAGCAGTGCAATTATCTAATTCAATTGAACACTAATTGAATTGATTATTCGCATAGACGTAATGAAGTTTCAATCAATAAATTTTAATAGTCTTAACAGTTTTTATTTGATTAATTCTGCATCTTCTCAAATCGAGCATTAAATCGTATATCAATTTTCGCTTCTGATTTTACATTCAAAATTTTCTGAAATTTTACTTAAATAAAAACATAAGTTCTTAAATTGAATTTCAAAGTTAAAAAACTTGAATTTTTTTTCCTTTGATTATATTTTTTCGTATAAAATCATATAACCATAATTATTTTGTCAAACGAAGCCAACATCATCTTGGAAAGTTTTATAGAGAAAATTTCTTTAAAAGGGTTTCCTTTATTCGTGTTTCTTGCTGAAATTGCACAAAAGCAATTAAAATTTTTGTTTCCTTACCTTTTCTATGAACTCTGGATCTATGGAATCATAATAAAAAAAAATTTAATTTATTCCCATTATACACAAATTTGTGCCAAGTTAAATAAATGAAACTATATAACCAAAGATGATGTAATATATAGATCTGTACTCTAAAAGAAATGTTCGTAATCACTTTTTGAACGATCTTTTAAAATGAATCGTTAAGGCTCTCAAATACGTACAAGATAGAATTGTTATTATATTTGATACTAAGCTGTGTATGTGACATTAGACGCACATTCTGGAGAGAACTTTCAAAAGTTGTAATGAAAATTTCTTCTAGAGTACAATTCTATATATATTACTTCATCTCTAATAGTAGATTAATTGTTCTAATCATAGGATTGTATTAGAACAGCGATTCGCAACCCGTGATATGCGTACCCATATGTATCCATAAAAATCTTTTAGTTTTCATCAATAAAAATTCTGGGCATACTCCTGTAAGGAAAAGAAAAATAAATATATGAAGAACCGAGCCTGGATTTGAACCAGAGCCTCATTAGCTTCTAGAAACGAGGTCTTTACCGACTTGACCATTCAACACTGTTATTTATCAATCTGTTCAATTTGCCTTTTCTAAACATTATTCAAACAATACAACTGTTATTCGAAATAAAACAATTATTCTATAACCTTTCAATGTCTATGCCAATTATTTGTATTAACAATTATTATGAAACTAATACTCCTACACTCCTTGACACGTTAATGCTATTTATTTGGTGTTAGAACAATTTTAAAATAATAACAACTACAAGTATTTAAATTATAAACATTTTTCTAATGTAAGGAGAACAATTTAGGATAATGAACTGCCAAGGGGTACACAAGCCAAAAAAGGTTGATAACCGCTGTATTAGAAGGAGCCCATCAATAATGTTATGGAAAAATATTAATATTAAAGATATTAATAAAGAGAAGATGTGGATAGTTCGAAAAGCTTTTTTTTAAACTTAAGTAATTTACATTGGGTCTTATGGAAAGCTCCTAAAAGTTCTTTCCATAAGATCTAATGTAGTTTACTCATGTTAAATGAAAGCTGTTTAGAATTTTACATAACTTGTCTCATCTTTGATAATATTTTGAAATAATAAACAAAATGTATATATAGTATGGAAATCCGATTCGAATTTGTGCCTCAGATGAAAAAGTTTTGAGTAATACATAAATTTTCATCAATAAATTATAAATTGCTATTTTCAAGCACACATGGAAAATGGGACAGACTTTCAGACAAGGACTCTGGCATCACTGCTTTATAAATTGTTAAACACTTTCTTTTCATGAAGATTAACATAGTCTTATTTTGTATGATCACGCCTATGTGGTAATAGCAATATAGCATCACCTAACAAAATCTCCTAAATATTACCAAGAAATTTGTACGGAAAAATGTTCAAATACATATTTCATTAAAAAGAATTTTCCACAAATTTCTTATAGAGAAGAAATTATTAATATTTTCCCAGAATACCTAAGAAGTGGATAATATAAAATTCCTTCTTTTTTAATATTTACATATTTCAATTTTTAATATTTTAAAAATTCTCATAAAAATACAATATTTTCTTCTAGGAAAATTCTTCCCATAATAATTCTCGGTGTTCTTTGAAGAAATTTAAAGGAACGAAAGACAAAATAAACGAGTTGGAAATATTTGTTTGTATTCAAATAGAAAATCAAAGAATCTTAAATACATAGCAACAGTTTGTTTCAAAAATGAAATTGATACAAAATTTTCTGGAAGCAAACTTATTCATTCGCAACATCAGAGTTTCCAACCAAAGTTAAATAATTTGTATTTTTGGAGAACTATTGTGACATTACGGGATTCGAATAAGTAGCATCTCGGTATTACTATAATATAGTTCAATAATTCACATTTTTACCTATTTACTGTCAAATAAGTAGTTGAATCGAAATCGGTTCAATTCAAAAAAATATTAAATTAATGACAACGTTTCGATAAAGGAACTTACCCCCTTACTCTGAACGCAGTCATAACAAGTTCTGACTGGCATAAAATGACGTCATTGTCATAACTTTAATACTATTTGGTATTCTGGCGCGCTCATAACTAACAACTGACATAAAAAAATATCATAAGTTCTGACCGACAATATTTTACATCACAACGGAATTTTATATGGGTTCTCTGAGTGATTCAATTGGTAAATATGGAATAATTTCCACCATTCTTTTGAGCACACAAATAATTTTACACCGATAGAAAAATTTCAAACCCATTTTCGAGAGTATTTCTCAAATAACCACGAAAGCTCGCTCAAATTATACCAGTTTTAAAGTGTTATAAATTCATATTTTGGACATATTACCCGTTCGCCGGAATACGAATTTTCGTAGCAGTCATAATTTCAGTCAGAATATTATTGTCATAAATATTTCTGACCGCAAAACTGTCACAATGCCAGAATAAGCACGTTAAACTCCATTTATTTCGTCATATTAGGTCTGTTTTATTTGCCACTTGCTCTGGGGTAGAGCAAATTTTTATATTTATATTTTTATATTATTATACTTACCCTGCTCCAGGGTAGGGTATGGCAAATAAAACAGACCGATTGTTTTAAACTCAACATTGCCCCAAAATTTTCATCCGAAAGATTGAAATTGCTTCAAAACTTGTTCTTTTCCAAATTGAAATTGCATTAGGGGATTTCACTTATTATTAGTTTTGATATTATAAAGCAGATGTCATCACAACTACATTTGTTTGTTTAGTGTGGCACAAACAGTTTATGTGAAAATCAGTTGATTATTTTGAGTTAGTGATTCTGTATTTGGTTGCCATCGTTGAGATCCTTCAATTTGGAAAGCTACTTATATTCAACATGCAAAAACATATTCATAATTTTCGACGAAATTATTTCTCTGGGTTTATCTTAAGTAATTATTTATTGATAGCAAAGTTTATCCAAAAAGGATATAAAATTATTTGATTAATGTAAGTCTTAATGTTTTTTTTTAATTTTTAATTTAACTTTTCAGTGGGAACGGTATTATAAGCCGACGTTGAGAATGAGATAAGAACATATTTTAAAAAAGGACGAAATAAAGTATCTCAGGGAATAAACGTAGAATATTTTATATGGAAGATTCAATTTCTGTACACGATGGGAATTAATATAATATTCTGAAGCTGAAAATGCTTTATTATTACAGCAAGAAAATTAGAGACATTATACAGTTGAAAATATAGGTCCGGGTTCAATAACTTACACATTAAATATTCTTTACAAATTGAGCTTTGGTGATGAACAAATTTTCGATTGAAGGTTGGAAGAATTTTTTTACTAGATACACGAGTATCATGAGAATCGTGGAGATTCATCATTGTATTTTTTTTTATCTTAGATTCCACAATTACGTAGGAAAGGAAATAATGTTCCATAATTATTTGTTTTGATATAAGAATATTCTCATTAATAAACACTTAAAAAAAGGTAATAATAATCATCGCAGAAAAATTTCAAGGGTATGGTTGTGCAGGGAATCAAAAGTTATATCGATTTATGCATGTCCGTCCGTCCGTCCGTCCGTCTGTGGACAAGATAACTCAAAGACCCCTTATCCGATTTTGTTGAAATTTAGAATGTCAGTTGCTATTGCAGTTCAGCAAAATCGACCAAAGGGGAGGCAAGTTATTAAGCAAAAACCAGGGTGACCAGAAAGTTTTTTTTTTGTATTGGTTAAATACGTAAATAGACGATACCACGTTAAATTTCAGCAAAATCGGTCCAAGGATAGTGGAGAAAGAAATAATCCTAGGAGAAAATAAGTTTGTCCATAAAGTTGTTTTGATGTACTTTAAAAACTAATATACTGATTTAAATAAAATTTGCAGATTGGATTTATCCTATTAGGGTCTAGGTTACCTGCAAATTAGAGGAAATTTTGAAAAGATGAAACAAAGTTATGAAGAAAAAACCTGGAAATACTGTTAGACTTGTCCTATTTCTACCATAGGGTATCCTAAAATCGGCTATAGGCCGATTTTAAGTTACTATATGTTTTTTTATTGGTAATGGCATTGTAATATTAATCTTTTTTTCGTTTTTAAATTGCTGATAACTTTTTTTTCTTGCACGAAAACGTTTTGTCAGTTTTTTCTATGATAATTATTGATAACAAAAAGAATAATTCATGGTCAATAGAATTATATTGATTTTATTTCACGTGTTATAATCGAATAATTCATTATGAATTTTCTTCTTTTTTTTGGAAGTAAGATAATAAATACATATTTCAATATCAACGTCAGCTCTTTTCGAGCTCATCCGCAAATATTTCATTTTCATGGTCAATTTGGTAAAAGGTCTTCTTAACCAAGTAATAAGATAGATTTTAATCCAAAAAAGAAATGTTTCTTTTTATCTTAAAATTAAGGATTTAGTCACAAAAAGAATTGGATCTATACATTTTTTCAATCAAATATGGATTTATTTATCATTTTAAGCTTAACACAAGAAATTCCAGAATGTTATCAGAGAAAAATTTTCGTATATTGATCATATATGCCCTTTAAGTATATGGGCTCCAAACAGTCTCAAATTTACGCACTATAAATGAATTATTATAATAGAATCTAAAAAAAAAAAAAATTTCGAACTGAAGACAAAAATTTCCGTTCAAGTAAGAGAAAATTTGTAGAATAGAAATTTATCAAACTTTTCGTAGTATTTTTAAGAAACTTTCTGAGTCTACGAGTCCATATCATCATTAAGATAGAATTGATTTTTACTCGATGTAACATGTTCTTTGGGAAATCCGTTAAAAAAATTAACTTCTTTGAAATATATTAAAAATTAAGGTTTCCCCTTTGCGTATTCAATATGTTGTTGATATCAACTAAATGATTGCATTCAGAACTTCTCATCTTTGAATAAAATAAAGCAAGAACATACTAGGTGGGGTAAAAAGTAACCTCCTTGACCGCCAGAATGCGCTGCTACTGCAAAAAGGTTATGGTGCCTTGAAGTCCGTTCATATTTAGGCAGACATGCCAAATTTCAGTGCGATACTGTCTAGTTTTGTTTTGACAGTCGATTGTTGTTGACGTGTTTGGCATCATGTTTTCGTTCTCTCATAAAACATTATTTTTTGAGAGGCAAAACGACGAAGGAAACAAAAGAAAAGTTGGATAAATATTATGGGGCTAATGCTCCGTCAGATTACACCGTCAAATATTGGTTTCGAGAGTTTCATGGTGGCCGCAACTCCACTGCCGATCAAGTCCGCAGCGGCAGGCCCTCCGATGCGGTTACAGAGGACAATGTCAAAAAAATACATGAAATGGTGTTGGCTGACAATCAACAGCGAGTATTACTGTGCATTATTGGAGCGATTGAAGGCCGAAATCGCTGCAAAACGGCCTCACATGAAGCGAAAAAAAATTTTGTTTTTGCAAGACAATGCGCCGGCGCACAAGAGCATCGCAACCACGGTTAAAATCAATGGGCGCATCCAGCAGTTCTAAGCGCTTAAAGCGCTTTACAGCGCTTAAATCTAGCAAGAGGACTGGATGCAATTCTAACTTTAAGCGCTTAGTGAAATTCTAGCATAAAATTTTTTTGCTAACCCAAACAGCGCATTTGAGGTTGTTGTTCATGTTAAGAAATGGTATGTGCAATGGATAAATTGAAAGGAATTTTTGAAAATTATTCCTGGATTATTGAATTTTAATTGCAATGAGTTTGTTAAAGTTTTTCCACTTTCCTATAAAATTTTTATTTCACTTTATTCTCAATTTTTATTTACTTTCGGCACTTATTTCGTTAAAAAAAATATATTTTTAGAATTTATTCAATTAAAACTAATTTGACGTTTAGCACAGACAATAAAATTATTTTTCGCTTAATTCAAGAAAAAAAACGCATCCAGGACTTCAAAAAATTCTAACTGCTTAGATTAAGAATTTTGATTAAGCGCTTAGTAGTGCTGGATGCAGCCAATGACTTACGGCTCCAATTGCTGTCGCATCCACCGTATTCGCCCGATTTGGCTCCCTCGGACTATTATCTCTTCCCAAACCTCAAAAGATGGCTCATCAATAAAAAATTCAGCTGACGCTAGGAAATCATCGACGCCGCGGAGGAGTATTTTGCAGACCTTCCGGAAAATTACTTTTCGGACGGGATCAAGAAGTTGGAAAATCGCTGGAATAAGTGTATCAAGCTAAAAGGGGACTATTTTGAATAAAATAAAAAAACATTTAAAAAAAAATTTTTTTTTCATTCCCAAGGAGGTTACTTTTTACCCCACCTAGAAATGATTGCGAGAAGCAGAGCAAAATTTTTTGTGGCGACATGTGTTAATGAATTTGAGAATCGCGCTTGTTTCTCTATTTATATAATTTATTTTATTTTTATTATGTAAGTAAAGTGTTAATTCCACAAAATGGATTCACACAAAGAAGGATTTTTGGATAAAAAGTTATCTGTATAAGTGCTGAGATATGTGTATCAGAAAATTTTTTTATTTTGTGTGGCTCTTTTAGTTTTGCAAGTTCCTTATATAATTCTTGGTACCCAGCTAAACAAATCTTTAGATCTCGTTGGACTTTTAGGGTGCATTCTACGTTTCGATCAATGTTTAAAGAAATAATTTTCCAGACTGGCACCAAGTTTAAGGCCCTTTGGTTTGTTGACAGCAATTTGATCGCAAGTTTAACGTCACGCAACCAAATAAAGTATGTATACATTTATGAACAGGGTCATATTCATATTTTTTGTACAAATTTCATTTTTGTTTGGAAGCATATTTGCCACAATCATGTGATAAATCTTTGACTCTAAATGAAAAGTTGATAATAAGCAAATGTTGGCAATAAATTTTCATTATTCATTCTGATGTTTATTATTTAAATATTCTTTTTGTTCTCAAAAGTGCTACAAATAAATGCAGTCTCAGTTGAGACACGTACGTAGTGTGCCCGCGTGTATGAAAAATGGCCCGTAACTCAAATAAGTTTGCCACCCCTGGCTTTTACAGCTAAGGAGTACTGAATGCACCCAATGATACTTTTTGTTTTTATCTTGTCGTCAATGATATAATTCTATGCAAAAAATATTCATATACGTAATTTATATAGTATCATAAATTGAAGATATGTCAATCCTCTCTCAGTTTTAGCAATATACGTTTTCCAAAAGATATTAAACTCGTGTATTTAACGATAATTATTACTTAATTACCTATTTTCATTGATAACGAAATACATTTTAGGTCGTTTTGCTTGAAAAATTTCTCCCATTTATTCTCGATTTTTAAAATCTAAAAAAATATGAAATAATATTGTAATCAGTTTTTAATCAGTTTTTAACATTAGTGTTGCGTTTACGATCGTGGAATCCACATCAAAATTGTATTTTTTAAATGTGGGTAAAAGTTTTTTGTATTTTTTTGTTTAATTTAAAATTCTCAATGTCAGCCGGTTGAAAAGTTTTCTTTATTTTTTCTTATTTTTAAATTCAATTCATGAAATTCGAAGGTCTTTTTATCACTTTTTCTTAAGCCAATATCCAATATTTATAGTTTTTTGGTAATGAAAATCAATTTCACTCACGATTTCGGCCTTTTTCTTGATTTTTTTTTGCACAGTTTAAATCTATAAATAATGCCATGTTAATCAGGTCGAGAGATTATTTGTGTATGAACTAATTTTTTCTTTTTGAATTTCATTAATATTTATATTCATGAAATATTCATGTTTTTATATTAATATTTTTTTTTATTATACAAAACAAGTGGTTTTTTATATTAATCAATACTATTATGTTTGACTGTGCGTAAACTGTGTAAATTTTGCCTTGATAAGAACATATCATCATCGCCGGAAAGATAATCACATATGAAAGAAACGAGGTGCTGATTTTATGACGCATAAACCGCATGTTTTTTGGTGTTATTTTGTTAAATTTTTTTCTGAGAAGAATACTGTGAAAATATTATAAATTTTTAATGGACATCTCGTGTTTTTTCAACTTTAAAAATTTGTAAACAAAACTTTAACTCTTCGAAAAGTTTATAAAGCGTTTTATTTACTTACTCTAGACCAGTGGTTCCCAAAGTGTGTTCCGTGGAACCCTGGGGTTACGCGAAAAAATTTAGGGGTTCCACGTGACAAATTTTATTTCATTTACCATTTTTGTTTCTATAAAAAAGAATTGCCCTTATAATGAATCGCGGAATCTACAGGCATTCTGGAACCCGCAATACCATCAATTTCCAGTTCCGTACAGCTACAGCCTCATCTTCCAAATCTGTCATCTTCTCTCTGCATTCTTCACATTAAAGTTTTTTCATTTATTTTATTTTATGTTTTGTATTTTTATTAATTATTTCTATGATGAATTGTTTATTTTTTAAGTTTTGTTTAATTCAATAAAATCTGAAATACTAAAATAATACTTCTTTCAGTTAATATCTCATTAAATTTTGAAAAGTCGTTGTTTAAAAAATATTCAGGGTTCCACGACCAAAATAGTTTGCGAACCACTGCTCTAGACTTTATGAAAATTTTAGGACAAGACTGTCCAACCCGCGGCTTGCGGGCCGCATGCGGTCCAAGGCAAGTATCAATGCGGCCCAAAAATATTTCAAATTGAATACTAGGATAGGGTATGTGTATCAATTATCGGTAATTTAAAGTTCTCTTAGTAATCTTTCTGTTTTGAGAATTTTTGTTGGCCCATAGTAAAAAAAATGCAAATATTAGTAATTGAAGAGACACATTTGCGGTATTTTATGCTGTTTTTATTTGATAAAGGTTTGAAATTGGTCTTGATCATAGAGTTACATTAACTGGAGATTTCATTTCTCTCGTTTTCATACAAAATTATGGAGGAGCAATGTTGACTATTTTATCTTCTCGCTCGCTTACTCCAAACGATAGAAGCCCAAGTTTTCCAAGTTTCGGAGATAACGACTCGCCGCTTAACCAATACGATATAATAATTTAACTTGGTTTCCCCTCAATTAGCATATAAAATTCGCGTTGTTTTTATTTTCCATACAAATAAACCCAAGTTTCATATTCTCCTCTGTCGGCCCACATGAAACAGATAATTAGTATCTCTAGTTAATATACCTCTATGGTCTTGATCATCTATATACATAGTCATTTTTTGGGGATGCAATGGTATCCCTTGAAGAATGTATGGGTTGCGGTGGTCGGTGATGTCGTCCATAAATTGGTCATAATGCTCTTAAAGTTGCGGCAACCGACTCAGAATTTCGGTAATAAATTTTAATAATTTGTAAACGTTGTTCAAGTGTGCTCCATGATGAAATGGCAACTATTCACGAGCATAAATGTCAAAAGAACAAAAAAAAGTATTGCGTGGTTCGCCGTCCCTATTGGAAAACATTTGTAGTGTCCCAATTGAAAAACCCTTTATAAGTAGATATATAGATTATAATTAAAAGGTAAATGAAAATTATTTGGGTCTTACGGCGTGTAGACCTATTCTTACTAATACTACCAAGGATGCTCAAGTAAGATTCCTACCTAGATCCCTGAATAGAAATGTTGATACTATTAAGTAGCCATAAGATCCAATTTCTTTTCATATATAACCAATATTGTGAATTATAACATATTTTTACAAATCTAAATTAATCCTTATTAGTCTCTACATGCATATTTTTCGATAATAATCATAAATCTTTGTTCCATCATATAAATTGCAATTTTTCAAGAGTATACTATATATACTCAAGAAACATTAATTCTCCCACGAGGCCTTAAACATACTCACTAAATTATAAATAACGCTTATATATATCTTTTCCATTTATATAACTTGTATCTTGGTACGCCTTCATGAATACTAATTGTCCGACGATAAAAAAAAGCCTATTTTCTTATCTTTATTTTATAATCTTTACATCGGAATAAATTGTATATAGGAGAATAATTTCAAAAAGTTAAAAACATCCTTAATCCCTTAGTCCTAACATACATCAATTTATTTTCTAGTACCATCAAAAGATAAAAATTTGCATAACAACTTTTTATGAAAAACATCTAGAAATAAAATTTATATTATATTTCATTTTATTTTGGCTTTATCTTAAATCTTGTTTTTTTTTTCTTTTCATATATAAAAGGTTGGAGATAATCTAACCATCGAAATGTTACCAACGACCGCTGAATCTTCAACGTATAGTGCAAATGAAGTTGCTGCACGTTTACAAGTTGATGTTCGGACTGGTTTAAGATGGTCCGAAGCAAAATATCGATCAAAAATTGTTGGACATAATGAATTGCATGTTATCGAAGAGGATCCAACATGGAAAAAATATATTGAACAATTTAAGAATCCTTTAATATTATTATTATTAGGATCGGCAGCTGTATCAGTATTTATGAGACAATTTGATGATGCTGTTAGTATTGCTATTGCAATATTAATTGTTGTTACAGTAGCATTCATACAAGAATATCGATCAGAGAAAAGTTTAGAAGAATTAAAAAAATTGGTACCACCAGAATGTCATTGTTTACGTGAAGGTCGTCTAGAATCGTTTCTGGCCAGGGAACTAGTACCCGGTGATATTGTCTATTTAAATGTTGGCGATCGTGTACCAGCCGATTGTCGTTTATTTGATGCAATCGATTTATCAATTGATGAATCAAGTTTTACTGGTGAAACTGAACCGGCACGTAAAAGTACAGAGATACTTTTTAGTCATGGAAATAATAAAGATCATACTAGAATGAAAAATATTGCATTTATGGGAACACTTGTTAGATGTGGAAATGGAAAGGTAAATAAATAAACAATTTTTCGTATATTCAAAACAAAAATACGTAGTAGAATGATGAACTTTTTTGTTTTACAAAACTTAATAAATAAAGATGAAAAAAAGCTCTTGTAACGTTTTAAATTTTCATATTCTTTTTCTTTTCAGGGAATCGTTGTTAGTACAGGTGAACGTAGTGAATTTGGTGAAGTATTTAAAATGATGCAAGCTGAAGAGGCACCAAAAACTCCATTACAAAAATCAATGGACATATTAGGTGCACAATTAAGTTTTTATTCATTCATAATAATTGGTGTTATTATGTTACTCGGTTGGCTTCAGGGTAAAGCACTTACTGAAATGTTTAATATTAGTGTAAGTTTAGCAGTTGCAGCAATTCCAGAAGGTTTACCAATTGTGGTAACTGTAACATTAGCTTTAGGTGTCATGAGAATGGCTAAACGTAATTGTATTGTTAAAAAATTACCAACAGTTGAAACGCTTGGTTGTGTTAATGTTATATGTTCCGATAAAACTGGTACAATAACAAAAAATGAAATGACTGTAACTGTTGTTATAACATCTGATGGTTATATGGCAGATGTAACTGGTGCCGGTTATAATGATCACGGTGAAATACATATTCGTAATTGTAACAGTATTGATATGGCTAAACAGAATATAACGAATCTCTTAGAAATTGGTGCTGTATGTAATAATGCTCTTATACAAAATGAAATTCTATTAGGGCAACCAACTGAAGGTGCACTATTAGCTGTAGCTATGAAAAATGGAATGTATGCAGCATCAGAAAATTATATAAGAATACAAGAGTATCCATTTAGTTCTGAACAAAAAATGATGGCTGTGAAATGTGTCCATAAATATAATAATAATAAAGAAGAAATTTATTTTGCAAAAGGTGCACTCGAAATGTTATTACCACAATGCACAAAGTATATTTATGGTTCACAAGTGGTAGCATTGACAAAACAAAATGAGGCAGAATTTTTGGCTGAAGCATATGAAATTGGTCGTAAAGGTTTAAGAGTATTAGCTTTAGCTAAGGGTAAATCATTACAGGATCTTGTATATTTGGGTATTGTTGGTATAACAGATCCACCACGACCATTGGTACGAGAATCAATTGAAATTTTAATGCAAAGTGGTGTACGAGTTAAAATGGTAACAGGAGATTCTCAAGAAACAGCTCTTGCTATCGGTAAGTAGTTTTATATACATATAAAAATAAATTAGGAACATTTATTTAATTTGAAACCATTCAAAAAAAAAAAAATCAATATTTTTGTAAAATTACATTCAGAAACGAATATAAATAAAATCTGTTTCAAAATTAATTTTTAAAGCGCAAACGTTATGAATCGTGCTTCAGCAAATATTTAACTGATTTTCTTTCTCCCCATTATGAAGTGTCGTCAAGTTCCCTTAGGTTGTTTTGGTAATCGTTATTATGAAGTTTATATCAGCAATAATATTAAATTATTAACATATAACAATCTGTTTTTTTTTTTTCTTTAAACACATTCCTTCAATTAACTTTTAACTATTCCAAATGCTAATATTACTTGAAATTCAAGTTTTTAATCAAATTTCATTCGATTAAAAAACTTCCAACCTTTTTGTCTATAATATTTCTCTACTTTAAATCAACAAAAACGAAATTGTATAGAAAAAAAACCCGAATAATAGAACCTCATGTTAATATAATTCAAGGAGAGACGCCCTCCCATTTTTATCCCTAAAGCAATTGGGTTTGGGATTCATGATTTTCTCTTTTCATAACTATTCTACCGTTGAATACCATTCATAAAACCCTCAAAAACCGTATCCATGCAAACATTTATCCTGTAAAGCGAGAGAGGAAATGTTAAGTTGAAATTGAAAGCCACAGCCTGTGGCCAAAAATCTATATTAGGTGTATCAAAAGTTTCTGGGAAAAAAAATAATAATAAGTATAATCTCTGGCAAGCTTGATATACTTAGGAAAATTTATTTTCAACTGTTTTATCCGTTCCGGGTAATATGGGTTGTCTTATTCCACCCAAAATAGGCATTTATATCGTCCATGATTTCCGAATTCTATGCAAATCTCTTATAATCGACCCATTTCTTCATGTTTGGAAACAGGGAACTCACACAGAGACTAATCTGGAAAACACTATTCTGGAAAATGCCATTGTATTTGAAGATGTTGTATGATTGCGTTTTTAATCGATTGCGAGCAAACGTAACACCCATCTTGCGAATAGCGTTTTCAGTTATAAATGTTGATGTAAGATGTTCAAAATACATTCATATGAGATGGCCACAATATCAGCTGTCTAAACCACTTTGATTCTTCGATTTCCTAATAATATATCATGAACTTGTTTGACAATTTCTACTGTGGTCACTTTTATACGTTTTTCATCATAAGCGCTTATACAAACGCGTTTAAATCTATTAAATCAATATCTGATGATTGTCAGAGTCCCGTGCTCTTTGATTTCCTCACATGTTTCTCATTCAAAAGAGGAATATAATTACTGATCAATACTGAATTTTTTTCGAAATTTGATAAAAAACCGAAGTTATTTGAATGGGTGTCAAAACTAAACTAATTCATAGACCGACGTGGAACTTTACACGTATTCGAATGATAGTATTGTTAAGAGGCGTCCAAACGCACAGTTTTTTACTCAGTTTTCCCTGCTCAAATCAGATTTACGCATGCAAAGCTGAGCGTCTGGACAAGTCACAGTTCGTTTACGCAGGCAAAATTGCGGCTTGTGCGATTTCAGATCGTGTCTGAAAAATAACTTTGGTACGTGCATGCAAATCGTAGCGTGTGGACGAAAACTCATTATTTTACACAGTTTTCATGCAATTGCGAAAGGCGAAAGGCACGAAAATGTCTTCAAGAGACTTTGTAGAGGAGTTAAGCTTAAACTATTCATTATTAAAAGTTCTAAGCACAATATCTTGACATTAAGAAGTTCCAAAGAAAACTGTGTAAAAATATGGAAAAGACGGTATGGACACAAAATTTGCGCAGGCTTTCCCACAGAAAAACTGCGCAAAGACTGAGCGTTTGGACCGTACTTAATACAATATTTAAAAAAAAATTAAATGGCAACACTAGCAACGATATTTATTATCAGATCGGGTACTTTTTGATAAACCTAGTCTAAATATCAAAAAGGTTTTTTTTTGAGCTTTCAAATTTTTAGAATACCACGGGTGAAAGGGCGGAAATTATCATTTCGAAAACTTGGAAAATTTCAAAGTTTAGAGAGAATTTAAGGAATGCTAGATAGATGTAGTTAATTAAAATCAACAAAGAAGTTTAGGATTTTGAATCCTTGTTTGTTTTTTTTTTTTTTAAATAAGGAGTTTTATAGTTTGTTTTTTTCTTCTTGTTATTTTTATTTAGTATACATTTTCCTAAACAAATCAGAACATACACTTTTATATATGTATATATGGATGTTAAAAAGTCTGTACATTCTATTATTGTGTTTTTCTTGAATTACCAAGAATTTCTTAAAAGTCCTGATTTAAGAGAAAGTAAATTACTTAAAACTGCAACTTTTGGGTGAACAACAGGAACCGGAACTTGTTGAACTGTATGAACTTTATGAATGACGGGGACTTCTTTAATTACCGGAACATGTTTAATTGTTTCAACTTTATGAATGACGGGTACCTCTTTAATTACTGTTACTGGTACACGTTTTTCGATATAAACTGGAACATGTTTCTCAACAGTTTTAATGACAGGAACATGTTTGATCACTTCAACTGGACGAATAACTTCCTTAATAACAGGTACATGCTTAATGATTGGTACTTCTTTAATAATTGGTACAGTTTTAACAACAGAAACATGTGAGTAACTTGTACCAATATGTCCTGCAGAGATGACTGCTACAAGTGAAAGGAAAATGGCGATCTAGTAGTAGAAGAAAGAAAAATGAAAATTTTTTAAATATTATTTTTTTTTTTAAATATATATATAGTTTTTCTTACAGTTTTCATTTTGAAAATATTTTTAATTGTTTAAATGAATTAAATGAATATACGAATAGACTTCAGTGAACTGATACTGTTTAGTTTTCGATCGGTAGCTTTTATATTAAACGAAATATTCCTTCTTTTTTTTTGCAGTAGGGGTTGTTCAACAAGTTTCAAATTTATTTTCAAAAAAACCTAAAACCTTCAAGTACATATTATTTAAGTATTTTTCTTAGAGCACTTTTTTTTATTATACCGGAAAAAATTTTGGTTTTTTTTTGCCCTTAAGGGCTAAAAACAAATTTTATTTTTATTATGAATTATTTTTTCTTTTTCAATTACTTTTAAAGCTAATCAAATTGGTTTGGATACTGTTCATCAACAATCACTTTCTGGACAAGAAATGGATCAAATTAATGAAATACAATTGGAAAAAATCATCAATAATGTTAGTGTTTTTTATCGTGTAACACCAAGACATAAATTGGCAATTGTCAAAGCCCTTCAGCATACTGGAAATATTGTCGGTATGACTGGTGACGGTGTTAATGATGGTGTTGCACTTAAACGTGCCGATATTGGTATTGCAATGGGAAAAAATGGTACAGACGTATGCAAGGAAGCAGCTGATATGATTCTTGTGAATGATGATTTTCATACTATTATGTAAATATTCGAATTTTGAATAAATTGTAATTGTTATATAATTTTTCTTCTTCTTTTTTTTTTACAGTGCTGCAATTGAAGAAGGAAAAGCAATTTTTCATAATATCCGAAATTTTGTACGTTTTCAACTTAGTACATCAATAGCAGCTTTATCATTGATAGCATTAGCAACACTTATGGGTATTGCAAATCCTCTAAATGCTATGCAAATTTTATGGATTAATATTATAATGGATGGACCACCAGCTCAATCATTAGGTGTTGAACCAGTTGATCAGGATGTTCTAAAACAGAAACCAAGAAATGTTAAACAACCAATGATAACAAAATCGGTTATAGTGAATGTATTACTTAGTGCTAGTATTATTATATTGGGTACATTATGGGTATTTCAACGTGAAATGGCTGATGGTACAGCTGGACGAATGAAACGTGATACAACCATGACATTTACTTGTTTTGTATTTTTTGATATGTTCAATGCATTAAGTTGTCGTTCACAAACAAAAAGCGTTTTTAAAATTGGTTTAACATCAAATAAAATGTTTCTATTAGCTGTCGGTTTTTCAGTTATTGGACAATTATTGGTTATATATTTTCCACCATTACAAATGGTATTCCAAACGGAAGCATTAACATCTTTTGATTTATTGTTTCTTGTTAGTTTAACATCATCTGTATTTATTGTATCTGAAATTAAGAAATGGTTTGAACGCACCATGGAAAGGAAATTGCATAAAACTAGAACTGAATTAGATTTTGTATGACAAAACGCAAGCGCTGGAAGATTTTTAAAAACTGATTAAGAAAAGCAAAAAAAGAAAATAAGAAAAAAATAAGAAAAACAATAAAAAATCGAACAAAAAAAAAATTTATAATATTCGGACGAAACTGGAAATTTTTGGTTTTTTTGTTATAATTATATTTAATTTTATTTAATTAATTAGTTTAATTATGGAAAAGAAAAAAGAAAAGAGTAAAAAATATTTTTTTTTATATTAAACTTTTGTTTTTTTTTCTTTTCATTCTTAAATTTTCAGTTTTTGTTCTTTTTACTCATAAACATTGCCTTTTTTTTTTGGTTATTATTTATAAGAAATATAAAATAATTAGTTAAATGAACTAAAATCTAGTTTTTAACTTTATTCGAGGGAATTCAGGAGAATTTGCTTAATACGCAGATTGTCATATGGAAAAATGTCAGCCATAGTGCTATAAAAGATAAGTGCAAAGCTTTTGTTGCATTTTTACAATATTTTGGTGTCATATTGTAACGAAATTTTATCCAATATAAAAAAAAATTTAGAGACCACCTATTAAAAATCGATAATATCTGAATCATTTCCGATTTAGATCCAATTGAAATTGAATTATTCGTTACTGTTATCTATATAAAAACACACAATATTTTTTCTTGATACGAACTAATATGTTACGGTGTGTCTAGACTAAACGAGCGAGCAAGAGCAAAGCAATTTGTCTGCGGAATATTCAGTTGGTGTGGACGCCTTAAGCTGCATATTCACTAAACGCGTAAAATGGTTTTGCTCGCGTGGATAAAAAAGAAAGAAATGTTAACCATAAAGAATGAAAGGAGAGAAACCTGTTTTCATGAAATACGTGTTTCTCTCGTTTTAATACTCTTGTTTAATAATTGCTTCTCTTTTACTCAACGCGTGCAAATATATTTTGTGAGTTTGCTGGATACGCAGTTTTAGCAAAGTACACCTAATTCTGTTTTTACACGGTAGATACGTTCCAGACAAAACCGTGTAAAAAAAACTTGAAGTATATACATAGAAAAAGGGGGTTACTTCCATATCCTTCAACCCTGTAAAAAATCTTAAAGTACAAATAACATAAATATAAAATTATAGCAGTTCACCTAAAAGATTACGCTTAATAAAAATATTTTTCTTTAAAATTTGAATCAAATAGCTTTTTTTAATCGTGCTAAATCGAATGAAATCGTGTAAAAACGGAATCAATTTTTTTTTCTAGGCCGTGTCAAATCAAAACCGTGTAAAAAAAGACCGTGTAAAAACAGAATTGGGTGTATAAGTAATGACAAAGTATGGGAAGCTAGCGAAGTAGCCAGAATAAGAAAAAACACGTGCATCAGCCTTAAAAATCTTATTTTCTTCTAGTATTTGTGCATTGCCATATAAATTTCAACACGTTCTTTGCTTACATTGTATTTCTCTTTCGCTCATACGAACAATATGTAGCTGCCTATGTCAGCAGTGGAGAGAAAATTGTTTGTAAAAGAACAGTCAAAATTTGAAACGTCATCACGATAAGGATAGGAAGTTTCCATACTTTATCATTACTTGCACTTTGGTTTTAGTGAGCGAAATTAAGTATGCTTTTGTTCGTGACCAGTGTGAACGAATTCTCTTAATCTCCGATTTGGACGTCTTTTAATATTTATTGAAAAGTAAAAAAATAAAAAAATTGTTTATATGGCCAATTAAGTTAAATGTGCTGATTCGAAGTAATTTCAATTGTACTGGCACAGTACTTATTAGTCAACACACTCTTCCTACTGGCAATTCAGGTATTAAGCAATTATGATGGTAGCTTTTCTTTTAACACTTTACTAAATCATCAATTACGATTACGTAAGCATAATATTGTCCTATGTAAAGTAATGTGTGAATATAAAGTGTTCCAAAACTATTTTAGTCTAATATTTTAGTATGTATTTTGAAAATATAGTAAATAGACAATATTTGACATCGTTCTTAGTATTTTTTTTTTTTATTTTTTTAAATCAATTTATATAAATCAATATTCGATTTTGTTTTTTTTAGGTTTGTATATTTGTAAAATA
This sequence comes from Xylophagus ater, assembly GCA_963422695.1. Classification (NCBI taxonomy): domain Eukaryota; kingdom Metazoa; phylum Arthropoda; class Insecta; order Diptera; family Xylophagidae; genus Xylophagus; species Xylophagus ater. The sequence continues at coordinate 18,072,470 of OY730481.1, forward strand.
TTTCCATTTTTGTTTTTCTTATTTTGAAAGAAAACTATCTAATTTCCATTTTCAATTATGTATCTTCAAATTCTATATTTTAATCTATAAAAACTCAATAAATTTAATAACTAAAATATGATATTTTTTATGTTTATTTAAAAACAAAAAATGGTCATCAAAATAAACAATCTTAAGTTTAAAAATCATAACTTTTTAACTAGAGATAAAAAAAAGTCACTACTATTTAGTTTTTAAAATACATTTTTGTGATATATTTTTAAGAATCATAATTTCTTGTTTTTAATTATCTTAATCACTGATTATTACAAAACACATACAATTGATGAATATTTTTTTTTAATTTTTAAGTTTTTTGTCTTTTTTTTTTCTCTTTATAAATATAAGAACAAAAATAAATTGTATATAAAATAGTTTTCTTAAACTGTTTTTCGTTTTTAAATTATCTTTTCTTTTTATTTATAGGTAAATTAATTATTTGTTTATATCTACTTTTTTTTTTTACAAAAGGTAATAAAGGATTGTAGAGATGTACCCGGGTATTCGGCTGGAGGGTTTATATACTTTTTAAATTAAAAAAAAATCTGAAATCGTGTTTGATTTACTTTAAATTAGGTATGTTAAACTCGTCGAGGACTAAAAAATTTTAGACTGAAATAAATAAATAATTTAAATTAATTAATTGAAACTAGAAGCCACTACGCTTATAATATTGGCAATTTTTGAAAAAGGAAAGATAATAATAATAATACTAAGGCTTGTCACGCGTTATTTCGCAAACTTGTGAAATTATTTGATTATTTTTGAACCAATCAAAATGCTTAAAAGATTTCGTAGATTTGCGAAGCTTATGTCAAAAATATACATGCCCTGGAGCTGGTTATTTTCGTAAACTTGCGAAGATGAATTTTTCATTTTTGACAAATGCAATTTTGAATTTATTTTAACGTGGTTTTCTTTCGGAAGTGAATCCCAAAAGCTATTAAATTGTATTAAATGTCAGAAAAAAGGAAATTAATAGAATTTTTATTGTATATTTTATTTTATTTTCAAAATAACTGACATAGTATGTAGGTAATTTAGTTAAAATTATCCTTCAAAAATTTTAAAACCTAAATTTTTTATTTTATCTTTTATACAATAATCCGCGAGTGATCAGGAGACGACCATGAATGAAAGAATGTAAAGATTACGCATGGCGTATGTCGGCCATTTTGAATTTTTATTTTCAAACATTTTATGACATCACATGTGGATTTCCTTTCAAATAAATAATCCTGATTTTTCACACAAACAATGTATTTCATGCCTCGAGTGATGTAGGCGAAAAAACCTATTTGAAATATTGGAAAGCGTCATCTATATATTATAAATGAAAGATTCATGGGAGACGACGTCCAAGAAGATGATCAAGGGTGGTTAAGATGATGGTCAAGAGGTTTATCACGCATGTTATTAGGAACGGATGATCATCGGGTGATCAAGGGGATGGGGAGTTCTTCTTTTTTAAATATCTCACACAACGAGTTTTAATACTATTTTATAATGTGATATTAATCAACTTTTGTAGTAACGGCTTTCCAACTGCAATTGAGCGAAAAATATTGGGAAAAAAATATATGATTGTGGGATTTGATTCTGGATTTTTTAAACTCATTACTAATTTCTAAGCTAATGGAGCTATTCGACCTAAAAAAAGAATTACCTTTTCTTAAAGTTTTCCAAAAATCATTTCAATAAAATGGGGAAACTAAAGGTTCATTATGCTGCTTCTGTGCAAAAAAACACTTAAGATGCTGGAGAAAATTATCTCCGATTGCGAAGTAATACAAAGAAGTGTGAAACAATAATCCGTGAAAAAATCTAAGTTTTGTCACATGTAATTTTTGGTACGATTACAGCGATGCAAAACGCTCTTTTTAATATGATTTGTCAATAAAACTGTAAATACATGGTTTTTTATATCACACAGAGTCTTTTTTAACAAATACTATTAATGAAATGGCGCTTGCAAACGTGCCTAAATCAGAATCCAAGTTGGAAACTCTCATTGTATGCTTTTTGGTTTTACCAAAAGCTGGAGATTTTGAAACCTTTCGCCTCTGCTAAAACATCTTGTATATTGACAAGCCCTATTTTAGAATAGAAATGAAACAAAATCTATTTGTGATAATTCTTATAATTTCTAATTTATTAAATATATAAATATCCGGCTGGGTACTTGGTAAATCAGTAAAGACAGTCAAAAAAAATTAAAATATCATTGAAAATAATATTTAAAAACATTTTCCTACGCACAATAAAAATAAAATAATAATAATTAAAATAAAAGAAAATACAATAAAAATAATTAAGAAAATAATTTTATACATAAAAAATATATTATATCAAAAAAGAAAAAAGAAAACATGAACAAATATATTTAATTATTCTAAAAGAAAAACTACTAAGTGTTAAATGTTAATCTATAATAAAAATTATAAAAATAAATATAACTAATTCTAAAAGGAAAAGAATCCCTCAATTTCTTAAAATTTAATAATCAGAACTATTTTGAGAGTCACGTCACTTGTCATATGAAGTCACTCGCAAAAATTTGACATTTGATGTGACTTAATGGCCTAAACAGAATGCGAACTGATCTTTGACGGATTCATGGCGCATGATGAAATGTTAATTTGATTTCAAATGTGTTTATTTTGGGAGACATTTGGTTTTTTCGTCATTCTGTGCTGTAATGTATATTTCAGTCCGTCATTTAATATTTGATATGTGGTGAATCGGACGTGGATCCGTCGTTCATTCCGTTTTCTGCTTTAGAATAAACCTGATTAAAATTTACTTCTTTTTTTCCTCATTTCATGAACTTCATCCATTTTTTTATTATTTCGTTTTTTTTCGAAAATTCTTGTTATTTTTACAAATTTATATTATTTGAATTTTTATTTAATATTTTATTTATTCAAAAACTAAAAGGACAAACTCAAATTTTTTTATGAAACGTTTTGCAAATAAAATATAATTAAAGAAATGCCGAATTTTAAATTTTAATACGAAAATAACAACAAGTAAACAAGTAAAAATCTTCTAGCGCGGAATTAAAGACGAAAATAATTATTAATAGATAAAAAAAAACATTTTTTTTATATTAACTAAAAATAAGAACATTTTTAAAAGATCATTTTGAAATAATCTCAAATGAAATAAATAAGGAACTCGATATTTAATTAAAAACATTATTTATGAAATTTTAATATATCGTTTTCCTGTTTTTCTTTTTTTAAATTTAAAAATTCAAATTGAATAAAAATAATGCTCCAGACAGATCTGCGATTTTAATGAACATTATTGTTCGATAATGATCATTATTGTTCGATAATGATCATTATTGTTCGATAATGATCATTAAAATCGCAAATGTGTCTCAAGGCATAATACTTTTTTTCTTTTTAATGTAAATAAACCAAGAAAAAATCATTTATTAATGTAAAACATTTTTTTTTCTCCATTTTTCACATTCAAAACTCACTTAAATTTCACTTTTTAAAAATTCAGCACCATCAAAAAAAGAAATTTTTCACATTCTAGAAAAATTTTGCGCACGAAGATTTTTCATTCAAAGTTTTTTCCTTTTGGCGAAATATTTAATGAAAAACTTTTTTAAGTTTTGAATGATTTAAATTTGGCTTAAAATGTAAAGAAATAAAATATTTGTAATATTTGTAGACAATATATAATTGTTGAAAGAGAATCTTTTTAAAGAAAGTTGCCATAAAAAAGGAAAAATTACATTAAAAATAAGTATTTTATGAAATAAAACAAAAGTTAAATAAGAATAAATTAAACATTAAATATTAATGAAACTATTTTCGAATATGGATCGAGAGAAAAATATGTAATTTTAAAGAAATTAATTGCAAAAAGAAAATAACTCTGTTAAATTTAAGAGCCTGATTTAAAAAAATACCTAAAACCATGTAGAAGGGAACTATTGAATGTTTTTGAGTGCAGTTTTTAGGATGTAACTCGATTTGCACCTATCAAGAGTGATGTCTTATTAGAAACAGAAATTGGTTAGGGAATGGCACTCCAGTATCTTGAGTTTAATGATGGAAAGGTTATATGTTTTTTTTTTTTTGAATATATTTTAAATATACTATCTACCCCAATATTGACTAGATTTCAAAGTTTGATTCTAGTTAGTATTAATATTACCAGAAATTAAGTTTTTTTAAAGCTAGCTACAAAATTAAATATGTCTAGTTATACAAACGGAGTATTTTAGTGAAAATTTGGAAAAGTATTGATAATCAATAGTTTCTAGCTAGTTCTAGCAACTCTATTTTAAGTTGAGTTCTTGAACCTAGATTAATTAACATCATTGCCAGGACTAGAAAGCTATTGTCTGAAGGAATCTAGTGTGGCAATAAGTCAACTTGGTGTTAGTTTCTAGTGTGATAAACAGAAAACAAGAATCCTAGGGTAGGGTAGGTATTTATATCTTTGTATCGATACTAAAATATATAGCCTATACCATGGTTTAGAAAAGCATTGGCACACATTAAACATAGTATCGAGATTTCATTCATCTATAAAATTTTCCGTTTTTTAATGACTGTTTCCAATTTTTACAAATAATATTTAAAAAAAAAAAACTTACCAAATGTGTCAATTGCTCAGTTCAGCTCGAAAATTTCGATTCGATATTTTCCGTTCCAACAAAAAGACGCGACCATTAGGAAAACATATATCAACGTTGAAAAAATTAAGTAGAAAAATCATAAACCACGTATATTTTCGAATTACAAAACCATATTTATGCTAAGTAACATACTTGATATGGTATTAAGCTAGTATTTGGTGACACATACATATACGATATACATACTCGATGATATTCCTAAACCATGGGAATGAATACCTTCTAGTATTAAAAAAAAAACTAGTCACCTCTGTTCTCAGATACGGCTTTACGTTAGTTTTTTCGATATTTACTCGATCGGTAGTCGATACTCCATTTTCGCTTTACTTGACTACTCAACATTTCATTTGAGTTCAACCGGAAACAATGCATTCGATTCTATTCGATATTTGTTGTTCTGTGATTCGTCGGAATCTAATTTTTAAGGTTAAACTACTCACTTTAGTTTCGTTGCGTTTAGTGCAAGTGTCATAAAGCCTGATGGTTGAAAATGTTGGTAAAGAGTTTGGTAAATGTATTTTTAAATATAAAATAACAAAGTGTATTTTTTAAATTAGAAGTAGAAAAAATTCTACAAATACTGCCCAATTCAACATACTAATCCACATAAAGAAAGACCATCCTGACTTGGTTAAGGATTACGGACGAATACCAATGGAAGAATCTCTCAAAACAATTCTCTATTTTTACTAGAAGCTAGCTACTTACCTTAAACTGGCACTAGATCATCTATACTTAGATGTGAAACTAGAAACCTAGTCAAAAATTCCATCCTAGATTTTAATTAGATTTCTTGGTGGCTACAATCTAATCTGGTTTTAATGGGAACCTAATCAAATTTGATTTAGATAGCAATACAAATACGTGGAAAATACGAGTTATTTTCATTTTACAAATAGGCAAACTCAAAGTATAAAATTTCACAAAGAAATTAGTGTCACAAACAATATTTTTCAAATTAGAAATTAAATAATTAAAATATTGATAACTTATATTTAAAGAATAAAAGGGAAAAATAAATAATGGTTCACAAATCAAATTATTATCAGGAAATTTAGAACGAATTATAATCAACTTTTTAAGCAATACAATATTTTTCATAAAATTCAACTAAAAACGACGAAATAAATTTTAGAAAATAATAAAAATCAAAGTAAAAAAACCATATTTCAAATACAAATAATAAATAAAAGCCTTTTCATTAATTCAAAAAGAAAAGAAAATAAAAAAGGAAAACCATTTACAATATTAAAATTTGCAAGTTAGAAGTTTTTAGTAAATAATAAGAAAAGCAAAAATTAATAATATGTGGAAAATTAAAAATCACAGAAAACGAATATGACATACATAAAGCGGATTTTGTTTTGACAATTTTTGTTGTAGCGTGCTTTTTAGATTGCAAATATGGTGACTCCTACACCTATAGATAAGGTAACTGCACGTATTTGTGATCCGTCCATTATGTATGTCTCTTACAAAATATTTCAAATTCATTCATCATATCTTACCGGAAAAACAAAAGAAAAATTCAAGTTCAAAAAATCATATATTTCATATTTCATTATTAAAAGAAAACACACAAATATTTATATTTATTACAGAAAACCAAAAGAAAATGAAACGAAATTAATCAATAAGCAAACAATTTTTTTAATACTTAATAAAATAAGAAAAGGCATCTTTAAAACATAAAACATATCATCAACATAAAATCAAATACAAAAAAGAATCATAAAAATAAAACATAAAAGCATGATAAATTCATGTAATCAAATTAAAAATTACATATTTTTATTGTAAAAGTAAATAATTGTGTAAATTATTGAGTGTAAGACGAAGGAAAACCTTAAATTTAATAGTGGGCAAGTTGGACAATACTAAATACTTTAAATGCAAAATGGAGATTTAAGTTTGAGATTTCTCCATTTTCCCAAATACCATCGATCAAAGTTACTCTACAGAACTTCCAAAGTCACAAAAAATGGGAAACTATCCAGAAATCTTTATAATTGGTAAGGCTGTAGAGTCGAAATTGTAGTCGCGATTCTGGATTATCTCGATTTGATCCAAATCATATCAAAAAAAGTATACAGATCGCAGTTCGATTCGATTTAATCTGAATCGAATTACACGATTCCACTCTAGAAGAGTTTCTGGTTGTTGAAGTCGGAAAAAATATACCGACTCTGACTCCATGTAAGTAAATTTTTTTAAAAAAATCCTAGCCTGTTGTGTTCTGTATGAGTATATTATAAATCTATTATTATTGCAGGAATCTAGGTTAGACTCGGAATCGACGGTCTAAAAAAAAAAGACGAGTCAGAGTTTCAGTCAGGAATTTTGAATATCGATTCTGTGATAATTGAACAAACGCGATATTTTTTGCGGCAATTATAATGCGCAATATATAAAATAAAATGAGCATTTATTTTAAACATGTACATTAAAAAAAATGTGGATAATATTCTAAACAGATCTCCGATTTTAATGATCATTATTGCCCAATCTGTCATTAAAACTCGATAATTACCTTTATTTATGTATTAAGGATCAATTTCAAGCATTATAATTTTTTTAATTATCAAATGAAATTGTGAAGAGGTCCTAAATTTTTTCCTGACATTGCTTACAATGCCATCTACATTTGAATATTTTAGAAATTTCATCTGGTTTTGACATGTTTTCTTCTTTCACATAAACTTAAAAGGAGCAAAAATGGTTATTATTCTTAAAAATCCTTAAAATTTACTAAAATAGAATTAAAAGAAAATAATTTTATTTAATCAAAATGAATAAACATTCTATTCTGAAAATAATAAACAATTATGAACCTTTTGGAATGACAAGAATAATGATCATTGTGAAAAAAAGAACATGTGTCATCCAGAAGTATCATTAAAAATAATTATTGTAATTAAAATCGGAGATCTGTCTAAAGCATTACATTAAATTTCCACTTAACTAAATAAATGTGCAATTTATTTGTAACCAGTCAGCATAGATGCTGAAGTGGAACTAGCTAGCAGAGTGTAGCAAAGCGAGAATGCGTGTAGTTACTAGTGACAATATGACCTGACTTTTTCTATAATCCTCCTCCACCTTAATGATTTCGAAAAAGAGAAACATATAACTCATCGGTATATTTTTTGATTGATAGTTTTTGGACGACGAAGAAATTCACATCTAACTCCAGAGTTTGTATCACCTGAGGAATTGTAAAGCATTAATCCACTTAATATATCATTCAGTCAGGTCAGAGCGCGCTTCATACCCATTTTTTTGACTTACATTAATTTTACACTCAATAAGAACTTAATAAAAAAAAAATTATGAATTATTTAATTAAATACAAATCAAGATTTTGCTAAATATTGCGCCTATGATAAAAACTGATTTAAAAATAATGCTTATTAGTGTTTATTACTATTTAAATAGAATTTAAATAATCAAAAAAATTCTCCTTTTCTTTTTCTTTTTTTTTGAAGTAGGTTTAAAAGACGACCAAATTTTTTGAATAATTATATTTTAAATCCAAAATTACAATATTTTTAATTGACTTGCAACAAAATTAAAGAAAAACATTCTTTTTAGACAAGATTTTGAATGTTCGATTATTAAAGAAACTCAAAACAAAAAAATTATGTAGGCTAGGAAAACAAAAATATTTGCATTAAATTTATTCACACGTTTTTATATTCAAAAATAATAAATATTATTAAAAGTAATGTAAAAAAAACCATTGAAATAATTATTTAAATCGTTTTCTATTTAATTTCAGTTTACCTGAACAATTCTATGAAACTATTTCGGATTTGGATAGCGGATTATAATTATAAATTATTCGGTTATTCCTTTTAATACTAGAGACACACATAGGGTTTTCATACCTATACCTTGTATTCATACTTAATTATAGTTGGGTACAATGATATCAAAAAGCATTGGCAACATTTTAAACGTGGTATCAACGTTTCAGCCACCGATACAATTTGGCGCTTTTTATGCTCTATGGCAGGTACTACCAGAGGGTATATCAGTTTTGTCACTAAGTGTGCAACACATCGAAATAATCACTGTAGAAAGTAGGGCATGGTTTGAACAAGTAATTAATTCCACAAACAAAATTAATCCAAATTTTGAATATTCAACGCCAAAAAAAGTAATTCCTTCATTTAAGAGAATAATAAAGTTGAAAAGGGACAACTAGACGCGATCTTCACAATGCTTTGTTTGAAAATGACAGAAACAAAAAATTCCGCACAAAATAAGGAAAGAAAGTTACAAATTTTTCATTAGAAAGAATGAAGTAACCTATAAATCAAATATACTCTATTTTACAACGTGCTTCCTATAAGATAAATGTTGTAAGCGGGAGCATTAATAGTCATATGGATTTTGGACTAAAGAAAGAATGAAACAAAGAAATTTCTTTTAACTTAATATTTGTATAAATATTGTATTCTCCCAACACGTTTTCAAGCAGTGGAGCGTGTTCGAATAATAATTAGAAGAGAAATTCTGTTAATATTTTAAGTGTTAGTTCCTGTATGAATAGTGATTCTTATTTTTTTACATAAGTGTTAGAATTGTTTAATAAAGATAAATCTATTTCTATCTCTGTTTTGCTAACATAATGTAATCTGAAAAAATGATAGAAAGCTAGAGAGAATCATATGCATTTTTAAGAGAATATTTCTTATTTTCTTTTTATTTCTTATTCTTCCATATAATAAGTTTTTTCTCTTGGAAATTGTTCAATTTTGCTTAAAAAGTTTTTTTTTTTACATAGGAAGGAATTAATTACCTTAAGGTCTCAATTACTCACTTGTTCACAAACCTCGAAAAGTAATTAATCACGCCATGCCCTAGTAGAAAGGTTTCCATTGTATGGTTGTGTAGAGAATAAAAAATAAAAATAAAGTGTAAAAAATGTGTCAATTGTTTAGTTACAAAATTCGATTTCCTATTTTCAGCTCCGATAAAATGGCTCGGCAATCAATTAAATGGCAGAAAAAAATAAATAAAAATATGGAAACCACCATACATTTTCGAATTTCAATACCACATTCAAGCTACATACTTGAAATGGTATTAAGCTAGTATTCGGTGACACACATGTGATATATTCGATGATACATATTATTAAACCAAAGCTTGAATACTCTATGTTTGTCTCTAGTATAAGGCAGGTATGAAAAAATCTTGAAAAAAAACATTATTCTTTATACCCCAATAGCATTTTTGGTCGCTGACACGTTTCTGCCACTAGTGATGATATGTGCATAAGTAGCTGGCACGTAGCGGACACTGAAAATGTTACTTGTGTTATGTTAGGGCCCATTGTGAGAGCATTCCATTTTTGTAAAAGTATAACAGAATTGACGAATGGAGACCACAAAGGCTAGTCTTTGAAATATAGTTATAGTTTGTGTTGAGGCCAGGTACACCAAAGTCAGAGAGTGATTTTATTTGACAATTAAAGTTAGCCTCAGAATAGACCTGACTATTTCTTTATTGAAACGACGTTTTTTTTTCAATGGAATTTTCAACTTCAAAGAATCTCTTTTAAATCAAAAACGTTTGAATTTATTTATTATTTTTTTTTTTAACAAATAAACAATAAAGATAAGTTTGTACTAATTGTTCTCATTACTTTCTTAAAAAAAAATAAGAAACAATATTTCTAAAAATTATATTAAAATTGAAAAAATACAATAATTAGTTTTATAGATATTAAAGCAAAAGAACATAAAAACAATTTTAAAAGAAAAAAAAAAACTATATAAACATTTTAAAAATAAGAAACTAAAGGCTTAAATTAAAAATAAAAACAAATTTATGCATATTTAAAAAAATTCAAAAGAAATCATTATTAAAAAAAATTTATAATATAAAAAACCAAAATTTAAGAAATTGATTAAATGTGTTTTGTGTATTTTTTACAACACTGATAAAATTAAGTTAAATAAAAAGTTAAAAAATAGAAAATATCTCTTCTCTAAAATTAAAAAAAAAACAAGCAAAAAAAGAAGATAAACTTTTTCCACATTTTAATTTTTTTGTTATTTCAATGAAAAGTTAACTATTTATTTTCTCAGTTCGGTTCATGAACGAAAGAGTATACAGATTACGCCATGATACTTTTTTGATATCACATGTGATTTTCTTTAAAATAAATAATCATAATTTTTCACATAAACCATGTATTTCAAATCCCCTGTGACGTAGTTGCGCAGAAAAAACCAATTTGAAATATGGGAAGGCGTAATCTGTATATTCTTTCATTCATGAGTTCGGTTCGTCTGTCATTGACGTATATAACTTCGCCAAACACGAGAGCCCCAGTTCTATTTACAGGATTCGAGTGTGGTTAACGAAAATCATCTTAAAAAGGCACCCAAAAGTGCGCTCAGGCAACATAAATACATCCAAAACCAGATCCAAGTCAAAAAAATAGTGAAGACATGCTACGAGAACTGTCCCGTAAAGTGCAGTCTTGTATAGCAACAAATAAAGAGCGTATTAAATTTTAGAGAGATTAGGATAGGGATAGACTTCTATAGAAGTGATGATATATTTTATAGAAGTAAGTTTTCAAGCAGTTATAAAATTTTTGAATCAGGACCGAAGGACATTATAGAAACTAGTTTCGTGCGATGAGTTATCAGGCAGGCTGCGCATAGAATTACTTACTTATATAATACGAGGAATGTTTGCACAACGATTTCAAAACCCCGTCTAACGATTTTCACGAAACTTGGCAGTTAAGGGTTTTCGGGGACTAGAAATTGATCTAGATAGGTTTCACCTCTGAGAAAATTCGTTTTTTCCTCCCCTCGATACCTCTCGCTTGGTATTTTCGAATTGGGTAGTCCGATCTTAATGAAACTTTACAGTATTACTAAGGGAGCTAAGGGCTTTCGACTTTTCCACTACAAAACTCACTTCCCCCCCTCGATACCCCGAAAATTTGTTGAAAAATTGCCGAAAATTGAAACATTTGGATATGTAGGAACTTTCACATTTCTATATTTTAAATTTTTCGCAATTTTTCGACATATTTTAACTTTGCCTTACCGAGCAAAGCTCGGTTCCCCGGTACTAATAATAAAACAACGAACGTGCAGAATTTTTCCTGCATATCTTGTCGATTATAGTGCCATATCGTTTTTCAGGTTCATTTCTATACTCTCTGTAAGAAACATTTACGGTATAAGTTAAAATTTCAAAACTATTTTTGCAGTAACTTATAATATCTCGTGTTCGTTGATAGTAGAGCGATGTGTTTAAGATAGGCTATGATGTAGTATTATTAATTTTTCTACTACTGTTAGCTAAAATTGTTCTGTTGAAATTCATTTACTCCTTTGGCCTGACACAACAAAATTGTTTTTCAGCCTATTATTTCGAACACCATCATAAAACATCACCAAAGTTAGTCACAAAGATATTACACTTTCATGAATATTTGTACCCGCTACGAGGTGCAGAACGTAGGGCAGCACGCACTACCGGAATACAGACAAGCGAATCGGCACAATATCTGAATGTGTTGAATTATAAAAAATTTGGTTATATGAAGATACATAGGTGCAGAAAATTATTGTCTCTCGCAATCTGTGCACTGCATACCCTGCACATATGGACCGTACGCCACTGATAGAAACGGATGAATAAGATAAAACAGGATTGGGATCGTGTATCTCGATCTGGACCAAATCATATTGAAAAAATATAGCAATAGCAATGTTTTTTCGATTCGATTTAGTCGCAATTGTATTATACGATTCCACTTCAGGATATCAGGGCTGTTAGCAAGTTCGTTGTTCCATACTTTGTATTACGATTTTTCGAAAATGTCACAGCACATAATTTGAAACGACTTATTATTCGCTCGAAACAAAAGTATGAAACAATATTTACGTACTAACAGCTCAAATTAAAAAATATTCCAAGATTTTTAGGAATTCTTTTATAAAGTACAGGATTGTAATCGTATAAGTCGTTTGAGATGAAATCTTATATAAACTCTTTAATTAAAATCACAAACCAAAGATATATTTTTTATCATTCATTTTGATAGAACTCATTCTCATATACGAGTGATTCAGTAACAAGCGTGAGTTTTTAATAAATCGGAACCATTTTTGGCTAGCATTATAAAGAACTAGTAATATTTACCGTGCTAAGACGAAAGGGAAGATAAAAATTTCAAAACGGGGATTTAGAAAATCGTCCTTCTTTTTAATATTAGAAACGAAAGATTCAAACTAAAACATTTTCAGAAATTCTTGTAAATTCGCTGAAAATTGCATATTTTCAGGAGCATTCAAATCATTTTTCTTCATATCAGCTAATATAATGATTTTGTCTCACTCATTACTTGGAAGAGCTCATTTCAATAGAAAACACAAGAAAATTAATAATTAATAATCTTGAATGAATTATTCCGCAATAAAAATGGCAGGTCTGGTATAAATGAGCCAGCTCTTTCTAAGGGAAGAATATAGTTGAATTGTTGCAGAAGCATATTTTAAAGTATGATCAGGATTGGTCTAATCTAACCTAATATAAAGAGGAAAGATTTGTATGTTTGTAACGAATAAACTCAAAAACTACTGGACCGATTTCAAAAATTCTTTCATCATTAGAATGCTACATTATCCCTGAGTAACATAGACTATATTTAGTACTAGAAAAAATTAGGGATCCCTACTAAAACTTAAATAATGTAATTCCGCATACATCTGTATCCAATAATCCTCACATTCATGTCTGTCGCGTCTAATATTTTCTGTGGTCTAACTTCATACACAAAGACCCTTCTAATGTTTAAAAAATAAATGTCCACCCGTGCGAAGCCGGGACGGGCCGCTAGTCTGTGATAAAACGGTTCATGTTTGCATAGTTTTATAGTTCGGAAAGAATTAAGTACATATAATACGAAAAGTGTGCAATAACGTTCCTTTAAAAGTTTATTAATTTGGCATACTATAAAAGAAAACACGAAATAAAGTTAGCTCAACCCAAAGTAACTGCGTATTCATGTTAAAAGTGACAGTCAAATAGTTTTCACCTTAAATTTATCACTTTCAAGCGACAAATTTGCTTTTACGAGATGTATTAAAAGAACTATCAATTGTTAAATTTTCTTAACGCCTTCTGAAAAATAAATGGTTAACTAAAATAATAATATTTATTTGAAGATTTTACACAAAATTTAAAAACAAAATGCAATTAAAGGAATTTATTTATAGAAAAACATCTTTTAATTCAACATTTTCGAAATCAAAAAAGAACTGCTTTTAAAAATTTTATTTAGAATAAAATTAATTTGCTTCATTTTTTTTTTTTTTACTTTTATGACAAAAATAATATAAAGCAAAAAGAAAATCTAAAAAATTATATTCCAATTGCACAGCACTTATATTTAGCGCTGTAAAAATTGAGACAAAAAAAAAAAAAGAATTAAAATGATAAATTTAAACAAATTGAATTAAAACTTTTAAAAACCAGTAAGAATTTTTTAACAATGACCAATCATGAAAAATATTAAAAATATTTATGCAAAATAAAAATAACTACAACAACAAATATGAAGAAAAAAATCATTATTCAATAAAAATCATTTATGTAGACTTTAAAAAAAATCATGTTTTATTTTTAAAAAATCCATTAACAGATTGATTGAAATGTTTTGAAGAATCGTAATCTTGATTTGATGAGATGGGCCCGATTGCTGAAGAACTAAAATACTGTTGGTACTCGAGCCTAAAACTATTAAAATCATTATGGCAGTAGTGACAGGACACTGCTTTTTAAACGAACACATCTCGAAAATAAGGGTGGCTATTTCTAAAACAAGTATTGCTACACTGGGTGCGTGGACACTGAGTAGTTAATTTGTACCTAATCAGGATGCTGATTTTCATTAGAAGGACTAACCGATTCGGAGAAGAAATTTAACATCTCAATCAAATCTTTAGGAGTTAGTACAATGGGCAAGCTAAGTCTGTGTGTTAACGGCCGTATTTATGCAGGCCCCCCTCCAATACAATATAATACAATACACCCTATTCCTTACTTGGGCACTTCGTACCTTTCTTTCATTAGTTAACCTGGATAATGTTTTGAGGTCGCCTGAATTCAAATTGACTATTTTCGCAACATCTATGTGTTTTTTGTTGGCACAATAAATCAAAAACAAGTGAAAATTGGTTAACAAACGGCTAACAAGAAGTTGTGGGCTGGAATATACATAGATACGTCCAAGATACGTCCAAGGCATAAAAAGAAACTCAATTTTATTTTATATTACAAGATTTTATTTTTCATTTCTTTTTTTTTTTGTTTTTAATGTTTTTTTTTTGTATATAATATATTTTTTATATAATAATAATTATTTTATAATTTTTAATTTTTTTTTTTTAATTATAATTTCTTATTTTCTAAATAATGTCATTTTGTGTGTGATTTTTGTTTTCTGGATTTGGAAAAGGGAAGTAATTACAACAATAAAAATTTTTTTTTTCCTTTTGTATATATATATATATTTTTTTTTTCTTAAATATACTTCTATAAGAAATTTATGTAAAGTTGGTTGTAATTTTCTTCTTTTTTTTTTAGGTGTTTTAAGTTAAATTTTGTTTTTTTTTTTTGTATACCTAAAGTTTTGTTTTAATCCTTTTTTTCTAAAATTCATTTTCAAATTTTTATGTGTATTTTTTTCCTTTTCTCACACTTTTAAACTGTCCGCCATTTTCACGTTTTATTTTTATGCTTTGTCGAAATTACTGTTTTATATGGCATTTTCATTTCTCGAAAAAATGTACAATTTTTGGATTGTGTTATGACATTTTCCAATTTTTTATGTATGCAAAATGTCAATTTTTTTCGAAAAACAAAAACGCTGTTATATAATTTTCGAAATTGTTTTTTTTTCTCTAATTTCTTTGTTCTCAAGAAATTTTTATTTTAAAAATTAATTTTTTTTTTTACATCAAATTTTTAATAATTCTTTATTAAGTTTTCTTTATCTGAATTTTCGGGTATAAAATTTTGTTTTTTAAACTGAATTTCTTTCTGTTTTTTTTTTAAAAAAACTATTTTATTGTTTTATTTTATTATTATGTTTTTTTTTTTTTAAGAAAATATGTTCTGTATTTTTTTTTATGTTTTGTATCTTTTTGCTTTTAATTAGACATTTATTATTATTATTATTAATTAATTATTAATTTTTTTTTTATTATACGCGCGTTCATTAACGCCATTTTATTTATTTATTATTTTGTTTTTTTTTTTTTAGTAAAAAATCAGGAAAATTATCACTTTTGTTAAAAATATTTAATTTAAAAAGAATACTTTGAAAATATTTTTTTTTTTAATCAAAATTTTTTATTGGTTTTAATTGAATTTTATATTTTTGATAATTTCAATTCGTTTTTTCTTTCAAATTTTCTTTAAATTAAGTCTCTGAACTACATTCAGCAGAAAATGGAAGTGAAAATGCGTTCATATGCCAGCGCCTCTTACGGCTTTATTATGAAATATGGAAGATATTTTTTGATTTATTTTATAGAATTAAATTCATTATTTATAATTTGTTTTAATTAATATTTTAATTTGAACCAAAATATGAAACGTGTCGGGTCAAATTAGATTGTTTATTTTCTTCTTAATTCCCAAAAATTGTTTAAAATGGAGCCATCTTACGGAAAGTTTCAATTTCAATTCAATTCAAATATGTTAATACTAGGTGGAGTGAAAAGTAACCTCCTTGGAAGGCCGTTTAGCAGCGATTTCGGCCTTCAATCGCTCCAATAATGCACAGTAATACTCGCTGTTGATGGTTTTTCCTTTTTCGAGGTAGTCCACGAAGAGTATGTCATGACAATCCCAGAAAACCGACGCCATAACCTTTCCGACACATCGAGCCTCGTGCCGGCTTCAGTCCATTGCCGGGCACTCATTCTGTTCTCTGGTGTGTAATAGTGGATCGAGGTTTCATCAACAGTTACCAATCGACGCATCAGCAAGTCCAAACACTCTTCCGAAGTGCTCTCGCGTTCGTGTTTTTGGTCAGGAGTGAGCATGCGCGGCAGGATAACTTTTTCATATGCAGAATATTGCCCAAAATATGGCGTGTGCGCTCAGTACTAATCTTTGTGGTATCTGCTAGCTCATGCACCTTCACTTTCCGGTCAGCCAACACCATTTCATGTATTTTTTTGACACTGTCCTCTGTAACCGCATCGGAGGACCTGCCGCTGCGGACTTGATCGGTAGTGGAGTTGCGGCCACCATGAAACTCGAAACCAATATTTGACGGTGTAATCTGACGGAGCATTAGCCCCATAATATTTAACCAACTTTTCTTTTGTTTCCTTCGCCGTTTTGCCTCTCAAAAAATAATGTTTTACTGAAATTTGGCATGTCTGCCTAAATATGAACGGACTTCAAGGCACCATAACCTCTTTTGCAGTAGCAGCGCATTCTGGCGGTCAAGGAGATTACTTTTCACTCCACCTAGTATGTATTAGTATTGTTCAATTTCCACTTTTCATAGTTACAACTGTTTTAGCTTTGAGTTTTTTAAAAAATGAAAAGTATGATACGAAATTTTCATTAGATAAAAAGAGACAAAACATAATTTACAAAAGGTGTTATATTTTTGTTGAATGTAGTTCCGGTATTAATTTTTTGGTATACATTTGGTTCGTTTTTTTTAACCAAAATTTAAAAGAAATAAAAAAATAATCTCATTTATGATTTTTTAAATGAAAAAATAAATCATAAATAAAACTGCTTAGCAGTTTTCGACTTATTTATTTGTTTTTTAATTTTCTTTTTGAATTATTAATTAATATTTTGAAATACGTTTATTTATTATTTAATAGAAATTATTTGTAATTTACTTTTATTTTTTACGTAATTTAAAATAAAAGAAATAATTTTTATTAAAAATATTTATATATTTGTTTTGTCTACGATTTTCTTTTCTTTTTTCGTTTGTTTTAATTGTTTTCTGATCAGATATTTTCATTTTTATATAATTAAGAGTTGATTTTACAAAAGAAATAATTTTAAGACAGAATTTTCTTGTTCAATACTAGATGCAGAAATACATCCGTTTCCGTTCCATTACATTACAGATATAAAAGAACAAAGATACGTAAAACTCAAGAAGCTTTTATAATGAATAAATCATCAGGATACATTTACCTCAATGCGGTTCTGCAAAACGTCATTACCGAACGAAAATCTTCATTGGATTCAAAATATGCGGATTTCGTAGATCTTTCTAGTGAGGACAGCGATTTTGGCCCGTCTTGATTGTTTTCTGTTGTCAATTCTAGTTTATACCATATATGGTATAGGGTCTTTTAATAGGGACATAACAATTTTGTATCTTTTAATGAACGCACCCTTAAACATTAATAATGACCTGTCAATGTCAAAACGTAGATTAAACTCAACAGTTTCGTCATGATAAGGTTCACGAACGAGCAACGCTTGGAAATTATTAAAAATTACTACCGAAATTCCGAGCCGGTGGTCGCAACTTTAAGAACGGTAATAATCGTCCCACTCGACAGGCTGTGCGTGCTATAGTGGATAAATTCGAATCAACATTTTCACTATTGGATGTTCCAGTGAATCAATTCAAAATAAGCCAAAGCAGTCCATTTCCGTCGTTCTCAAGAATTGGGCATATCTCAAACGTCATTGTGGCGTATTTTGCGAGAAGATCTTGGCTTACACCCTTGCAAGATCAAATTGACTTAAGAACTGAAGCCACTTGATCATTTGAAGCGCCGAAACTTTTTTTGTTATGTCCTTAATGAAAGACCCTATATTAATAATAACAGCTCAAATTGATCCTAAATATGGATTAATTTCCATAATAGTCATTCGTTATTAGGAATTATATAAAAATTTTCTCAGTTCAAACTTACTGAGGCAAAAGTCAAAAACTTGTGCATTGGCATTTACCGCACGCAGCAGCATTCGGGAAACTGGTTCACTATTCCCGTAGTCGGGATCTCAGCGAACAAAAGTTGGAATTAAGTTGCATTTTACTTAAAATATTGCATCAATGGCCCCATTAAAAATTTGATGATCGAAAATTTCATCTGCCACTTCTCACCGCTTTCCCAGAGAATGCAGACTTAAGAATTTCAGCCTATCGTGGTAAGGTGGCAACTGTTGAGATTACATTATAAAATTTTTACTTGGACGTTGGCAATACTTTTCTCTTAATGTTATGTACACAATCTTTGTAAAGTTAGTTAACAAAAGAAAGCGAACGAGTTAACATGTTCAAATAAAGTGTTCCACAAAAGCGAACTATTTTAAACATTAACTTCTTTTCTTCCTTTTTTGTGTTTCTTACTCTGTTTATTTCAGATTAATCATTCTAAATTAATCCAAAAGCAACAATGAAGGATCATTCCATGGTAGGTTACGCAAAGCAAAACGTACGGATTCCAGCCTGTTAATATAAAATATATGGTGCGGGGACCACATCTGACTTGCATATTCTATAATTGGTCTTACAAAAGCGATATAAAGTGATTTAGTGACATAAGGGTCAGAAAACTCCTTGGACCAACCGCTTCAAGTCAAAGTGAAGTCTGAAGTTAAGCTCACTGTCACAAATAGCTCCCAAGTCAGTAATACAATTAACTTCTTCTAAACTTAAAATATTCTCGGTAAAAAGATTTTAATAGAATATAAAATTTCGAAAAATTTTAAAAGAGGAACTTAACATAACATAAAATAACAGAGAAACTGTTAGAATACGCCTAAAAACATGCAATTTATATCTCACCAACAAAATCAACTTTTAATTATATTTGTTTTTAAAAATTATTTAATAAGATTTTTACTATTGTAGGTTATTGAGAGGAATAAATGTGTGTGTATGTGTGTGTGTGTGCTTATTTGGATAAATCTGTTCTTTTTATTTTTTAAATATTTATATTTAACAAATTTTTATTAATAATAAAAAAAAATCGGTCTATTTTTTCTTCTTTTTGTGGCAAAGCTGTAAAAATAATATAATTTTCATTCTTGTTTTTGTAAATAGTTTAGTTTGTTTTTATTTTTTTTTTAAGTTTTAAATAATTTAATTTTATTTATTTTTGTTTTAATAAATATTTAAAGCAAAAATTATTAAAATTAGTATGATTTGTTTTTTTATTTTACATCATTTTTTTTTTTTTTAATATTGTATGTTTTTAATAATATTAATAAAATAATAATTATTATTAATAAAAAATAAAATAATAAAACAAGAAAACATTAAAAAAATTATTTTATATTTATATGGCACATATTTTGTTTATCAAAACATTTTCTTATTTAAGTTATTTTTTTTTGTTTTTAATGAAAATTTTTCTGGTATTTGAATTTTTGTGTTTAGTTTTTAGTTTTTATTTTTAATTGTGTGGAAAAATTAGAATCATTTTATTTGGTTTTTGTTTTTTGTTAATAATAAATTTTTTTGTGTTATTTTAATTATTGTTATTTGATTTATTTAAGTTTTTTCCATTTTTTTGTTGCAAGAAGATTTCGATTTCAATAATACTGGATTTTCAGTTGATTCTTTTATTTAGTACAAGGTTTTGTCTAAAATTAATCTAGGGTGGCTGAGAAACATGATTCATTCAAATATGTAGACACAGCTGCATGCTAAGATTCCAAATAAATTCTATGTAAATATGAGTCTTGTAGATAATATGCCTACATGATAGTTTCATGTTAAGTACGGTCCAGACGCTCAGTCTTTTTGCTCGGTCGTAGTTTGCGCAGTTTTTCTGTGGGAAAGCCTGCGCAAATTTCGTGTCTACATGGTACCATCTTTTCCATGTTTTTTACGCAGTTTTCTTTGGAACTACGTTTTGCATGCACGTACCAAAGTTATTTTTCAGACATCTGAAATCGCGCAGGCCGCACTTTTGCCTGCGCAAACGACCTGTGACTTGTCCAGATGCTCAGTTTGCCTGCGCAAATCTGATTTACGCATGCAAAACTGAGTAAAAAACTGTGCGTTTGGTCGGCTCTTTAAATGAATGATGACTTAGCATAAAATTAAGAAAAGGTCTAAGCCAAATATGAGTCATGTAGATAATATGCCTACATGACGATAGATAAAAGAAAAAGAAAAAGAAGAGGAACGAAGAAGGATGATGCTTTAAGCGGCAGTCGAGAGAAAATAATACAAGAATCACTAAATAATGAAAATGCAGTTAAAAGTTAATATAGTGTTTTATTTACACTCCTAGTTCTCGTTTTTTCTTACATTAATTTCCACCAATCAAAATGCTCCAATTTACAGCAAAAAGAAAACTATCGCAGGTAGTGTGATTTTTTTATAGAAATTAAAAGTTTGTTTTAAGAATGTGACATTAGAATTTAGTAAACATGTTGAAAAATCAACAATTTTTCATTTCTTATTATTTACACTTCTAACCAGTTACAGCTTTTAGAACTGACGTGAAACGTGCGTGTGTCTAAAAAGATTTGTCCTGTCTTTTTAAAAGCGTCTTAAAATATTCAATTGAAAATCCAGCATAAATTTTTAACATTTCGGATTTTCTTTCAAACATTTAATTTCATTTCTTTTGATTATAGAAGAATTTAAAGGAATTCATTTTCTATTGGAAGTCATTTAAATTAGAGTACAGACATACCTCAGGAGTACGGTATTATACAGCACTCTATCCCAGGTCATATTTTTTCTACAATGTATACGAATTCGTATACTATTTTTGCTATTACTTAGGAAAATAATTAAATATTATTTGATAGCTCAATAGTTCTCACCTAAAAATTCATGATTTTCAAGCCACAAATTGCAGTACGAAATATATGAAAACGACAATCAACTGTCGTTTGTCGTTTTACGAGCAAGTGACGTGACTTTCAAAATAGACTTAATTAACTTAAAATTTGAACAACCTGAAATTGCACTTAAAAGATAGGATCAAGCAATACATTGCTAGACAAAGTTTAATAAGACCTGTAAAATGTTATTATGAAAAACTGAAGACGCATTATTTAGGAAGAACAAGACATTTATCGCGGGTCTGTATTGAAGGAAGGCAAATATTCAATTCCAATTGCAGACTTGCAGGCAAAAAATTGTGAAATCCTTGAAATCCGTATTTGAACTTGAGACTTCTTCATTGTCAGGCAGTATAAGATTTAAAGTAACTAACCAATTTGCTTGCTTGGATTCAGGACCGTATTTACGGGCAGGTTAACTAAGCTGCAGCTTAGGGGCAAGCACCACAAATGTAAATAAAATAATATAACAAATTAAATCAATAGCTGTGTTTTTTTCATCGGGATCTAGGTCAGGGTCTGCTTCATAACATGTAAAAGCAACAACAACATAACCCAAATATTTATCGGGTTCAGGGCCTGAGACCCCCTGAGATTTTAGTTACCTAAAATTGCAAGAGATGGCGCAGCCATTGTTTTCCATATAAAAGTGGATATAAATGTCATAATCACTTGCATAAATTCGTGAAAAAAGTGATTTTTTAATATCATTCAATAAACGTATTTGAGAATTTGCTAGTATTTTTTTTTTTCAAAATAGACCTAGACCCCGATGAAAAAACACAGCAATTGATGAAAAAGACATTTTCAAGTATTTATCGGCAACATTTTTCATGTAAAACATATTCTATTATAATTTCTGACATATTAGTCTGAGAGGGCCTGCACCACAGGTTCAGCATAGGGATCTACAGATTCTAAATATGACCTTACTTGAATTTACTTTATTGATTGACTCTGCAAGATGCCTAAAACTGTTATACACTTTCCACGAATTTTTCCTTGAATTTTTAAAAATATTTTTTATGTTTTTCTTATTATTTTTTAGTATTTTTTTTTTTTTTAAATTGTATTTAAACTCAACAATATTTGATTTCTGTTTTTCGTTTCTGTAAAATATAACAATGATAATTTTATGTAGGAACAATTATTACTAATTTTTTTTTTGTTTTTTATTATTATTAATTTTAATTTTTAATATATTGTATTTTTTGTATTTGATTTTAAAATGTAATAATTTTTTGTGCAAAATAAAAAATATTTTTTAATTTTATTACTTATTTTGTTTTTGTCTATTGCAAAAAGATAAATAATTCTATTGGAGTTTTTTTGATTAATAAATAACAATTATTTATATTGATTTATTTTGTTTCTAATATTTTATTTTGTTAATTAACATTTTTAAGTGTTTTTTTTAAGTGATCTGTGTTCAATTATTTTTCTTCTTATTGTTTTTGTATTTTAATTAACGAGGTAGAATTAGACACTTATTAAATATTGTTGTTTTTTTTTTTTTTAAATGCAAAAAAAAAACACTGAAAGAGGAACCATTTCTCTTTTTACGTTATTTAATATTTTTGATTAATATAAAAATTAATTCCATTTTCGATAAAATTGAAATAATCATTATCTGAAAGAGGTCACGTCACCTTCATTTAACAAGTGACAGAACTCACAGGATAGCCGTGAGCAATTGAGGAGTTTAACACTTTAATCCCTTAACTTGCACACTCGAGTTAATTCGAGCGCACTAAACGGGCCAAAATGCGCACACTCGAGTTTCAAATTTGATTGATTTTCTATTTTTTTTTTCATTTTTTTGCCACAAGGTTCTAGAACAGCGGTTCCCAGACTTTTTCCAACACGACCCACTTTTTTTTAAAAGTAAATTTCGCGACCCAAAAAAATTAACCACAATCCAAAAAATCGTTGGACGATTTGTTTTTTTTCTCTTCTCGAAATTTCAAAATGGGGTGCGTTCAGATACGTGAACATCTGTTTTGCAAAAATTTAAACCTGACCTGCCGTTTGCTCTTTATGCACGATTTATACCAAATCTATGTGTTTGTTGGTGTAGCCTCTAGCGTACGATTTTCCACTCAGAATTCCGTGTGAAAATCGTTTTACAATTTCCAAGTTGGAATTAATGCATATTGGGAGGTAATTTGAAAATATAATTTGAGATGATTATAAAGATTTCAAGTTATAATGCTAGAAAATTTTCGTGACCCTATTTTAAAAGCTCGCGACCCTATTTTGGGTCGCGGACTACCAGATGGGAACCGCTGTTCTAGAATGTGTTCTCTTAAATTAAACAAATTGATTTTTATACGGTATTTTTCAAAAAAAATTGTGCGTTAAGGGGTGACCGCTCACACAACATGTGTGTGATAGCCGGAACAACTGTTAGTGGCCAATCACATAACATGTGTTTGATGCTACCGCCGACGGTTATTGGCACATGTTAAATTATTTCGTGAATTTATATAAAGTTCAACTGCGTAGATGTGCGGCCATTAAAGTTTTAATTTCCATGCACAAATTGTAAAAGAAATTATGGCGCTTTTCGAAATTAACCTTCTTAAATATCTTCATTTTGTTATTTCATTTGTATTTATATTTTGTATTTATATTTTAATTAAAATTGAAAAAAATAAAATCAAATCAAATACCAGTTTTTCTTATTATAAAAAAAAATAACTTAATAAAATTTTGTTTTGTAATATTCTTGAACTGTTTTTACTTTCTTTACTATTTTTTACTTTTATTGTATCTTTTTTTTTAATCTTTTTTTTTTTGCTATTGTTAACAAAAATATCTTTTGTTTTTCTTTTTATTTTTTCAATTTCAATAACTAAAATTTATTGCTATTGCATTTGTTTTCTTTTAAAAATTTCTTATTAACTATTATCACTATTGCAGAGTTTAGGCATTTAATTAATTATTTTGTTGTGTTTGTTTTTTTCTTATTTTTTTTTTGTTGAATTAAAATAAATTAATAAATTTGTTTAAAAAAAAAATGAAATTTGTATTTTGTTAGAAAACCAAAAGAAAAAGAAAAAAATTGGTATTTTAAAAGACTGTAAATATTAGTCAAGATTTTAAAAGGACATTGTTTGTAGCCCCAAATTATATCGATCGGACATATTAAGGATAGCGTTTAATTTAAGCTTGGCAAATATATTTCCACCCAAAATTCGCCTTCCATTCAATCGTAATTTGTATCGGGTGTCCTAATAAACATCTGGAATGGAATTTTGTATTTCGATCCAACTGAATTTTCGATTCGATTTAATATTCGATCTGAATTCTTTTTGGCATCCTGTAAAATCATCGTATCGTAAATTAGTGTGGCCTTTGAGAATTCCACGCAAATGGTATAAATTTTCAAATTGCCCGATGAAATGTAATGAAATTTTGACAGCTGGTAGTTTTTTTTTTGAAAACAATAATTTAAAATGTTTGTGTTTTAGATTTGTTTTTAGTTTTGAATTATTTTTAAATAATTATTTAATAATTAATATTAAAATTGTTGGTCTCAGTGAAACAAAATATCTTTAAGTGTCTTCGGTCCTAAATTTGGTGTCGTTTTTTTTATTTTGTTATACTTATAATTTTCACTTCGTTCTTAGGGCCATCTTATTTGGTTGTAATTTCATGAAAATCTTGATAATTTTTTTAAATTCAATACTTTCAAGTTAACTTTTGCAAGCTTGGGATTTTTTTGCTTGAACTCAATTTGCATGAACTCAAGTGAAAAAAAAAATTTTTTAAAAATATTTTATTTTTTTTTTTTTTGTGAAAACTACAATAATTTAGTACAAATTTAAGGAAATAATTGTCAAATTTCTTGTACTTGGGTTTTTTTCATTAAAGAAATTAAAAATATGACAAAATAAACATAAAAAAAACATGTTTTCGACAACTCAACACTGATCGAATGAATTTTATACGATCACAGTATAAAATATTTTCGATCCAATTTTAGCCGATACCAAATTGGTTGGTCGAAGTCGTATATACGATCCAATTGGGTCAAATCGAAATACAAAATTCCATTCCTGTTTTCTGATATTGTTGCTATTAATAGTCATGGAACTCTGCACGAAGGAACGACATTATTATTGACAATTTGTCAAGTTTCGAGCGCCTACTGTGGTCAATAAGACAATTCCACAAAATTCAAATCGTGCGTTTCTTTCGGAGCATTCTTTATTTAATAAATAATCAAATTCTCCGTCGAATGAGGTATGGATTATACCTGTTGGACCCAGAATACCTGAGATATACGTATACCTTCATACAAGAGAATTATTGGATTTCCTGTCCTAAAAAGGTCGAATGAGGTATAGGTTGTATCTATAAGATGCTGAATACCCGAGATATACACATCCTTCAAGTTACGCAAATTAAATCTTTCGCTATTATTGGGATACCCTATTTTTGTCCATCATGAAATGAAAGAATATAAAGATTGCGTATTGTGCATGTCGGCCATTTTGAATTTTTATTTTCAGGCTTTTATGCCATCACGTGTGATTTTCTTTCAAATAATCGTGTTTTTTCATATAAACAATGTATTCCATGTCTCGCGTGACGTAGGTCCGCAGAAAAAACCAATTTGAAATATGGGAAAGCGTAATCTATATATTTCTTTCATTCATGTTTGCCCATCATATTTTTTAAAATTGTTATGCAAACATTTGGAGAATAGTAGACTTCCAGAAGATGAAGTGAAAAATTTAAAATGGGTAAAATTGCATGAATAAGTTGGTAGAAAAATGTAAAAATATTCTTTCCGGATGTTTTGATGTAACGTAATGTGACGTTAAAATTTATCAATATATTAGTAGCTATTCTCGTCCGAGGATGGATGGGAAGATGAAAATCTGAAATTAGTGATTAAGCAAATCCTTTCAAAACAGTTGTTGCAATTCTTTTTAATACTCGTAGTAGTAATTTTTTAGGACAACGATCTCAGATAAAAGACTTCTAGTTTGTTTCTATAAATTTGCATCAAGAAACTAAAGAATTGCATAGTTTCAGGCGCATGAAAAAATGTTTTGGAAGATGACAGAATATTATTTACATAACAATAACAGTCACAGTCTTATAAAATACTAATTAAGATTATTTAAAAATTAATTATTTTATAAAAATTATCAAAATATATAAGAATTTTGTATATCGAAATTGAATTTTTTTTATTTTTTTGAATATCGTTCTTTTTTTTCTTTGAAATGTTTTTGTCTTTTATTTTTTGTGAGTTGCCATGAAATGAATTTTTGTTGTTCTTTTTATTAAAAAGAAATATAAAAGAAATATTAAATTTTTTTAATGTTTTTTCTTTTTACTTACTGTTTTTTTTTCTTTTTTCGTGTTTTTTTTTTTTTTTATTAAAATATAACTAAAAACCAGTTTATTGGACGTATTTTTCTGTTTTAATAACATTTTTATTATTTTATAATTAATTTCT
Source organism: Xylophagus ater (assembly GCA_963422695.1). Classification (NCBI taxonomy): domain Eukaryota; kingdom Metazoa; phylum Arthropoda; class Insecta; order Diptera; family Xylophagidae; genus Xylophagus; species Xylophagus ater. Next base: position 18,099,496 of record OY730481.1, read on the forward strand.
TTTTTTGTTGAATTATTTTATTTTATTTTAATATGTTTTTTTTTTTTTGTTTTTATTTTTCATTAAATTAAAATTTTAATTAATTTTATTTGTTGATTTTATCGATTATTATTTTATTGATTTTACTTTTAGTAAAACTTTTTAATTATGTTTTTTTTTTTTGTTTTCCACCACAAAATAATATTTGATGTTTTATTTTTATTTTTTTTATATATAAAATTGTGATTAGAATTTTTGTACTTTTTTGTAAGTTTTTCTATTTTTCTCTTTGTTTTGTTTTAAACAATTCAGATTTTATTCGCCATTTTTAATTTTGTTTTTTATTTTTCAATTATTTTGTTTTAATTTAGTTTTTTCAAGTTTTTTTTTTTCTTTGATGCAAAAACACGTATTTTTCATTTTTTTAAAAATCATTTTAATGATGATCGCATGTGTTTTTTAGTTTTAATTTTATTTTTATGTTTTTTTTCTTTTTTTTTGGATGAGTGGTATACATTTTTTGTTTTATATATATTTTTAATTAAACTTTCGTTTTTATTTTTTCACCGTAAGAACGTATATTTTTGAACATTTCATTTTATTTGAAATGTTTTTTATGTTATTTTTAATTGCAATAAAAAAAAAAAAAAAAAAACGAAAAACAAGAAATTTGAAAAATATTTTAATAAAATATTTGAGTTATTTTCTTGGTTTCTTTCCTTTTTTTTTTCTTTTTTTTTAAATTATAAATTAAGTTTTAAAAACCTAATTTTTATGATAAACAAAATGGTTTCCTTTAAAGGTCGATTTAGATAAGAAAATTCGACGAGAAATAATTTAATAAAGTTTTTATGATGTTGTATTTCTAATTTTCTAATCAATTATTTGTCATTATTTTAAAAAATATATATTTTTTTTCTAGACTTTTCTGACAAAAAACTTGACTAATAAATTTTTACCATCATGGTTTTTTTCTTACGTTTACTTTAAAATCTAAAAAGAACTACTATTTTTTTTCATTTAAACAATTATTAATTTAATAATAATTATTATATTATTATATTTATTTGTTGATCGATGTTAGAATTGGTATTGTTTTCGGTTTTTATGAATTGTTGTGTTTTTATCTTTTTTAAACGAAACAATTTCTTATCGTCCATTTTGTTTTTTTTTTTTTGTTAGAACTCGAAATTCGAAAATCGTTTTAAAAAAAAAGAAAATTGTTTCGCTGAAAAATTAATTGTTGTGTTTTTTTTATAAATTTAAAAACTAATTATTTAAAAATAAAAATTTAAAAAAAGAAACTTTTTTAAAACAAAATCTTTTTGCTTCTTAATTTTTCTTTTGAGTTTTGATCACTCCGGAATAAAAAATTTTGATTTATTTTTTCTTTTTTTTTGGTTTTCTTTTTTTTTTAGATATTAATTAATTTTGTTTTATTTATGTTTTTTTTATTAAATTTAGAGATATATTCAATTTTTATCACAGTGACTTTCAGTCTAAACAACTTTCAGGAATGAGTTTCAATTTCGAAAATATTAATAAAGAAGAAGAAGAAAAAAATAACCGAAATTTAAAAGTTCTCATTTTTCTAATTCGAATTTTTTGAATAAATAATTATATTTCTTTTTTTTGTTTGTTTTAGAATTGTTTTTATCAAAAAGATTTATTTAAATAAAAAAATAAAACTCATTCCAGAAAAGTATCATTCCCAAAAATAAAAAAACATTTTTTTTTTTTTATCAAATATAATTTTGTTATCGAAATATCTTTTTCTTTGGTTATAATTTCTACGAAATTCTAAAATGTTTAATTTACATGAAAATTTTCCTAAATTGTTTTTTTTTTTTTTTATTAATTTTTGTTAAATATTTTTTTTTTTGTTATGAAAATTTTATTAAAAGAAAAAAAAAAATTCAAAATAATTTTAAAAAACAAAATGGAAGAAATTTGTTGAATTGATGAACAAAATTTTGGAGGGGAAATATATGTTGTTTTGTTTTGCGAAACACATGGAAATGGAATAGATGTTGCCATTTTAAATAAAAAAAAAACTTTTAAAATGGTGTTGAAAAAAAAAAATCTAAAACAAATAAAAAAAGAGAATTATTTAAAATAACAAAAAGCATAAAATATTTTATTTTTTATTATTACAAATAAAAAAAATTAAAAAATGAAATGTACAATAATTAATATTTAAAATAAAAATATGAATTTTTTTTTTTTTAATTAAATATAAAATAAAAAAAAATTAAATCAATATACTTAAAATTTATTATTGGGGAAAATTAAAAAAAAATCACATTTTATACACTAAAAAAAAAAAAAGATTTTATATGTTTTTCTTTTCTTTTCTAATCTCTTCCTAAACTTATATATATTTTTTTTTTTTTATAAAAAATAACATAAAAAATTAATTAATAGTTTTGTTTAAAATAAGAAACAAGAAAACTTAAAAACAAAAACAAACATTATTATTAATTATATAAATTCCTTTCGTTAATTTTTGTCTTCTTTTAAAAACACACACCGTTTACAATATTTAAAAAATTTCATTTTTTTTTTAAATTCTAATTTCTTTTCTTCCGTCTAAAAAAAAGTAGAAAAATATTTTTTTTTAATTTAATAAAAAAAAGAAAACTAATAACATTAAAATCGTTCATCTCGAAATTGAATGATTTAAGCAAACATCATGGAATATATAAAACATTTCATAGCATATTAAAATCAGAGGAAGACACATCGTAATCGTCCTATTTGTGAAGTACAATTCTGTACCAGAGTCAAGTTTATCATGTAGGCAAGTAGGCCTTTACTGACTCCCATTGTACCTCCTCCTAACTAGGTTTAAAAGTCTAAATCCCTTCTCGAAACCGATTTGTCTTTCTAATGATAAGTAAACACTTTGACTATCTTGGATCTAAATTCAAGTTAGCTAACGCCTCCTTTCTTAGGAGAAGGACGCATCCAGTGTAGCAAAAATCACATTCTAGAAAATATCCAATATTCATATAGAAAGTGTTCAGCTGACTCGTTTTCTTCCAGATAAACTCCAGACATTGAAGTCTTGACTATTCCTATTTTCTACATGTTTTCGTTTAATGAACAATGCTCTGTCCGGATGCCCACAATGGTTCTAATTACACTCAATTCTTCGTAGCAACGTTTTAGTCTTATGACAATCAGGCATTTAAACTTGCCTACAACTGAAGCCGATGGCATGGTTAGCAAGGGATTTGCTTAGTAAAACAATTGCTTAGTAAAACCAACTTGCCTACATTAAGTGTTTGCATCTATATAGCAGGCAACGGCTGAGTTGTCTGTTTAGAACCCAAATAAGACGACCCTACAAAAAGAAGTAAACCATACATACATAAAAATAAGCGAAATTGGATACTGTATAATCCAACCATTAATTTTTCTAGCAATATACATCTTTTTTAGTCGGTCGTTGGCAGATTTGTGACTTGTATTTTTAATAATGACATCGAACGTCTTATATAATTCCATGACCTTAAGTAATTTAAGTAATTAAAGAATATTAAAAAAACAAAAAAAAAAAAGAAGAAAGAAATACATTTTGCATTTCTTCTCTTGATTTTAAATGTCGCGATCGTAGCTGAAACAAGAGATTCATCTTAAACTTATCAATTTATTAAAAAAAACATTAATTATTAGTTTTCTAGGAATTAAAATATTAAAGAAATAGCACCATTTTGTACAATCGATCGTTTCCTTTGTTAATTAGGTTTTAAACAACTTTCTTTTTGATTTTATATTTTACTTTAAAAAATATTTTATTTAAAGAATAACATTAAATTAGTTCTATTGATTTTTATTTTGTATTTTTTATATTTTGTCTACTTTTTGTGTTTGTTTTGATAATATAATAATTCGGTCTATTGTAAATATGCTTATTTATTTATAATTCTTTTTTTTTTTAAACTATTGTTTTGAGTGGCATTTTATGAGTTGAGTGTATTTTATTGAAGGAAAGAAAATAATTTGATTTTATATACAAATTCAGTTGATTGGAAATTATGTGAAATGAAACCTTTTATTTTCAAATGTATAAATCTTAATTTTGATTAACTTTTTGTGAGATAAATGGCGAGGTGATGTTCTAATGTCAAAGTTATATTTATATATTACAGTTAGTTAGTTTTATCAATAAACTCAATTGGGAAAAAAGTGAAATCGACAAAAAATTGAGCTTCTTTTTAATGGAACTAATTGAAATACATAAATCTGCAAGACTTACTGATATCATCAGAAGTTTTATGATTGCTGTATGTAACGAAAATACTTAAAAATACTATTCTGCAATACACTCCTTTTGTACATGAATGAAAGAATATAAAGATTACGCTCATGTCGGCTATATTGAATTTTTATTTTAAAACATTTGATGATGTCACATGTGTCCTTTCAAATAAATAATTGTGATTTTGCATACAAGCAATGTATTTCAAGTCCCGTGTGACGTAGGTGCACAGAAAAAACAATTTGAAAAATAGTAAAGCGAAATCTATATATTTTTCCATGCATGTCTTTTGTATGCATTTGTGAGTTTTTTTTTTTTACTTGGGACGTGTGCGATACTAACTATAGTGACTTTAGAAATTGATTTTATCAAGCTCGTCCTTTATAATTGAGCCGTTTATTTTGAAAGTGGCCTAAGTCCATTTATGTTAGAAAGATAAAGTAATTTTAACTTTCTACCGAAATCCTTGCTTTTCTTACCATACTTATAAATCAAGGGTTAGTCGAAATGAAATCTTCTCGTTTCATTTGATTTAGAATGAACTTATTTTTTTGGACAATTTTTTATGACTTCGTAATATTCTTGAAAGACAAACAGTAATTTTTGTTTCCTCTTAACGCCATTTCTACAACTCCGAAGCCTCCATCATTCGGTAGAAATGGGACTTAGGCCACTTTTAAAATAAAAATGTTCATCATTCGATTAACCTAATTTTCCTTTTACAAAATCTTAGTGATTTTAAATAAAAGATAACATAGAAATGTAAATATTAAAATAGCTAACTTGATTTTGTTGGCAAATGGACTTAGGTCACTTTCAAAATAAACGGCTCAATTAAAAGATGGCATTTATTTGAAAAGTCTTCGCTTTTCAAATAATAAAAGCTACAATAGTTAGATCGAACATATAGTGGAGATGAGTTTTAATTGAGTAATCGGAGACGACGTTCGTATCTGATCGTTTGTGAGAGCGCCAGGGCTAGTTAGTCCAATTGATTATATAAATATTATTAGTGTTTAATGTTGAACTGCGAACGTTGTTCTACACAAGCGTCTTGAAATTAAAAAAAATAATGTTGTAACTTTTTGCGTTTTTTCTATTTATTTATTGCATTTTTTAAACTCGATTTGAATCAAATCGGTCGTAAAGGTTTCAAAAGATAATTTCCAGAAAAATATTATTAATTTTATGGTTTATTCAGTTTTTTGTCCTTTTAAAAACTTAAAGATATTCGGAAGAAAAGAAATTAGGCTCAACTAGGCACTCCGTTCCTTAACATTTACAGCTTTTTCTTTATTATTATTTTTATTTTATTTTATTTTTTGTTTGTTATTTTTTTATTATGACAATTTTTTCTTTTTTTTTTTTTATTTAAAACAGTATTGAACCCAATTTTAAATGATATCTTTTGTTTTATGTTAAATTTAATTTTTACGATTAAATTACATATTATTAAAAATAATTCTTATTTTTAATTATTTTGTTTTTTTTTTTAAGAAGAAATATTTTTCTTTTTCACTTTTTTTGTTTTTGTTTTTAATAGAAAAATTACATTTAATAATAATAATAATAACTTACTTTAGATAATTGTTTTTTTTTCTTTTTTTTTTTTTAATTTAGCATTTTTCTTGACTTTTATAATCGGTCACATTATTTCTCTTCCTTTCTTTCTTTCGTTTATTTTTATTCTCTCTTTTCTGTTCCTCTTTAATTACAACTAATTTTGCTTTTATTACTACTTTTTTTACTTATTTCTTTTCATATTTACTTTTATATAAATTTCTTTTTGAATAAAATAAAAATATAATTAATTAAAAATTCTTAAAAACGACTTTGTTTCTTTCTCTTTTTTTATATACTTTTTTTTCAATTAAATTTCTAATAATTAAAATTTAATTGGGTTTTCTTTTAATTAATTAATTTTACGCGAGATCTTTGATCGATTGTGATTATTTTTTATGTGTTTTTTTTGTTGTTTTATTTTGTTAATTAGAAATGTTTTACATTGATTCTTTTTTTTGCTTTTCAATTAATTAAATTTAATTTCTATCCAATTAGTAAATTCGAATTTATTTTTATATTCTTTTCTTTTTACATTATTATTAATCAAATTAAAAAATATTATTTTTAGAAAAACAAAACAAAACAAAACATTTAATACTCTTCCATTTTGTTTTCAAATATTTCTTGTAGATTTTTATTTAAAAATAAGAAATTATATATAAAATAAAAACTTAATTATTTTATAATTATTATTGAAATAAAATATGTATAAAAAAAAGGAAACATAAACAAATAATATTATAAATGTGAGACTTTAAAAGGAATTTTAATTTTATATAGTTGCTCCTTTTTCTGACTATGGCGGTTTATATCTGCTAGAAATTTAATATTTAATATTTTTTATTTTCGTTTCTTCAAATTACGTTTAATCATAATTTTAATTAAATAAATACTGAAATCATTTTAGAAGTAAACTTTTGAGAAAACTGTTTTTTCTTTTCATTTTTCGAAAATATATCTTCGAAATATTCAAGAACGTTTCATAGTTTAGGAATGGAATCGTGTAATTCGATTGAGACTAAAAATCGTATTGAAAGAGCATTACTATTTCAATACTTTTTCGATTCGATTTTGATTGAAATCGAGCTACACGATTCCACTCCAGAATATTGAACAGACACTGTTTTCAGCCGGAGAATTCTCGACGATTCAAACACAGGGAGTGAAATCCTGGCATGGAGAATCGTGTAACTTGGTTCGAACCAAATCGTATCGAAGAAGCATAAGAATGGTAATGCTTTTTCGATACGATTTGTCCTCGATCGAATTACATGATTTCACTTCTGTAAATCGAATCGAATCGAAAAAATTTCAATTATTATACTTTTTCGATATGATTTAAAACAAATAAATTATTTCACTCAGATTTGTTTAGTCTAGAATAAATTTTACAGACATAATTTTAAATAGATTTTATATAGGTGCGTTTTTTTCTCATCAACTGTTCCAGAGCAGAGCAAAATTTTTACATTAAAAACAACGAAAAAAAGAAGAGCAAATTGTTCTTTCTTACTATTATTTTTAATGTTAAAATCTTTACTCAGTTCTATAATAACTAATAAATAAAAAAATACACCATATTTGAGTAAAAATCGTTATCTGTGAGATTCGAGTAAGCAGTTGAATTTCTAAGACTCATAAAATAAACTAAACAAAAAATATGCTAAAAATATGGAATATTGAAAAATGTATTTTTTTTTAAATATTTAAAAAAATTAAAAAACTTCGAAATAATTACAAAAAAAATATCTTTTTATTAAATTTCTAGCAAAAAACAAAAAAAAATTTATCATTTTTAAAAAATAATAATAATAATAATAAAAAACTTTTACTTCAACTTAAAAATAACGTAATTGATTAAAAAATAAAACAAAATTCTAAAAAAAAAAAAAGTTATTAATATATGAATTCATTTTCTTTTTTTTGTTTTTAATTAAACAGAAATTATAAAAACATTTAAATGCAATATTTTTAATATTAATTTAAATTTCCTTTTTTCTTAAAAATAATATTTCACATTTGCTGTTTTTGTTTTTATTTTTATTATTATTTTTCCCTTCGACACATTTTCTAGCGATTTTTTTTTCTTTCGAATTTCTGTCATTATTTAAAAACATTTTTAATTTTAATAAAAAATATATATTTTTAATGAATGTCGTTTTTAAAGAAAAATAAAAAAAAAAGATTTGTAAAAAATGTACTTTTTGTATCTAAAAACAAAAGATAAAAACAAAAAAACACTAAAAATAGAGTAAATGACGAATTTTAATTTCATTTTTTTCTTTTAAATATTAAAATCTTAATTTCTTTTAATTCATTTTCTTTTCTTTTTTTTTAATACAAATTTTAATTTACTTGGTTTTTTATTATTTAATTTTTAATATCACTAAAAACTATATTTTTTCAAGAAAAATCTTTTCCTTTTTTTTTTTGTTTTCAATTTCTTTTCGTTTTTCTTCTTTTTTGAGAAACCTCGAAGTTTTTTTTAAACTCATTTTCTTAAAAACTTTAATTTTCTTTTAATCTACAAAATGAATTATTTTTCAAAAAAAAAACATCTCAGATATTTTTTTCTTAAATTTTAATTAATTTTTCTTTTGACTGTTTTTAATTAATCTTAATTAATATTTTTTTTTTTTGCTTAAAAATTAATTCTTTAGAAATTAGTTAATTTTGCTTTGTTTTTTTTTTTACATTAAGATATATTTATATATAATTTCATTTAATTTATCCAAAATTTATAATTTTGATCATTTGTTTTTATGTTCGTTTTTTTTTTTTTAATTTTTATTATATTGCAATTATTTTTGATGTAAATTCATCTTGTTCACTCCATTCATTGGTTTTTTTAAGCTACTTTAAGTAGTATTGCATTTTTGTTGGGCTTTTTTTTTATTAAATTGTTTTCATTTAGTTCTTGTTGGTTTTTTTTCCTTTTTTTTTTTTTAATGTTGTGTTAAAGTAGAAAATTTTTAAAATTTAGAATAATTTATAAAACATTTTAAATAAAAATTTAGAAAAATAATAAAAAATTTTGGCGTTTATTTTTTTTTATTAACTTGACTAGAATTAAAAATCGTAAATACTCCTTTTTAATTTTTATTTTTAAGAAATACAAGCATACTTTTTGTAAATTGGAAGGCAATGCGCGTACATACAACATCTGGTTTTCAATTTGGATATCATGCTTATTCTGAGGCCCTGTCGAAACGGTCATAACTTTTTTTAAAAGACTAATTCGTATTCTGACGAGCTCATAACTCACAATTGTCATAAAAAATTATCACAAGTTCTGACCGATAATATTTTACATCACAACGAAATTTTATCTGTTCTGTGAGTGTTTTAATTATTAAATATGGAATAATTTCCAGCATTTATAATTTTACACCTATAAAAAACTGTTTAGACCTATACGAACATTTTCGAGAGTATTTCTCAACAACTAGTTTAAACTGTTATAAATTCATATTTTGAACATAATCATGACCCGTCTGCTAGAATGCGAATTCTCTCAGCTGTTATAAGATTTGTAGTTGCAAATTTGTTATGACTAAAAAATGTTTACAACGCCAGAATAGGCCTGTTAGGCAAGAATGAGAATAAGAAACAAAAAAAAAACAAATTTTTAAATTTCTTTTGATTGAATGAGTGCAAGCTCAAAAATCATACATTCACCAAAAACAACAAATTCTTTATATTCTTAACCTTCTCTTTTTTAGAGAAGGAAATAACAACGTAGCTTTTATTTTATTTCATATAAATTCTTAGAACAAGAACTCTTAAAAGAATCGATAAAAAAGAAGTTGAGAACAATAATGATGGTATATCATTGTACAAGGTTTTATAATTAAATCATCATACACAGTATGTGAGACTCCAATGCATATTCTCTCCAATTGTTAAGCACTACTCCGCAGGAGAAGGAAATATCCGGGGGCATACTGCGTCTCTTCAAGGGAGATACAATTTCGTAACCCACTGCGGATACTAAAATTCCTAAGAGAAATAGGCCTGGAGGAGGTGCTCTAGAATAGGAAGTTAACCTAGCTACTGCACTGAAGAATAGATCGTAAAGGTCGCAGTACACGAACATCCTAAAACTTAATCTTACTCTTAACACAGTATGTGATAAAAAACATTGTATTTTCCATCTACACAGTCTCAAATACTAATAATAAAAATAAACTTCATTTGAAATAGTCAATAAGAGAGGAAACTGTGCACGTTCGCAAATCTACTAGGTTGTATGTTTTTTGGTATTAGCAAGAAACTATATAAATCCTGGGTGATTGCAGATGTACTGTTGGCTAATACGTTCTACAAAACGTTGACATCGATAGTTCAAATCTGCTGCACCTAATAATGGCATAAAGTACCTATTATTTAAAAATATTTTCACACAAATAACAAAAGTGATTTGGCCCTAAGAAATAATAAAACACTACTCGAGTTACACTACGCTATTTGAACTCTAAACTTCTTAGTAATTTAAAATTATTTTCACTATTTCTTTGAAATAAATTTTAAAAACTTATTGACACACTCCAAATTTGTTGATCTACATTTAATCTTTTTTATAAAATAATATATCCACCATTTGTTGCTTTTTGTTTCCCTTTGTAGAGTATGTTACTTTGGAAAAAAAAAATTCAAAAATTAGTTCAACTGCGCAGCTCCTTTATTCTTAAATGCAGTTTGTTGAATGTCATATTCTTTTTCTTATTATACTGCATTTGTTAAGACCGATATCATTTACCTCCATTGGAAATCATCGATTTAAGGATTTCTGCAAAGAAGACTTCCATAGAACTGTGAGAGACATTAATATTCATCAGATCTTTGTTTTTAAACACCACAACTCATAAATTTGCGCAGCTAAATCAATTTTTGAATTTAAATTCGGAATACAAAGAATATATTTGTTTTTTTAAATTCCTATTTTAACTAAATCCGAAGCTAGTCAAAATGCTTTTAACTTTTGAAATGTTTCTAGTGAAATTCTCTAATTTTGATCTGGATTTTTCAAAATCAAAATTAGAAAATTGTATAAACAGTATTTGAAAGTTGAATTGTTCTCACATCTCAAGTTTATCACTTTGTAACGACAAATTGCCTCACGAATTGTATGAAAGTGACATGACTCGTGTTTCGTTTTACAGAATTCCATTTCTGTTTCAAAATATTTTCTTCCGACATAAAAACATCATCTCTTATAATTCTCAAAATAGTGAAGAGGAATATACTTTTTGCTTTGAGATTCATTTAAATTAATTACAAACAAATAAAAAACTAAATTTAAATACTTTTAAAAACGAATTTATACCTTACACAACATTATTTTTTTTCTTTTTTTGATTTTTTCTCCTCTTTTTTTGTTTTCTTGGTTTAATTTGAGTCCATGTGTTTTTGTTTTTAATTATAGTTTTTTTTTTACTTTAGAAATGCAACAAAAACGAAAAAAAAACTAAGATTAGATTTCAAAATATTTGTTTCTTAAAATATTTAAAGAAAAAAAAAATAATAAAAACAAAATAACTTTAAAAATTGTTTCTTTTTTCTAAATATATAAAAAAAAATTAAATGTTAAAATCCTTATTTTTTAGACTTAAAAATTGGGGTTTTTTTCTTTGTTTTAAAATTATTAATAATAAATTTAAATATTTTTTTCTTCTTTTCGTCTTAAAACAAAAGATTTCATTTTATATAACAAAAAAAATAAACAGAAATAAAACCAAAAAAAAATTCTTTAAAAATTTTTTTTAAAAAAAGTTGGACGCTATTTTGTATAATTTTTAAAATTTGATCTCCCACTCATCCGGATTTACATATTTTATTAATTTTATTTAATAAAATTTTTAATAAAAATATTATTGATAAATTGATCATGATGTTGCTGATGATAATGTATCGTGTTGTTCTTTTGTGTTGATAGTAGTTTTCGTGTTCTTTTCCTGAACGTTCCACCAAAAAAATAAGAAGAAGAAATTAATTAACAACAATTTCCTGTTGAATTTACTTCTTCTTATGTTGAGATATTTTATTATTGTTTTTTTTTGTTTTTTTTAAAATTTATTTCTATTTATCATAGAGATCCAAATATTGAATGTGATATTTGTCACTGTGCAACAACTGTTGTTGGATTTTGTTGTGCCCCACCCGGTACTGCAGCTGAACTTGATACGGTAACAACAGATCCGGAACCTGGTGCACCAGTTGCACCACCAGCAGTTACACTTGTACCACCGGAACCAGAATGTGTCTGTTGTGGATTGTTCGTTTGATTTTGCTGCTGCTGTTGCTGTTGTTGTTGCTGTTGTTGTTGTTGTTGCTGAACGTTCTGTAAAAAAAAAACAAAAACAAATATATATATATCAAGTAAAACAAATTTTATTATATATAGAAAACCCCGTGCCAGTACAACTGGTAATTATTATAATAAAAAAAACCAATTCAAACATTTTATATTTTTATCGAATTATTTACCGCAAATTGTTGTTGTTGGAGTGCTTGATTAAATGGTGGTCCATAACATTGTGGAAAATATAATTCATGTTTAACAACTGGTCCCATTCTTGGTATTATATTTGTTTTATTATCGATAGATGTTAAAAATTGTGCTGCTGCTGCAGCATTTTTAGCTTCATTTGTCATATGATTTAGATGACGACGTGATTTTGATGAATGCGGATTCATATGATTATCAATGTGTTTTTTAACTTCTGGTTCAGTTGCGAAACGTCTTCGACAATTTGGCATTGGACAACAGAATGGACGATCACCCTATGAAGAAAATTTTATTTAGAAATGAAATTATATAAAAAATATAATAATAATAATACTATTATATATTTCAATTATATTAAAATCTAGGAGACTATGGAAATTATGAATGGTATAAAAGTGCGCAGTACTGTTTCCAATAAAGATACTTAAATCCTCCTTCGTAGGGGCACCTTACCGTCGACAAAAAAAAAACGTCACGCTTTTTATTTGCAATAACTATGATTGAACTGATTTATCACGTCTTTTCATTCTTGATACAATAACTTATACAACGTATGAATTGAAGACTAAACAACATTTGTGACGCAATGTTTCGTGGTACAATTTCAAATATATCTAAGAATAAAGGGTACTTTTAATTCCTGGGACTGAATTGAATCAGGAAACTGATTATATAAAAAAAAGGTTTATATCGAAGGACAAGCAAATTTTTAAATAAATGTGCAGCTTAAGAGATTTTGAAGCATTGATGAAGCATTTAATACATATTAATTCGATTGAGTCGATAAGTTCAATTAGCTGAACATTTTTTAATAACCAGATAATTAGTCCTAGATAAAACCAATTTATCACCAATCATTATCATACTGTGTGAGATCAACATATTTATTCTATTCGAGTCGAATGTTCATAGGGAAAGCTAATTACCAATATTTAGGTATTTTTCATTAAAAAGTGAATAGCAAACTGCCCGGTGTATTTTAGGCCTATGAAATTAAGAATTTGGATTATTTGGATTTACTTTAATATATGGACACTTCGTCCCTGGTATACATAAAGTTTTCGATCGACTTGAAATTGAATTCACAAATGCAAAAACTAATTACAAATTACTTCTAATTTTGAAGTTATGAATATTATGCCCTAGGCAGATCTACGATTTCAATTACAATAATTAATTTTTAATGGATGACCCATGACACATTTTTTTCACAATGATCATTCTTGTCATTCCAAAAGATTCATAAAATTACTACTTTGTTTATAATTTTCAAAATAGAATATTTATTTATTTTGATTCAATAAAATTAATTTTTTTAAATTGTATTTTAGTAAATTTAAAGGAATTTTTAGAATAATAACCATTTTTCATCCCTTTAAGTTTATGTGAAAGAACAAAACATATCAAAATCAGATGAAATTTTTAAAATGTTCAGATGTAGATGGCCCTATAAACACCGTGAGTCAAAAATTTGGGACCTCTTCACAATTTCATTTGATAATTAAAACAATAATGATGCTTGAAGTAGATACTTAAAAATTGATCATTATTACGTAAATAAGTCATTATCGAGTTTTAACCGATTGGGCAATAATGATCATTAAAATTGGAGATCGGCCTAGAATACTGTCAAATTGTAATTTCGAAGATTTAGTTCGTTTGGCTTTTTTTCAAGCCGATCAATGAAAGTTTTCTAATCAATTTGAAATTGAAATCAACTTAAATTTGACTTGCTGGGAAGCAAAACCGAAACGAAAACAGGAACGAAAAATAAAAAGTTAGGAACGTAACCGTAAACCGAAACGAAATGCATTTCGGTTCAAAATTCTATACTTTTTTTCTATTCATCAAATTTTAATTGTAAAATAATTAATGTTTTAATAGGAAAAGAAAAAACAATTAATTAATTTAAACTGCTTAGAGATAAAAAAAAAAAGAAAAGTAAAACGACGTCATTGTTTTGTGTTATGCATGAATTCATTTCGATTGCAAATTTTTTTGCGATATTTATAAGAAAAAAACCAACGATTTAAATAGTTTCAAAGAAACTATAAGTAGATAGAAAAGGGTTAAGATTACTTACTTAGTTTTTTTTTCAAGATTAAAGACCAATTTACATCACTAAGGCATAAAAAATATACTAACGATGTGTTTATGATGTTTATGGTTAATCTAATCTAAGTGATATTGTTTTCAACTTTAGAATATACATTCGATACATTTAAGTGTGTGCGAAAATATACTAATTTCTCTTTAAAATGTTACTATAAAAGTTCTCTATGGAACATATTTTTATAGGAACATTTTTGAAATTATACTAACATTTCGCACACTCATCAAAATAACTCGGGAAAAATTTTGCCTTCCATGTTTGCCGTACTCTTTATACTAATTGATTTCTGCATAAGTAAGATAGTTTATTTCACTCACATTGTTAGCATATTTTGCATGCTTCGGTGATCTAAATTGGGCTAAACCAATGCCTTCTAGATATCTCATCAGGCCAGCATATAGACGAAAATGACGACTTCAAGTGTGTGAAAAAGAAAAATAATTATGAAGCACGAAGGTTAAAATAAAGAAACGCGTTTCTAATGTAATTCGCATTAAAAGCTTGTTTCTCTCTTTTCATCTTCGTGCTTAATAATTATTTCTCTTTTCCACACACTTGAAGTGTCTATATGCTGGTCTGATGAAATATCTAGAAGGCATTGGAAGTAACCAGTAAAAAAAAACACTATGCAATAAGTGCAAAAGAGAACGGGCGATTTTCCAAAGCAAAATATATCAGAAAGAGAGAAAATGAACATTTTTTAAAAACCCACGTGAATGACTCTTAACCCTTATCGGACGCGACTTTTCGCATGCTTGATTCTCACCAGGTTGTAATTATTTTTAATAAATACTAGAGGGCTCCGCCCCTGCTCGCCATCTCCGGGTCCCGGAGTGGACTTCGAGTAGATTTTAGTTTTCGTGTAATGCAATGGTAAAAAATGAAGCATAATAGAGTAAGAAGCAAGAAAAATAACTGCTTTTGTGATTTATTTCATGGCTTCTTCAAATACAATGTTTTTATGACCTTTTGTTCTAGCTTGCACTCTATTTTTGTACCTCCTTTGCTTCTACATCGCGATCGAGCGACATACAGTTGACCATGTGTGAATAGAAATGATAACATTTGATAATCGATAGATTATTTATTCAGTTCTGACTTGATATTAACAAATCTGAATCCCTTGAAGCATTAATCTCGATGGCGTAGTTGGTAAGCGCGAGATTTAGTAAAACCAACTGTGCGTGAGTTGTGAGTTCAAATCCCGTCGATGGCGAATATTTTTCTTTTTCAGTTATAATTACTTATTCAGTTCTGATTTGATATTAACGAATCTGAGTTAATTTAAAAATTGAAGTCGATGGCGTGGTTAGCTTAGTAAAACCAACTGCATGAGTTTAAATCCCATCTGTGCCGAACATTTTTTCAGTTATAAATTATTTATTTAGTTTTTTCTACTACAAAAATTTATATATGATGTGCGGAGAAAAATTTTTTATTTAATAGATAGATATGATATTTTTTGAAACAACAAGAAGGAATGGTTTTCTCTTGCACGTTTCACAAAAGTATACTGTTGTTTTCCTTCCTCCAGGCAACTTACAAGTTAAATACTGTGTTGGTAATGATAAACTGAAAAGACAATCGTATGCATATTTAATAGACATCATGTTTCGACATGATCCTCCTTGTCACTTCACACGTGCCATACGACCGCTGCAGAAAACTACTATTGGTCACATCAGAGGTGACTTACGACCGATAAGGGTTAAAACTCCTATTTTCTCCTAGTATTTGCACATTGCCCTATAAATTTCAATATATGCTTCTTTGCTTACATCATATTTCTCTTTCATCCATCCATACAATATGTAGCTATCTATGTCAACAGTGGATAGAAAATTATTTGAAAATTTACAGTCGAAATCTGAAAAACGTCGTCACGGCAGAAATAGGAAGTTGGTGTACTTTACAATTACTTATTCTTTTGAGCTAAACTCATCGAAAAATTTATAAGAAAAAAATTAAAAACAACAAAAACAACAAAAAATGAATTTATCATCCAGAGGAGGGTTTCTGGTAAATTTATAAATAGCATCATTTGAATCTATCAATCATTTTATTTTTAATATTATGTTTAAAAAAGATGGTTGCTGGCTGCTCGTGTATGCCAGAACAGTTCTAGGAAAATAATGACTGAACAATTCGATAAAAGTGTATTCAGGTGTAAATTTGAAACATTTTTTTTTCTTTTCCAAATATTTAACGTATTTTATATAATATAAAAAAAAGTGCTATAACATTTTAAAGAATTCAATGGTTTCAGCTCTACTCAAAATCCATACGAAATTTTTATGTTTTACGACGGTTTCTAGACACCATATCTGATTAAAAATAAAGTTATACAAAATTTCAATTAATTCGAATAATGACCTTTAAATGCTTGATAGTTTTTATCACCCTCATAGAAATATCGACGTTTGTAAATCTTGAGACTTTCGGGATAAAAATTATTAGCAACATATGTGGAAGGTTTAAAAGCAAACGGAGATGAAACTAAAGAACTAAATTATTTTGCACTAACGAGAGGCCATTTCCATTTGAAAAATCATTCGATGCCACTACACCACGACTACGTTTGACATAATGCACTCCTCTTGGAGGAGGTTATAAATAAAGAAAAAATTGTTGGTAGAGAAACCAAGTAAGGAAGAACCTTCGTGAGCCTCCTTCCTATCTTTTCTATTGCTAGTAACAAAAAATAAATAAAATTCTGTAGCTTTAAAAGAATTGTTGGTGTCGATATTGAATTAAATTAGTTTCATTTAATTGATTAACATTATTCTTATATTTTACACAATAACAAACCAAAAAAAAAACAGACTGTATATTATAGCGAAATGGAAATATAGCCAGTCTCACCTAAATTAGGACCGCAAATTTCTTATGTATTTGATTTTATTTCTAGAATTAATTTATGCAGATTGTTTACTGGTGTTAGCGCCAAAAACACAACCAAAACCTGGTACCGTTTTAACTCTTTCACTTTTGGATAAGTATTTTCTTATTTTTTTTCACGGGTTTTGATTTAAGTCCCTGCTCATGGTTAGTAATTAAAAAAAAAAACGTATATATAAATATATGATAGTTTTTTGTCAGTGTTGACATAACGGTATTGTAACGTAACTCTTTAGCAAAATATCACAATTTCTCATTGTAACGTTACACCGATTCGTACTTCTGACGGTTACCAATAAATTGAATTACCCGATTGAAATAGTACGAAGGTAATTTTTGTGGATAACACGCAAAACGAAAAAAAAAACATATAGTAACAAACAACAAACGACATATAGCCCTATGGCAGTGATGGGACAGAAAAACTGTCAAAACTAACAATATTTCAAGGTTTTTTCTTCACTATCCTTAGACCGATTTTACTGAAACTTAACATGCTATTGTCTATTTATGTAGTTAACCAATATAAATTATTTAAACAAAATTGCTTCACAAATTGTCCAATTAAATCCGAAAAACCATATAAAAAAACGACAAAACTTTCTGATCGCCCTTGTTTTTGCTTAATAACTTTAGGGCATGGTTTGAACAAGTAATTAATTCCGCAAACAAAATTAATCCAAATTTTGAATATTCAACGCCAAAAAAATTAATACTTTCATTTAAGAGAAGAATGAAGTTGAAAAGGGACAACTAGACGCGATCTTCACAATGCTTTGTTTGAAAATGACAGAAACAAAAAATTCCGCACAAAATAAGGAAAGAAAATTACAAATTTTTCATTAGAAAGAATGAAGTAACCTATAAATCAAATATACTCTATTTTACAACGTGCTTCCTATAAGATAATTGTAGTAAGCGGGAGCATTAATAGTCTTATGGATTTTGGACTAAAGAAAGAATGAAACAAAGAAATTTCTTTTAACTTAATATTTGTATAAATATTGTATTCTCCCAACACGTTTTCAAGCATTGGAGCGTGTACGAATAATAATTAGAAGAGAAATTCTGTTAACATTTTAAGTGTTAGTTCCTGTATGAATAGTGATTCTTATTTTATACATAAGTGTTAGAATTGTTTAATAAAGATAAATCTATTTCTATCTCTGTTTTGCTAACATAATGTAATCTGAAAAAAATGATAGAAAGCTAGAGAGAATCATATGCATTTTTAAGAGAATATTTCTTATTTTATTTTTATTTCTTATTCTTCCATATAATAAGTTTTTTCTCTTGGAAATTGGTCACTTTTGCTTAAAAAGTTTTTTTTACATAGGAAGGAATTAATTATCTTAAGGCCTCAATTACTCACTTGTTCACAAACCTCGAAAAGTAATTAATCACGCCATGCCCTAAATAACTTCACTCCCCTCGGTCGATTTTGTTGAAATGCAATTCCAAATCTAGTTAATGAATAACCAACTCACATTTTAAATTTTAACAAAATCGAATAACGAGTTATCCTGTATACGGACGGACGGACACGCATAAATCGAAATGACTTTTGATTCACACCATACCCTTAAAACCTTTCTACGATGATAATTTCGATGTGTTACACACTTAGTGACGAAACTAATATACCTACCCTCTGGTAGTACCTACCATAGAGCATAATTAGAAAATTTAATTAGGAGTAACGTTAAAATGGAATACAACAAATAAATTTTTCGTTACGAAAACGGAACGAAATAAATACCGTTAATATTTTTTCCCCGGTATGCCAACACTGCTTTTTTTTCTTTTTTTTTTTTTATATAATGAATTAAATTTAAATATATAATTTCAAAAGCGTTTTAAACTTTACAACTACCTGGTGCGTTCTTGTATGCTGATCTAGTATTGCTTTTTGTCGGAAATCTTTTCCACATTGTGCACATTTGTAAGGTTTCTCTCCCGTATGAATTCGAATGTGCTAATTTAAATTAGTTAAAAAAAAAAAAGGAAAAGAAAGAAAGAAAAAAAAAACGAAAAAAAAAATAAATTAAATTAATTAATTCAAATTCAATTTGTTTTTTTTTTTTTTATGAATTTGAAAAAAAATGTACAAAAAAACAAAAATATAATAATTCAATAAAAAAATTTTTACTTGATTAAGTATTGTCCTTTGCCTAAAGAATCGTGGACAATAAAGACAACCGTACGGTTTCTCGTTGGTATGAATTCGCAGATGTTGGGTGAGATGTGATTGTTGACGGAAACGTTTCCCACATTCCGAGCATGGATATGGTCTCGATTCAATATGTATACAGCCGTGTTGTAGTAGGGTGCTCTTCTGTTTGAACTCTTTCTGGCATATTGGACATCTAACATATAATGGCATACCGGCTGATCGACCATGTTGTATAACATCTGGTAGCATTCCTTTTTGGCCGCCTTGTTTCAAATATTGCAGAGAACCAAATACGGAGTGATTAATACCTTTGCCATCTTTGAAGTATGCTGAATATTGAAGGCCATTGTTACCATCAGGTGTAAAACAACCTCTTGAATCTGTCGTACCTTGTGATGCGTCATCCGGATATCCACCGATTTCGTTCTTCGTTTCAGTCTCATCGCCTGGATAGGGGACATCTTGGGGCCATAAAGTTGGATTCGGTCCATTCTTAAAGATGAGATGGGGTGAAACATCTAGATTTTGTGTGTTTTTTTTTTTTTAGAGAGAAAGAAAATTTATTTAGTACAAACTGGATAATTAGATTCTTTTATTTTATGTTTTTTTTTAATTTGTTTTTGATTTTGATTGTTTATTATTTTTGAGAGAAGAATAATTAAATTTTAATTAAATAAAATGCATTTATGTTTTTTTTTTTTCTTAAGAAAGAGAGTATCATGATTAAAATGATAAAAACATAATTTTTATGAAAAAAGAGATAAAGAAAAAAAGAACGAAAGAATTCAAAGTATCTACTTTTATTGTCGATTTGGAAAAATAAAAAAAAAAGGTTATAATAGGTCTGTTTTATTTGCCATACTCTACCCTGGAGCAGGGTAAGTGGCAAATAAAACGAGCAGGAGTAAGAGAAAGCTTTAATTCGAATGTTTGTAGCGCTGCTTAGCAACCATATTGTAATGATATGAGAAGCTTTTAGCTAATACACTTTTTATGGTAGAAAACTGAACTAATTCGGGTGCAATAGTTTACACCTGCTCTGAAAGTAGTGTGCTCTTTTGTTGTTTTTGTTTTCAATATAAAAATTTGCTCTACCCCAGAGCAAGTGGCAAATAAAACAGACCTTTTATTAAAGAAAACATTAATTTTGTTTTTCACATTTTTCACGTTTAATTACGGCGTTAAGTCTCAAGATTCGTCGTTATTTTTTTATTATTTTGAAATTATCAATAAAAAAAAAAAAATTGCATGCAATTTTATTGACACAATTTTTATGGTACTTTTTTTTCCACATAAAAATTAAAACAATAAAATTTATAGATTTTTTCCTATAAAATTAATTACTTAATTGCAAATTACAATTTTTTTTAGTTTTTTTTTTTTTTTTTTTTTGGAGGAGATAAAAACATGCTAATAAAAAAAAAAACAGAAAAAAAAGAGTTATTAAGTTGAAAAACTTGTCTTTACCGATATTGAAAGTTATTTTGCAAGAAAAAGAAATAAATTGACAAACCTACTAACGAGAATAAATGATTTTAAAGAATATTTAAATTTAAGAACTAAAAAAAAAAATTGATTAACATTCTTGAATTTTTTGAGGAAGCAGGATTTTTACTTCTTAAAATAGAAAGCAGTTCCTAACCAAAATAAAATTAAATAATTTTGTTTATAAAATATTTGATTTTTTTTTACTTTCTTATGTTTAATGAAAAATATGTATTGCAATCGGAAATACGAAATGCTGGAAAGTTCAAGATATCCGATTGATTTTTTAGTCAAGATAAGTTAAAAGAACAAGAAAGACCGATTTTGCGAAAAAATTGTGTAAGCAAATCTCATTTTACGACAAAACTCGACAATCAACACGTTTATGTACATACGTTACGTTATCGGTATTGTTTTGGTCTATGCATAAATGAAGACCGTTCAGGGCCAGTTTGATCCATATTGGTTTTTTATTTGATACGGAATCAAATGAAATCGAACTTATTTGGACAAGAACAAAGTACGAAGCAAACCCTTAACTGTTATTCTTAGTTGATTTCAACAAATTAGAATTTTTAATATCGCAATTTTCTTCTTAAAAATGGAAGTTAAAGTTAGTTCAAGTGTCTTCGTATATAGAAGAGTTCCACTTCCACAATTGATGTGCCGCGGATTATGCTAGATGCATCAGTTAATGGTGAATACATGAATTCTTCTTATTTGTATATTTTCACTTGTGGTGTCCCACAGTAGATCGAGAACTCATTAACTTTAATTTACTATTAGTTCATAAATCATAGTTGCTTTCTATGGAATTCGATAACTTACATATTTAAATAAACTTTAAATTTCGTATCCCTTAATAAATCATTTTTTTTCTGTTCCTTGCAAATACGAAATAAAGATGTTCGATCCGTAGTATGCTTTATACATCAATGAACTGATAACTTCGATTCGAAGCTTTAAAAGCACGCATAAACTGAACAATTGAAAAAACCGAATCAGTCCAATCGTACCCGGTTTGGTATGCACAAAAACGTGCTGGGAATTTCTGTTTCTCAAAAAACTTGTAATGACCAGAACTAATTGTCGGATATTCATAATAATTTTCCGAATCAGATCTTAATTGAATTATGTATAAGAAAGTGGGGTGGTTTTAATTTTTTGTTAATGCCATTTTTTTGGGGAATCGCAATTTTTCCATGAAAGCCTGATTTTTATTCAGGTTTAGATTTCTTTTGACGTCATAATTATTTATCCATTATTATGATAATTCCTTTTAAAACTTGTGACATTTTATTTCAATAAAGAATATCCAGATTTATTTCTGGATATTGTTGTTTACAAACAAGTTGTGCTTTTGTTTTCACAAAATTTATAATTTTGGTTTTACGCATAATATTCGCTCCCTCTTCTGGTTCTAAAATCCTAAATTAAATTTTGTAAACCGTAAAAAACTAAATGAATGAAAAAAATTCAAAAATTTAAAATAATTTTCGATATTCCTTAAAAATTTAAACTAGTTTACATAAAAATTGAAAAGTGAGAAACTTTTTGAAATAAAAATAACTGACAATTTGAGTATCGCCAAAAGCATTAGTTTTGATAAGAAACTACAAAGCTTCATCCCTTTTCGCAGTGAAGAAAAAGTTTCTGTAATAAGTTTTTTTTTTTTAATTTTGTCGAACATCACTTTAGTCCTTTTAGTCTAGGATTCGTGGTTGAACCATATTCGATAGAGATTTTTATCTTCATAACAAAATCATTCGATTGAAGCTTACCCGATTCCAAATAAATATTCGACTAAATTTTATAGCATTTGTGTTAACATTGCTGATGTAGAGAATCGTGAAAATTATTGACTGGGTCAGAAAGTCATTGCGTTATTGATAATGACAAAATAAAGGCATTGATCGAATCCAATCAGTGTTTAGAGACCCCGCCATATAATCATAGGTTTCAATCCTAGTCGGAATTTTTGTTTCTTGAAAAAATAACCAGTTTTTAAAGCACGTCAGAATTTTCCTTCTAAAGTTATTTACTATTTTATTTCATTGAAAATATCATGTCAGAGTTTTCATATTAGAATCGGAAGCGCAATTAGTTTAAATTCATGTTTCCGAAGGCACGTTGAGCAGTTAATGCTTAACTACCAAAAAGAAAAAAAGTGAAGTACAATAGATCGCAAGATCTAAATGAAGGAACTTCTCGCACACTCATATCAATCATTATCATTATAAGGACACGAGATATTGTTCAAAACATTAACATATTGAAATCGATCAATGAAAATTATCATATATAGAAATCTAGTATTGATAATGATGGTTGATGTTGTGTGTCATCATGATAACACTAAACCACATACAAGTTTGATCACTCCTCAAAAATTGAGAGGAGATCTTAGCTAGGAACTTTTGATGCATCTATCGTGTACTCGTAACTTTGCACCTTGTTTCGATATCTGCAGAACTACTTTAATGGTATAAATTTAAAGAAGTCTGTGAAAATAACTTGTTTCCGTTTTTCACTCAGAAATCCGAGAAGTTCTATAGTGACTAGAAAAGGTTATAAATTTGCGCAAAAAAAAAACGCTACGACTTTTTGACAAATTCAATAGGATCATAACTTTCGGTTCGATCCGATTTAGTTTAATTTGAATTACACATAGGGTATTCATCTTGATCTTTCGTATACTTTATTTCTGCGTATCTCCTATTTTAATATTACGAAACATCATGAACGCACCCATTTAAATTTTTCGTAAGTTTTTCATGCGTTATTCAATTTGACGTTTGTCAAATTTGTCAAACTTGAAATTTTGTTCTAAACATTCCTTTTTTTTCTAATTTATTTTCCTAAAATTAAACACAAATTTAACATATTTAATTAAAATTTAAAAAGAAAATAACATAACACATTTTTATTTCCATATTTCTTCACTTGTCAAAATCAAATGTCAAAAAATTACGAGATTGAAAAAACATGCTTCAAAGTCGCGTATCTCGCATCGAAGTCGTATTTAAATTTTCCATACAAAAATTTTACTAAACATTACGAGACTTATCGGAATACGAAGTTTACGCCGTTTACGAGTAATACGAGGGTTTTACGAAAGATCATGAATACCCTAACGATTTTGTAATTGCAAAATTTCTTCTTCATAAAAACTTCATAAATATTTTCTGTAAACATTTTTGTTCGATTTAAAAAAAAAAAAATCAAATATAGAAAATGATTAATTAAATTTCGAAATAAGAGATTTATGCCGTAATTAAAAAAAAATTATTAAAACAAAAATTTTAATAATTTTTCTTTATTTTTGTTACATAATTTTCGTTTCGATCCAAATTTGTTTTAAATCAATAAAAAAAAAAAAGAAAAATAATAATCATAAAACTCTCGATCTTAAAAACAAAAAAATATGCCATCGAAATTTTATTTTTAATTAAAAAATAATTATTGACTTAAAAATCTAGAAAGAAAAGAAAGGCGCTTTTGTTTGGAGGGCAATTATTGATCAAAAATTCGCGATCTTCACGGATCTGCATATAGAAAAAAACCACAACGAAATTTAAATTATAAATTAATTAAGAAAATTTGTTTTTATTATTTCTTTGCCCGAGCATCTATAAATCTTTATATTTTCGAAAAAAAAAAAAAAAAACTTAGTAAAAATTAATCATTTTCTTGTTTTATAAATTTTTTTATTTTTTTTTAATTCAAAAAATAAAGTTCAGATCTCATTACTCAATTTTTTTTAAAAAAAGATTCACGTTTTTAAAGCGACAACAACAAAAAAAAATGCAAATTTTCTTGAAGATTTTTGGAAAAGATATAAATAAAAAAAAATTAATAAAATATTCCGACTTCTTTTAATGAGAAAAAGATTAAAAATTTTTACAATAAAATTATTAAAGACCAGTATGCAAAAACTTGTTCCTTGAACTTGATCTCGAAAATTTTTTATTTGGTTTACCATCCCGCAGTTTATATTGGGAAGTTGAATTAATTCTCGATGTTTTCGGAAAGATGGCGTTAATCATATTATTTGCATATTGTTTATCGGAACAACTAATCTATAGAAAATCTACTATTAATAAGCTTCAATATTTAGTATATAACATTTAGGTGATTTGGAAAAAAACAGCACTTGCGGGAAGCTTTAATTTTTTGTTTAAATCTAAAGTATCGCTCAAAGTTATTTAGTTCGTTTACATGATCTACTTGAAGTCGACTTTAATCCGCAAATCGTATATGTATACCCAATCGACTTAAGTCAATCCTATCACAAAAAGTTTTCTGATCGACTTGAAATTTGCATGTAAACCTAGATCGACTTCAAATCGACTTGAGTCAATCCGATAACAAACATTTTTCTGATCGACTTGAAATTTGGCACGTAAACTTAGATCGACTTCAAATCGACTTGAAAATTTAAAATGAAGTATGAAAAGAGATGAAACATAATCTAAAAAATAAAAATTTGTTTGCTAGAGCGTCTATGAAATTGATTTGAAGTCGATTTCAAGTCAATCTTTCAATCCGGTAAAGCTAAAAAACGCGGGTTGAGTTTCAAGTCGATCTCAAGTCAATTCTGAAGTCACCATGTAATTGTTTGCTTATGGAAGCTTATGGTGAACATGCTCTATATGAAATCACAATAATTACAGTTGATCGTTACCAACAAGAATTAATCAACTTGAAGCGAGAATTGCAAGAAAAATGATAAGAATATGCAAAAAGATATGATATGGTAATTTTGCAATGTGCGGTCGAGTGTTTTCATGTAAAGAAAATGTTGCAAGTACTTGGATAAGATGATCTACCTCAATGTTTCCCAACCTTTTTTGTGCCATGCCCCACCTTAGCCTTTCTAAAATTCTTATGCTCCCCCCTATGTAACATACATATTTTTTAATATTAAAAAATTGAATTGTTCACTTAAGAAATCACCGAAATCTAGCATTGCATTTAAATGGCCCGGAGCGAAAGGATTAAACTCGTCTCATGTCCATTTTCGAATTGCCCCCCTTAGCAATCAAATTGCCCCATTGTGGGGCGTGGGCCCCACGTTGGGAAACACTGATCTACCTCATCTGCTATATTCACCACACATTGCTACAATTGGAGTTAAATCGTGTAACTCGATTTGAATCAAATCGTATCGAAGAGGCATAAGAATGCCAATGTTTTTTCGATAAGATTTAATCTCAATCGTATTAGACGATTCCACTCATGATTATTACTTTTTTTTCGATCGGTACAGTATGGCTTTTCTGAACACCATATTCAATTCAAAGCATATGAAGATATAAATTGATTCCTTTAAAACAAGAAGAATTTGTATATTAAAGAATCCATTTAATGCCCAAAATGTGGGGAAAAATTTGTAGCTAATGATGAACAATATTTTCAATAAAATATTACCTAATTTTTCTTTTAAATAAACATTTTTAAAAAAAGCAGCGAGAATTAATTCAAGTCCCCAATAAATTAGTTTCTGATGTTCTTTTGCAAAAGATCGAAGCTTTTTTTTTTGTGGGATGACGAATGATATAGTTTCAAGATTTTTTTTTGAGATAACCAAAAATGAAAAAAAAAAAGTATGGCACAGTTGAAAAATTGTAATTAAAAGCCGAGAGAGCACAGGTTTTTAATTTTAATAAATTTCGTGATATTTTTTTATACCACCTGATTTGATGCCTTTCGAAAAATACATAAATTTATTGGAAAAAAAAGTTATATGCAAAAACGGACTACTTAATTAATTATGATTTTATTTTGAAATTTTTAAAGTTAATAGTTTTATTTTGTTTTTGTTTTAGTAAATTAATAAAATTAATACTTTTTCTTTTAGGTAAATAAAATTGCGTATGGCATTTTTCTTGGTTTTTTTTTTTTTGTTAGGGACAACACAAAAAGTGATTAAATCAAATTTTATGGAAAAAAAAAATAAAAATTAAAAATACAATTTTGAGCTCGTTCTCCAAGCGTAGCCGATTCTGACCGATTTGTATAATATTATACTATTTTTGGCAAAGATCAATAAATGATCACAAAATTTGATATTTTTCTCTTTTATATCATAAGTCCTTAGTTATAGGACAATCAGTAGCATGAAAAAAAAAAACAATTTTGCTACCAATTTATAACATTATGTCTGCGATTCAAAATATTTAGAAGTAAACACTAGGACATGGCTGATTAATTAGTTTCTGAGGTAAATGATTAATTGATTAATTGTTGGTTTTAAACTGATTAATTGGTTTCTATTATAATGGATAAGTGTCAAAATTGTTGCTGTAAAAATAACAATTTAGAAAGAGAAGTAAATTTTTATATACAAGAAAAAGAGAGCGTAATGAAAACAAAAGAGGAAAAATTCTCTTTAAAAAAATCTATACAACCTTGGCCAAAAGTATTAGGCACCCTTTCCTTTTTTCTTTCTTGCCAAATCATTTCTTGGAAGGAATTAGTTTGAATTATAGGATCTATGGTGTCATTATATGAAGTTGTAAACGACTTATTTTTTAAGAAAGATCACCAATGCACTGTTATGATGCAATAGCGGTTTATGCATTCCGGTTTACGATCAGTGTGCGGTCATTGCTCAAAATCGACAGACGCGTGACCAATTGACTTTCTATTGTTCATAATAGTGAAATTTGTTAATTTTTCTGCTTCCATTTATTTCATTTAACCTTTTGTTTTTTGAAAATTCCATACAAATTTAAAGGGTGCCTAATACATTTGGCCAAGGCTGTATATATATATCTCTCTATTATATATAATAGTTTTGGGACGTGATCGTAATATTTTATTTTTTTAGTTTTTTTTTTTTTTTTTTTTTTGAAAGTAATATTTTATTTTAATAAGGCAAATAATAAATCGAACATAAAAAGTAAATTTTTAATTATGGGTCGCAAAAAATTGAATTTGCCTGAAGAGGATAGAATTTTACGTAAAAAAGAACAAATGAAAAAATATATGAAAGTATACTAATTTTTAGCTTTTGTATAAGTAATGATGGCGGTTCGCGAGCGCAGCGAGCAGGGGGCGGAGGCCCCTAGTATATATATATATGTTAATATTTCACATTTAATTTAAAAGTCATTCAAAATTAATTCATACTATTATAAGATTTCTTTTTCCTCCAAATTTATTCTATTTTGTTTCTCTTAAATAAAACAATTAATCAGTTTTCGGTTGAATAATTAAAATATTGAACAAATTTTGATTACTTATTAATTAAGTAATCAAACCATGCCTTAGTTCACAAAATGGATATTTTGCAAATGAAAAATATTGAAGGTACATTTGTTAGCAATTGATAACTATCGTAAGTACTTTGAATAGACTCTATGTATTTTGACTTTTATAATTGTTTTTTTATATTTCTTTAATGAAAAACTTGTGTTTTGAGAACAGCTTTTCAATTACCATTCAAATCACGTGAAGATCTCTAATTTCGTTTACTTCATTATTAATTTTTCGATAATTTTTTATCCCAAAGTTAGTACTAAATTTTTGAAGCTTGTCTGACATTTAGCCAAAATCACTAACTCCACTAATTCTCCTCATGCTACTGATTGTTGAATGATAAAAAAAAAATCGAAGTCGCTACTGTAGAAGAATAAGCCCGGTAAAAATTTGTTTTTTTGGTTAAAAATTAAAAGAAAATTTTGAAATATTAATTTTTGTTTTTTTTTTAAATTTTTTTAATTAATTTATTTTTTTCGAGAAAATTTCGAAATATACAAATTGTACATAATTTTTTGTTTTGTTTTGTTTTTTAAAAACCAAATTTTGAAAATTTGAAATTTTGAAGAAAAAAAAAAGGCCAAAATTAATTGTATTAAATTTTCCAACGTGTTATATTTCCAAATTCTCTTAAAGGAAAATGATCTAAAATAAAAATTAGAGATGTATATGAGTAAAAAATTAATTAATAATAAAATATTATTTTTTTTAAATACAAATATTTCTCGTATAACCGAAATATATATATATAATCCGACAAAATCGGATTTTCACTTAAAGTAAAAAAGAAAAACCTTAAAATACAATTATCCTTTTACAATCATCCAACATGAAATTGGTAATACTATTAGAGTAACATTTAGGTCCGTGAAAACTGAAGGAAAGGTAGAAAATTCTTCGCGTCTTCTGTAACCTATGTCAAATATATATATTCTAATTAACTCTAAATAATTTGCTCCACTGTAATAAATATCGAATAGTATCGTTAAGAAATTTTATAAGCTAAAAGTCTATTAACTACGCCACTACAATTTATTTGTCGGCAATTATACAATTAAATTTTTCTTAGTTATTACAAGATCCATCCAAAACGGATTGAATAGGAAACTCTCAAACATGTTGCTGCAACCTAAATTATTAATAGAATATAATTATTATTGAAATTGTTTTTTGAAAACCCAATTTCATTTAAAATTATACTAAAAAAAAAAAACAAAATCAATAATTACTCATTGAGAAATATTCCATTGAAATCATATTTTTATGCAAGAATCAGCTAGTCGAAACTAATTCAAAGTGAACGACGTATTTCTATCCAAAGTCTTATGATCCAGAACCCAATCTAATCCCAAAAAAAATTTCGAATGACGTGTTCAAAATTTTAAAAGTTTAAAACGTAAATTATGAAATGTTTACAAAACTATCGAAAAATTAGAAACGCAAATGAAATTAAACTGAAAATATTCTATTTGTTTTTAGCTTTAAAAAGTTCATTCAATTGCTTCAAAATTTAGGCAACGATGTAGAATGTAGAAGCCCGTAAATAATATCTACTTAGTTTATATACTCTTGAAATTACCACAGACTTATCCAGATGATATTCTGATGTTAAACTGATTGAATTTAAATTCTGTCTTGATTAAGATTTTTAAATCCAAGATTTACGACTAATTTAACTGTATTTAGAAGTCGCGTTTCTGTACAACGATCAAACGCAAACCCGGATTATGGATAATTCCTAGTCCTGAGACGCAATATGATTTAAAGGTAGTTTTATTTTGTAAAAACCCGTCACGACAGTATTTGAGGAATTGACAAAATTGTGAGAAAATTTAAAATTATATTCCGTTTTTCGGTCATCACTTAAAGGATTTTTTGCAGGATTCCAAACCCGAACTCGAACCTGAACCCGCTCCGGTTCAAGATTTTTTTTTTAAATTATGTGAACCCGAACCAGAACCCGAACCCAATCAAAAATTCGGTTCGGGTTCAATTTTTAATGCCAATTATTATTTAAACTAATACTAGAGACACACTATATGATATAGATATACTATGATTTAAAAATACCACGTAATATACCACATTTATCTCACTTTATAGCATTTAAAAAAAAAGATGAAATATAAATATGATAATGAAATGGGGCATCAGCTATACTATAGTATTGATACCATAAGATCTGTTTTATTCGCCATACCCTACACTGGAGCAGGGTAAGTGGCAAATAAAACGAGCAGGAGTAGAAAAAACCTTTAATTCAAATGTTTGTAACGCTGCTTAACAACCATATTGTAATTAAATGGGAAATTTTTAGCTAATACACTTTTTATGGTAGAAAACTGAACTAATTTCGTTGTGAGAGCTACCTCTGGTTTGAAAAGAGTGTAGGATTTGCACTTTTGTTTTTTTTTCTTCTCAATGTAAAAATTTGCTCTACCCCAGAGCAAGTGGCAAATAAAACAGACCTATAGTATGAATACTACATGTGTGTCTCTGATATTATCGGTTAGAAATTCAAATTTCATATTTCACAGAAATTATTTTAGAAATGCAAACTTCGCCTTTCGCAGAATTTTTTTATATTACTTTATATTCTAGTACTTTAGGAGCGCCCTGGTAATACGGTGCGTGCCTAAGATAATCTGACCACGATCCAACGTAACGTCAGAATTTAGGTAAAAATATCCTATGATGTCGAAAGTTTTACTTTAAAGTTCTACATCACTCATTGAATGGCGGACGAAAGTTATACCACACACTAGTCTCTAATAGAGGCTCTGTTTAGAAAAATTATTAAAAGTTTAGAGATGATTTCTATTATGCTAAGATTACTTTAGATTATGTACAAAAAATGCAAAAATGCACTATTCTAAGTAGACAATTAGGTGAGTCTTCCAAAAAAAAAAAAGAAGAAAAACGCGATGTTATATGAGAAATATCTGCATTTTTAAAGCCTGGAAAAAAGAAAGCAACAAAAATTATTAATAATAAAAACAACAAAAATGTTAGTAAATATAAGATTATGTCTTTTTTTTATCACAAATTATTAATTAAAAATATTAAAAGCAGAGCAAAGACATCAAATCATCAAATTCGTTAAGACATCAACAAAGAAAAAAAAATGAAGAACAGTTCGACTTATTTAGTAGACACTTTGAACGATATTACCGTGAATAAATTTTGCTTTTTTTCTTTTTTATCTAACCTAAGATTTATATATTTAAATTTATATTTTTTTTTAATTTTTAGTGGAAAACTACTTTGGCCAAAAAACAGTTTTTTCTTAATTTTTCTTTTTGTTTTGCGTTAATTTTGGTGTGTTTTTTAAGAAAACAATCAAATTTTGATTAAATTTTGAGAGAAATTATTGTTATTAAAAATTTTTGAAAAAAATTCCGAATTTTCTTTTTTTTTTTTTGATTTTGTTTTTTGTTTCAATAACTGTCGCTCGCCTTGGTGGGTGCGCACATGTTGATTGAGGATGGCCTTCTGGCGAAAGTGCTTGCCGCACTCTGGGCATGCGTAGGGCTTCTCACCCGAATGGATGCGTATATGTTGATTCAGTATCGCTCGCTGCCGAAAACTCCTTGGACAATATGCACACGAGAATGGTTTCTCATTGGCATGAATCCTTAAATGTTGTGTCAGATGTGATTGTTGTCGAAATCTTTTGCCACATTCCGGGCAGCCGTATGGCCGTGAATCTGTATGAATCCGTTCGTGTTGTAGTAGAGTGCTCTTCTGTTTAAAATCTTTTCCACATGTTAAACATTTAAATAGACGTAAATCATTTTGTGGTTTTGATTTATGTGAACTTGGTGATGGTGTCGTTGTTGTCTGATGCATACCATGTCCTGGTAATAAATCTGGCATTGCATATGCTTCAAGGCCACCAGTTTGATCCATTGCACCACCCATACCAGGTAAAACTGGTTTATTCAAATAATGTAATGGTGGAAAACCGGGCGGTGCTAACATAGCACCTTGTGGTCCCGGATGACGTGGTGCATAATAACTTAATTCAGTTTGTGGCGGATCAAAACATGGACCACTCGTTTGTTGTGGATTTCCATTATTCGTTTGACTTTGTTGTTGTTGTTGCTGTTGATTACCACCTGCCGATTGCGGATCACCGCCAACTGGCATCTCAATATTTTGCTGTTGTTGATCATTCGAACTTTGGTTTGAATTTTGTTGTTGTGTTGTATTATTGGTCTGTTGTTGTTGTTGACTTGTTTGTTGCTGAAGATTGGCAACCTGAAATTAAAAGAAAAGAAAAAAAAGAAGCAAAAATATGTTACGATTAATTTCGTACTGAAAAACTTTTTTTCGGAAGAGTTTAATTTATTTTATTAAAAAAAAAATAATAATAATAAAAGTAATGAAAATAATATAAATAAAAAGAATTCCCAAAATAGGACTATTTCAAAGTCATCATCAACTTTGTCTTACACAAGTAAACTTACTTGATTCATTGTACCATCATCATCTTGACCAGTTGGCCGTTGCGGATATGGACTCGTTGATGGCGACGGAAGTCCAGCTTGATGTTGGCCGCCATCACGATTTTCATTACCATCTCCGGGCGGACTATGTGGCTGTTGTTGTTGTGTTTGTTGTTGTGCAGCAACAGCAGCCGCTGCTGCAGCAGTTTGAGGTTGTGTTGCATTTTGAGCATTTTGCTGTGCCGCTAAATGTGCTTGTGTAGTTTGTTGCATTGATGGATAAACATCAGTACCCCATTGTGCTGCATTACCAATTGCAGCAGCACTTCTTTCAGCTGCTTCTTGTGAATCTTTATATAATACATATGGTGCTCCTGTGTCCTGTGATATACAGTACATTATTTGACGTGGTACTTTTAAACCAGCCGCAATACATGCCGCAAATGATGCGGAAAAATTTATAGCCATTTTAAATTTTTTTTTTTTAATTAGTGGCTTTTTTTAAAATATTTTTAAATAATTTCTTCTATTTTTACTTGAAATTTTTCTTTTTTATTTTCGTTTTGAAAAAAAGTGCTCGTCTGCACTTTTTTCTTTTTATTTTTTCAATTTTTAGGCTTTTTATGTGATATTCTTTTTTCTTAATAACATTTATGGTTTTAATGGTTTTTCCTTTTTTTTAAAAATAGAAAAAATAAAAATGATAAAAACTAAAAAACCTAAAAATTTGTCACACTACCCTCTCTCTCTTCGTGAGAATCATTTTGTATTATTTTGTAAACATTTTTTCTCTTTTTACTTTTTACAGGGGGGCCTAGGATTTTAGGCTTCCAGTTTTTGTATTTTTGTTTTTTTTTTATTTTATTTTATTTTTTATAAAAACAAAAATATTTTATAATTTATTTAACTTCCATTTGTTGATGTTATTTCTTTTTTGTAGTTTGATATTTAATTCTTGAGCCTGATATTGATTTTGTGGTAGTCCATTCATCCGTTGATTGTGTCATTTAACTGGAATCAAGAAGAGATTACGTGTTTTTTTTTTTTTTTTTAAGATTTATTGATTTATTTTAAAACCAATTAAATGTTAAATAATTAAATACATTCTCATCAAAAAAAGATTTTAAAAAAAGGTGAGAGATTTGATTTTTTGATGAAATTTGGTGGAATTTGGTAAATGTGTGACTTATGAATAATCACAGGACAACCAGAAGAAGAAGAAGATTTATTCAGATTAATTTACAATTTACTTGTGTAATTTTTATTTGCTCTTGAAATAGTCCTTTTTTGCATACTGGTGCGAATAAGATGGAATTTGAATTTTTGGGAATTAAATTAAAAAGTATTTTTTTAAAAAAAACAGAAAATTAATTAAATAAATTAAACTTCACCGCATTAAGTATTCTGCGTAAGGAAAAAATTCATAAATAAATTTAATTTTAATTTGGAATTTTATTCTATTTTTTAAAGAGTTCCGATATTACCACGTTTTCATTAACTCGCTTTCTTGTTTGTTTGTTTGTTTGTTTGTTTGTCCAGGACAAATCTTGCAATCGATTTTTAACTAACTCCACGACTAGCTAGATATTTGAAACTTCTAGAATAGCTCAGAACACGATAACAATGCATTCTTTTAATACTTTTACCCATTTTTTAAAAAAATTGAATTCGTTTTCAGTAAATTTTGTTTTGTACGAAAAGTTAGTTCGGAAAAAACATTTTTAAAAAAGTGTTTATTAATACATAGAATTGTCAAGTTTTTATGATTCAACAGAAAATTTAAAAACGTGGTATATAAAAAGTTCTTTTTATCTTGTTTTGTTTCAAATCCAATCGTAAATATACAGACAATTTGGCAGGAATTTTCAGAGCAGTTACATACACATATGCTTTCAGAATAGCAAGTTAGACATTGATCGTATCTTTGCGGTTACAGAGCGAATTCAGAATTTGTGAATAGTAACCTAAAATTTATTTTTATGCCCTATGGTAGGTACTACCAGAGGTAGGTATATTAGTTTTGTTACTCCATTTGTAACACATCGAAGTAATCGTCGTAGAAAGGTTTTAAGGGTATGGTTGTGTCAGGAATCAAAAGTTATATCGATTTATGCATGTCCGTCCGTCCGTCCGCTCGTATACAAGATAACTCAAAAATGCGTTGTCCGGTTTCGATGAAATTTACAATGTGAGTTGCTTTATCCTTAACTTGGTTTGGTATTGCATTTCAGCAAAATCGACAGGGGGAGAGAAGTTATTAAGCAAAAACCAGGGTGACCAGAAAGTTTTTTCGTTTTCTTATATGGTTTTTCGGATTTAATTCGAAAATCTGTGTATCAATTTAGTTTAAATTCATTATGTTGGTTAAATGTGTAAATATACGATACCATGTTAAATTTGAGTCAAAGGATAGTGAAGTAAGGAATAATCCTAGGAGAAAATAAGTCTGTCCATATAGTTTTTTTGATGTACTTTAAAAACTAATTATCCGATTTGGATACAATTTGCAGATTAGATTTATGCTAGTAGTGTCTACATTATCTGCAAATTAGAGGAAACAAAGTTATGAAGAAGAAACCTTGAAATACTGTTAGTTTTGACTGTTTTTCTGTTCCATTTCTACCATAGGGCATCAAAAGCTACTATATGTTTAATAGTCAGCGTCGCTAAATTTATAATTTTTCTAGCGATTAAACGACCGGATTAGTAGCGACTGTAAAAACCAAAATACGAGTTTGCACTAAAAACCGCGTTATTTCAAATAGGCGAAAATAAGCGATGAAGATTATTAGATAACGACAATTGGAATTAGTCTGATCTAATCTTGTTCTTAAACAATCTTATTGGACACGTTTTCGCTTTTGCACGGTCAAGAAAATCTAACTAGCTTTAATAGTTGTTGGTTGGATATTTTTTACTTCTTTTTATATTTATATGTTTTTTAAATGATGTATCAATTTTCTGGAACCAATTTGGTGTGTAATTCGAGGAACGGATGTATTTCTTTTTAACAATTTGAGCGATAACGATCAACAAATAGATAAATCTGGACAGAACTAACTAATTTTTTTTTTAACAGAAGAAAAAAGACCAAAAATTCTTTCTATTGAATTGACGTTTCCTATTACAAACAAGCTATAGCGCGAAACCACTATTGAAACTTCTATACGTATGTTCAAATCACGTTACCTTCTAAAAATCTGGTAATACGTTTGTTAGTTATACTAACTGCAAATTATGAGGAAAATATGTAAGCAAAGTTTGAAAATCGCATCATTTCATACAAAAAATCTGAATTTTGTTCGGCAACTACCCGAAGTTGTAATCGGATTCAATTGATTTTTCGACACAACTGTTCTTTCATTGAACAAGTGTCTCATGCCAAATTTCATTGAAATCGGTCCATAAATACCGTTACAATACCATATAAAAACACAAAAAACCGAACTTTTGTTTGGCGGCTATCCGAAGTTTTAGTCCGATCAAACCTAACTTCTGATAGAACGACAAACGGACATTGGATAAAAAAGATTGCAAACCATTTAGAATCTTATGAAACGTGGAGATTTCAGATTCCAATAATTATATACTTCGTATAGAAGTTAAAAATAGAAACTCACAATACTCTACGATTTTAAATTCACCGCATTTTGTGAATACCATTTTTCGAATACAAACGTTTTTGCATAAAGAGACTTCAAATTTTAAGGATTTAACGATCTGTTTTAAATCGTTAATTTCAAAATTAAAAATACTGATTCTGAAAAAGAAGGAATAAAAACTAAAAAAATGTTACCAGCATTTTGCCCTACCCTATATACCCGCCGCTTGATAAATGATTCATTCTAAATTATTCAAATCACGAAATTGAGGATTGAGGATCTTTTGAAGATAAATAAAAAAACATACATAAATATGCAACAGAAAGAATGCAAATTAACTACATGCGTGTATATTACTTATTTAGGTTTACATTGTATTACCCGGCCTCGGACAAACCAAATGGAAATTTTTTTAAAAAAAAAGCACTAGACTGACGTTTTATTGAAATATTGATTACCATTATAAATTTTTTTTAAATTGTCAAGTTAACACCATAAAAATGATCGTTAACGACCCCCGAGACCAACAGGTGAAACTAAATATATATTGGCAATGTTTGGATTCTCTTCGTTGGACATGATACGCCCAAATGGATACCAACAACAAAAACATTCACCTGCATTTATAGCATGATGCATTTTATATAGAATGAATCTCAAAAAAAGAAATAAGAACGGATTTTATTATGTTCGTTTTGTTTTGATTACAAACGTTCGAATGAAGCGTGCGGTCTTTCTTGAGCCTTCTTAGACGATCTCTTATGAATTCATAATTAATCAAGTTGAAGGCCTCTGATTACTCCTTTTTTTTTTCTTCTTATTGGATTCATTTTATTTTAGTTCTTTTCTTTCAAACAAATAAAATTGGAAATTTTTATTTGTGTGACATTATTCTTAGCTATTGTGTCTTGTGCGTGCCGGTATTTAGTACCGCATGAGAAAAATGTGACATTATTAATTTTATTGAGTTTTTGTTTATATTTTTTTTGCACTTTGAAAAATATGTCTCCTTTTTCTAAAGAGAAAAGAAAAACATCACTATTAAAACAATTTAAGCGTACACGTATAGAAGCTACTTCACCATATTTGTATATTAAATTCCTTTGATTGCATTTTTGATTTTTACATATTTGGGAAAGCCCCCATTGGGGTATTGTTCTCTGGCTGCCAATTTTAATATAATATTTTTGACGTCAAACACAAAAATTCAATGCATTCTTTTGAATAGGGTCAAAATATCATAATCAGTTGATTGACGTCTGTAATTGTGCATTGAACAATATTATTGTACTAAAAGGAATGTTTGTATTTATGCAAATTATTATTGATTGAGTTGAGGCCATCCAAGGGATGCCTGCATAAATCTTTTAATATAATATAATGATTGATTATAACAGATAAAAAATTAACAAAACAATAAAAACTTTTTTATTAAATTGCATTGTGTCTTAAAAATAAAATTAAGGAATAAATTTAAAGCCTTATAAAGCTTGCTATTTGAACAATTTTTTAAATGTGAAATGAATTCCTAAACCTCAAGTGGAGTTCGAAATTAGTTCACGAAAAGTAGACGAATAATTTTGTGTTGTCATATTTAGACACAATACACCCATACCTCGCTATACGGCCGCTCTTTATACGGCATTTCGCTATACCGGCCCTCTTCATTTAAGGCACGTTTTCGATTTACGGCCTAAAATGTTTCGCTATAACGGCAAAAAAAAACTTTTTTTCGATGTCGATATATCTACATGTTGCCAACACACTCTTTTCTATTTCCTCTTGTTTGATGATTTTAAGCTAAAACCACTTTTAATATATTTGTCCGAAAATCCAAGGCCTCTTAAAGGACTAAATAAAAATCAATTACCCGTCATATGGAGATCCAACAAGAAAGCTTGGATGACTAAAGCTACTTTTGAGGATTGGTTCAAAAATCACTTTTGTACAGAAGTGAAAAAATATTTGCGAAACAATAACTTAAGCAACAAGGCTTTGCTAATTTTGGATAATGCACCAGGGCAACCTACTAATTTATCCGAACTACCTGAAGATGTCATGATTCAGTACATTCCGAAAAATACAACAGCTCTGATCCATCCAATGGGGAACCCCTTTCATATGAGGAACTCATTCAGTTGCAAGCAGAACCGGCATTTGATGAAGAGACAGAGCCTGTTGTATCCAAACAGCTAACATCAAAAAATTTGTCGAAAGCTTTTTCCTATTTCGAACAAGGAATAAACATCCTCCTTGAAAACGATCCTGACGTCGAACGTAGCGCTAAAGTTTCTCGAGGAATTAACTCAGCCATTAGCTGTTATAAATCACTGAAGAACGAAATAGACAAGAAGGCAAGACAAACAACGTTGGACAATTTTTTTAAGCCAGGCCCATCCTTACCAGCGAAAAATGATGACGACAGTGATCTGCAGGTTACCATTTTTTCATCGTCTTCAGATTTGCATTTTGAATGATAAACAATGTTACATATTTAATAAATTTGGAACCGATCCCATTTAATTTGTATGAATTTGTTATTCGAATAATTGATTCCTTATACGGCTTTTCGCTTTGCGGCCAAGTTTCGTGGAACGTATCTACGCCGTAAAGCGAGGTATGGGTGTACCAATATCAGAAGAATATGTAAAAGGTATAGTTCTGAGAAGTTCCTGTCTCAAGCCCCAGCAGTCCTACTTTAGTAGTTTTATAAAAATTTGTGCCTAGGAAATGCGTTTTCATTTCAAATCCTTGAGCCCTCTCTTCATGACTATAACCGAATAAAAGAGTTTATAAAAATAAAGAACTTGCGATATTTCCTTTATCTTGTAAAGTGGACACACATATAAGTAGAATATTTGTCGGACACATGTCTATTTCCCAATGAGCTCGCACGCACTGCGCACAAAAGTTGAAATACTAAACCAATGCAATTCTGAACTACTTTTCATCCAATAAATCAATTCGGAAAATATATAAATTATTATTTTCAGTGATTATAAATCTTTTTAGACTTTTTCCCGACACAAATGGATACAACCGGATTTTGAAATTTCTACAAATGGACCAAAACAAAAAAAAAACAAAAAAAATGCATAGGAATGCAATAAAAAAAATTCCATTTCATTTCCTTTCTTAAAATTTTCTTTTGGAAATGAATTTTCTATTTTTAACAAAATTTATTTGAGAATTATTAAATAGTTCAAGGTTTTCATAATGAATCACTTTTCTTTATGAAATGAACAAAAAAAAAAAAAAAAAGAAATCTACATCTTACGAATTTTTTTTTTTAAACAAATTTTTAGTAATTATGTTTAATTAAAAGAAAAAAAATTGATAATTAAAAAAAAATCATTGATTCTCGAGAAGAAAAAAGGAAAGAAAAAAAAAACAATTTAGTATTTCTTTTTCTTTTTTTTTAATTAAAATACAAGCAAACAAAATTATCAACTACGTCTTAAGAAGAAAAAAAAAACCAACTTATTTATATATCACTACTATTAAAAAAAAAAATTAGCATTTACATGTTAAGTGCAAGGAACTCGTTTTCATCAGTTTTTCAGCTAAATGCGACGACGTCTTGGTTATTTTTGATTTTAGCATTCAATCGAAAAAAAAAAACAAACGTACACACACATATACTAACAATGTCCAATTTACTAAAATAATTATTAGTAGAAGCAAAAAACAAAAAGTAAATTCAAAGGGAACCCGAACATTTAAACATGCATAAGATGATTACGATGATACGGTTGGCAACAAAACTAGCAGCAACAGCATCTCTACAGAATTCTAATCTACAGAATTTTAACCCTCTCAATATACACTTTACTTCTCGAATCTACACTATATGAAATTCAATCATCAAATTCTAGAAAGAATAAATTTTTAAAACGTTCATAAAATGTAACTTTTCTGTCATTCTACCAACACATGTCATTATGTATGATCAATTTGAATTTAGAGAAGACAGTGGTGTGACATCTTCTATACTCGCTTTTATTGTAGGAGGTGGTCACATCAAATGGATATCAGTTATTTTTTAATTGGCAACAGTATTATTCGGCAGATTAACACGGAAACTCCTCTAGCGATCTTGTTAATAATAATAATAACAGCTCAAATCGAGCCTAAAACAGAAAATTAATACATAAAATCACATATTGATCAAATATGGTATTAAGACTTATACGAGTATAAGTTTTTTTTGAGGCAAAAGCCAAAAAGTTGTATTTTGGTATTTTACCCAGCATAACATTCAGGATTCCCGTAGCCAAGTTCGGTGGAAATTAATTTTAAATAATTCCACAGACCACAAAGAACGTATATTAATGTTTAGATGCACCTTATCCGAATATATAGGGAGCATCATAGACACTTTTCGGCGCTTTTGCTAAAGGCGAATTGTCATAACCATAACACATTCATATTTACTGGCTCAAGATAAGAAAATATACGAGAGTAAGGCCCTCCGAATACTTGAGCTGAGCTATGCGGGTGAGCCTCGCTGTGGTTGCATAGGTTAGCTGGGATCGCTAACCCCGTTGCACACTAACTAACTAACCTACGCGGTGATTTTTTTTGATAAATTCATGCCACCAGTTCTATTAGAGCTGTTAGAGAGATATAATGTGCGAGTACCGCAAAATAAAAAGACACACTAAACTTTTGCAAGCATCGATTCTACACTGTATAATACCGATAGTACGTATAAGTTAGTATTAGCGATGCCAGCGAAGCTCGTTCGCGTAGTTAAGGCCTGAACTACGTGAACGAGCTTACTTCGTGTCGCTCATGACCAGGCAACGTAGTTTCAAAGCTTCGCTGAAATGTGCGATGGCCAAAGCAAATGCTGAATTGTTCACTTTCAGCGAGAAACTTAGCTTACGTAATTTAGCTCGCTTAGCTCAAGTGCGCGGTGAACGAAAGCAAGTCCGGAATAGTAAATTTTTCTGGTGAAATTGCTTAATTGTTAGTAAAATGTTGAATAATTGTATGAAACACTTTTGCAAACGAGGATCTTAAGTCATTTAACAATTGTCAAAAATAAATTCTCTTATTTTGATGTCACAAACACACGTTAGGTTAGTTTAGCTCGGAATTCAAATCCCGATCTCAGCGATAACACATTTTTTCAATTGGTTTAGTTATCTTTTCAATCAAATCCTTAAGCTGATCATTTTTTAGTGTCGATAAATTCAAGATTGCCAACCACTGAATTTAGCATATGTTGGCAATAAGTGATCGCACTTATAAACAACATTTTAAACGTATATGTGAAATAGTTTCATAAATAGATGAACGTGATGACCTATGCAGACAAAGTAGTAAAATCAAAAACTTTGCTACAGAATGTGTTCTTTTTTAGAAAATATTTTTCTTAAACGAATAATTATTGATTTGTTTTAAGACTTTTAACGTTCTGATTTTTGAATATATGTAAATTAAAATCTATAAGAACTTAAAATTTTTTGATAGGAATGGAACTCGGAATCACACTGAGAAGAAAACAACCAAAACTAATAACAATGTTCCTTGTTTTTGAAATGTATTGTATATTTTGAATAGGACAAATTGAAAGTAAGAATATATCTTCATTAGGTAAAGGAGTTGCGAGGTTCGAGTGATAAAAATAGAAAAACGTCGCTAATTCAATCAATACCGGGCAAATTTTCATGAAACTTGTAATGTACTCGGTACAGGGTTCTTAAAGCTAAGATCACACACTGCAACTTTTGTTGCAATGCAGCATAAAAAGATGAGAAACTAGAGTGCTGCATAGTGTGAACAGCATTGCAACACACAAAGTTGCGATTCTTTTTTGCTGCATGTCTAGATTTTTATATTGCGCGCAACCTGAAAAGTTCCAACGTGTGTGGTTGAAACTTTTGCTGCATGCTGCATGCAAGTTTTTTGACAGTTCAGTGTTATTGTTTTTGAGAAGTTTTTAAAATGTGATGAAATTCACATAAGAATATTCTTTTTTTTTGATTATGGGTCTCAGTTTTTCCAAAAGATAATCAAAATCCGATGCTGGCAAACAATTTTTTAAAAATAACATGCAATTCGCGTTCTAAATTATTATATTGTTTTATCCATTTTTTTACCTAGCATTTTCTTTCACTTTTTTGGAGCCGTCGTCTTTCTTTTCTCAACAAAGTAAGTGCTAAACAGGCAACAGCTTGTTCTTCTTCATCATAAAACAAATTTTACTGCAATAAATTAAATGCTAAAATCGTCAAACTTTTAACAGATACATACACGAAAAAACTCCAAGGAAGTTGCAAGCAATAATAGCTATGTGTGAACACCTCTGCAACTTTTTTTTTATTGTTGCAGCAGCATAAAAACTTCAGATTGCGCGCCACTTTTGCTTACATGTGTGAACAAGACTCGCAACTTTTGCAGCTGCAACCAAAAAAACCCTGATGCAAAAGTTGCTGTGTGTGATCTTAGCTTAAGAGTACCAAAACTAGAGAAACAACGCTCGTAATTCGATCAATACTGAACGGGTTTTCATCTCACTATATCTAGATGCGTTAATATAACAGTACAGTTTAACTATTGTAAATACTCAGATCAATAAATGTTTATTATAGCTACTACAGAGTCATCGTTTTAACCACCCTTTCTCAACCTAACCTCACCAATCACGGCCACCCACTTAAAGCTTAAACAACGCCGAACACAAGCAGCTAGCTAATAGACTATAAAATATTGTTTCGATTTATTCATTGTTTTTAAATTTTGTGTGATAAAAGTAACGAAGCCGAAAATCAATTTTTGTTTAATATTTATTTATAGTTATAGAAAAAAACGCAAATGAAAAAAATAAAAATGAATAATGTCAACAAGTTTTTCTGGAAAAAGAAAGAAAAAAATATTTCGTAACACAAAATTCAAGGCGCCAAATATAGAAAATCACAAAACCCCGACATTTCTGTTTT
This sequence comes from Xylophagus ater, assembly GCA_963422695.1. Lineage (NCBI taxonomy): Eukaryota > Metazoa > Arthropoda > Insecta > Diptera > Xylophagidae > Xylophagus > Xylophagus ater. Next base: position 18,142,739 of record OY730481.1, read on the forward strand.
TGCTTAATTACTATAATTTTCAAAAAGAAAATTGTCTTAAATTACAAAAATTAAATAAATAATAAACAATAACCTTTTAACTCTATGCTAATTATTATTATATTAAGAAAATACAGGGTGACATCAAGGATTTAAATATTAAAACTTAGTAAATACCGAACAGAGAGAACAGACACAGACTAATTCTAAGAAACTCACGTATCTCTAAATAATCGCAGAATAAAATTGCCTATTTTATAATCGATTTGAAGAACACATTTCGCGCCTAAAAACAAAATTCTTAAAATAATAATGAATTAAAATAATTTGTAGTAAATTTTAAGAAAATTTCATTTCGTCAGGAAATGATTTTTACAAAATATAATTTTATGTCGTCGTCCTCATCTTATTATTATTTTTCCCTCCCGCCATGTGTGAACATTTTTAATATTCTTATTTAAAAAAAAAAAAAAAAAAAACTATATTTATAAACAAAACACAACGCAATCGCCATCAAAAATAAAGTTTTGTGTTCGTAAAAAAATGTGAAATCTTAATTTCGCCTGAATCTTATACTAAAGACATATTAGCAGCAATAATGTACATTATAGCTGGTAATGTGTCTTTAGTATTAAAGTGTAAAATAGTTTTTCTCCGATAAATACTGACTTATGAAGAGGTTAATGGATGGCCTTCTTCATACTATTTAGAGTTAGTTTAAGCCAGTGATTCCCAACGTGGTCTATATCGACCCCCAAGGGGTCCATGTCAGCGAAAAAAAATAATTAATAATGAACGGTATAATTGTCATTACTTCATCATAGTATATTACATTATATTTATGATCTTGGGGTGGTATATTCAATTTTAGCCCTTTCAAAGTGAGTAGCACTATTCCAGTTGTCGAAAATACATTTGAAGTTGATGAATTTGCAAAAAATCAATATCAGGTAAGCAGGGAGTCTACACAAAACTGAAAAACATGTCAAGTGGTCTACGAGACAAAAAAGTTTGGGAGCCTCTGGTTTAAACTGACAATACATGTATTTGACAGTATAACATGAAATCTTGCAAATGTAGTACATATATGACATTTGTTTGAAGTGTAAACAACTATTTGGTTATTATACTGAAGCAAGCTCGGACCGAAAAACGACCAGAATAGGAGACAATGCCAGATCACATGTTCCTCAACATTTCCGAAACTACTTACAAGGACTGAAGTGTAAGTATTTTGCCGGACGTATTCACCAGATATTGCTATATTAGATTACGATTTATTCCGGACCATTTAATAAGCCAATTTTTTGCCTGCGAAAGATGGATTTAAGGTTGTAGCTTCTGATGCAGCATACTTTTCATTCAATTCATTTTTTATTAAACGAAAAAGGGCCAAATTCATATGCCACCTCCTTTCAATATGATTTACCAAAAAATCGATTCAAAGAAATTATAATTTTACATTCAAAGAACTTCAGCTTGATTTTCAAAGTGTTTAGCCAAAAATGATAACATTTTTTATTCAAATAAATTTTCTTTCCATTTATTGCATGTTATACTAAAGGCACACATATGGTATTCATACCATAGTATAAGGATACCATGTGGTATACCATATGTGTGTCGTCGAATACTAGCCGAATACCATTTCAACTACGTAGCATAAATCTGGTATTTAAATTCGAAAAAGTACGTGGTATTCCCTTTTTTACTTAATTTTTTCGGCCACTGTAATCTATGCTTTAGTGATTGTCGCGCCTTTTTATTGAAGCGGAAAATAGCGAATGAAATTTTGTTGGAAAGCTGAGCAATTGACACATGTTTACACTTTTTTTTTGAAAATTTTATTTTAAAAAGTTGGAAAAAGTAAAGAAAAAACGCAAAATTTTATTGGTGGATGAAACTTCAAAATTTATAGATATTTGTAGGAATCATATAGAGGATTTAAGAGGAGCGAAAAGAAATTCCCATATTCTCGCTGAAAGGGCAGAATTTCAAATGTCAGACAGATATTATGTTTGATGTGTGCCAACTCCTTTTTATACCATGGTACAAGGCTATACTGTAGTATCGATACTAAGGTATGAATACCCTCTATGTGTGCCTTTAGTATTAGACAGTTTTTTACTTAAAATTAGCCATAGACGATCCAACAAGTTTGTCAAACTTGTATCCAATTTCTTCAAAAAAGATGAACCTACTATACAAAAAGTCAGATACCACAAATAGTAGAAATGGCTTACCTAGTTTCTAGAAAATGACAAGACTGGTTTAAGTCCTGATATCGGCTCTTTAGAGTTTATTTTTCTTGGTCCTCTACAAAATACTAATTCTCTTTTCCCGAAGCTACACATGCGTTGGCAAATTAAAACTAAATTTGTAGTAATAACATATTGAAAGTGTATTTTTGTTTTAAAACAAACAAAAAAAAAAGTTCTGAATCTTCAAAAGTTCTATGGCCACAGACGAGGCCATAAAAATAAATTTTTTTAGGAAATCAAATATTGAAAAAGAACAACAAATAATAATAATAATAATAAAAATGATAAAATAAATAAATTTGCTGAGAAAGCTGAATAAAAAAGAAGGTGACAGAGTGGAAAATCTTCTTAACGCAAAACAACTGTAAAATCGCAATGAACGTACAACAACAACAACAACAACAACAACGACGCAAGATCAATTTAATGTTTGCTGTTTTGTTTATTTTCTTGCTCAGATTTATTTTTATTTTATTTATTTTGCAGTTTCTTTTTTTTCAAAATATTCTTGCAAAATGAAAGTGAAAGTTTTCTTTAAGATTTTACATTATTTTTTAATAGAATACTAGCGAAAAGTTCTTAGAACATTGTTGCAGAATGTTTTTTTTTTCATTTTTCAAAAAAAAAAAAAAAACAGTTTATTGGCGCGTAATTTTTGTTTTGTTTGGATTTCTTTGATTGCCGACTAAATGACTTACAAAGAGGCAAAAGAAACACAACAAAAGAGCCTTATGTTGGACACAACAAGAAGAACAGCAACAAAATTATGGAATAAAAAATTAAATAACTACTATGCAAGCTTTAGTGCAAAATCGTGATGAGTACTTCTATACATATTACGGCATGGCGTGATTAATTACTTTTCGAAGTTTGTGAACAAGTGAGTAATTGAGGCCTTAAGATAATTAATTCCTTCCTATGTAAAAAAAAAAAAAAAAAAAAACTTTTTAAGCAAAATTGACCAATTTCCAAGAGAAAAAACTTATTATATGGAAGAATAAGAAATAAAAAGAAAATAAGAAATATTCTCTTAAAAATGCATGTGATTCTCTCTAGCTTTCTATCATTTTTTTCAGATTACATTATGTTAGCAAAACAGAGATAGAAATAGATTTATCTTTATTAAACAATTCTAACACTTATGTAAACAATAAGAATCACTATTCATACAGGAACTAACACTTAAAATATTAACAGAATTTCTCTTCTAATTATTATTCGTACACGCTCCAATGCTTGAAAACGTGTTGGGAGAATACAATATTTATACAAATATTAAGTTAAAAGAAATTTATTTGTTTCATTCTTTCTTTAGTCCAAAATCCATAAGACTATTAATGCTCCCGCTTACTACAATTATCTTATAGGAAGCACGTTGTAAAATAGAGTATATTTGATTTATAGATTTCAATGAAAAATTTGTAATTTTCTTTCCTTATTTTGTGCGGAATTTTTGTTTCTGTCATTTTCAAACAAAGCATTGGGAAGATCGCGTCTAGTTGTCCCTTTTCAACTTTATTATTCGCTTAAATGAATGGAATTAATTTTTTTGGCGTTGAATATTCAAAATTTGGATTAATTTTGTTTGCGGAATTAATTACTTGTTCAAACCATGCCCTAATACATATCAATTAAATTATTTTGTAAAAAAATTCTTATGCGAACTTCCAAAGTTATATTTTGTTCAAGTTAATCGTTTCTTCAATTACCCTTAATCACCCTTTTCTAGTAGGAATTTTATTGAGTGAGTTAAAGTTAGTTTTTTATTTGATATCCTGTTTTATTATTTTCATCCCTTTGTTTGTATCCTTTATTCGGTTCTCATCACTCAAACTTAATAGAGAATATTACAAAAAGAGTTTTCAAGTTAATACTCTGTTTTATTCTTTACGTCTTTTTTAATACCGTCGGGAAATGTGTCCTCATCACATGAATCCTGACACAGAGTTTCATAAAAGTTACTGGAAAATTTACTTCTGTAAAAAAAAACCATCGCATTCTACACAGCCCGTATTCTTCTTCGGATACTGGAAAGAAACAACAGACATTTATTACTACATACACAGCCAATGAACTCGTCAAATGAGTTAACGTAAATACAAATTATGACATTAGCTGGTTTTACATTGGTCTTCAAACGAGCGCATTTTTCAAAAATTAATACTCCAAAAGGATTCGGCGAGTGCCGAGGAAATCCGCCAGCTCTAGCTTGAGTGCAAAATTGAAGACACGCGCACATAAACACTTCCCACTGGTTCTCTGCTCAAATCAACTGGAAAAGTACCCCCACATGACGCACACACATTGATGTGACGAGTACAAATTCATAGTGAAGAAAGGCGCATGGAAGACCAGTGTAGACATCTCAGCATGGATATGCCTGAGTTACTTAGGCGCATATAAAACCAATGTAAAACCGGCCATTAATAGGAGGAAAAATTTTAAATTTTGTGTGGCAGCTATCGGAAGTTGTAATCGGATTGGATTGATTTTATAACATAATCGTTCCTTTATAAAAAAAATACCATGTACCAAATTTGATTGAAATCGGTTTATAAATAACGTTACAGTATCCTCTAATTTAAAAACGCAAAAACCAAAACTTTTGTTCAGCAGTTATCTGAAATTTCAGGCCAATCTTCTGGTAGAATCATTCTCATGTGAAAAAAAACTACTTTTACCAATTTTCGTTCAAATCGCTTTAAAAATACAGGCGCAATTTTGACACACACTCAATTAGACTTTTTTTTTGAAAGATGGATATTTGAAAAAATATTTTAATTATTTGTCGATTAGGATTGCAGTAAGTTGTATACTTTGTATAGAAGTTAAAAATATACAAATCTTTGTAAGTGAAAAGAACGTCGATGAAATTAAAATTAAATAAATATAATATTCAAGTGTATAATAAAATGTTATGAAGAAATGGAAAAAAAAAGTCTCTCTAGCGCGAGCGCACTTACATTAACTACCTTGAACTCTTTCGATTTATTACTTTGTACGATCGGACGTGGATAATAAACTGATTTTGCCTTGCAAAGTGTCATTCCGCTTTAATTTTAATATTTTTTTTTTAAACCATATTAAAAAATATTGTTAAATGTTTATGAAAAAAATCAATATGTATACAATTTTGAATTCATATCGTAAGTACCCATAGGATGCTTAAAAGAAGAGTTATTAGTGGCCATTTGACTGTTCAATTAAACCAGTTTTCGTTCAAACCTGTAACTTCATAGTTCTCGATATCCTTTAATAGAATTGTCGTAGCCTAAGTACAACTGGTCCCAATAGTCGGTTCAACATTATATAATATCAATCCGACAAGTTTTACAAACTTGTTGAAACGTCTGAGGCTATCTTTAACAGGGTTCGCTAGAATCCACCTTTATTTTGTTTAAAATAACCCAATTTATCTGGATTTTTGTGGACTAATTGAGTCATTTTTGTTATGGTGGTATGAATGATAATGTCTTACTTGAACTAATAGGTGTTATTCTGATTCTGGAGGGCTAAAGTTCCAATCGAAAAATTCTTCTAGGTACTATAGTGTCTTTTAATAGGGACATAACAATTTTGTATCTTTATATGAATGCATCCTTAAACATTAATAATGACCTGTCAATGTCAAAACGTAGATTAAAGTCAACATTTTCATCATGGTAGAGTTCACGAACGGGCAACGCTTGGAAATTATTAAAAATTACTACCGAAATTCCGAGTCGGTCGCCTCAATTTTAAGAGTGAAAAATCATCCTTAGCGATGGGCTCATTTTTGGCTAAACGGATTTTTCAACAAGCAAAATATGCGTTATTGGACAGCAACAAACCCACATGTGCTTCAAGAGACACCATTGCATCCACAAAAAATCACTGTATGGTGCGGTTTACATGTCGGAGGCGTGATTGGGCCGTATTTTTTCGTTGATGCGAACGATCGCCCTTTATTTAAACTCCCAATTTTCATAATACTGGCTTGATTTTCAAACTTTTTAACTACTATAGCCGGATACCATCCATCAAGACTATTAGATTCTTTCACCCTTAAAAACACCCCTCATGAAAACTAGTACAAAAGTGGAAAGTTGAAATTTATTTATCGAAATTCGTTTAATTTTGTATCAATTAATATTTTCTAGAATCATTAAACTTTTGAAAAGATAAAAAATTTGCAAAATTTAAATTTTAAATAAATTTTGTGTGAAGCTTTTTGCTTTTACAAGTCCGCGCCGCCATACCAGACTTTTGTCATACACTACTAATAGTTTGTAAATTACATTTTATTTAAATTTAATTTATTAAGGTGAATAATTTTTCACTTCCGGTTTACAAGTGTTTGTGTGGTGTTCATCGTTTTGCATTTTTTGTTTTGTTTTAAAAATCAAGGGCTTTTAAAAAATAATGTAAATAAAGACAACACACTCTATCTAAACTCCATCATAATATATGCAAACATGTTCACATATATGAATTTTGAACTCGCAGATAAACAACCTTCGGACGTCGTTTTCTTAACATTTTTTTTTATTTATTCATAAAAAACAAAAAAACTGTCTTTATTGCTTAAAACAAGTACACAAAAATTATTCATAAAAATACTTTATTTTGTTAACAACTATGGCAAAACGCAAAAAAAAAGAAAAAAGAATTTAAATTAAACATTTTCATTATTCAGCTCACATATATTTCATACAATATTTTTGATTTGTATTGATTTAATACCGGTGGTTTTTTTTTCTTATTTTCAAATATTATTTTTCTTATGATGCGAGCGAATCTGAATATAGAATTACTTTTGAAAGTAGCAGGGAATTAACGCGAAAGGTGGCAGAATGTATCATCGAGAATCTGACCAATTCATGACAAGTAAAAATCATTTGCAGAAATGATCATTTTGATACCCTAGAACAGTGCTCCGCAACCTATATTCACATACGGCACACTAATTTTTTTTTTCTGGAAATCTAAGGCACACCAAAATAGAAAATAAAAAATCACATAAATGTTGAATATTTTATTTTTGTTAATTTGCTTCTAAAGTTATTAAAGAGAAATTGAATTGGAAATTAAAACTGATTTTTTTTGTACCCAAATCATAGAAACGTTTTCACTTTTAAAAATGAGCAAAGCAAACCATAGTAGTGAATTTACATTTTCTCTATATCGGCCGGACCACCATGGAACTTTCCCGATAATGTCATCAAATATTCATTTCAGTTCTCCTATTCTAAATGTACATTCCAAGTTTCGTGAAAATGTGACTACTATTGGCCGAATTATTAGGGTTTTTTTATTTTGTATTCCCGTAACCCCCACAGAGGAGAGTCGCATTCTATCTTTTCAGTTGGCCTATCCAAAATGTATACACTAAGTTCTAAGAAAATTCGCCCATTATTGAGTGAATTCTTGAAGTTTTTCTATTTCAGGCCCCCACAACCCCCCATCGAGGGGAGGCATTTTATCTTTTCAGTTTGCTCATCCTAAATGTACATTCCAAGTTTCATTAAAATTCGCCGGTTATTGACCGAATTAGGGAAGTTTCTATATTTCCACCACAACATTTTTTTGCGCATTAGTGTTGCCAGATGTAAATTCTGTTGAAAAGTTAATATATTCTGATTTCGATCTTAGTACACAAACTGTGCAAATCTCATCAAAATTGGACGAGCAGTTTCGGTTTTACAACAAGTTCAAAAATAGACTATATTTGGACAAAATGTATTTTTAGACAGTGTTGCCATAGTTGAAAATGACCCAAAAACTAATCAGATCTAAGTTAGGATCAAATACATGAACTGTGTAAACTTTATCGAAATTGGCCCAACAGTTTAGTCTGAACAGTGCGGACAAAATTTTGTCGTTTTTAGACAAAAAAAGCATTACCAAATAGTGTTGTCATATATTAATTTCGCCCAAAATCTAACACCATCTGGCATTTGATGCAACACCAAAATGGTGAAAGTTTCATGGAAATCGGACCATCCATTCAGATTTTATTAACGATTTAAAAAAGCGGACGGACGGACGGTCGGACGGACGGACGGACGGACATGGGGCTAATTATTTCTGACGAAACGGATTTTGCACTTATTTTCATCTTCCTAGCCCTTCTAGATCAAAAGTTAGGTTTTCGCACGATTATAGTACTTTCCTATAAACATTCGTTTATCGGGAAAGTAAAAAAACTAAAAAAAATGTATAATGAAATTACATTTATACGTAAATATTATAAAATTGGTACAAAACTACTATTAAATAACTAATGTGATACCTGGGCTTGTATCAGTGAACACAGATATTTTACATTTGACCCGATACTTGACAGTGCGGCCCTCGTGGTCAAGGTTCCTTAAGCATAATCGCTTATCATGTTTTATTAAAACTAGAGATGAAAAACTTAATTCACATAAAAATGTTGTAGAAAATGGAAGAACTACAATAGCCTGGTCAGAAATCTTCAGATATTCCTCCTTTATTGAAATCCAGAAAACATCCAATGGAACTTGATTAAATTTTACTTTTAGAGTCCCGTCAGCCCTTAATTCCACAAATTCCTCTCGAATTTCTAGTAGGAGTGCTGATATGAAAGCTGGGATGTTTGTTTACTTTTACCATCGAAAAATAAAAAATCAACCACGACACACCTAATATCGTCCTCCGGCACACTGGTTGCGGAGCACTGCCCTAGAAGATGGGAGAGAAAAACTGTCAAAACTAACATTATTTGAAGGTTTTTTCTTCATATCTTTATTTCCTCTTTTCAAAATTTCCTCTAATTGGGAGGTAATCTAAACCCTGATAGCATATAGTAGGTCTGTTTTATTTGCCATTGCTCTGGGGTAGAGCAAATTTTTTCATTGAAAACAAAAACAACAAAAGTGCAAATCCTACACTACTTGCAGACCAGGGGTAGCTCTCACACCGAAATTAGTTCAGTTTTCGACCATTAAAAGTGTATTAGCTAAAAATTTCCCATTTAATTACAATATGGTTGCTAAGCAGCGCTACAAACATTTGAATTAAAGGCTTTTTCTACTCCTGCTCGTTTTATTTGCCACTTACCCTGCTCCGGTGGCAAATAAAACAGACCTAATAAGTCTAACCGGTGTAATACTTTTTAAACTACATGAACAGGCTTATTTTCTCCTAGGATTTTTTCTTTCTCCTTTATCCTTGGACCGATGTTATTGAAATTTAACATGGTATCGTTTATTTATATAATTAACCACTATAATTAATTTAAACAAAATTGGTTCACAAATCTTCCAATTAAATCCGAAAAACCATACAAAGAAAAGTGGCAAAACTTTCCGATCACCCTCCCGGTCTTTTGCTTAATATACCTTCGTTCCCCCTCGGTCGATTTTGCTGAAATGCAATACTAAATCCAGTTAACCAACTCATATTCAAAATTTCAACAAAATCGGATAACATGTTTCTGAGTTATCTTGTATACGAACGGAAGGACGGACACACATAAATCAATAAAATTTTTGATTCCCTACACAACCATATTCTTGAAACCTTTCTACGATGATTATTTCGATGTGTTACACGCTTAGTGACAAAATTAATATACCTTCTGGTCTGGTAGTACCCTCCATAGGGCATAACAAATTATGTATGGTATAAACTAACAAACATCATAAAACGAATGAACCGATTACATTTTCAGCGGGTAAATATTCTTGCGTCATTTTTCGCGGTTTTTCATGTGAAATTTAGGTGACGCATATTTTTTTTGTACAATACCGCCTCTCTACTGTACTTTTTAAAATGTATATGACTTAATGAATTTGTTTTATTTGTACCAACAGAGAATGAACCAAAAAAAAAAAAAAAACTTTAAATAAAAATATGTATGAATTGTATGCATTTTATTTAGCATATTTTTAATTTATGATATGTTTGTTAAAACACATACTTAATTTAACTTCCATGATAAATTTCTTTGAATTTAAAAGGCAGTTGTACAATTTAATAATAAACATTTATTATGTGGTAATAACTCGACTCACACTGAGACTTAATTACGAGTCGAACTTTTATTGTGCTGAGTTTTTTTTTTATTATTGAATTTTAACACTTTTCAAGCCAAAACCAATATTTGTTCCATTTTTGGTTCTTAAATATAGTGTATTTTAATTGGGACATAACAATTTTGTATCTTTATATGAACGCACCCTTAAACATTAATAATGACCTGTCAATGTCAAAACGTAGATTAAAGTCAACATTTTCATCATGGTAAGGTTCACGAACTAGCAACGCTTGGAAATTATTAAAAATTACTACCGAAATTCCGAGTCGGTGGTCGCAACTTTAAGAGCACTTACTCCAAGCTCATTTCTGGCTGAATGGCTTCGTCAACAAGCAAAATAGGCGTTATTGGACAGCAACAAACCCGCATGTGCTTCAAGAGACACCATTGCAATCCACAAAAAATCACTGTATGGTGCGGTTTAGATGTCGGAGGCGTGATTGGGCCGTATTTTTGTTACCGTCAATGGAGAGCGCTACCGTGCCATGTTGGAGGATTTTTTTTGGCCAGAATTAGATGAAATTGATATTGGCGATATGTGGATTCAACAAGACGGCGCTACAAGCCACACAGCACACGTTACAATCGATTTATGTTGAATTGTTATGTCCTTAATGAAAAACCCTATATAAGGTAAAGCGAAAAGAACGACACTTTTTTTTGTTGAGTTATTTTGAAACCAGTTTGTCACGGCTGCTGTTGGGTTATCACGTCACGCTTGGTATCATTTTGAAGTTCGGTTTGTAATCTTTCTGTTTTTTTTATTATTTTGGTTTGGCCCATAGTGAAAAATGAAAGGGCTAAAGATTGAAGAGACACATTTAGGGAATTTGTACTGTTTTTATTTGATAAAGGATTAAAATCAAAAGAAGCTATCACTACAAGCAAAAATGACAGCAACATGACTACAAAAATTCAGAAATTCTTTCCGACCTTTTGGTTGTTAGCCTTTTAATAAGTTTTTGTACCATTTTCAACATTCGTCAAATAAAAACATATAGTAACTAAAAATCAGCCTATAGCCGATTTTTTGATGCCCTATGGTAGAAATCGGGCAGAAAAACTGTCAAAACTAACATCATTTTAAGGCTTTTTCTTTATAACTTTGTTCCTTCTTCTCAAAACTTCTTCCAATTAGCAGGTAACCTAGACCCTGAAACCATAAGTCCAATCTGTAAATTTTGTTCAAATCGGTGTACTAGTTTTTAAAGTACATCAAAAAAACTTTATAAAGCAGATTATTTTCTCCTAGGATTATTTCTTTCTCCTTTATCCTTGGACTGATTTGATAGAAATTTAACATGGTATCGTCTATTTATGTAGTTAACCTATATAATTAATTTCAACAAAATCGATTGACAAATTTTCCAATTAAATGCGAAAAACCATTAACAAAAAAACGACAAAACTTTTTGGTCAACCTAGTTTTTCCTTTATAACTTTGCTCCCCCTGGATCGATTTTGTTCAAATGCAATACCAAACCAAGTTAAGGATTAAGCAACTCACATTGTAAATTTCATCAAAATCGGATAACGCGTTGTTATCTTGTATACGGACGGACGGACGGATGGACGGACATGCATAAATCGATATAACTTTTGATTCCTAACACAACCATGCTCTTGAAACCTTTCTACGACGATTATTTCGATGTGTTACAAATGGAGTGACAAAATTAATATACCCTCTGATAGTACCTACCATAGGGCATAAAAATTTGCTCTGCTTCGGAGCAAATGGCAAATAAAATAGAACAATTGTATGCTAAGCATAGACACACCAACAAGTTTGTAAAACTTGCTAGGTTGCTATAAAATTTGAACCGTATATGGGCCAGTTTGTAAGACCAAATCTCACAAACTGGTTGGAGGCATGACTAACTTATTCAAGTGGCTATGGCTAGCTTATCGGACATGGCAACATTTTCATTGTTTGTTTCAATTTCTTTGATTTACGATAATCCTTTCTACAAACTGTCACTAGAAAGAATGCGGATACAATTGATTATTCTTTATTTAACCTTATCCTAGATACAACAAAGCGCTTGTTTGTTTTTTGGTCCACCGAAGGAAGAAAAAAGTCCGCGACCCAAAAACAATAATTTTTGAAATGAAAATCAGTTTAATCAAAAACAAAAATAAATACAAAAAAAAAAAAATAGATTTAAAAAAAAAACTCGACGCGGGAGTATATTTATTTATTATTTTTCTTTGATTCTTCTCCCAAGAAAAAAAAAAACTCTTTCTGACTTTAACCCGGCTTTTTCAGCCGAAATGTTATTTTTGAATTTTTTGTATTTTTTTGTGGTTTGGTGGTGTTTTTTGTATTTATTCTTTTTGGATCTTGTTTTTTTTTCAGGGGATTTATTTCGAAGTCTAAAGAAAAGAAAAAAAAAACAAAAAAAAACAACTTAAATCTTCCAGGAATTTTTGGTGTCATTTAATATGGAAGCCAAAAACTACTACAATGAGGATCAGTTAGTCGATCTTTCATTCCAGTCTGGGTTTTTTTTTCTGTCATTATGAAGAAAGAATACCAAAAAAAAAAAAAACACCAAATTTTTTTTAAATAGTGAATGGTAACATCATCAATGCTAGACGGAAGCCCCAAAAAATTATACAACATAAAAAAATGAATAACAAGAAAAAAAAAGGATTTTTTTGTATGCGATTAAAATGAAAGACATTCGAAACATCAATCAAATAATTTCGGGTGAAAAGAAATCATAAATTTAAAGGTGTTTCTTTCTTAAGGTTGAAAGAACACAAAAAACAAGTTAACAGGTTTTCCAATAATTACAATAAAAATTATGTCGTATTCGAATTGCATCAATTTATTAAAGTTATTTTCGAAAAATACTTAGTCTCTTTAACAATAATAAAACTTAAAGTACGTGTGTATCTTAAGCTGTCTAATTCGTTGTATGAAAAACCTTCTTAGACTGTAAAAGAACCACCAGTAATACCAGGTGGGCTGAAAAGTTCTTATCATTTTAAAGAAAAACTCATTTTTTTAACAAAACTCGATTTTATTATTCAACATAGTTGCCATCGAGGGCAATACACTGATTATAGCGATCTTCCAACTTTTCGATACCATTTTTGTAGTACGATTTGTCTTTTGCTTGAAAATAGGCCTCAGTTGCGCCGATTACCTGCTCATCGGTGCTAAATTTCTTTCCAGCAAGCATTCTCTTAAGGTCTGAGAACAGGAAAAGTCGCTGGGGGCCAGATCTGGAAAATACGGTAAATGCGGAAGCAATTCGAAGCCCAATTCATGCAATTTGCCATCGTTTTAATTGATTTGTGACACGGTGCATTGTCTTGGTGAAACAACACGTTCTTCTTCTTCAAATGGGGTCGTTTTTCCGTGATTTCGTCCTTTAAACACTCCAATAACGATATATAATAGTCGCTGTTGATGGTTTTTCCCTTTTCAAGATAGTCAATGAACATTATTCCATGCACATCCCAAAATACAGACGCCATAACTTTGCCAGCTGACTGTTGCGTCTTTCTACGCTTTGGATTCGGTTCATCGCGTGCAGTCCACTCGGCTGATTGTCGTTTGGACTCAGGAGTGAAATGATGGAGCCATGTTTCATCTATTGCCACATATCGACGCAAAAAATCGGGATTATTACGATTGAAGAGCTCCAAACACTGCTCAGAATCACCAATTCGTTGTTGTTTTTGGTCGATTGTGAGCTCGCGTGGCACCCACTTTGCACAGAGCTTTCGCATACCAAAACATTCATGAACGATATGTCCAACACGTTCCTTTGATATCTTTACAGGTCATCCAAAATTATTTTGTAGATTTTTTGATGTTTTCGTCCGTAACAGCCTCTTTTGGACATCCACTGCGTTCATCGTCTTCGGTGCTCATATGGCCTGTACGGAACTTAACAAACCACTTACGAATGGTTGCTTCGCCTGGCGCATAGTCCGGATAACACTCATCAAGCCACTTTTTGGTATCAGCAGCATTTTTTCCCTCAAAAAACAGTGTTTCATTAACACACGAAATTTCTTTTTATCCATTTTCTTCAAAATAACAAAAGTTGCTTCACTCAAAATGCTATATCTGAAAAACGAATAGTCCGACAGCTGTCAAATTTATACACGTATCTTTTGAAGGTTGGTACTAACGAAAAATGATATGGATTTAATTCTAGTGACGCCCTCTCATAGAAACGATATGAATGATGATTCATGCAATTTTGTCATTGACAACATTTGGTCTTATCATATGGCATACATGACGTATTTTGCCTATGCCTACACCTCTACACGACCCAGTTAGTACAGAAATTCAAGCAAAGTAGGTTTGCTGATTAAATGAGGGGCATTTAGGGCAATAGAACAGACAGAAAGACAGAAGGACTGGACTTTTATAATTAGCCCTTTTCTGAATACACACATGTTATGTTATGTTATGTAAGAGTATTTACTTTTAAATTTTCTAAAAAAAAAATAGCTACTAAAAACTTTTATAAAAGATCTTTAAACTTTAAAAATACTAACATAATGTACTAGAAATGTAAGAAAATCTTGTACGTTTTCTAAACATAAAAGAATTTTTGCAGAATACGAAATTTGAAAATATATATTTTAGTAATAAGAGGAAAGTTAACATAATATAAAATAATATAGAAAATCGTAGAATAGAACCAAATAACTTTGTAAAAACATTGGAAAAATTGAAAAATGTACACGTTTACATATAAAACAGCTGATAAAGATTTAAATGGAACAATCATTATCTATATATAAACGTTTTTATAATTATAAAGTAAATTAATAATCTTATATAATCTTCGCTATAACGCTTTCCATCTCAAAAAAAGATTTCTAAAAACAATTCAAATTAGATAAAAAAAAAACAGAAGTGTTCATTAATGCCAGAAAAATCTTATTTATTTTCTTATCTTTTTAGGTTTAAGCTTTTATCAAAGAACATTTTTAATCGATTTTTTTTTTCTGCTTTCTATTCTAAATTTAATCTAAAACACGATAATAAATGAATTTACCTTCAAGAAAACAAAAATAATAATAATATTATTATTTATATGAAAACTCCACAAATTGTATTAGAAATAAAAATGATTTCATATCACTCGAAAGATTTCAATCATCTCGAATTTAATGTTTGTATAATAATAATACAAAAAAAAAATTTTATTCAGAATTATATTTGTTCAATTCACTTGTGTATAAACTACTTCAAAAGGAAACAAATTTAATGGAAAAAGAAAATAATACATACTAAAATGATCTACAACTTAACCCGATGACCTTTTTTTTTCTTCATAACTCTTGGAAATAAAATAACAAAGATTTCATACTTCATACGAGAAAACTAAGCCCAACCAAAAAAAAAACACATACTTCTTACTAATTGTATTGGTAGTCCAAATAGAGAAAAGTCTGTTTACTCATATGTAGGTGTAATACAGTGCTTTCCCATTAAGTATAGTAGAACAAAATTCAATATGATTCTAACTACATAATACTACTACTCTACGTCAAAATATTTCGTCTATATAAGAGATTTATCAACATTCCTGTTTTGTAAATGCTTCTAATTTATGATTCAAAATACACTTTATTATTATAACCTAACTTTGTAATAAACTTCTGATTTAGCATTTCCGCTACAAACGGTTCCTGTAATATTATCTGTACTAAATTTCATTATAATCAAACTAGCAGGACACAAAAAAGCCACAAAATAACCCATTTAAGATATAGCAATTCCGGCGAAAATTTAGTAATCTCTTCCTTTTAGTACAGAATATACTGGGTCTTTCATTAAGGACATAACATAACGATTGTAACGTGTGCTGTGTGGCTTGTAGCGCCGTCTTGTTGAAACCACATATCGCCGATATCAATTACATCTAATTCTGGCCAAAAATAATCCTCCAACATGGCACGGTAGGGCTCTCCATTGACGGTAACATGGCGATCGTTCGCATCAACGAAAAAATACGGCCCAATCACGCCTCCGGCATGTAAACCGCACCATACAGTGATTTTTTGTGGATGCAATGGTGTCTATTGAAGCACATGTGGGTTTGTTGCTGTCCAATAACGCATATTTTGCTTGTTGACAAATCCGTTTAGCCAAAAATGAGCCCATCGCTGAGGATGATTTTTCGCTCGTAAAGTTGCGGCGACCGACTTGGAATTTCGGTAGTAATTTTTAATAATTTCCAAGCGTTGCTCGTTCGTGAACTTTATCATGATGAAAATGTTGACTTTAATCTACGTTCTGACATTGACAGGTCATTATTAATGTTTAAGGATGCGTTCATATAAAGATACAAAATTGTTATGTCCCCATTAAAAGACACTATAAAGAAGTAACCATCCCCTTAAAGGTTTAAAAAAATTGCATTTGTTGACTATGTAAAGGAGATATTTCTGCCAAAAATTTAACCAGTTAACTTCCTTTTTACAGTCTATCTTTGCCCAAATTTCAATAAAACTGAGTAAGCCGTTTTCTTATTTACAAAAAAAAATTACCATAAGCTAAACACATATGTACATAAACCTTTGGAATATAGTCAATTCAAAACTTTTATTTCCGATGAGAATCGTTTGTTCGAATTTTGACACGATTACATATTTCATGAGTCAAAACACTGCCTGCCTTTGATGCCTGTTCTCACACGCGAGATATAAGAGAAGCAACAAAAATATCTTTAATAAGTGGAAAATCTTCTTACACTATTGCTATTGTTTTGCATCTAATTAGACATATAATTCCAAGCTGTTCTAACCATTGCCCTCAAAGCTAAAATGTAACAGCACCAGCTGAAAGGAGAATATTAAACAGAATTATAACACAGGCATTTTCCAATATCGGAAAAAGCTTTTTGATATTCAAAATGTATATACAAATAAAAAACAGTTAAAAAAATCAAAACATTGGAATTTTTTTATTAGGTGGAATGTTCAGAATTTTCTGATAGACGAACAATTTTGACGTAGAGTAATATAACGACAAGTAAAGCAAACAGATAGTGTAGATATACTTTCAATTGTAGAGTTTCGAGTGCAGTGCACATAACGAACAATATAAGTATCATAATAACGTCAAAGTACAGTGCCATGGCATGGTATGTATGCATGTTATTTTATTAATTTTTGATAAAAGAAAGAAGAATCTAATAAATCTTATTTTCCCTTTTTTTTTTAGACATTTATTGTAGGCAAAGAAAAATAAATACATGAAGAACCGAGCCTGGATTTGAACCAGCTTCTAGAAACGAGGTCTTTACCCACTTGACCATTCAACACTGTTATTTATCAATCTGTTGAATTTGCCTTTTCTAAACATTATTCTAACAATACAACTGTTATTCGAAATATGACAATTATTCTATAACCTTTCAATGGCTATGCCAATTATTTGCATTAACAATTATTATGAAACTAATACTCCTACATAATCTTTGTACTGAAATTCTTCAATTCAGTCCAACGGTACAACTGATAATGAAATCATTACAAAATTACAAGCTCTTTCATGAAATCATTTAATATTCCACCTTACAAATGTTTCTCATATGAGCGGATGTACATATATACAGTATTGTACGTATTAATGTGAACGCAGCATTTATTTTCTTAAAAATCATTTATTAAGCTTAAAAACAAAAAAATGGCTATAAAAATAATTTTTTAAGTTTTAGTGCAAGATATGCCCGTCTTTGGAATTAATAATGTCTTGCACTCCCTGTGGCATAGAATCCATAAGATTTTGGGAAATATGTTTAATTTCCTCATGGTGAAACCATATGTAAATTACTCTTCGTATCATCAATTTCTTACTCGTACAGCCCATTTTCCTAATTTGTCCTTTGCAAATTGCCCACAAATTTTCTATTGGGTTTAAATTCGGTGAGTTTCTTGGCCAATCCAAAGATGTAACCTGGTTTTCGCGGAAGAATTTCGCAAAAACTTTGATTTATGGCACGGCGCTGAATCTTGCTGAAAAATAGCACTGCCGTTCGGATCCACTTTTTCTAGCTTTGACGCCAATCTTCTATCTAAAACTTATTTATATTTAATACTAATCATCATACCCTCTACCGGCACAAGTGTACCAGATCCAATATATGAAAATCAGCCCCAAAAGATATTTTGTATAGAAAGTTATACTGTTTGGTTAATATGAGATAGAGTGAGTTTTTCTGTATGGCTTTTCTGATCGATTTTCCTGAACCAAAAATTGGGTCTCGTCCTAAAAGAAAACTTTTTTCCAGTCCTCTGGTGTCTAGTCCTTATATATTATTGCCCAAAATGATCTTTTTTTCATCATAGCCTCAGTGAGTAACTGCTTCTTTTGAGTTCTAATGGCTCGTCTTCCATTTTCCAGCAATCGCTGGCGCACTGTAGAATCGCATATTTTAACACCATGCTCTTCTAGGTCTCTTTAAAGTTTGAAACTTGCCTTTCGTGGGTCTCATTTACTCGATCTGAGCAAAAAGCTTACATCTCTATCGCTTGTTTTCTGTTTTCTCCCACATTTAACCACTCTAACTCACTTCAACGGAGCCTATCATTTTTTTCTGTTTTATGATTTTTTCTACAGCACCAAGACTGACTCCACAAACTTCTGTTATCTTCCTTTGTGACATGGGTGTATATTCACTAAGTGTCCCTATCTTTTCGCGCTTTCTAGGGTTGATTTTCCTTGTAAAATGAAATATAAAATGATAACAACGAAAACTACAGAAACTCCGCTGTGTTCACATTAATTTGCACAATACTGTAACTTGAACTTCAAAATTAGCTGCATGAACTCTTTCTTCCCTTAGAGAAAATTAAATAGACTTGAACAGGATATGATTAAGTATTGATTGGGAATTCAAATCTAATATCAAATATTGCACTGACTAACATAGTTTGGACAAACATGCATAAATCAATGCAACTTTTAATTCTCTATACACACCTAGTGCCTTAAGACCGTTTCTTCGATGACCATCTCTATACATTACAAATGTAGAGCCAAAATTACAACACTTTCTGGTAGCAGCTACCACAAGTCCTATCAGTCCTATCCGAAAGATTTTACAACTGAAAAGTAGTTGACAAAAATTATAGCCTCTGAACGTATGCTATATACAGGTGGTCAAAGATCAATTTAGAGAGTAACGTCATAAGAAGAAAAATGCTTCAAATTACGTAAATAGAGCTGATTATCGCTTTAAATTACGAATTAAGAGATAAATGACCTAGATATATCGTTAATATGAGGTTACGTCTACCATAGAAAATGCATTGCCTAAATACCGTCAACATATTTAAAGAAGGATAAATTTTGAATGGCGAATCGAACGATAATGAACCAAAATTGTTTAATTCAAAATTGATTAAATTATCGACACTTTTCGTTGGTCCCAGAATTTAACATATGCTTTTTCGGTGAAGGGAAATTTTTTACATGATTACCTTTTTTATTTGTAGCCCAGTAAAATAATATCAGACATAAATTTCTGATAAATAACAAAGTATAAAAATTGATATTAAAAAGAAAAAAACCAACATTCTGAATCACCCACACCTCGAATAATGTATGCGCAAAAAGTTAATATATGAAAAAAAAATTTTACTTTGATATTCATAAATCATTTTATATGATTTTTATTACAGAGTCAGTCAAACGTAATACCATTTGATACTCGCACAGTACTTGCGCTTGCGTTTTGCATGTGTGCATATTTTCAACCACATTCATTTCAAACATAGTAAATGTAAATTTAAATTTAATAAATCTTTTGTATATACTACTGTGTTCAAAAAGTAAGGTGAATTTTTAATTTAAACTTCCCGCGTTAACCGAATCGGACAAATGAATTTTTTTTCAAGTTGGTAGGACTGTTAGTGACGTCTGTGACAAATTACATGTCAATATCATCATTAGTTTTTAGTTTACGCTTGGTTTTGTGAACAAAGAAAAGTGAATTTGGCGATTTTTACGATGTCTAATTTTGTTGAGCAAAGAAACGCCGCCGCTGAAACGTATCGAATGTTATAAAAGGCTTTCGGTGACGAGACTATGTCACAGAAAAATGTTTACAAGTGATACAAAGACTTCAAAGAAGGCAGAGAACGTGTTAATGACTTGGAACGCTCTGGACAACCATCGACGTCAATTGATGAGGAACACATCAAGAAAATCAAAGAATTGGTGCTCGAAAATCGTCGATTAACAATTCGAGACCTTGCCGACATGCTTCCAATATCAATTAGATCAGTGCAAGCAATTTTGAAGGATCATTTGTGCCTCACAAGAGTCAAATCGCGTTTGGTGCCAAAATTTTTCAGTTTTTTCGAATTTCTTCATGAGTTTTTCGCCAAAAACTCCACTCATGTCGCTCCACAACCACCGTATTCGCCTGATTTAGCACCGTGTGACTTCTGGCTGTTCCCAAAGCTCAAGAGACCACTCCGGGGAAATCGTTTTGAGTCGATTGAAGAGATCAAACGTGAATCGCTACGCGCATTGAAGGCTATACCTGAGGACGACTTTTTAGCATGCTTCAAAGATTGGAAAAAACGTTGGCATAAGTGTATTGTAGCTCGGGGGAGGCGGATTCTTTTGAGGAGGACGAAATCGATTTGGGAGAATAAATAAAAATTGTTAATTTTAAAACAAAATTCACCTTAGTTTTTGAACACAGTGGTATTGTACAATCGGAATAGAATTCTTTTTTTTTGTATTTTCCACTCAAAATTTGTTTATAAAAAATTGATTGAACATTTAAGTTTGTATTTGTTATCTTTCGCGGGCTTGATTACCTTGTTCGAATTATAAAACGGTTGCAGAAAAAAAGAAACATACACACACACCCTGTAAATGTTCCATTTTGATAAATACACAAAAAGTTTGCATTTCTATTTGGCAAAAAAAAAAAACGATTTTTGTTTACAAAAACTATCTTAATTAAAAGAAATTAAGTAAATTCGTAATTAAATATCGGAAAATAAAATCATTTATTACATTTATGCGCTTATCGAATCGGTATGGAGGATTGGACTAAATTGAATTGTTTTTAGTCCGCACATAAATGAAGATCGAACGAGCACAAATTGAAATTTATGGGGCTTACTTTTGATACGAAGGAAAGGAGAGCGAACGGGGTTGGTTTGAATATAAACATACTGATTGGTAGTACAGAGGATCGTTGTTCTTTTAACTAAGATTTCGTGCATAGCGAACCGCCGGTAGGATTGGAAGAAATAAATTGTTTTGAGTCCACGCATAAATGAAGATCGATTTAGCTCGATCTGCCCTTTATTGTGGACTTAATTTTGGTACGGACCAAAGAAGACCGAATGGATCTGATTCAAATATAAACAAACTGATCGGTACAGAGAAGGTGCGCTATTTTGAATCGCTACAATTTGATCTTAATTGGTATTAGTTTTGCATTACTTTACGGACCAAAGGAAACCGAACAAATCCGGTTCATTTGAACATCGATCTTTTATTGGAGATCACATCTTATAAACTTTCCTCAGCTGTAAAACCATGAAATTAGAAGAAATAAACAAGAAACTGTTATGCTGTATTTTATTGAGAATTCTATCCGCGCTTTCAATACATTTTATAGGTTCTTATTTAGCGCCGTATAATATTGGTCGCTAATTAGCGATGGATAGTAGGCATGGACCGCAGGATGGATATTAATATCTACCAGATGGTAGATGGCGTGAATCAAAGGGGGTTTTTTTTTCATTAGAATATTTAAAAATAAAAGAAAATTGGTTTGAATCTTGAATCGTACCTCATTTTAATCAGTTTTTTTTTTCTATTATTTTTATTGCTTTTTGTTTTATTTAGTTAGAAGAATACTTTAAATAGACGTCTCGCGAAATATTATTTGTTTTGATTTCATTATTTGTCTAAAAAAAAAGAATTTTTAATTTGTTTAACCTCAAAAAAATTACCCTAGTAGGGTACGCAACCAAATAATTTCTTCAAATAATTTCAGTGGTTCGAATATTGGAAATTAAGAATTTATATAAGAGAAATAGTTCTTTTGAGAAAGTAAATTAGCGCCTGATAGAATAAAATACAGCAACTGTTAGTATCTCTATCCAGTGAACTGCGTAGCGCCATCTTTTATTTTGTAGACTAAAATTCTATCGACTTAACGTAAATTTACAGGATAATATCGAATGAAACAGATTGAATTCGAGGTAAAGGGGAATCTCGAAAAAGGAAATCTTACCTAATATAAACATAAGAAGAAACAAAAAATCAAACAAGAAAAAAATTCGCTACCTTATTTGTGGCTTTTAAAAATCCGTTAAGATATTTATCCAAAAATTATGTTGTTGGACCGATGCTCCACGTTTTATTAACTGGAAAAATAATAATAATAAAAAAAGTGATTATTATATCATTTTTTCTTTATTTTTAAATTATAAAAAAAAAATTCCCCAAGACACTTCATAACTATGGAATTTCCGTCTCAACATTTTTTTTCTTTTCTTTTATGACTTTCAAATATAAATAATACAGTTTTTATGTTTTTCTTATACGCGATATTTTGTTGGCTCAAGAGAGATACCCACATCGAACAGACGAGACACTCACCAGAATAATGAATGATCCACGCACAGTTAGGCACGCATAATGAATATTATGAACTATTTCGACCTTGTTTTGAGAAAACCATTAACCAAAAAAAAAATTTTTTTTTATAGCAGAACTTTTAACGTATGCCTTGCCTGAGTCATTTGTATGTTTTTCGTTTCCCATGTAATCCAAAACCAAACGAAGGAGAGAGTGTTCCCCATTTTATGTTTCAAAACATAATCAAAGCGATTTTTTTTTTGTTTCTGATTATTAAGTCACAACCAGTTACGTTTCTTTATTTTGGTTCTTATCAAAAGAATGTTTTTTTCAGTCTTTTTTAGTATGGTAAAAAAAATTTCTGGATTTTGACAAAATACAGTACTCTATATTAAGATAAATAAAGAAACAGCACAGAGTTCTATATTTGAATCCAATGAATTGTTAATTAAATTTAGATTCTAATTTGCGCCCACATGGAAGTGTGTTCGATCTTCATTGAATATGAAAAAAATTACTAATAGGGTTCTCTGTAACCAAGAGTACTGACAGGAATAGTAACGAAACACTACAGACTCAAAGCACACCTTAAAAAACTAGGATCTGAACTAGATAGCACTTGCAGATTCTGCGAGGAGACGAAGAGATCCCAACGCTTATTCTCTCCTACTGTGAAGCACTACTCCGTAGGAGAAGAAAACATCTGGGGCATACTACTTCTCACCAATTGAGATACAATCTTTTGACTAAAATTCCTAACACAGAGTCTACGTTAGTCAATATTTCTGATATACCAGCAAAATTGGTTGCTAAAAAGCTAGTGTAGACCCTCCTGGTATACCAATTTTTCTGGTAACACAGGGACTACATTAGCTTTTATTGGGTATCGCAAAAAGTTTAAGGCGTTTTTGCAATAGATGACTTTAGAGTCGCATAACTTTAGTAGTTCTAACCCTATCATGTTATGTTCTAGCGCGATTGAAAGGCAACATTTCATAGAATATTTTTAAAAAAAATTGTGAAAATCAGTCAGAAGTAATGGCGGTAATTGCGTTTTGAAAATGAGCCAAAATTCTGAACAATTTACTGTATTTTACAATATCACTTCGACCAAGGCGATAGAGCTTCGCAGGTTTTTGAAAAATTTTGTAGTGTTTATGGTGAAGATGCTCTATCAAAATCAGCAGCAACTAAATGGTTCGCTCGTTTCCGCTCTGGAAATTTCGATGTTAAAGATGCGCCGCGCTCTGGTAGGCCAATCATTGCAAAAGTCGATGAAATTCTCCGAAAAACTGAGGAAGACCGACAGATCTCATCTTAGAAATGAAACGAAATCGACCGATTTTTGAAAAGATTGATAACAGGTAATGAAAAGTGGATCACATAAGACTATAATGTGCAAAAAATATCGTGGTCCAAGAATGAAGCTGCACAAACGGTGGCAAAGCCAGGACTAACACACGTAAGAAAATGCTTTGTGTTTGATGGGATTGGAAGGTAATTGTGCATCATGAACTTCTCCAACCTGGCCAGAGGATTGATTCCTCTCTCTACTGTCAACAACTAATGCGATTAAAGCACGCAAGTGAGGTAAAGCGACCACCATCAGCGTCACCTACCATCATGACTACACACATCTTTAATGACTAGGCAAGAATCGAGAGAGCTTGGCTGGGAAGTTTTGATGCATCCACCATATAGTGCGGACCTTGCTTCATCTAACTACCATTTGTTTTGGTCTCTGCAGAATTCCTTAAATGGTGTAAAAGTGATTTCAAAAGAGGCCTGTGAAAATCACTTCAGTTTTTCGCCCAGAAATCCCAGAAATTCTACAGTGATGGTGTAATGGTTTTACCAGAAAAATGGCAAAAGATTATCGATCAAAACGTCACATATTTGGTTTAAAAGAATTAATTTAAAATGTAATAAAAATGTGTTTGAATGTTGGTGAAAAAACGCCGCGAACTTTTTGCGATACCCAATATTTAAGCCAGCTGGTATACCAGAAATATTGACTAATGTAGTCCCTGTGTAAGAGAAATAGGTATGGAGGAGGTGGTGTCTAGAATGGGAAATTAACCTAACTGCAATAAAGAAGAAGGGATACAAAAGAAGGTCACAGTACAAAAACACCCTAAAAACTTAATCTCGATCTTAACAACTTTGAAAGTACAAAATGTATCACTCTCATTTCTCAATTTACACGGTTCATGGGTTGGTTCATACACAATTGGTTATAGAAACAAATATAATATGAAATGTACAATTAAATCATTTAATTTGGAGCAGATCTTCTGGTACTGGTATCAAACGTACAGTCAACAAAAACCGTTTGATTGTCAGATAAAATCACACGTACTCTTGTTTACGTTTGAAAAACCCAAATGGTGTTTTTAAAGTTTCACACTTACACCCTATGAAACTTAAAAATACTTTTCTTCCATTAATCGGATATCCCGAAAATATGTTTGGCCGGCACCGGAAATTTTACTTTGATCCCCTAATAAATATAATTGTGATATTATTTAAAAACCTGTCTAATTAAAAATATGAAAACTGGCAACTAACATACCTACCTGAAAGTTGTAATATTGGATTCAATTGATCTTTGGACCGAACTTCAATCTAGACAGCAACCCGAAATTCAAGACTGATCAAACCCATTTTAAATTTTTTAGTTATTTTCTACATGAAAGAACAGACGGACTTGCATATATCGATATACCACTGTGTTCAAAACGTAAGGTGAATTTTGTTTTCAAATTAAAAATTTTTATTTATTCTTCCAAATCGATTTCATCTCCCTCAAAATAATCTCCCCCAGCTACAATACACTTATGCCAACGTTTTTTCCAATCTTTGAAGCATGCTAAAAAGTCGTCCTCATGTATAGCCTTCAATGTGGGTAGCGATTCACGTTTGATCTCTTCAATCGACTCAAAACGATTTCCCCGGAGTGGTCTCTTGAGCTTTGGGAACAACCAGAAGTCACACGGTGCTAAATCAGGCGAATACGGTGGTTGTGGAGCGACATGAGTTAAGTTTTGGCGAAAAACTCACGAAGAACTAGTGCAAAATTGAGAAATTTTGGCACCAAACGCGATTTGACTCTTCTGAAGCTTTCTTCAAAATTGCTTGCACTGATCCAATTGATATTGCAAGCATGTCGGCAAGGTCTCGGATTGTTAATCGACGATTTTTGAGTACCAATTCTTTGATTTTCTTGATGTGTTGCTCATCAATTGACGTCGGTGGTCGTCCAGAGCGTTCCAAATCATCAACACGTTCTCTGCCTTCTTTGAAGTCTTTGTACCACTTGTAAACATTTTCTGTGACATAGTCTCGTCACCGAAGGCCTTTTGTAACATTCGATAAGTTTCAGCGGCGGCGTTTCTTTGCTCAACAAAATTCGACATCGTAAAAATCGCCAAATTCACTTTTCTTTGTTCACAAAACCAAGCGTAAACTAAAAACTAATGATGATATTGACATGTAATTTTTCACAGATGTCACTAACAGTCCCACCAACTTGAAAAAAAAAATTCATTTGTCCGATTCGGTTAACGCGGGAAGTTCAAATTAAAAATTCACCTTGCTTTTTGAACACAGTAGTAAGTTTTAATTCTCTACACATCTTTAGTCGTGAAAACTCTTTTTCGGATGATGATAAATATGCGTTACAAATATAGTGACAGAACTAATCTGGCAGCATCTACCACCATAGGACATAAAAATTATATCAACCGTATTTTAAAGGGGTAACTTTAGAGTAAGTAATACAAATTTGTATCGAAACCAATGCACAGTCGTCTAATTTGTGAATCTATATCTGTATGGTTCATAAGCCAAGAGGATGGAGCCACTCCTTCTTATAATATACAAGGTGGAGTCCAAAGTAATCAGGACTTTTTGAATCTAGCGCCCCTAGTGGCGCCATCTATATGCCGACTGGTGCGTTAGAATCTGCTATCCTTTATCGACTTTCTGTGAGAATTTCATGACATTTCATCGATTGAAAGTGAAGTTATTGCGTTTTAAGTGCAGTATGTTTGTGTCATCGGTGCGAAAATGAGCTTCGACGACCAAAAATTGCTCAGAATTCAACATTCGAAGGACATCATTAAAGAGGTCAAAAAGGACAAAAACTTCCTTTATAACATTGTGACTGGTGACGAAACGTGGTGTTTTCAATATGATCCCGAAACGAAACGCCAGAGTGCTGAATGGAAGGCGCCGGACGAGCCGAAACCCAAAAAATCGCGCCTGGAGAAGTCAAAAGTGAAGACAATGCTGATTTGTTTTTATGATTCCAAGGGTATTGTCCACAAAGAATTTGTTCCACCCGGTCAAAACGTTAATGCGGTATTCTACCTAGGAGTTTTGAAGCGTTTGGTGCGCCGTATTCGACGTGTTCGGACCGAATATCGCGAAGATGGAAGTTGGCGTTTGTTGCACGATAATGCGCCGTCTCATCGATCGACGCTTGTGACCGATTATCTCACCAAAAATCCATCAACCACTCCCCGTATTCACCGGATATGGCACCGTGCGACTTCTACCTTTCGGAAAAATGCATTTGCCGATGAAAGGACAGCGTTATGCAAACGTAGAGGCCATTCAAAAGGCTTGCACCGGCATACTGGCGGCCATACAGGCCAACGAGCTAAAACACTCGTTCGACATGCTTTTGGACCGTGCAAAAAGCTGTATTGAAGCAGAAGGAGACTATTTTGAATAAAATCAATTGATTTTGCCGAAAAAACCATTTGTTCTGTTTTTTTTTTTAAAGTCCTGATTACTTTGGACTCCACCTTGTATTATGTAAATATTATTTGAATCAGAAAAATTCAGAGAAAAATTAATCTTGAATTTTTTTGATTGTATTAATCATGATATTGCGTCGCGTCAACGAAAAACCGTCCTACATAAAAAAAAAAAAAACGAAAAGATAATTCAAAATGCGGTTTGAGGAAGGTTAAGACTCTTGTATTGTCGTTTTTTTTTTTTTGGAGTGTATGTGATAATCGGTTTCAGATTGCGAAGAAATGAATCCGTCATCATATGTGGTACCGATGATAACCAACTAGTTACAAAATGATGCCACAGAAGAAAAAAAAAAGACCAAGCTTTTGGTATTGTGCTGCAAACATAGAGATTAGAATTATTTTGCTTTACAGACGACACAATGCTTACACACAATGTTTACATGAACAAAAAAAAAAATGGTTTTAATACATCACAACAAGAATTCTTGGAATTTTGATTTACATACTTCACCTCTCTGCATCTCGCGACATCGCGCTTCATCGAAACTTTGTATTTCGTTTTTTTTATTTTTTTGTGGTAATTGATTGATAGGTCATTTAACTTGTAATTCGTTTTCAAGGTGAAAAATTATATAAAAAATTAATGTTTTAGGTGAGGTTTTCTATTTTTAACTTCTATACAAAGTATATAAAGATCATTATCGATATTGCGAATCTCTACGCTTCAAAAGGATCTAAAAATCGTTTTCAAGCTAACTCATGTAATGTCTGGCTTTCTAAATTCAAAATTTTGGGCGTATTTTTCAAGTAAAAATGACATGTGACAACCATTTATCGGAAGATATGCAGCATTCCATCGATCTAAAACTCCGGCTGACTGCCGAACAAAAGTTTAGCTTTTTAAATGAGAGAATAGAGTATTTATAAACCGATTTCAATAAAATTTGGTATTGTAAGGCAAAGAAAAGTAGAGAAAAAGTGAAGAACCGAGACCAGGTTTCGAACCCGGGTCTCGTGAGTCTCATGAGGCGAGGTCTTCAGCGACTAGACCATTCTACACTATATCTACCAGCCTGTTCATTTGCCTTTTCCTCTACTACCAATATTATTCAAATCATTACAACTGTTTTTGTCAAACCTCTCAATTGTTTCACAAAATTTAGTTGTATCCTATTTTTAACTCTTACAGTATAAAGTATTTTACAATGAAAGAATGCATTATATTTTGTGATGGTTTCCGAAATTTGGTTTCCCTCAAGGAACATGCTAATTTCGTATTCGCGATAATTCAGAAATGCGTTATCCGACTGTAATGAAATTAGGCAAGTTCAGTGGTTGTATGCAGGAACAGATGTCTGTTAATTCTCTGCAAAATCTGAGAAAGAATATAGGACCTACAGAAGAAAAGGTTTTTTTTTCTGGAGTAAATTTTTAATGCAATTTTGTATTAGGATTTATGTGATAACGACCGAATGAAGGATATTATGAAAAAAAGGACTAGAAGCAATTTTTGAAAAACCCTCAATTAAGAAGATTGATTAATAAGGACCGAGTGAAGAACATTCAAACTTCAACACTTCTCTGATTAATAGAATTCGAAATAGAGAAAGAAAATATTAACTTGAACAGAGTATGACTTTACGTGCTCGCACAAAAGTTCGGAATTCTGGTATTAAATAGAATACAAGTAATTTTATCGATATGTATAGAAGTCCCGACCGTGGTTTTGCACTATAGCTCATTTTTAACTTCTATACGCAGTATTTAGTTACTGGAATCAAATCTCCACGTTTTATAAGATTCTAAATCGTTTCCAATAATTTGTATCCAATGTCTGTCTGTGGTCTGTCTGTCTGTCCGTCTGTCGTGTACAAGATTGCGGCCGTATTTTTGAAGCAATTTCCATGAAAATTAGTAAGAGCGGTTTCTTCATTATGAGAACCATTCTATCAGAAGTTGGGTTTGATCGGACTAAAACTTCGAGTAGCCCCCAAACAAAAGTTCGGTTTTTTGTGCTTTTACATGGTATTGTAACGTTATTTATGGACCGATTTCAATGAAATTTGGCATTAGGCACTTTTTCAATGAAGAAAAAATTGTGTCCAAAAATCAATTGAATCCGATTACAACTTCGGGTATCTGCCGAACAAAATTCGGATTTTTTTGTATGAAATGATACGATTTTCAAACTTTGCTTCTATATTTTCCTCATAATTTGCAGTTAGGACAACTCACAAACGTATTACCAGATTTTTAGAGGGTAACGTGATTTGAACATACGTATAGAAGTTCCGATTATGGTTTTGCAATATAGCTCATTTTTTTTCCCTAAAATGAATAAAATAAAATTCTTGTTTTGGAGTTCAACAAGTTTAGAAAATTAAATAAATTTTTATCATTGTGACATCGGCTTTCCTGAGCAATCCTTGTTAGAAACAAACGAAGATACAAAGAATATAAGGAAGAAGATTTGGATTTAATATTAATTTTGCTAAAAATACAATATATGTGACGTCAGAGAAGTCCTTCGTTTTCCTAGATCATTGACCCGTACAATTTTAATACAAAATCGAAATAATAAATGTCATTTTTCTGTTTCCTGTTCATAAAAATCCTATTTATATGGAAAAGAACCCTTGAAATTTTCTTTTACACAATTACTCGTGCCTTATTGGTAAAATATTTCCACTTTTATATATTTTAAGAAGCCAGAGTTTAAAGCTTAAATTAGAGAAAAGGTATTTTATGTTTTAGATATAAAATAAAGCTGGTATTTTTCTTTTTCCAGTGTTAAATTAATATACCTATTGGCGTTTATAAATGATGACAAAATAAAGGTATTGATCAATACCAATCAGCACTTATCGACACGAGATTATTGCTCAGAAATTCTATAATGATAAAATAATGGCTTTGATCGGAAAATGCAAAAGGTCATTGAACAAAATAAACAACATTTAGTTTAAAGTTTCTGTTTCCCATGACAAATTCGCCTTTCATTTAAGAGCCACCCAAACGCACAGTTTTTTACTCAGTTTTACGCAGGCAAAACTGAGGGTCTGGAGAACTCACAGGTCGTTTGCGCAGGCAAAAGTGCGGCCTGTGCGATTTCAGATCGTGTCTAAAAAAATGCAAAACGTAGTTGCAAAGAAAACTGCGTAAAAAACAGGGAAAAGACGGTACCGTGTGGACACAAAATTTGCGTAGGCTTCCCCACAGAAAAACTGCGCAAACTACGACTGAGCGTCTGGACCAGTGATTCCCAAAGTGGTCTATATCGACCCCCAAGGGTCGATTACGACCCGCAAGGGGTCCATTTCAGCGAGAAAAAAATTTGGGGGTCCATAAAACGAAAATGGGGGTCAACATTAGTGGATCTCATATAAGCAGGTCGTAATTTTGGCATTCCATGAATGGAATAACCCCCATACACAGATAGTAAAACTATATGGAAGACCGCAAACTTTTTTGAAAGTGCTAACCATTGGACTGCGTCTTAACATACTCAAATGGTTCTCTTTATTAAAAGAGGGCCGAAAAAAACAGCTGTTACAGTTTTCCGAGATGAGCCCTTTTCGAAATTGATTGAAGAACGGAGGTGGTTTTAGTAATAAAATGGCAAATAAAGAATGTTTATCATAAGATAGTCAGTTTATTAATCAGAAACCATCATTATCGCAATCATTGGAAGAGCGTCTGCGGAAAATATAGAAAACTTTGAACTTTCGACTGACTAATTGTTTTTGTTTTGTCCCGAACATTCGTCGCGGAACTAGTGGAACTCCGTTATTTCTACAGGGACGTTTTTAAGAATATAATCATTTAAACATGATACGACTTCGTTGGGTCATTTGAGGGCTTGAACCTCGTGGTAGGAGTAGAAAGTTGTTTTCGCCGCTGTCATAGTTGGCGGAAATAAAATACTCCAAGCCCATGATAGTGGTACCAACCACTTGAGTTTTTTCAGTGATTTCTTTGATTTCAGAGTAAAATTTGGACGCCCTTATGAACTGGTAGTAAGTTTCTTAACTATTAATTAATTTCTTCGCATTTTGAGCACACTTCAAGTTGTGGTCTACAAAATGACAAATTAAAATTGACCTTGAAATAGTTCGCATAGGATAAATGTCTTGAATTAGTTTCGAAAAGGTTTCATCTCCAGAAAGACATGCATTTTTTTTTACTTTGGAAAACACAATATGAGTCCCTGTTTCTCATGGAACATGCGTCTATACGTGAAGATAAAAAAACGGCAAAAAAGTACATTTTGAAAAAAAATAGATATGAGCCCTTTTCTAAATTGCCGATTCATTTGATGTTGATGAATTTGCAAAAAATCAATATAGGTAAGCAGGGGGTCTACCCAAAACCGAAAAACATGGCAAGTGGTCCACGAGACAAAAAAGTTTGGGAACCTCTGGTCTGGACCGTACTTTAGACAAAACAAACAAAAACGAAAAGCCCAAAGACTTTTTGGTCCATTCAATATATAAACCCTTTAAAAGTATTATATTATTTAATACAGGGGGGCTCCGCCCCCTACTCGCTTCGCTCACCAGCCCTCGTTTGAATTAACAACCAAAAAAAAATCAATTAAAAAAATTTGTCAAAGACACTATTTTTTTGTTTTTCGTTTCTTTTATATTCTTTAGTGGTAGAATAAGATTTTCTTTTTCGTTTTCTCTCCGTCTCAATTTTTCAAGATGCTAAACTTTGTATTCTGCGTTTTGAATTTGTGAGTTATATATAAAATTATTTGTAAAAGTAGTTCCTTAAATATATTCGCCTGCAAGTATGCATACTTTAATTAAAAACTATTTTATATAGTAAAAGGATTCGCCTATCAGTATGGATACAATTATTTATAAATGATTTACGGAGAAAACTTTTTTATATAATAGATAGATACTAATATCATAGAAATAGCATTACCTCGATGGCAATAATATGGGCTTCAATCAAAACTCAGCAATCCGGTGTGTTGCGAGATCATGGTAAATGTTCCGCTTTTAAATACCTCGACACATGAATATGAATAAAACATTTTTATTTTTTTACAGTTTTACTTATAGTGTTCGACAAAAGTCTGAGAAGTGCCTAGGTGTACCCTCAAGATCAAAATCTTATGGAATTATGTACTAGGGTACACGGATATAATGCACCAAATCATGCCCAAACACATATTACGAAAATTATTGATTAGAAACTCCAGGTTAATGAGGTCATTTTGTGGACCAATCAAAAACATTGTATTTAAATTGTATTTTCATTAAATTTCTAACACAATCGAAAATTAGCTAAAATCTTAACAAACATCTGAAGCTTCAATTGTTTTTCATCCGAAAAATGTCAATTACCTTTTCGAATTGAATTTCCACAGACAAGGTTAACAAAAAATAAAAGTCTAAATAGATTTCCAAAACAACTGGGTACGAACAGGAATCTTATCAAAGATAAGAATTTTCTTGTTTGACTGATAAGAAAATTGTGTAATTGCGTTTAGAAAAATCAGAAGTCGGTAGATATTTTCTTATAACTTAAAAAGAAGAACGGTTCAAACAAGCGATTTACAGCTCAACTTAGTAAAATAGGAGTCACATTGGAAAAGAAAATAGCACAAATTGTGATGGACAGGAAAACGTTTCCTCTCCAATTTATCATACACTGTATACAAAGTTATAAATAGATTTTGTTCTGGACAAACTCATCCTCGTCTATGCTTGCTTCCAGAAAATGTCTCGTCTACTTTTCGTGAGCTAATTTCAAATTCCATTTGAGACCTAGAGATTTTTTTTTGAAGATATTTTAAATATTGTTCGAAAAATTTGAAATCATCAATTACACGACATTTATTATCTATGACAAATATTCCAATGATTTATCAACTTCGTCCAAAATCTGGAACATTTTTAAGTTCCATAAAATGAAATATCTCAAATTCTTGTAGATTCTACATCTATATTTTAAATTACGAAAAAGATTAGGTCTACATATTCATCATTTCGTCTATCAATCGATCAGTTTCCTCAATCTGAAACATTTTCTGAGTTTTTGATTACAAGGCAGTGCGTTCTTACTTCTGATAGGAAGAATTTAGACCTAATCTAAAATTGAATTGTAAACAGGGTCTGGTTTATATTTCCGAACCCAACAATAACTATCAACATTTGTTAATTAATTTTTTGTAAAATGTTCTGTAATTCTACGACAGAAATGTTTCGCTTTTCAATTTTAATCAGGAAATCAAGACAAAACAAGACACGGGCAGAAAAATTCGCCTGCAGATATTTTAAAAACGGAGCATATCCGAAAAACCCGAACATCTAGTTAACATAACATTGGCTAACCTCTCCCAAAATCGAAGTATGAGTAATGATAAAGTATCCAAAGCTAGCGAAGCAACCAAAATAAGTACAGTATAGTACAAGACTGTCCAAACCGCGGCCCGCGGCCGCATGCAGCCCGAAAATATTCAAAGTTACTTAAGCATGTCCATTTGTCTGACGAAATGATTTGTGTGTTTGCTGCCAAGTGACAAACAACAGAAACAGGACCAGAACAGAAAACTCTTTCGTTATGTAGTAAATTCTCTTTCTACACTATTCTGTTGTTTGTCACCTAGTGGCTTAAGTGAAGAATGAAACATACTAAGTGTAAAATTAGAACCAACATGTTGGATGAACACCTTGAGAGCTGCCTGACAATTGTCAGGCAACCACGTCAATCGAACCAGATATTGACGGTTTAGTTTCTCAACTTCAATGCCAAGTATCACATTCATTTTATGATATGGATTTATACATAGTAACATACTTCCGGCCCAAAACACCATGCCTTCTTCCAATGCGGCCCAGGGAAACAAAAAGGTTGGACATCCTTGGTATAGTAGTTACTTTTCTTTGCTCAAAAAAATGAAGCAATCAGACTTTATATTGAAACTTTTCTCTTTGCGATTCTTTTATGCAATCCGAGTCCTTCGTACTAAATGGAGAAAAACTTGAAATCAAATCAAGTTCTATTTTTTCAATTTTCTAAAATAATTTCTTTAAGAAAAGAACATAAATTACCGGTTTTTACACCGCAAAATAAATCTATTGGAAACTAATTCATTTCATAAAAACGCCGGTAATTTTTTTTTTGATTTTTATAATAAACTAAGAATTTGTTTTTTTCTTTTTTTAAACTTACATATTAAATTTGAATTAATTTAAAGTTTATAAAACATTTACATATTTAAATTGCGCGCGCATTATTTAAAACGAAATTTCATTTTCATCACCCAATTGCACTGTTTTATCTTCTTCTTCTTATTTTTCTTTTAATTAAACTGAATTTTTGACAATTGACAGTCAGAGCTAATAAAAAAAAAAAAAAAAATTAGAAAAATATCCGCGCACGCACACTTTAAATGCGGCGAACAAGAAGAAAATTATTTATTCGACACAAAATGCGTCCCAGCAACATTAATCACAAACATGTGCACACAATAATTACTATTTACCACCCGCCACTGGGTTCTTGGGGTTTTTTTTTTTTTTTCTGGCAGAAAAGGACAACCAAATATTATGTACTTTGAAATGAGCGAGATAAAAACGAAAACATTTATTTTGTTAACTCACTTTTGATTTTGATTTTTTTTTTTTTTTGGTTCTTTTGTTCAAAAATTTCACTTCTTCTAATTAGAATTTTTTTTTTTGAAAAATATTATTTAATTTCATTTCACTTTAATTGTTTTTGTCTTAATTGTTTTTTTTTCTTTTGTTTTTTTGACATGTACTAAAAATATAAAAAAAAGAAATCTTAAAATTTTTCGAAATTGCACCAAAAAAAAAAAAAAAATGGCTAAAAAAAACTGTCAAAAAATATTTTTATTTTTATTTTTTTTTGCCTCGCCGGCAAAAATTCCAATTAGATTTCCAAAAAATAATTCACATTTTTACGAAAAGAATTTTCTTATTATTCTTTTTTCTTGTTGTGTTTTATTTACTTCCCGAAAAAGAAAACAAATTAAAGAAAACTGAGAAAAAAAAAGAA
This sequence comes from Xylophagus ater, assembly GCA_963422695.1. NCBI lineage: Eukaryota > Metazoa > Arthropoda > Insecta > Diptera > Xylophagidae > Xylophagus > Xylophagus ater. The sequence goes on from OY730481.1 coordinate 18,178,421, forward strand.
AAAAAAATTCAAATCAAAGTAAAATAAACAAACAAGAAATTTGCTTTTTTTTTTTAGATCTTTTTATCTTTATTATTATTATTACTGCTTTACTAATCAAAAGAAAAAAAAAATATAAAAAAAAATTTTTTTTCTTTGTTCACCCGACCGCGTAGAATTTTTTTTTTTTTTTTTGGAAATTCCACTACGCGAAAAAAAACGCACAAAACACCGAAAAATGTGTGAAATTCACTTTTCAAATGCGAGAAACAATAAATTAAAAAAAAAAAAAATGAAAGCAAAAATGGGAAAAAAAAAAGAATTTTTTTTTTTTATTCCAATTTTTTTTTCTCCTTTTTTTTTTTTACATTAAAATTACACAAAAGAACTGCGCGCTAAAAACTTTTTACTCAACTAAAAAAAAAAAAAAAATACAATCTCAAAACAATCTCAAAACAAGAACATTTTTTGGCGGAGAGAGAATTTTCGAAATTAGAAATTAAAAAAAAAAAAACAAAAAAACGAAAGAGAATCGTTCGTATTTATGACGTCATCAAGAGAGGGAAAAATAATTTACATCGAATTGATATAGAAATTGCCTTTGTTAGAATGAGATGATGCAATTATTCCGTTTGGGATGACTTTTTCGTCCTTTTTCTTCTTGGAAAAAGTATCTCTTTCATATGGCGGCGTTTGTGATTCGATGAAATTAAAAAAAAAAAAAAAATTTATTCATCCAAAACCAAATAATGTTATAAAAATGCATAAATAAAAAAGGCTCAAACTTGGAATAAAATATTTGAATGATGCAAAAAAGAAAAAAAAATGCATTTAGAAAAAAGGGGAAATGGAAATTTAGTTATGAAAGAATTTGTGGTGGCAACAGCGTGTGCTTTTGTGTGTGTGTGTAATTTTTTTTTCACCGGCTTTATTACAAAAAAAAAAAAAGAAACAAATCTGATAATAAAATGTAATAGAAAGAGATAAATAGTTAAATGCAGTAAATAATATTCGAAAATTAGAAAAAGTGAGCAATAGAAGAGAATAAAAAATTTTTTTTTTCTTTTTATTTTAAAAAGAGAATGAAAGAGAATGAAAACTATAATTTTTCGAATTTCGAAATATCAAAATTAATTTTTTCTTCCTGTGAGCTTTTTCAAATGAAGGAAGGTGGAAGAGTGATAAAGACAAAACAAAATAAAATCATATAAAAGTGAAAATGAGTTTCTTTTATCTCATTCAATTTCATTTTGTCCTTTTTTAGTGGTCCTTTTATCTCATTCACACGCTCACCCACAATGTGGTTTCGAATTTGAAATAATTTTTAATAATGGTCGTTAAAAAAAAAAATTTTATTTTTTGAATTTAATTATTTCGATTTTAAATGAAAAACTAAACAAAACTAAATTTTATTTATTATTTGATAAAAAAAAAAACAAAAGCAAGGAAATAAATTGTGAAGAAAAATGTAGTTCTTTTGGATTAATTAAAATTTAAGATTTCGGTTTTATTATTTTTAAATACAGTGAGAACCAAAAGTGAGTGAGTGCAAAAGTGGATAAGCCCATAATAGGGTAAAAGTACCAATTCGTTGTAATTCCAGGATATTCTTGCTAACAGTTTTTTGTAAGTATTTTTGACAAAATTTGAAGTATTTTTTGAAATCATTTAAACTTTTAAAGTTGTCGAGAATATTTTAAATTCTTCGCCAAAAATTTTTGCTACAAAATAATTCAGTATATTTCTTTTTTTTTGAAAAAAATTAAGCTAAAGACAACGTTTTGATAAGCATCTTAAACTCTATTCATTTCGTTATACAGCAAAGAAAATCTTCATTCAAAAAGGATAAAAGTTGCCTCAAAACTGAGCCTTTTTCAAATTAAAATTGGGTCAATGGCTTTTAGAATGGCTTTTACTTATTATTAGCGATTTGAACGAAAATTGGCAAGAGCAGTATCTAACTATAGTACAAATCGGTTAACCGGGTAGCGGGACTAAACATTTTGAATTTTTATAATACTTTTTCAATTTAATATCGCATCAAACAATGTCTTATCCAAAAGTTAACCTTAATTTTACCTTAAAATATTAATTATTGATTTATTTAGATACAATCAAATTCATTCCACTAATATAGCTCGATAAAAATCTAATTTTCTTTTTAGAAAACCTAAAAAACTCACACACACAAAACATCCTTTCTGATTTTCTCAATGATTTTACTATAATTTCCAAAAATTCATCTGATTCTATGTGTACTAATATCTTTACACATTCTAAATTATTTCTTTCTCTCACACTAAAACTATTTTGATGTATTCCTTTACAATTTTACCTACAACAACTACACTGAACATCAACCTACCTACAAGTCTTGGGCTTCTATGCTATGACATATGGATACCTGGTCACTCGGGTATTCCGGGCAATGAACAAACAAAGTGTAGGCAAACTAAGATGATACTGAATGGGCCGGTCTGCCGAAGGACCAGAATGCTGATGGGACTCCAGCGTAAAACCCTTAGAACCATTGTAGGTATATTAAACGAACACATGTGGAAAATAGGGGTGACCGAGAGTCCGATATGCGGAGCCTGTCTGGATGAAAATGAGCCAGCAGAACATTTTTTGTGTGAATGCCCTGTCTTTTCTAAAACGAGACTTGCTACACTGGGTGCGTGCACTCTGAGTAAGGAGCAAAAAGGCCAGTAAGGGGTACGTGCTGTATAAAGGCTTTACGAACATTTTGAAATGTTCTCGTATACTGTCCTGAATAGAAATTACTCAAATTTTGAGGAAAAAGAACAGATTGTTGTTGTTCTTTTAAAAGAAATGTGATTTTTACCTGTTCTTTTTCACACTCTATTTCTGAACCCAGCAACAGTATAATAGCTTTAAAGTGGAATCGTGTAGTTCGATTGAAACTATAGATCGTATCGAACAAGAATTGCCATTTCTATGGTTTTTCGATACGATTTGTTTCTAATCGAGGTACGACACGATTCCAGTCCTGTTAGCTGTTTTTATGCTTAAGAAAAATAGATTTCTATTTTCTGAATTTGTTTTCCCCATGAGGCTGCTCATTCAATTTATGTTGTACTACAATAGATTCTTGTTTGATGAATTACTTTTGAACTATAAATAATTCCCTCCTCCTCCTCCCACACTACTCTCCATAGTTGTGTAAACAATTACAAAACCAAAAGCAAATAAAAACAATATTCTTGAAAAACAAAAAAACGAAGGGTGCGAAAAGTATTTTAAAAAAAAAATGTAAAAATCCAATTTTCAAATCAATTGCACTATTTTACGCACAACAACAAAACTGAAACAATGTTGAAAGACGTCCTACAAGTCAAATTGGCAACATTGTTGACGGATTACCATGTCATAAATGCAGGCATATACAACTTTGTTGTTCTTTTTTATATTTTCCTTGGGGTTGTTTTAGAAAGTTATACAATTTCCCCCCATTTCTCTTTTATAGCAACAAATAATTTTGTATTTTTTTGTACATTTTCTTTTCTTATTCAGAAACTAACTAACGACACCACATAATGATTATTTTCTGCTATTTAAAGGGTTCTAATATATTATTAACACTCCATTCTTGGCACCGAATTTGTATTAGCTTTATTAGTCGCAATGAACTGAAATTATTTATTAGGCTAGGATTTGTATTGATAGGGTCAGTTGGTCAAAATTGATGTAGTCCTAGACCCTGGCAGATTTTTAGGAATTTTTGCCATAACTTTTTTTGGAAATCAACCCGAAAAATGTTGCGGGAAAACTTCCTCCTGCCAATATGATTTTCTAGTGCAGAAGACACACGAAAAACACACACCAAGGAAAAAACTCGTGCGTGTCCAGAAATCCGAAAGGAACATAGCAGAATGGATAATACGAAAACTCATCTGAAAGCCCTTAACCATATGGCCCAGGAGCGATGATCACATGAACCCTAAAAAGAAAAAGTATACTTCCAATGAAAATTGATAAATCTCTATAAAAAAAAAGGTTGTGATATTAAATGAATTTAATATTACATTTCAAACATCAATAACGTAAGTAATTTGACAAGTTGAACTGTAAATTACCGCCGAAAGAGAAATTCAAAATAATTTTCTCCCATAAATTTATAGCTACTTCATTCCTCCCACCGTCATCACTGTCCTTTTCTATATCATTACGCGACTTGTATACTTATTAATTACTATTCGCTTGTGAGCGGCTTTGTTCATAGGCTTTAAGTGGATGCGGGATTGATGACGTTGTGTTGCTATGGGGTGGTAAAAACAATGCTCTTAGTAACTAATATGTGCACTTATTCACATGAGTATGTGAAAAATTTATATATAACAAATCACTCAATAAGTCTCCGGGCTGACATATATATGGCAACACTGTTGACAAACCCATATGTTTTCTGGATAGTACCAACTTTCAAACGATATGTGTCAAAATTTCATGACATTCTGACAATTAGTTTACAGTGGTTTTATTAGGTCAGCTGCCAAGGTTTATGGCATCCGTATTTTGGGACGCCCATGGTATTTTGTTCATCGACTATTTTGAGAAAGGTAAAACTATCAATAGCGAATATTACATGGCATTATTGGATCGATAGAGTATAGAAATTAAGAAAAAATGCCCCCACATGCAAAAGGAAAAAGTGCTGTTCCACCAAGACAATGCCCCGTGTCACAAGTCGATAAAAACTATGGTTAAATTAAATGAATTACACTTACTCCTCCATCGTACTCTCCAGATGTGGCCCCCAACGACTATTAGCTTTTTGCAGACATCAAAAACATGCTCCAGAGAAAGAAATTTTGCTCAAATGAAAAAGTGATTGCCGAAACTGAAGCGTATTTTTAGAGCAAGGACAAATCGTTCTACAAAAAAGGCATCGAAAAGTTAAAGGAGCATTGGAATGAATGTATCACTTTTGAAGAAGAGTATGTTTATAAATAAAGTCGAATTTCTAAAAAAAAAAAAATTGTTTTTCTTAGTTAGACCGGAGAATTATTGAGTGATGTGTTATAATTAGATGAAAATCGGCCAGTATTGACCTAATTAGGTTCAGTTTATTTTTATTCCCTGCGGCCTCTCTAAAATATTATGGCCTCCTATCATTTAATTTGGTCTACCCAGAAAATACATTCCAAGTTCCAAATTTGCCTAGTATTGTCCTAGAATTACCGATAATTTTTCGTAATTTTTTCCTAACAAAAATTCAACATAAAATATACACAAAGTTAAAATTGAACCGTCTAAACCAAGGGTGTCCAACCTTTTGTTTCCCTGGGCCGCATTGGAAGAAGACATGATCTTTTGGGCCACAAGTAAATATATTTCTATGTATAAATCCATATCTTAAAATGAGTGTGAAACTTGGCATTGAAGTTGAGAAACTAAACCGTCAATATCTGGTTCGATTGACGTGATTGCAATTCTCAGGCAGTTCTCAAGGTGTTCATCCAACATGTTGGTTCTAATTTTACACTTAGTATGTTTCATTCTTCACTTAAGCCACCAGGTGACAAACAACAGAACAGTGTAGCTGAGCGAGCAACGCAAACAGAAAGAGAAATTACTACATAATGAAAGAGCTTTCTGTTCTGGTCCTGTTTCTGTTGTTTGTTACTTGGCAGCTTTAGCACGAGAGCGCAAGCAAACACACAAATATTTCCTCAGAAAAATAGACATGCTTCAGTAACTTTTAATATTTTCGGGCCGCATTGATACTTGCTTTGGCCCGCATTCTGCCCGCGGGCCGCGGGTTGGACAGCCTTGGTCTAAACTATGTCTAACAATAAGATCCCACCAAAGCTTCTTTTATAATTTTATCAAACAGAAGAAATTACTACACAGCTCACACCTCACAAAAAATACAAAGTAGATTCTTTTGCCAAGTCTAAATTCCTTTCCGGGGAAAGTATGTCATCAAATAAATTGTCAATATGCGTTCGAGATTTCCCACAGGAAAAATATCAAAATTTAATTACAATTTTAAATAAGAAAAGGATTAAAACAGTTCAGTTTTTTTTCTAATATCAAAATATACTTCATTATTTCTTTTTTTTTTTTTAAATTTCAAAAGTTAATTAATCTTTTCCTTTAGGAAAAACAGTAAAACCAGAGAAATTCTATAAAAAATATAAAGCCCACATTTTTCTTCCCTTTTATAGGATCACACATTTTTTTGTTGTGCTTCATCTTTTTCCTTTTTTTTTTTTCTGAATCATCAAAGAAAATCCTTGAAATGTCAAAAAATTCTGAATCCTAGTCAAAACAAAGAAAACTTTTGCTATATTTTTTTTTTTGTTTCTTTCTTTCTTTTTTCTCAGTTCTCAATATTCATTGTTTGTGCTTCTTTTGTGTGTGTGTGTGTTTTATTTTTAATATTTAGCTTTTTTTTCTGTTCCTTTTTTTTTCCTCCATTCTAAACAAAGTCTTCTTATTCATATGCTTTAAGCTTGGGTTTTTCTTCTGTTTTTTTTTTCGTTTTAATTTCTTTGTTCATATATTTTTCCTTTCTTTTGAGGTTATAAAACTTTGCGTCTTCTTTTTTCCTCGAAATTGAACCGAAAAAAGCTCATAGATTCTATGCCAGACAAAAAACCAATACACATAAAAAAGGATATTGTATCACTAATACTAATACTAATAATTTTCGGTATAAACGAAGAATCCGTAGATTTACTACATTCGCAATAAGAGATTCGCATAAATCCTGTGGCAAGGTAGTCGGAGACCACAAATTAAATGTGTAATAAAGCTTGTAGCATGCGTATCTTGTTTTATATAGGAGTTCTTTTTTTGTTGAGTCCTGAAAGCTTGTTACAAATATTATGATAAAATGTTACACACGCACAATTTACATGGCTCTTTTTCGAGAAGGGTTTTTTCGGCTTTAAATTACAATTTAAAATTTCACCATTCTAAATTCAAAATAAATTAAAATTACATTTAAAGATTGGGGGAGGGGTGGACAATCTGATATAAAATCTGAAGAATTATTTTCAAGCAGGATATACATATAGCTGTTGCTATAACAAACGATTTAATTAGATTCAAAACCAAATTTATGCGTATACCACCCCAACTCGGGGCAATTCATCCCATCAAATCTATTTACAAACTTTCCACAAAAATTTTCATAATTTTCATTTAGAGACAACCAGCAGCCATTTTCTTGGAAAACAAATCCGCCCTAAGTACAGTCACTACCAATTACATGAACAACAACAACAACAACAAAAACAGACAGTAAACCAGACATTTTTCAGAGAAACTTGTCTAAAATTCTAAAAAAAAAAAAATTAAATTCATACAAAATTTCATAGAATTTGATGTTTTTTTTTTTTTTTTTATAATTTATATTTAAGGGAATGAGTTGTGTGGGTTCGTTTCTCGTCGGGTGGTGTTGTTGGTCGGTTGAATATTTTCTATGAAATGAAAGTGAAAACACTTTTTCTATGAAAATGGGAAATTTTAAATGCAAAACGTTTTGTTTTTAAAAAATTCTATTTAGTTGTGTGTTGTTTGGCTGTGTATACTTAAATGGGAGCATTCTGAAAAGTTTTTTTTTTTTTTTTGTTAACATTTAATAAAAAAAAAAGAAGAAAAACTTTCACAAAAAATCTAGTACAATAATAAAAAAGATACTTTCGAAATTATGAGAAGAAGGATGGAAGAGGGAGTGGGGAGGCGAATTCGTGTTTCAAGGACTCAAGGCGCAATAAAATACTACCTTGATCAAAAACAAACCGGAATGGCCACCGTGTGGCGCTCCCATTGTTCCGATTTGAGTTCTGTGCAGAAAACTCGTGGATTTTGCACCATGATAGCGCAGTGCCATCATTATTCGTAATTTTTTGACGAAAAATGCAACAAATACCATCCAACCAGCCACCGAATTCACCTGATTCGGCTTTCTGTGACTTCTTTCTGTTCAATCGCGTTAAAAAACCATTACGGAACGCGTTTCAGCAGCGGACAGGAAGCAATGGAAAAATCGCCAACACACACGTACTCTTGGCTACGTAACTTTTGCAATTGTCTACCTATGACGCTAAGATTTAGAGGGAATATCAATAACAGATGTACCAATTTAACAAAAAAAAAAACAGAACTCAAATCGGAACGATGGGAGCGCCACACGGTGGTTATTCCGGCTTGTTTTTGATCAAGGTAGTATTCAAATAAAACTAATTTCGAATCGAAGAATACACAAGCCGAAGTCGTCGTGTCGTTCGAGTCGATTTTCATCACTCTTTCCACTCATTTCGATTTTGGCAAAAATTTTGCCAGCGCTCTCTTGATTAAAAATGCAATAAAAACAGAAAAAATATATTTTCAAAATTCAGTTTCACTTTTTTACAAATAAAATAAATAAATAATAAAGATTCTTTTTACAAAAAAAAAGTAAAAATAAAACATATACAAATATGGCGCACTATGTGCCGTGCCTTCAAATCATGAACACATTCTTTTCTATACTTCTAGGATTATGGGGGATCCCCAGATTTTTTTTTTTTTTTTCTTATGCATTTCTCTAGAACAGTGGTTCTTAACCTTTTTGTACTCGTGGCCCACTGAAGCAAATTTTACATAATTTGGCGGACCCCGGGCATACTTCTCACGGACCCACAGGGGGCCGCGGCGCACTGGTTAAGAATCACTGCTCTAGAAGACATATAAAATGATTTAAAAAAAAAAGAAAAAATAAATACAATGTAAAACAGCGTCATCTCAAAAATAATGTGTGTTCGTATTATTATTATTATTCAAGCGAGAGCTTTATGTGTGGCTATTGCCAAAAAAAAAAAATCCTCAAGGCTATATTAGAAAATATTTCACCCATACCACCCACCCACCCCCAAAAAAAGGATATACTACATATACCTATATGCCTTTCTTTTTTTTTTTGAGTTCAATTCCCTATCATTTTGATATTTTCAAAAAACGACGCCATATTTGTTTTATTTTTCAAACAAAAAAAATTTTTTTTTTTTGTTTCCAAAAAGTAAAAACATTTTTATTTTCCCTTTTTTTCTACAAGATATATAAAAATAAAAAATTTCAAATTAATTATTTAATAAAATTAAAAAAAAACTAGAATTAAATTAAAATTAGAAATACTAAAAAAAAAAAAAAAAAAGGAACAAATTTTCTCAAAGAAAATCTAATTTACTTGTCACTTTTGTTTTTGTTGTTTTTCTTCCCGATTTTTTTTTGCTTCTAATTATTTTCTAGAATTCGATTTCAAATCAAGTCTAAACTAACACACACACACACACGAAAAAACTCAAGTTTTTTTTTTATTGCTAATTTCTTTCATGTTTCTTTTTTTTTTGTTGTAATTTGTTTTAAAGCCAAAAAGAAAAAACAACAAAAAGAAAACAAAAAAAAAACTTTATGGGAAAAAGCTTTTCTTTAAGAGTCCTGTTTTGTTGTTACTGTTTTTTTTTTCCTTCTTTTCTTCACTTCTTGTTACTTTTTCTTTTTCTTTTTTTTTTGTCAGGTTGTATGTTTTTTTTTGCTTCTCAATGTTTTGTGTATGTTTTTTTTTTTCTTTTGGTCCTTGTTTTTTTTTTGTGCACACAAAAATGCAAAAAAAAAAAACAAAAAAAAAACCGAAGTCACACAAAACTCTATTCGACTGTACGATTAAAACGACACTAACGACAACTAACGGTGACCATATAAAACATTTTGATGCAAAGTGGAATGTAAAAAAGGATTTCTTCTCGAAAATCGAAATGTATGTATACATTTGGATATGTTGTCTTTTTCTTATGCATAAGAATTTAATCGTTATTGGTGTCTCTGTTTTACTTGTGTGTTTAAATATAGAAGTGGTTTTTTTTCTTTCTTTCGATAAAACAGATATAGGATGAAAAGGATGTTGTGAAAAGGTGATAATTTATGTACATACATATATAGAGAAAAGGGGGTTGTTGGTTTTTTTTTTTTGGTATACACATTTTCAATGTATATGTTTTTACATATTATGAAATGCATATGAAAAAAAAAGGATTAAAATGTGAATGTATTGGATTGTATGAAATCCAGGGAGCTTTTTTTTTTTTTAGGTTTTGTTAGTATAAAATACACCTGAAATTTTTTAAATGTATGCGTTTGGAATTTTAGATATAATTTCATATATAAAGCTTTCATTGTGGTAGGTCTTGTTGTTGAAAATGGTTTGCGCAAACTCTGTGCTTTTTTTTTTTTTTTGTTCATGAGATAAATTTTTGGTGGGATTTTGGTGGTGGATCCCTTTTCTTCGGATTTTACATAAAATAATGTCCAATATTTTACAACAAATACACGTCTGTAATTTTGAATATGGTTCCATTTTTTTTTTGTTTTTGGTAATTCTCCTGAGAAGGATTAAGATTTTGTAAAATATGTATAGAATCCCTTTTTTGTACGGGGGGACACAGAAGAAAGGGTTACAGTTCATTCGTTTAATACTAGAGGCACACATAGGGTATTCATATCATAGTTTAAGGATACCATGTGGTATACCATATGTGTGTCGTCGAATACTAGCCGAATACCATTTCAACTACGTAGCATAAATCTAGTATTTAAATTCGAAAAAGTACGTGGTATTCCCTTTTTTACTTAATTTTTTCGGCCACTGTAATCTGTTCTTTAGTGATTGTCGCGCCTTTTTATTGAAGCGGAAAATAGCGAATGGAATTTTGTAGGAAAGCTGAGCAATTGACACATGTTTACACTTTTTTGTTTGAAAATTTTGTTTTAAAAAAATGGAAAAAGTAAAGAAAAAACGCAAAATTTTATTGGTGGATGAAACCTCAAAATTTATAGATCTTTGTAGGTATCATATAGAGGATTTAAGAGGAGCGAAAAGAAATTCCCATATTCTCGCTGAAATGGCAGAATTTTAAATGTCAGACAAATACTATGTTTGATGCGTGCCAACCCCTTTTTATACCATGGTACAAGGCTATACTGTAGTATCGATACTAAGGTATGAATACCCTATGTCTGCCTCTACTATAATATAGAAATAGAAGAAGTGTTTCAACTAAACCGCAATGGACACAATTATTTATGAAATATCAATTTTTGAAAAGAATCCTTTTCTATTCTTGTTAGTAATTTTCAAATACAACATAATTTACATGAAACGCTTTCACTGAGAACATGATATATCTAAAATTTTATGCTTTTAAAGTGAATCCGGATATTTAATCTATGTAATAAGAAATTCTGTAAGTAAATGTCTTCATTTTCGTATTTTGTTTTTCTATTAAATTTTTTATTACTTAATCTTTTATGATTGTGGCACGGCGCAGAGGTTGAACAATGAATGGCTTGTTAAAGCGATGTTTGGACATTCAATTGACGACTGATTGATTCATAGTGCGTGACTAAATTGATTTGGATTTTAAACTATCTTATAAGGTCGACGTCATAACGTGAAGATTCTTTAATTTTGATTTACTATAACCGTCTTATAATACGGTGAATACGTTCCATGGCTATATCGAAACTATAGTATATGTTATGCACAGACTTTGCATTGTGAATTGTTGATAAAGAAAAAGGAGAAAAAACGCAAGTATTTTACAACATTTATGCCATTGGGAATTCCCTGTTAATTTATAAACCGAAAGTGTTATGAATATGTCCAAGTTTAGTAAGTCGTGATATATGGAAACCGTGTTATCAGAATGATATGGCACATTATGAGAATACTGTGACACTCAAAATATCGGAAGTATCGTCGATCCGTATTGAAATACCTGTTTTAATTTTCTAAATTCGGTAAGCTGCAGAATTGGAAGTCGAAATTTTCGAAATTTTACCTAGTCTTCGATTTGATCCCTAAAAACTTGAGTTTTGGATCGAATTAACCCTTATTACTCCAACCAGCAGTAATACTGCTAAGCTTTAGCCAGCGTTCTACTCCAACGGGCAGTGTCTTTGCCAGAATTTTGCAATATTATGATTATTGCGTTTAGTTCACTGAAAGCCAGCGTATAGTACAGATCGTGCCTCATTATCAAATAAAATATTTAATTTTATTATTTCAAACAGTACCACTAAATTGTTCAGAGATGTAAGACTGAAGGCATTTCTACGACAATTATTACTAATAAAAAACTACCTCACAAACATTTGCTGGAGTTGGCTACAAATTACTTTGGAAAATTCTTGGAGTGATAAAGGTTACATTTTTTAGAACATTTTTTCAAAAATATCAAAAACTTAAATTTAAAAACCCTTCATACTGATGTGTAGGCATTGTATCTGTGAACTGAATAAGCTTAAGATTGGCAATACATAATTTACTTACAAAATCATAAATTTGCTATTAATGTTCTAAATATGTTATTAAAATGTCTAAGTCGAATGTCTAAACGTTTCCTTATAATAACTTTTGTATCCTTATGGAAAGTTGAGAATATATGAAATTAACTTTCATTCCTTTTTGTGTTTTATCATGTTTATGAAAAGGAAAACTTTCCAATTTATACAAGTATTTCGAGTATCTGACCTGATGGTGGACATTTTTATAACAACAGTGGTGTAACAATTAAATTAGAAAAAAAATTATATAGAGTAAGAATATAGACTATTAATAAAGAATTCCAACGACTGTGCTTTCAACTGATTCGTTTTGTATACTAATATCCCTACACATTTTTAATTATTCGTTTTCTATCAGATTAAAACTCTTTTTTGATGTATTCTTCTACAAGCTTATCAAAAATAACAACATTAATGTTCAGTGTTGCCCATATTGCATGGACATCAAGATGTACTAGTCTATGGTACGAACTGTTAAAGGCTTTTCTTATATAACATACTAAAGGTATTTCTCGACTTCCGACCAAAGTGTCGGAGCCTAATCTCGTCGTAAAACGAATTTATTTTATATGCAAAACAATTATAGACCAAAATTCTAGTACAGAAGGAAAAAGATAACAATATATCACAATATTTTCAATAATATAGGACTAGAGAGCTTCTTCCTTTATACCCTGTGAAATGTTGAAAATATATATGTAATTCGGAAAAGCTTTTAAAAAGATAAGTAAAAGCGAATAGTATAAAACGTTCTGCAAATCTAGTTGAATACGATGTAAAATCGCTAAAATGTTCCTAAGAAAGTTTTATTCGAATTTTTTGGTACCTAATTGCTGTTCTTCCAGGATGAGTTGAGTGACTATAAATCGTGTTTATTCTTTAAAGTATCATTTAACAATTTCATGTCAAATTTTGAACCATTATTTACACTAATAGCACTCATAAAAAAATAGTTGCATGCCAATCATAATCAACCTGATTTAATTCTTATCATATACCTGCATTTTTATAGAACTTTAATGTGATTCGAGCGTTCCATAAAACATAATAGTTTTGCACCTACTTACTTATAGAAGTATGTACAAAAAATAGGAATGGAAACGTTGGATACCATCTACATTACACGTACAGTATGGTAACTACTAAAACATGCATTGGTAGTCATTTTAGAGACGAAAGAAAGAATGTAATGTGCCTGTTTAAATTCACTCCCCCTTAAAACAGAAGGATCAATGTAAAATCCAAAATGTCTCACTTTATTCTTTTTTTATTGAACGAGGTTAGGGAAGAGAAAGTGTGTAATATCAAACGCGATGCTTTGAAATGTGTAAAAACTTTACATAAATGCTTGATCCTTTGAAAAAAAAAACAGAGATCCTGTTTTTGTATTCCAATCAAATTACACTGAAAAGAGTATCCGGCATTCGCATCTGTTTTGTTTTAAATAATTAATTTTTTCATTTCAAATATAATTGAAAATGCAATTAATTGAATTTTTAAAATAAATGAAAAATAATAATAAAATTTTGTAAAATATTAAATAAACCATCTACCGTCCGTCGGCAGTTGGAAAATTTTTGGGATTGAAAAATAGGATTCATTAAAATCCAGAAAATAAAAATTACTATATTTTTGGACACCATTTTGATTTTAGAAATTATGTTGACACTCCTTTTTATTAAGGACACATGAATTTATTAATTTCAGAAAATTTACAACATAAAATTAAGCTTTCATATAGAATATGTATCATTTCGGTATTCTAGATAGATTATTATCATTCCTTCATTGGAGTTGGAGAATTAGACCCGCCACAAAAAAAGCTTTCTCTATAGTATAGTATATATAGTTTGTACGCATCGAAATTATTAATCCCAAAAGGGCCATAATAAACTCCCAAAAATTCCTTTCAAAAATAGGTACCACCCCAATAAAAATCAATACTTTCCGAAATGTGACGCACTGTGGTTATGTGGATCCGTTTCCACACAAATTTATACACTCCACAATAATGTCTGGTTTTGGGTTCGGTTTTTAATGTGGCTACGTTTTATTTTGTTTTATTTATTTGTCGTGTTTTATTGAATTTTTATCCATGAAAAATAATATATAAAAAGTTTTGTGGAGAGATTTAATAAAAATTTTGGGGCTTCATTTTATTAATTTCAATATTTTCGATATCTCTCTATATTATAAAATTTTTTAGCTTTCTCAGCAACAAAAACCGACTCGCAATCTATCTTCCAGAAAATAACTATAAAAATTGCTTAGAATTTTGAATATAAAGTTATATTGACACTAGCGACTGAAGGCGATCGAGGGGTCGGTCTCTGGTTTTAAAAAAGATTAGATTCAAAAATCACAAAATAATAAATAAATAAATGTGAGCCATCCAAATCTCAAATATAACATCGAATCTGTTAAAAATTAACAGCGTTTAATAAACATTGCTTAAATAAACAAGTATAAAATGTATGATAATACTGTAGACATACTAAACGCTTTAATTCAGTCCATTATTTTTTAATCTTGATTACTAAAACAATGCGACACATTCTGTTTTTCTGGATTAAAATTCAAATGTGTTATTTTGTTCTAGATCTTCTTCTTACTTTTTGTTTTTTTTTAAGGTTTATATCTATAAATATGAGCGGTATTACCAGATGAAAAAAGCTAAATCTCACAATCATAGGGCGAAAAGATCTGAATTATTTAACAATTAAAATGGAATTACTCGCTTAACTATTCTCAATAATTAAGAAAATTTTGTCCATTATCGAATTTTAATAGAGAATCGTGAGATAATGTACATTATTGCTGCTAATGTGTCTTTAGTATAACGGTCCTTATTTTCTTTTAAAAAAACACAACTAAAATTACTTCAAAATACCAAATTTTTAGGACTTTTTAAAATCTTTTCTCTGGTTTTTTATTTATAGAAGTAATTAACATATATAGTATATCCCGTCCTAGGACGGATGATAAGATAGAAGTTTGAAAACAGTGAAAAAGAAATCACTGCCAAGTATTGCTTGTTTTTAAGAATTATAAAATTTAATTGTAAAAGGAGCTTCGATATACATATTCAGAAGCTTGAAGTATAGTAAAATAAATTCCTAATAATACTGTAAAGAATAGGGCTTGAGTTATTTGAGAGTGATTTCCTTCTATTAAACTATGATGAGCTCATGTAACTGTAACTTCTGAAGTTAGTAAAATTGCGGTATTTAATAAAGAAATTTGGAATGGATTGAAAAAGAAATCACTGCGAAATAATTGCTTGTTTTAAAGAATTATAAAATTTAGTTGAACTTTTGGTCTCAAAACAATAAACTGTAAGAAAATCTAGTACTTTTCCATAAATTTGCATCAGAAAATTAGAAATTTGCCTACTTCCAGGCGTGTATTAAAACTTCTTTTGGTGGTGATAGACAGTAAGATATTATTTATATCAAAAAATTAAAAAATCCTAAAAAGAAATCTCAAAATTATTCTATCTAAAAGAATTCTGTCATATTTAATTAAAACATAAAAACAACTTACCATAAAAATTAATTAGAAAATTCCGTTTTTGGTTCTTTTTAAAATAAAATTAAAAATTTTTTTTGCCACAATTTTTTATTTTGTTTTCATTTATTTGTTTTTTGTTTACCAAATATATATATCCAAAGGCGTAAAAAAATTAGTTAACAAACAATTAAAATTATTAAAACAAATCACTTCTTTTTTTTTTAAAAAAAACAGTAAATTTCACAAAACACATTCAAAAATTTCTTAAAAAATTTTTTCTTTTTTTCTTTTTCTTGTCACATTTATAAAGTTAAAAAAAATTTTCTTTTTAATTTAATTAAAACACTTTTTTTTTTCTTTTTATTTTTTTTGTTTAAAATAAAAATCATACTAAAAAATCATAAAATAGCACTAAAAGAAATTAATTTTTTTATATTTAAAAATAAAATAAAATTAAACATTTTTTTTTTTATTATTTAATTTTTAATTTTTTGTTTCGTTTTACTAAAAGTTTTTTTTTTTAAATTTAAATGAAAAAAAAAATCTAAAAACTTGTAATTACTAAAAGCACCTGGAAAAAAATTAAAATAAAACAAAGTTAGGGGAAAATTATTTTTAATTAAAATTGTTTTAATAAAATTATTAGGGACAACTTTTGTTTTTAAAAATAATAATTTAAAAGCGACGGGAAACAAGTTCGTTAATATTTTGAATATTTTTTAATTTATTTTTGAAAATTAAAATAAATTAGTATTAAAAAGTTCTGAATTAAGAAATTTCTATGAAAAGTAGGATTGAGAGGCAATTAATTTTGTTAATTTAATTTAATTTTTTCATAACTTTTGTGAAAATTTATTTTTTTTTAGTCATTTCTTAAATATAGGCCGACCAGAAAATAATCCATAATTAGGTTAGGTAGAACTTATTTAAATTTAATAATAATGCCATTAATTTTTTATTTAATTTAAAATTAATTAATAAATAAAAATAATTGAATTTTTTTTTATTTTTTTAAAATCACTTAATTATAAAAATATGTGTATTTTCCCGCCCAAATTAAAAATGTATTTTATTTTAAATTCAAAAGCGAAATCGCGTAACACAAATTATGTTTTTAATTTTTTTTTTTATTTTTCTTTTAACTTTTTCTTTTCTTAAATTCTTTTCTTTTTTTCTTAATTTTTTTTCTTTTTTTCTTAAATTTGTTTCTTTTTTTTTTAAATACTTTTCTTTTTTTCTTAAATTCTTTTCTTTTTTTTAAATTCTTTTCTTTTTTTCTTAAATTCTTTTTTTTTTTTAACTCGAAATGTTTTTAATTCAAAACACTAATTTAATTTAAAAACAAAATTTATTCGTAATTCCATTTATTTAAAAAAAAAAAAAAAACTGTTTTGTTTTTAATTTTCGCGCGCTATTTTCAAAAATGATCAAAATTGAATCACATTTTTAGGTTATTTTATTGTCTTTTTTATTTTCTTTATTTTTTATTTTAATTTAAAAAAAAGACGTAAAAATTCTGTTTACTTATTTCTTTTTTGGGAAAACACAATTTTTTTTTTTATTTAAATATTTAACACTTTATTTTTAGACGACATAATTTATTGATAAGAAAAAAAAAAGAAAAAAAGTTAAGCAAACAAATTCGCGAACTCTAATCTTATCATAAAAAAGTTATTTGTTATTTTTAGAATTTATTATGTTTTTTTTTTATATTAATATAACCAAAAAAAAATGTTTAATAAACAATTTCGTATTTAATTAAAATTAATTAATTAATTATAAAAAAAAGCTAAGTTTTCTTTTCATTTAGCGCGATGTTAAAAAAGAATATTTTCTTGAAAAAAAAGACGCGTACACAGTTAAATTTCAAAAAAACAAAAAAAAAATAATTAAAAAATAAAAACAAATGTTTAAAAATAAAAATAAAGAAAATAATAAAATCGGTTCAACAAAAACATAACAACACAAAAATATAAGAAAGTTTTCTTTTCATTCAAGTAATTTTTTGTAATTTTTTTTCTTTTTACATAACAAAAAAGAATTATTTTTTTTTTTCTTTTCTTTTTTTTTTGAAACAATCAAATTATAGATCAACCCGGTTTTGGGTGTTGTTTTTTTTTTTATTGCATGATTGTCTTGATAGGTGCCCACACTAAAAAAAAGTCTTATTAAAGTTTCTAAACTTTTTTTTTTTGGTAGATTCTTGTTTCTTTCTTCAAAAAAACAAAAAAAAAATAATCGCATGTAAAACGCTATCCAAAAAGAAAAACAAAGCAAAAAAAAGCCAACCCAAAAAAATACACCGGTGGTTAAAAAAAACCCGTGGCAGCACTCTGAACGGATTAAATGTACTTCATAAACTGAAACGAGAAAAATATTGAAAAATAAAAATACATTTTCCCATTAAAAAAAAGCAAAAAAGCAAAAAAAAAAAAAGAAAAAACAGAAAAAAAACAAATCATAAAGAAAAAAAAGCTTTTTTTCTTCTCCCCCAAAAAAAAAAAAAAAAAAAAACCAACTCCAATCAACAAGAGCTCCTCCATACATGTTTAAAAGCTGCAAAAAAAAGAACATGTATGCAATTTTTTTAAAAGAAGCGCGCTAAATTGAATATATTGGGAAAGGGAATACGAATCTTTTATAATTTTTTTTTTCTTTTTTATCAAAGTACAGAGAAAATGTGAATGTGTTTGGTGATCCAAAAGAAAAAAAGAAAATTAAAAGAAAAAAAAAAAATAGCTGGAAGCAGAGAAGGTGAATGCGCATGCGTACTTTGGGCCCAAGAATGAGAAGCCGAGAAGAAAACAAACCTACCCAGTTTTTTTATTTTATTTTATTTTTTTTTATTAATATAAAATAAAATAACATAAAAGAAAAAACATTTTATTTTATTTTCTAAAGGAGTTCTTTTTTTTCCTGTTGGATTCGGTTTTCTTCTTGCCATGATGCATGCATACGATATGTGCTTGTGTGTTATCCGCGCTCTCATCCCCCTCAATAATAATAGTAATCAGATTGATAATACATTGACACTTCTTCGATGGAGCAACTCGATTCATATATATATATATTTTTATGCAAACAAAAACAAAGTTATCATGAGACTTCCCCTATACCTACCCACAAATGTATATATTAGGTCTGTTTTATTTGCAAATTGCTCTGGGCTAGAGCAAATTTTTACATTGAAAAGAAAAACAATAAAAAATAGCAAATCCTACATTACTTTTAGACCAAGTGTAAAGGCTCAAATATAATGTGCTCTGCCTGGCAGAGCAAAACTGACAGAAATGTACTAATATACATGAATCCTATTCCAAGATTATATTATGCATACGCGTGCATTCGTTAAGTTCGATTTCCGTTTCGTTATGTTTAAGCAATACAAATCAGTTAGTACATTCCGTACGGAAATTTTGACAGTTTAATTGGAAATATTTTTCTGATGAAACGTGCCTGGACGATTTGGTTTTTGTTTTGAAAAATTGTCTTCTAAACGATTTTCAATTTTTTAAAATCACTTACATTACAAAAAACAATTAAAAAAACAAAATTTTTTGAGTCAAATGGTTATTCTTGCTTATGCACATTATAATCAGTTCTACGGATTTGACATGCATAAGCTGGCATAAGGTTGCATTCGTTCAGTTTTTTTGTCTTTTCCTATGCCATGCAGAGCACATTATATTTGAGCCTTAACTATTACACCCGAATTAGTTCAGTTTTCTACCATAAAAAGTGTATTAGTTTAAAGTTTCTCATTTTATTACAATATGGTTGCAGCGCTACAAACATTTGAATTAAAGCTTTCTCATATTCCTGCTCGTTTTATTTGCCACTTAGCTTGCTCCAGGATAGGGTATGGCAAATAAAACAGACATATTGTAGGCAAAGAGAAAAATAAATTATGAAGAATCGAGATCTAGATTTGGAACCAGAATCTCATCAGTTTCTAGAAACGAGGTCTCAACCAACTTGACCGTTTCACATTGTACTTATTAATCTGTCGAATTTGTCTTCTATAACCAATAGACTAATAATAAAGATTTCCAACGACTGTGCATTCAATTGATTATCCCGACACAATATAAATTCTTCTCTTTTTTCACATTAAACCTGTTTTAATCAATTCTTTTTTAAGTTCACTTACAACAACAATACTAAACATCACGCTGCTCATTTGGCTTGTACATTTAGGTATACTAATCTATGCTATAACCTTTCAATTTTCAATGCCAATTATTTGTATTAATTATTTATTCAACCTAAACTAAACCAAAACACCTATACTCCTACAATATATTATTATATTAAGTCCTAAAAGATTCAAATTGTCTTCACAAAATCAGTGTTTTCCCAAGAAGTAGTTGTATTTTTGGTGTCGACTTTAGATGGCGATGGATGGACCATAAATCGTAGTTTGGTTACTTAAATGAATAAATAAACTTATAAGGGGAGTATGTATGTCTTTAAACCATTGTGTCCATTGTCCCCGCTTCAGTTGTAGTTCTTAAATTATGGAATTAGCCAAGCTTCCATAGTCTACAAAGATACCCATTCATTAGGACTTACGTTACAATGTACCGGAACCCAAACAACTTTTACCCTGTTAGTAATAGCAAGCTTTTTTTTTTAAACAGAAAGCAGAATTTTGAATACGTTTATCCGCTTAACAGCAACTCCTTCTCTACAAAGTATAAAGAAAGTAAAAAAAAGGGCGGTAAAGAATAAAACTAATGTTCAGAGTATGAAAGAATATTGAATTTTTTTTTTTTTGTTGTTTTTGGTACACAATAAAAAGGAACGCGATTTACTATCGCTGCCTACCTTTTTCCTAGGTCCGTCCGCGAAATATTATTTGGTGCATTGTCTGCACCACAAATACTTCAGAAAACCTTTTTTTTTTTTAAATTCCGTGGGGTATACGTATTTATGGATACGTTTTTTTTTTATTGTGTTCGTTAAATTCCACTTTTTAGCAAATATATTTAAATACAAAAAATAAAAAAAAAAATAATGCGCGCGATTTAAAATATTTTTAGAATAGAATTTTAAAATTGCTTTTAAAAAATTTTAAAAATATGAATTTGTTAGATCAACATAAAAAGCTTCTAAAAACATTTGTTTAGCTTTAGATAAAAGATAAAAAATTATTTGTTATCAAAAAAATTAAAGAAATGGAAATTGATAGGGTGTCTCCATAATAGGAGCAGATTTAAATTTCGCACTATTTTTGTTTCATTAAGTTGACAGTACTAAAGTCTTGACATCTGTCATCTGCCATTGTTGCTTTTAATAGTCATGGAACCCTGTACAAAGGAACGACATTATTATTGACAGTTTGTCAAGTTTCGAGCACCTACTGTGGTCAAAAAGACAATTCCACAAAATTCAAATCGTGCGTTTTTTTCGAAGCATTTTTAATTTAATTAATTATTAAATTCACCGTCGAATGTGAGATATGGATCATACCTGTAGGACCCAGAATACCCGAGATATACGTATACTTTTCTACTAGAGAATTTTTGTATTTCCTGTCCTAAAAAGGAATATTTTTGTAAACGTCGAATGGCATTTAATTCGTTATTAAATTGATCGTCGAATGAGGTATTGATTGTATCTATAGGATGCAGAATACCCGAGATATACACATACTTCAAGTTACGCAAGTTAAATCTTGCGCTTTTATTGGGACACCCTATACATACCAAATTTGGAGAAAAATTCTCGATTACATCCAATTTGAATATTTTATAAGGAAGGAAGGGTTATAAACATTTTTTTTTTGGTGGATCATTGTGATAGACTAGACATATTCATGAACAAGTTGGTAGGCTTAAAATGTTGAACAGAACATATCTAAAATATTCATATGCAATTAATTTATTATAAATTCATTAAATACGAAATGAATCGAGACAACATAAAATAACTGTGCGTAATTATGTACATATACTATACAAGCCGAGATCAACTCCCAGTAATTAGCCTCATGGGAATATAAATCTATGTTAGGAAATGCCAACTGGAAGAACATTAAAATAGCTCTCGTTACGGAATCCTTATAGCACGGTGCAGTGGGAATGTATTTTTACTTGTACCGAATAATATAAAATTATTCCATACAGGAAACTAGTAATATAGCAGGATTATCTCTATAGTATCACAAAAATGGAATTCATTAGTTCGGTGAAGATTCTAATGCTTTTTAAATTCGGCCATCATAAAACGAATATTAGGAATTCTGCTTTCGATAAAATGCCACCTAAATAATCCACCGGCTGCCAAATTGCATGATATTGGTGATCAAGTGACATCACTGCAATGTAGTCATCGTTTAGTTGGATGTATGGTAAGTTAGACTATCTTGTTAAACTCCATGTTAATCACGGTTCTTTTGAACTCAAATTAACATCATTAAAAGAGTTCTGCAAAGATTGAAACAAATGATAGTCTAATGATACAAGGTCAGAACTACGGTAGATGCATCAAACTTTTCAAATATTAGGTCTGTTTTATTTGCCACTTGCTCTGGGGTAGAGCAAATTTTTACATTGAAAACAAAAACAACAAAAGTGCAAATCCTACACTACTTTCAGACCAGGTGTAACTGATACCCCCGAATTAGTTCAGTTTTCTACCATAAAAAGTGTACAAGCTAAAAGTTTCTCATTTAATTACAATATGGTTGCTAAGTAGCGCTACAAACATTTGAATTAAAGCTTTCTCCTACTCCGGCTCGTTTTATTTGTCACTTACCCTGCTCCAGGTTAGGGTATGGCAAAAAAAACAGACCTATTATAAAAACTATTACAAAAATGAATTAAAATTAAAATAAAATCATTTTTCTGAGCTTTTTTTTAATTAATTTTCGGGAATTCTTCGTATATAAATTTGTGGCATCATTGCAGCGCTGCAAAGAAATCTATTTCGTCATTAGTGTTTGTAAAAAAGACTGTAAATACAGGTATCTTTATATCACACAGAGTCTTTTTTTTACAAACACTAATAAGGAAATATCTTTTTACAGACTAACAATGCCACATGAGAATACAAGTTGTGCACTCCAGTGTATTGAATGCTTTTTGTTAATATCTAATTGATTGATTTTAGGGTTTTAAAAAGGCAAGCTTATTTTTTAAAACATTATTGAAGGAATGATTCTAATTTTCTGATTATTAACTAGAGCCGCAATTGTCGAAAATGTCAGTGAAACGATAATGCCGGAAACAGAATGACGGATTCACGATTTTCGGTTTTCAGATTTTCAGTAGTCCGTCGCGGATCCGTCGCGTTCTGTGTAGTCTACTTGAAAACGTATATATTTAAAATTTTAATGCATCGTGAATCCGTCGTGGATCCGTCCTTCTTGGACCTTAAGATAGTTATCAGAAAATTTCTGTATTAAGATTCTAAGCAATATCTCGTGTCGTTAAATGCCGATTGGATCTGATCCAATTTGATGTTTTGGTACATCCAATACATTTGGACCCACCAAAAACAACAAAATAATTTGTTTTCTTTACAAATTAAAACGTTTACTGATGAAAATTTAACATCCACATAAAAATTACCAATCAAGAATTTAATTTAATGAAGAAATAAAACTTCGGTGCTTAGCCATTCCAATCTTGTTGGTGTCTGCAAATCGAATTCAAACTCAAATACTATATGCCCGGTGTTTTTTATTTACAAAACTTCGAAAAGATAATTTCGATCAATATCATTATTATTATTATTGTTATTATTATGATTGCGATTGTATGTCTTTTATCGGTGCTATAAATGAACCCCGAAACCTGAAGAAAAACAAAATAATACCAAAAATAAAACACAAATGACCAGGTTTTCTTTTTTTTTTTTTGGCAGAATAAAAATCCAGGTAAGAGATACTTGGTTACACACCAGGCATGGATTACAAAGATTTTCTGTTTGTCTGTTATTGCTGGGGACTGAACGCGGGACTCGGGGAGGCCTTAATATTTTATATGTACTATAAAATTGTATGTTTTCTTGTATTTCTTGTCAGCCCTTCCTTCCATTCGTTTGTATTTCAATCTCCGACTTATGTAATTTTATATTAATTCAATTTATATGTCGTAATATTAAGACAGGGATTAAAAAAAAAAAAAAAATCTTTGACGTAATATTTCAAGCGTCACCTGCTGCATTTTTTGTGCATTTCTTTATAAAATACGAGTATTTCTCACAAAAAGCTTTTGCTTATAATAACAAACCGCATTTGTTTGGCGGGAAATTATGTAAATAAAACTCTGTTTTTCATATCGAAGAAAATATTAAACAAAAATATTATTCTAGAATAAGATAAATAGTAATTTAGTTTTTGTTTTTTGAAAAGATGGAATTTTCACTTTTCAGGCTCATGCGCTTTTTGGCAATGCTTTTTTTTTTGATAATAAAGCCCGCCAGTTTGAAAATTTCTTCTCTTTCTCATTCAATGAGGATCGGGCCTTTTTTTTTTTTAGAGTTTGATGAGAAATATTTGGGGCTTATATGGAACGAACGAATACATTCTCATTCAAAATTATTATCAAATTAGGGTAAGGCATTAGTTATTGGACCCTTTTAGTCAATCACTTTGTTTTAATATCTTTTTAAACAAATATCTAAAGCAAGGGTGTCCAACCTTTTTGTTTCCCTGGGCCGCATTGGAAGAAGACATGATGTTTTGGGCCGCAAGTATATTACTATGTATAAATCCATATCATAAAATGAATGTGATGCTTGGCATTGAAGTTGAGAAACTAAACCGTCAATATCTGGTTCGATTGACGTGGTTGCAATTCTCAGGCAGTTCTCAAGGTGTTCATTCAACATGTTGGTTCTAATTTCACGCTTAGTATGTTTCATTCTTCACTTAAGCCACCAGGTGACAAACAACAGAACAGTGTAGCTGAGCGAGCAACGCAAACAGAAAGAGAATTTACTACATAATGAAAGAGCTTTCTGTTCTGGTCCCGTTTTTGTTGTTTGTCACCTAGGAGCAAACACACAAATCATTCCTCAGAAAAATGGGCATGCTTCAGTAACTTTGAATATTTTCGGGCCGAATTGATATTTGCCTTGTGTCGCGGGTTAGACAGCCTTGATCTAAAGGCTATATAGCTAATATTATATTCATTTGATTTGTTTATTGAATTGTTTAGCCATCAGTATTGAAAATTCGATACAAAATTTACAATACTTTTGCGGAATTACAAAACTTTACAATTTACAATTTAATTTACAATCAGTTATTTGTCTCATATTCAATAATTAGAAGTGATAAATAATCACTTATTGGCCGCCTAAAACTTCATTTATTCGCTTCGCCCTATATATCAATAATTGACATACAGAATCATCAATAATTGAGCAACAAATTTCTCATTAGTACATTTGGGAAATGTAAATTAGGCCCATTTAAGGCCCGCTGCACACTTGAGCTGAGCCATGCGGGTGAGCCTCGCTGTGGTTACATAAGTTAGCTGGGCTCGCTAACCCCGTTGCACACTTGAATTATTAGTAGACCTTTTCCACTTGACACTTCCACATTTGTGTCGACAAGATACTATCGCAAAATAAAGAAGATATACTACACTTTTGCAATCATCGATCATATACTGTATAATACCGAAAGTATGTATATGTTAGTGTCAGCGATACCAGCGAAGCTCGTTCGCGTAGTTGAACTACGTAAACGAGTTTAGTTCGAGTCGCTCATTACCAAGCAACGTAGTTTCAAAGCTTCGCTGAAGTGTGCGACGGCCAATGCAAATGCTGAATTTTTTAATTTCAGCGAGAAACTTAGCTTACGTAGTTTAGCTCGCTTAGTTCAAGTGTGCGGCGGGCGTAAGGCATGGTTGTTTGCCTGACTGAAATTAAACTTGCAGTCATATAAATAAAAACTAAAAAAAATCAATATAATGAAATCAATAATTGGCCAATCCATTGATTTCGTAACCATACAGTTGGCAACTTAGTTGTTCCAAAATTTTCTTAAAAAATATCCATGTCTGGCCAACTATTGATGTTTTACCCTATTGTTATTTTTTGTATGGAACAAAATCTGGGAAGGGGGGTTAATTTTAACAACTCCCAAATGTAGTAGTGCAACTTCAGGCATTATTGACCGAAAATCGTCGTCATCATAAAAGAAACAACATATCTACATAATAATTAAAATAAATAAAAACTTAATTTATTTGAATTTAAATCCAATATTATTGTACAAAAAAGTTTTTGCTTGGTAACAAAAAATTAGTTGATAAAAATAATTTTTTTTCAAAATGGAGTCAAAAATGCAATACAAATTTTGACAGAACAAGTTTATTTCAATTCAATTCAAACATTTTCTTTTTTTTTCGGCAATATTATATAAGAATTCAAATCTACTTTCTTTTCCCGCCATTGCTGCCTAAAATAAAATGATAAAATACAGTCTGTTTCAAAAAAAAAAATCAAACTTCTTTTTTTTTTGAATTCCAAGAATAAAAATAATAAAACTACATTTGCACATTCATGACACACATACAAACAGTGGACTCTAATATATGACTCCAAAAAGTATGCGACACAAAAATGAAATAACAAAATCCAGAACCAGAAAAAAAAATGCTGCACTTATTCATGCGTTAAAATAATTGCCTGTGGGGTATGTGGGGGTGAAACTGGTTCAAAAAAATTATAGACAAAAAAGAAAGGATTTTTGTTAGCCAGCAAAAATACAAAAACCAAAAAAAAACAAATTTGGATGATTGGGTTTATGACTTTTGGCTCCCCTTCTCACATACACTTGTTGTTCACATGCTCACATATAATTCGAATTAACAACTACGAATAAAATGTGCATTTTTTTTATTTTAAACTTGCAAAAATGTTGCTTTCTCAAAAATATTACACACGCACACACGTAATACACCAAAAACAGCAAAATACATACAAGTTTTTGAATAAAACGTTATACTATAAATAAAAATTAGAAGAAAGAGAAAATCGGGGTTTTTAAGAAAAATCAACCAAAACCTAAGTTCAAAAGAAAAAAAAAACCGAATTAACCAATAAAATTGAATGGCGGTGGAGCTGTTTTCGTCTTTTTTCTCATTTTAACTTGCATTTTGGTTGCAGTTTTTGCAAAAACTGTGCAAACATGTGTTCGATTTCTAATCGGATGTGGAGTGGGAGGTTACATTGTAAACTAAGCGCAAAAAAAGGGGAGCAACGCCAAAATAAAGAAAGCACACAACCTTCTACAAAATTTATTGCTAACATATACAAGTATAAAATTCAAGCCTTTTGTAAAAAAAAGTTAAGGGAACCTACACAATCGCAAGGTTTCTTTATAGGGGGGGAAAATTTAAATGCAAAAAAGCACGTGGTGAAAAAATTTAAAAGAATAAATGCGCCGACTCTATTTCCAAAACTTATTTTGTCTCTTTTTTATGTAAAGCAAGCAAAAACGCATTCATATTGAAAAAAAGGGGAGCATATAAATAAATTGGACGAAATTTTGAAAGTATTGTTTTATAAGAAAAAAAAAAGTATACAGACTTGTTGGTGTAACTGTATGCCGAGAGTTTGATCTGTTAAAATTTTGTTACTTGAAATTTTCGCGCTTTTTAATCACTGCTAAAATTGCACATGCAGTAATTATTGCTGTTTTATTTTTATGTTGGCAACTTATTTTTTTTTTTTGCTACTTTTTTCTTGTTTCTTTTAAAAAGGGCTTTAGAAGAAATGGGTGGTATTATCGTACTACTAAAAAAAAGATATAATACACATTTGAAAAATCCACAAACACTTTTGAAATTCCAAGGGGGGACTTGCATTCAATGTATATGGTCCAGCATAGTTACCAGTTTACCACACAATCTTAAGTGAGAAACACAAAAAAGCACAACTCAGTTTTTGTTTGGTTTTTGGCTATTTTACGATGATTTTGTACGACTTTTACACACACTATGTTAAAATTTATTCCCTATAACTATGAGCGAAATGCAAAATATACAAGAAGTTCTTTTTGGGGAGCAGCGGTTGCGGTCAAGGGCGTTCGCACTTTGAATGAAAAATTGGAAAAACTTTTATCTTTTATTATAGTCTTTTAAAAATTTTGTTATTCAACTTGTGTTCTTTCGTTTTTTGTTTTTTTCTTTTTTTTGGTATGAAAATGAAACTCAGAATTGGGCGACAATATCAACAACTTTAGTAACTTCTTCTCTAAACTTTTTGTTTAGTAAATATACAAGTTTCGAAGGACAAATTTCTTTCTGGTCTTAATCGCAAAAAGGTATACAGGAATATCTTGATTTAGAATGTTTCCGATTAAGGATAATTCAACTTAGGAAGAAGCTAAAGCAATGAGGAACACTTTCCTTGATTTACGTTGTTATTACTTCATCTTACGACAAAATTTTGCTGTAATTTTTGTGAAATGGAATTTGAACATACAAGGTGGTGTCCAAAGTAATCAGGACTTTTTGAATCTAGCGCCCCTAGTGGCGCCATCTATATGCCGACTGGTGCGTTAGAATCTGCTATCCTTTATCGACTTCCTGTGAGAATTTCATGACATTTCATCTATTGAAAGTGAAGTTATTGCGTTTTAAGTGCAGTATGTTTGTGTCATCGGTGCGAAAATGAGCTTCGACGACCAAAAATTGCTCAGAATTCAACATTCGAAGGACATCATTAAAGAGGTCAAAAAGGACAAAAACTTCCTTTATAACATTGTGACTGGTGACGAAACGTGGTGTTTTCAATATGATCCCGAAACGAAACGCCAGAGTGCTGAATGGAAGGCGCCGGACGAGCCGAAACCCAAAAAATCGCGCCTGGAGAAGTCAAAAGTGAAGACAATGCTGATTTGTTTTTATGATTCCAAGGGTATTGTCCACAAAGAATTTGTTCCACCCGGTCAAAACGTTAATGCGGTATTCTACCTAGGAGTTTTGAAGCGTTTGGTGCGCCGTATTCGACGTGTTCGGCCCGAATATCGCGAAGATGGAAGTTGGCGTTTGTTGCACGATAATGCGCCGTCTCATCGATCGACGCTTGTGACCGATTATCTCACCAAAAATCACATTTTAACCATCAACCACTCCCCGTATTCACCGGATATGGCACCGTGCGACTTCTACCTTTTCGGAAAAATGCATTTGCCGATGAAAGGAAAGCGTTATGCAGACGTAGAGGCCATTCAAAAGGCTTGCACCGGCATACTGGCGGCCATACAGGCCAACGAGCTAAAACACTCGTTCGACATGCTTTTGGACCGTGCAAAAAGCTGTATTGAAGCAGAAGGAGACTATTTTGAATAAAATCAATTGATTTTGCCGAAAAAACCATTTGTTCTGTTTTTTTTTTTAAAGTCCTGATTATTTTTGACTCCACCTTGTACTACCTTGATCAAAAACAAACCGGAATGGCAGCCGTGTGGCGCTCCCATCGTTCCAATTTGAGTTCTGTTTTTTTTTGTTAAATTAGTGCATCTGTTATTCCCTCTAAATCTTAGCGTCATAGCTTGACATTTGCAAAAGTTACGTAGCCAAGAGTACATCTATCTCTGTGTGTGTTGGCGATTTTTTACAATTTTATGCAAAAAAGAGACCATGTTGACGTCGCAAGAGACATGATTTGCGAGGCTGAATCCGATCCCACATTCATCAAAAGGATCATTACTGGATGCGAAACGTGAGTTTATGAGTACGACACGCAATCCAGACATCCGGCAAGTGAATGGCGTTCACCAAATGAGCCGAGACCAAAAAAACACGTTGTTTTCAGTCAAAAAAGAAGGCAATCCTCACGGTTTTCATGGATTACAACGGTGTAGTGCATCATGAATTTTTGCCAGAAGGCCAGACAGTAAACAAAGAGTATTATTTGAGCGTTATGAGACGTTTGCGTGAAGCAATTCTCCGAAAGAGACCAGAATTGTGGGCAGAAAATTCGTGGATTTTGCACCATGATAGCATAATTCGTAATTTTTTGACGAAAAATGTAACAAATACCATCCAACAGCTACTGAATTCACCTCCCTGTGACTTCTTTCTGTTCAATCGAGTTAAAAAACCATTACGGGGAACGCGTTCCAGCAGCCGAGAGGAAGTAATGAAAAAATCGCCAACACACACAGAGATAGATGTACTCTTGGCTACGTAACTTTTGAAAATTTCAAGCTATGACGCTAAGATTTAGAGGGGATATCAATAACAGATGTACCAATTTAACAAAAAAAATAGAACTCAAATCGGAACGATGGGAGCGCCACACGGCGGCCATTCCGGTTTGTTTTTGATCAAGTTAGTATGTATTTTCATGTTCATTTTCTTGAGGGCCTTAAAATTGCCGGGTTTAAGCTAAGTCATTTGCTATTAAGGACACAGTTTTTGGAATAAATTAGTTCCCTACATCAAGGCATTTGTAAATTTTTTCTTTTATTGTGATTTACTTTTTTGGGATGCACACCTAAATAAATTAATTAAGCAACATTTAAAACTAGTTCAAATTAGAAAGTCTGAAGAAATTCTTTCATAAAAATTATTCAAAGAGATATATAGTGTAGAATAGAGTAGAGTGACCCCCGAAAATCTCTAATTGCAATTGAACAATTCAATTATCTAAAAATTTCGTACTAAACTTTCAAGATAGGATAGGTTTTCACTTACTAGTGGAGTCGTGAGGAAACATATAAATTCATTTTCATCGAACTGAATAAGGGATGGACGAGCCGGTATCAAGAATCCTGGATACGGTGAATGCCAAAGCTGTCGCTTTTGATTTTTTCTCCGATAACATTAAACTGAAAAAGCTTTTATACAACTTGTAATAGTCTCTTCTGACTTATGCTTGAATCTGAGCAGATATTTTTTAAGTTTTCTGTTGATTGGCATAACTTGTTCAACCTTATACATTAATTTATTTAGTACTTTTATATAATACTAACTTATTGCTTGTTTTAAGAATATCCTATAAATAAATATAGATTTATATATAGATAGTGTCGGATTTTCATGACACTTTTAATGTAAATTTTGTCTCCAGTTGATGGGATATTGTCTTCACTTGGTGGGGTTGACAAGGTTAGAAAAGTATCATTAACTTACTAAATGGTAAGTCAAATGACGGCCCTAACTACTCCATAAGGTATTGGTTATAGCTTCATCATTATACTGAAGGAAAACTGAGCTTTTTTTCTGATTTTGCATGAAAGGCGATTGTCAGCGAAATTTAATACTATTTCCTAATTTTGAGGTTCAAAATAGACGAAAAATATTCGATGAAAGAAACAAATTAACAGGTCTTCATTAGAATGAATGGAAATTGGAACACAGTTCAAGGAAATTTTTTTTCATCATTGGAATTATAACTGACGCCTTAAGACAGAAAATTAGTTTCGTCCGTTCTGTTTTATAGTAGAGGCAGACATAGGGTATTCATATCTTAGTATCGATACTACAGTATAGCCTTGTACCATGGTATAAAAAGGAGTTGGCACACATCAAACATAGTATTTGTCTGACATTTGAAATATTGCCATTTCAGCGGGAATATGGGAATTTCTTTTCGTTCCTCTTAAATCCTTTATATGATTCCTCCAAATATCTATAAATTTTGAGGTTTCATCCACAGATAAAATTTTGCGTTTTTTCTTTATTTTTTCCATTTTTTTTAAATAAAATTTTCAAAAAAAAAGTGGAAACATGTGTCAATTGGTCAGCTTTCCTACAAAATTCCATTCGCTATTTTCCGCTTCAATAAAAAGGCGCGACAATCACTAAAGAATAGATTACAGTGGCCGGAAAAATTAAGAAAAAAAGGGAATACCACGTACTTTTTCGAATGTAAATACCAGATTTCTGCTACGTAGTTGAAATGGTATTCGGCTAGTATTCGACGACACACATATGGTATACGACATGGTATCCTTAAACTATGGTATGAATACCCTATGTGTGCCTCTAGTATTAGATTGGTTTGAGTGTATTATGTACTTTCTTGATTTCACTGTAGATCTTTTAGTTATATCAATTTCATCTTCTACGTATGTTAAGTATAGAGAATGTGAAAATTAGTAATCATAAAAATCTTTCTAATATACATTTTATCAAAACTTATGTCCCAAGTTAATGATATAATTTATTCTGACCGTTAGATTCCATGAAATCATCGATCGTCTAGCCTAGTTTGATAAACGTCGATTCCAGTGAAGCCATTAGCCTTTTGATTACAAA
Organism: Xylophagus ater; assembly: GCA_963422695.1. Lineage (NCBI taxonomy): Eukaryota > Metazoa > Arthropoda > Insecta > Diptera > Xylophagidae > Xylophagus > Xylophagus ater. Next base: position 18,210,496 of record OY730481.1, read on the forward strand.
GAAAAGTAATTTGAACGTTTAACGTTTATGAGTTTAAGTTCTGATTTACATATTTTTTTTTTCCTATTTTATTTTATTAGTTCAGTTTTTTTTTTTTTCTAATAATTTCCATTCAATCAGTGTTTATTAACAGAAAATTTCTTTTTCATTTTCCAATTACTTTTTCTCACTGTTTTATTATAATCATGAGAAATTGGAAATTATTAATTCCTTGCTCGTAACCTTTTATACTTGTTAAACTGTCTTTTGGCTTGTTACACAGAAGTGTTTAAGCTCCGTTTGTTTTGTTTTGTTCTAAATTTACTAACAGCTTAAATGTTTACCTCACGTAAATTTTATTTCTAAGAAATTATCGATTGGCGGGAAACTATTGGATTTATGTTTTTATTTTCATAATAATCGATGCAATAATATCGGTCCCAGCGATATTTACTTGGATGCATGAAGAACTTAATTTGTGGCGGCGCCTCTAATGCCAAATTACAATATATGACCAATGTTCATGTTTTGTATTATTTATTTTCATGTAATTATTTTCTTTTGTTTGATTTCACATAAAAATTTATTTTAGGAATTTGAAAACTAATTTGTTCTGAATTCGATTTTATGACATGTTTTGAGATGATGTAGTATACTTGTAAAGCAAAGAAAAGTAGAGAAAAAGTGAAGAACCGAGACCAAATTTCGAACCTCGGGTCTCGTCAGTCTCATGAGGCGAGGTCTTAACCGACTAGACCATTCTACACTATATCTACCAGCCTGTTCATTTGCCTTTTCCTCTACTACCAATATTATTCAAATCATTACAACTGTTTTTGTCAAACCTCTCAATTGTTTTACCAAATTCAATTGTATCCTATTTTTAACTCTTACAATACTCATATGACTCCCTGTAGTTTCCTGAAATGAATTTGCTTTATAATTTAAAAGCAATAGTTTATATCAAGGCTGTCCAACCTGCGGCCCAAGGCAAGTATCAATGCGGCCCGAAAATATTCAAAGTTACTGAAGCATGTCCATTTTTCTGAGGAATGATTTGTGTGTTGTGTGCGCTCTCGTGATAAACCTATCAAGTGACAAACAACAGAAACAGGACCAGAACAGAAAACTCTTTCGCTATGTAGTAAATTCTCTTTCTGTTCGCGTTGCTCGCTCAGCTACACTGTTCTATTGTTTGTCACCTGGTGTCTTAAGTGAAGAATGGAACATACTAAGTGTAAAATTAATACCAACATGTTGGATCAACAGCTTGAGAACTGCCTGAGAATTGCAACCACGTCAATCCAACCAGATATCGACGATTTAGTTTCTCAACTTCAATGCCAAGTATCACATTCATTTTATAATATGGATTTATACATAGTAATATACTTGTGGCCCAAAACTCCATGTCTTCTTCAATGCGGCCCAGGGAAACAAAAAGGTTGGACACCCTTGGTTTATATAGTTTATTGTTTTTTCGAAAAATAAAGTATGATTTGAATCATACTTAAATTGATAAATGCTATTTGTCTAAATTTTGTGGTAAAACGGATTGCATTGAACGGAAAACGTAATATAAATGTTTTGAAACCTTCGTCCTCAAGCTTTAAAAATTTTAAATCGCTGAAAATCATACATATCCAGGATTTGGAGTCATAAGAATGTCCCAAACTATTCGATACTTTAAAATGACACAGATTCATTGTTTTGGACTACACTTTTTGAGGACATATATATGTGAAATATATGGCAGCTATATTATATCTGCAAATTCTGTAAATTCTGACCGAATTATGAAGGCTTTTTTAAAGCCCCATCCCCCTAAGCATACTGCATTTTGAAAATTGATCCTCTCATGATATATATTCCAAGTTTCATGAAAATCCGTCCGATATTGATCAAATTATTGATGCTTTTCTTTACTCTAGTAACTGTTGTAACCATTGTGGATATTGTGACAGGGCTTTGCTCCTTAAACGAACACATGTGGAAAATAGAGGTGACTGAGAATCCGATATGCGGAGTCTGTATGGAAGAAAATGAGTCAGCAGAACAATTTTTGTGTGAATGCCCGGCCTTTTCTAGAACGAGACTTGCTACACTGGGTGTGTGCACTCTGAGTAAGTACTGGTTAGTAAATTTGCGCCTAACTGTAGTATTGACCTTTATTAGAAGGACTAACTGGTTCAGGGGAAAGACCTAGCCTATCAACCAACCTTTTGGAAGGAGGTACAATGAGCCAGCAAGATCTACGTGTTAAGGACCACAACTGTGCGGGCCCGTTCAATACAATACAACACAATACAACTGTTCTTACTATTGGAAAGTATGTAAGAGTTTATCGAATCACCAGCTTTCTGGTTCAATTCCTTCCTAAGGTGATAAAGTTTAAAAGGCTAGGATTGAATATGAATATTTTCCCTAGAATTGTTTTAGTTATGTTCGCAATCTATAAGTATTGTATTAGAACCAACCTGCGCTTAGGTCAGTTCAGACTTCAGAGTCCTAAATTTCTTTTCAGATTAAGATTTGTAAATATCGAATTATACTATATGAAATTGGAGTAATATTTAGTCTTGTTTCTTGTATCGTAAAATTCTTGAACATGTTTTTCTTCGTCGATATATCAAGTTGGGATTTTATTTTTCCTTCTTAGTTCTTTTATTATTATGAATTATTTTAAATTAATTTTTCGAAATCATGCTTTCTGATTTTATGTTCAATTTGCTACACTTTGATCTTGGTAAGAAATTGGAGGCTATTACAGTCGCATATTTATACTAACATGAAAGAATTGAAAGCAAAACAAAAAATTATAATTTAATGTGAAGCAATAAAAAATTTTGAATCGTTTATGTTCATAAAATATAAAAAGAGTTTAGCTTTTAAAAAACTATGATTTTATTATAGTTGCACTAATGAGTATTTATTGTATGACCAACAAAAAATGTAATTATTATTTAACAATAAAAGATGATGCATCACAATTCTTATGAGAATGATCCTGAAACATTTTTGAACAAGAGTGTACTATTTTAGATATATGGGCCAAAAAGTTATTGCATTTTTTACCATATCTACAATGTGCTGCTTATTCCTTAACTTGGTTTCATATTGCAATTCAGCAAAATCAATCCAGGGGGAGCAAAGTTATAAAGGAAAAACCAGGGTGAACAGAAAGTTTTGTCTTTTTTTTGTTTATGGTTTTTCGAATTTAATTGGAAAATTTGTGAATCAATTTTGTTAAAATTAATTATATAGGTTAACTACATACGATAGCATGTTAAATTTCAGTCAAATCGGTTCAAGGATAAAGGAGAAAGAAATAATCCTAGGAGGAAATTACCCTCTTTATACAATTTTTTTGATATACTTTAAAAACTAATACACTGATTTGAATAAAATCTACAGATTAGACTTATGCTATCAGGGTCTGGGTTACCTGCAAATTGGAAGAAGTTTTGAGAAGAAGGAACAAAGTTATAAAGAAAAAAACTTGAAATAATGTTAGTTTTGATAGTTTTTCTACCCCATTTCTACCATAGGGCATCAAAAAATCGGTTTTAAGTTGCTATATATTTATTTATCATTTTTCTGATAGACTCATCACTGTAATATTTCTAGTTTTTCAGGGCGAAAAACCTAGACAAATTATTTGCACAGGTTTCTTTCGAATTCAACTTTACACTATTAAACGAGTTCTACAGAGACCGAAACAAATAATAGTTTGGTGTTGCAAGGTCAGGACTCTAGGCGTCAAAAGTTTCCAAACAAGCTCTCTCAATTTCTAACGAGTGAGAGTGCCCAGAATTTTCTTGTGCACCTAATACATATTCCCATAAAACATAAAAAATAAATTTGACAATGTTCTTTGCCAGAAAAATATGATATAATACCGGAAAATATATTTTTTTTGTTGCGTACACTTTTTTTATACGTTTATTACGAAAAAAAACGGAATGGAATTTCAGTTGTCTTTTCCGATTTTCCTGAAACAATGCCAAAATTTAGTAAAAAAAAAAGTCTACAAATTCAAAAACATAAACCAATTTGTCAGTTACAGGACCATATTTTTTAATGTCCTATGGTAGCTACTACAAGAGATTGCACTGTTAAACTTTTTTATTTGCATTCAGGGATAATTTAATATGGCTACGTTTACACCGAAAAATTTTTAGGTCACCTAACTAAAACTTAGGTTTGGTCACATGTGTTTACACCGTACTAGACCTAAATCTAAAACAACGCCATATGTTAGCATTTATGGAACTTGGACGTCAAGAAATAATAATGATGATGCCGATGCTTCAGGTTAACCTAAACAATAATAACTACTGTAGTGCCATCTAATCAGTTGTCAAAAAGTTCTTAAGTCCATTTAAATTTAAGGTAGGTCTGCAATTTAGGTGACCTAATAGTAGAGGCAGACATAGGGTATTCATACCTTAGTATCAATACTACAGTATAGCCTTGTACCCTGGTATAAAAAGGGGTTGGCACACAACAAACATAGTATTTGCCTGACATTTGAAATTCTGCCATTTCAGCGAGAATATGGGGATTTCTTTTCGCTCCTCTTAAATCCTTTATATGATTCCTCCAAATATCTATAAATTTTGAGGTTTCATCCACCGATAAAATTTTGCGTTTTTTCTTTACTTTTTCCATTTTTTTAAAATAAAATTTTCAAAAAAAAGTGTAAACATGTGTCAATTGCTCAGCTTTCCTACAAAATTCCATTCGGTATTTTTCGCTTCAATAAAAAGGCGCGACAATCACTAAAGAATAGATTACAGTGGCCCAAAAAATTAACTAAAAAAGGGAATACCACGTACTTTTTCGAATTTAAATACCAGATTTATGCTACGTAGTTGAAATGGTATTCGGCTAGTATTCGACGACACACATATGGTATACCACATGGTATCCTTAAACTATGGTATGAATACTCTATGTGTGCCTCTAGTATAACCTAAGTTACTTTGGACGTGTTTACGCCGTCATATTTAGATCGACCTAAGCACTTAGGTATCTTTTTAAGTGTCCGTGTAAACGCAGCCTATAACATATGGGCATTCCTAGAAATTCCAGTTGGATTTAATTAGTATAGATTTTTTAACTACGGGTCCCATTTCAATTCTCCTAGGGCATCGCAAAATCGGCTATAGACCGATTTAAGTTTTTATGTGTTCTTGTCTTTTTGTTCTTGTTGTATTCAACTTTTATCGCCATGAAATTGTTAATAAAATTTGCATTGAAAACAATTGAAAAGAAATAACAACGAAATGAAATCATTGAAATTAGTAAAAAGCTAAAAACACTTTCTAACACCTAAAAAGTTAGTTCTTTTATTAATCAAATTTCCTTCTTTTTTTTCGTGGTTGAATCGAACACCCTTCAATTTCTGTATCGAACATGAATCAATGAAAAAATATATAAAAGAAAAAATTGGAAATAAAAATATTTGGGCAAGGTCACAACAAAACCATTACCTGACGGTTACTATTTTATTGTTGCGAGATGGTAATGACGCCGCCGACTGTCTGAAGTGGTAAGGTTATGGTCGAAAATGCGTGACCAGATCATTGACAGTGAATTTTTTTCGTTGTTTTCTTTTTTTCTTTTATTTTTGAAATTAAGTAATTTTAAATACCTTGAACTTGAAGTGAAATAATTCAATACGGTATTTAATTTCGTTTTCAATTGAAGTTTGTTTTTCTATTGTTCAAAACGCAACTCTATAAAATATTGTTACGGGAACATGTTAAAATTCCAAAATGAATAATTAATAAAGCTATTTGTAGCGTGGAAAAAATTAATTAAGTGAAAATGATAATTTAGTTGTTAATGGCAAGAACTTATGCGCCATATTAAATCCTAATATTGAAGGTTTTTAAACTATCGGGTGTCCTAATAATAGCGCCAGATTTAAATTTCGCGCTATTTTCATTTCATTAAGTTGACAGTACTAAAATTTTGACATTTGTTATCTGCCATTGTTGCGATAGTCGTGGAACTCTGTACGAAGGAACGAGATTATTATTGACAATTTGTCAAGTTTCGACCGCCTACTGTGGTCAAAAAGAGAATTCCACAAAATTCAAATCGTCGGTTTAGGAGCATTCTTTATTTAATTAATTAATAAATCCCTCTTCGACCTGTAGGATCCAGAATACCTGAGATATGCGTATACCTTCGTACTAGAGAATTTTTGTATTTGCTGTCCTAAAACGAATATTTTTGAAAACGGCGAATAGCATTTAATTCCTTATTAAATTGATCGTCGAATGAGGTATGGGTTGTATCTATAGGATGCAGAATATCTGAGATATACACATACTTCAAGTTATGCAAATTAAATCTTATGCTTTTATTGGGACACCCTATATATAAATGCTTAATGTTATACTCTGAAGACCAGTGTTTATCAAAGTGAACGATATCATGCAAGTGGAGAGCGGTCGAAGCATATTGAAAGAATTCTGATTTCAATCTACAATTTGAAGTTATTCTTAAACTGAATATACCCGATTGTTTTTTGAACCTTTTGAAGTACAAGCACAAAAGAATGTCCAAAATTGCAAGCAGAACCGATAGAATTAAAAATTAATGAGAAATTGAAATTGAAATTAAAGAACGGCTATAGACAGTTCTGCCTGCAATAGTAGATACTCACACTTCATGAATGTAGTACAAAAGTTTTTAATTGCATTTCCTTCATTATACATATTGCTGCGTATTCATTCAGCATTTTAAGTCATGGGGAATTACGAAGGACGAAAAGGCAGGCTTTGATCTGTAGGTATGAGGATGAGGATGGGGTTCAATATTTCTAATATGAAATTTATGTAAGTACAATATTTTACACGTACCAAAATACGTAAAATGTCCATAAGTAAATTATTGCATAGGGATCACTATTACCAGCAATTAATCTATAAGATGTTTTATATACATAAAATTATATGTAAATTAGTCAGCGCTATTTGCATATTTAACTGAGATGGTATTAAGGGTTCAGTTATAGGGTCTTATATAAAAATGGCAAATTAAAATATCATTTTTGTAAAAAAAAACAAAACAGAAAACATAATATAGCCTTTATGTCAATTGTAATATTATTTTACGTCAAATCTAAGATAACATAACATAACATAATATAACATAACATAACATAACATAACATAACATAACATAACATAACATAACATAACATAACATAACATAAAATAACATAACATAACATAACATAACATAGCATAACATAACATAACATAACATAACATAACATAACATAACATATCATAACATAACATATCATAACATATCATAACATAACATATCATATCATAACATAACATAACATAACATAACATAACATAACATAACATAACATAACATAACATAACATAACATAACATAACAATATGCAAGAATAACTCCTTTTAACCCCTTAACGCACAATTTTTTTGAAAAATACCGTCAAAAAAACATCAATTTTTTTTGTTTCAGTGTTTCCCAACCTTTTTTGTGCCAGGCCCCACCTTAGCCACCTTTTTTGTGCCATGCCCCACCTTTGCCTTTCTAAAATTCTTATGCCCCCCCTATGTAAAATACATAATTTTTATTATTAAAAAATTGAATTGTTCACTTAAGAAACTAAATTTGGCACCGAAATCTAGCATTGCATTTAAATAGCCCGGAGCGAAAGGGTTAAACTCGTGTCATGTCCATTTTCGAATTGCCCCCCTGTGGGGCGTGGGCCGCACGTTGGGAAACACTGTTCTAGAAACTTGTTTTGGCAAAAAATTTAAAAAAAATAGAAAACCAATCAAAAACGACGGCTCGAATTATCTAGAGTGTGCGCAAAGTTGCCGATTTTGCGCGCTCGAATTAACTCAAGTATGCTAGTTAAGGGGTTAAGCATGTATTGAAATGCTTAATGAGTCTGCTCTAGATATTAACATATTTCCCAATTTTATTATGACTACTTCTTCCGATGCCTTTAAAATGTTCCATAGTCAAATTTTTGATTTTTATTTCTTTTACATATGCGGCACAATGAAAATATTGTTTTCATGATAAAAACTCATAAAGTTTTAAAAATCGCTTTTTTCTTAAATGCAACTTAAATTTAATTATATTTTATGTAAAATATAATTAAACATGATCGTTAACGCATGCGTAGCAAGCCGACAAAACCACATCGCGTAATAAGCTGCTGCCGCCGCCGTTTATATTTTATTTTATTTATTTTGCATATTTTATTTATTTTCTTTCTTTTGTTCAAAAAAACAATTTTCCACAAAGACTTATGTTTTTTTTTGCTTCTTCTTAATGCACGATCCTCGATTTGAAAAAGAAAATGAAAAATTTTAAACACGCGCGAATTTTTAAAATAAATAATAGTAAAAATTTATAATATTCAAAACAATAGAATAATAATAAAACCATTTTGATGATGTTGAATTTATATTAAAAAAGTATTAAATTAAAATTACAATAAAACATATAGTAACTTAAAATCAGCCTATAGCTGATTTTTTGATGCCCTATGGTAGAAATGGGGCAGAAAAACTGTCAAAACTAACATTATTTCAAAGTTTTTTCTTCATAACTTTGTTTCCTCTTTTCAAAATTTCTTCCAATTTGCAGGAAAGTTAGACCCTGATAGCATGAGTCTAATCTGTAAATTTTATTCAAATCGGTGTATTAGTTTTTAAAGTACAGCAAAAAAACTTTATAAAGAGGGTTATTTTCTCTTAGTATTATTTCTTTCTCCTTTATCCTTGGCCCGATTTGATTGAAATTTAACATGATATCGTCTATTTATGTAGTTAACCTATATAATTAATTTAAACAAAATTGATTCACAAATTTTCCAATTAAATCCGAAAAACCATAAACAAAAAACGACAAAACTTTCTGGTCACCCTAGTTTTTCCTTTATAACTTTGCTCCCCCTGGATCGATTTTGTTCAAATTCAATACCAAACCAAGTTAAGGAATAAGCAACTCACATTTCATCAAAATCGGATAACGCGTTTTTGAGTTATCTTGTATACGGACGGACGGATGGACGGACGGACGGACGGACGGACGGACATGCATAAATCGATATAACTTTTGATTCCCGACTCAACCATACCATTAAAACCTTTCTACGACGATTATTTCGATGTGTTACAAATGGAGTGACAAAACTAATATACCCTTTGGTAGTACCTACCATAGGGCATAATTATGATTGATAAATATTATATGAGAGTCGTTTATGATGAGTAAAAGATGTGTGTTTTTTTTAACGTTTATTTTTGTTCAAAATTCTGATACACAAGCGACATTAAAAATGTCAATCACATAATTTTATTTTGTATCAAAAAATTTACACACCCCAATATGAAATTTTATTCGAGTCTCGATCCTTTTAATTTTTTGTTTTGGAATTTTATTAAATATATAAAATAAACACTTTGCGGTTATATTTATTTATTTTATTTTAAGAGATCCTCATTCAAATGTCTGACAAATCGAGAAATGAGAAACAATCAAGAATATTAATAATTTATTATAGGACTGGCCTTTAATGGTAAATAAACAAAATAAATGATCAAAAATTTATTTTGTATCCAAATCAAATCTTGCTACGATGATCTGTCCATTAGCTGTGTTGTCATATATAGTGTCTTTTAATAGGGACATAACAATTTTGTATCTTTATATGAACGCACCCTTAAACATTAATAATGACCTGTCAATGTCAAAACGTAGATTAAAGGTCAACATTTTCATCATGGTAAAGTTCACGAACAAGCAACGCTTAGAAATTATTAAAAATTGCTACCGAAATTCCGAGTCGGCGGTCGCAACTTTAACGAGACGTACCGCTCGCAGCAACGAAAATATCGCAGCCATAAGTGAATCAATTCAAAATGAGCCAAATCAGTACATTTCACGTCGTTCTCAAGAATTGGGCATATCTCAAACGTCATTGTGGCGAAAAGATCTTGGCTTACACCCTTACAAGATCAAATTGACTCAAGAACTGAAGCCACTTGACCATTTGAAGCGCGGAAACTTCTCCGTTTGGGCTCTGGCAAAGCTGGAAGAAGCTCATTTCTGGCTGAATAGCTTCGTCAACAAGCAAAATATGCGTTATTGGACAGCAACAAACCCACATGTGCTTCAAGAGACACCATTACATCCACAAAAAATCACAATCAGGCCTCCGGCATGTGAACCGCACCTTACATGCCGGAGGCCTGATTGGGCCGTATTTTTTCGTTGATGCGAACGATCGCCATATTACCGTCAATTGAGAGCGCTACCGTGCCATGTTGGAGGATTATTTTTGGCCAGAATTAGATGAAATTGATATCGGCGATATGTGGTTTCAACAAGACGGCGCTACAAGCCACACAGCACACATTACAATCGATTTATTGAAGGAGAAGTTTGGATTGTTATGTCCTTAATGAAACCCCCTATTAATCATGAAATTTAGACCGAAAAGAGATCGGATGAGTATCTCGAATAAAAGATTTTGGAAGACTATGTTATAATAATATGTAACATAAGAGATGTAGTTGAACAGATGGCAATGGATATACTTGTATGTATATCCTCGACAAGATCAAATAACAGTATGTAGAATTGGTTGATATCCAAAATGCAAAAGAACAAAGTGAAACTACTTAACCCTACAAGCAGTAATGAAAAATCAGAAATTGATCCTGGTTTTTTTATTTATGATCCTTGTTCCCAAGAGAAATCTTAGTTCGATACACTAATGCAGTTTTTTCAAAATTATTTTCTATGTGCATATATTTAAGAACACACGCTTTAAAACTTTTTGAACTGTTGTAGAATAAGGCAAAATGTAACTAGATGGGCATTCCTAAAATTTCTAGTTGGATTTATTCCTACAATTTAAGGAAGTAAGCGAAAAAAATAATTTAAACTAACGGACTGTCATATCACGACACAACTTGTTTTTTAAAGACTAATTCGTCTTCTAGGGCATTATTTGCACAATCAATTACTTGAGTAAACGGAATTAATCCAATATTTTAGGTATTCAACGCCAAAATAATTAATTATTACATTTAAGAGAAACAAAGCAGAATAAATTTGGAAACAGAATATTACACGCGATCTTCCCAATACCTTTTATGAAAATGACAGAAACAAAAAATTCCGCACAAAATAAGGAAAGAAAATTATAATTTTTCATTAGATAGAATGAAGTAACCTATAAATCATATTTATATTATTTATATTCTATCCTACTTCGTGCTTCCTATAAGATAACTGTAGCAAGCGAGAACATTAATAGTCTTATAATAGTCGTATGGATTTTAAACTAAAGAAAGAATGAAACAAATTAAGCAATCGAAATTTTCTTTAACTCAATTTTTGTAAACGAAAACCACGCGTTTCTTTATACTTTTAGGCGAAAAAATAAGTAGAAAGATTTTTTGTTATGCATATTACAAATACTATATTTTAAGTGTTAGTTCCTGTATGAATAGGCATTCCTATTATTTACATACGTGTTAGAATTGTTTATTAAAGCTAGATTAACTTTTACCTCTGTTACACTAACATAATGTAATCTGAAGAAAATGATAGATAGCTAAAGAGAATCATATGTATTTTTAAGAGAATATTTCTTATTTTATTTTTATTACGTTTTTTATTTTTCTTCCATATAATAATTTACTTCTCTTCGTAATCAGTCATTTTGCCTTATAAATTTTGATTTCTGGCTTTTAACATAGGAAGGAATTAATTACTTTAAGACCTCAATTACTCAATTGTTCACTAACTTCGAAAAATATTTAATCAAACTATGCCCTATCGTCTTCGGGCCCGGTCATAAGTTACAGCTATATGTAGACACAAAACCAACTAAATATATATTTTTACAATATTTTTTTTACACATTTATTTGCAATAATCCGACATTTCATATCGCACGACCTAATAGAGGGTGGCGCAAAATGGACGTTGTGGTTTGAATTCTTTATAATTTTTTTATTTAAGCGATAATTATTATTACTTTTTTTAAAATATATAATTGGGTAATTTTTTTATTTCAATTATGAAAAGTGATGTCTTTCAAGTGGTATTCAGTTTATGCTTTGCACATTCGCGCTCTTTGCAGAAAATTTTCAATAACCTTTCGCAAAATTTCAGGTATAATGGTCTCGATTTCATTACGAATGATGTTTTTTAAGTGAGGTATGGTCGCTGGCCTTTTAACGTATACTTTTTCTTTCAAATAGCCCTAAAGAAAACAGTCAGGAGCGGTTAAATTCGGTGAACGCGGAGGCCAATTGAAATCGCTTCCGCGCGAAATAATGCGTTCGCCAAAAATATTCCTTAAAAGAGCCATTGAATCCCTTGTAGTATGCGCTGTGGCTCCATCTTATTGGAACCAAAGGATTGGATGGTTTTCCATATCGTCCGATATTGAGCACTATTGATGGAAACTGCAACACCGTCTTCATTTTCGAAGGAATATGGGCCAATGATCCTCCCAGACCATACATTACACCAAACAGTACACTTAAGTGGGTATAACTGTCGTTTATGAACTGCTCTTGGATTCTACGTAGCCCATATTCTGCAGTTCTGCTTGTTTACGAAGCCATTTAATTGGGATTGTGAATAAAATCTGGATTTTCTTCTGCTTTCTGCCGAAAATAAATGGCATAATCAAGACGTTCGTTATTCGATTGTGTATTGTTCCATTTCAAATTCCCCAAGCCTTCTTTACAAAATTAAAAAAAAAAATTTATAAATAATTCAAACCACAACGTTCATTTTATAGAATCTAGACGGAGTTTCTTGTTTACAAAAAATGAATATTTTTGAAAGCCTAAATCAGCGATGGTGGACCTATGACCCGCGGGGTTGACACTGACCCAAGCAGGCTTTTAAATGACCCACGCGTTGATTTTTACAAACTTATTTTTTATATCATAAATAACATTTCATAATATATATGTGATTTTCTTTATTCCTTGATTTTTGCTTTTTACTTGCAAAAGTAAAAGTTGTAAAACTAAAAGGAAATGTAAACTTTTTAAAGGATTGTAGAAATTAGAACCAAAAAAGGTAGTTTTTAACCTTCTTTCGCTCACCCTTTCCAAGTGATGCCACTAACTTAGTGACCCATGAGTTAGTACTAAAACAATAATGAACAAAATTTAACCCAATTCTCAAAAGGATTCGCCATCGCTGGCCTAAATTATTTAACCTAATATTATAAAGAGGTAAGGTTTGTATTTTTGTATGGATGTTTGACACGAATAAACTCAAAAACTACTGGACCGATTTGAAAAATCATTCACCATTAGAATGCTACATTATCGCTGAGTAACATGGGCTATGTTTATTGCTAGAAAAAATTAGGGATCCCTACTAAAACTTAAATAATTTGTATTTTTATATGTTTGTAACGAATAAACTCAAAAACTACTGGACCGATTTCAAAAATTCTTTCACCATTACTACTACTAAAGCTTAAATAATGTAATCTATAGAAATATTATAAAGAGGAAAGATTTGTTCCGTATACATCTGTATCCAATGATCCTCACATTCATGTCTGTCGCGTCTAATATTCTCTGTAGTCTAAAAAATAAGTGTCCACCTGTGCGAAGCCGGGACGGGCCGCTAGTAGTGAATATAGTTTTCCCAAAAAATTAAATTTTTTTAAACTTTTGCTTATCCATTTGCTTATGTGACATCGATTCGGATAGTTCCTGAAAACGGTTTCTTTTCTTTGTACTTTTCTTATTTTATTTCAATTTATTGAATTCAAATGAATAATAAAAAGTCGATAAAGTGTAAACGAAAAATAAATCATGAAAAATGCATTTATTATTACTCAAATACGAATTAAATTTGCGTGGTACTCGTATTTATGAAGTTCTGTGAAAGTTTGAAATTTGATGTGAAAAAAGAAAAACGTGTAAAAAGTTGAACCAAGTAATCATCAATATTGTTAGTTGAATGTGCTCAATTGGTATTATAATAAAGTCCTTATTTGATGTCCTTTTTTTTATCATCCATTTTCTATATCTTACCTGTTGTATATACTTGAAAACTGCATGTAGGACAACACCATCAAGTAAACAATCAACCGAGAATACCTAGAAACTACTTGAACGAACCATTTTATGTACTCAAGAAAAACAAAAGAAAATTGTATTTTACATGCACTTGACATGCACTTTATACAATTTCTGATTCTTATAATGGTTTTGGTCAGGCGAATTGTTTGAGTTGAGTTGGTTGGTTAGTTGTTGTTTCGTTTGGTAGATTCAAGATTCAAAGCCTATAACTGCATTCATAGGTGTAAAAAAAAAAGGTTTATAATATACTGGTGTATGAAAACTATATGTAAGTACATACAGAAGAAGAAAACCTAACCAGTTCTGACTAAGCAATTGTTTCTAAAATTTTTTTTTTTTTGTTTGATGGAAGAGAAAGTTTATATACTGGAAAATTTTCATGGAAAAATTGTATCTTTTGTAGGTGTATACTCTTTAAAAGACATCAGGTGGGTGTTTTTTTTTCTTCTTTTTTTTCCACTATTATTAGCGGTATTCATTTAATGGACGAATAAAAAGGAAAGAAAAATAACCAAGTAAAGTAGTGGTCATACGGTTTATTAAATGTGGGTTGTGGCACTTAAATTTACATCAAAAGGTATGAAAATTCATGGAACGTGAAAGATGCATTCATATAGATTTTGTAAACAAAACATCTAATGAAGGTGGATGGACTGATAATTATTAGAGGAGTCTTTAGAAATATTTTATTTAATCTAAATATAATTGATAGAAAAATATTTATTTGGCGAATTTAAATAACCGAGGACGTAGAACGGCTAACGTTTTGTAGCAATTGTTTAATTTAATAACTGTTCTCATTTAATGATTGCTTTTCTAAGTATTTTTAGGATGAGATTTTCATATAATCTTTTGGAATTTGATCTCATTTCAAAGTAATACTCGTATATGGGCTTACGCAGCTAAAAACTAGTATTTTCAATACAACAAGAAGCCTCTGTGTCAGTACAACTGACATTTTGTATTTCCACATCACTACTTGGACTTTTGATATACTTAAAAATATTTCCCTATAAAGGACCATTCCCCTGTTCGAATTACACCTTCGTCGAAAATGGAGCTTAGTCTCAGATTCTTTAAGATTTAGACTTCAAGATAATTGGATTATGTTGCTTTTGAGCACCCAATGTGATAACGAATAGATTACAAACATTAAAAAAAGAGTTTTGAAGTTTCTCCGTTCTTTTCCACTTGAAAAGAAAAGCGAGCAGAACAGAATAAAAGTTGGCAGTCCAAAATTGTTACATACCACTATGATCAAAAGGTAAGGTCAATTTTTAATTTAAACTCCCCGCGTTAACCGAATCGGACAAATGAATCTTTTTTCAAGTTGGTAGGACTGTTAGTGACATCTGTGACAAATTACATGTCAATATCGTCATTAGTTTTTAATTTACGCTTACGGTTTTGTGAACAAAGAAAAGTGAATTTGACGATTTTTACGATGTCGAATTTTGTAAGAGCAAAGAAACGCCGCCGCTGAAACGTATCGAATGTTACAAAAGGCCTTCGGTGATGAGACTATGTCACAGAAAAATGTTTACAAGTGGTACAAAGACTTCAAAGAAGGCAGAGAACGTGTTGATGACTTGGAACGCTCTGGACGACCATCGGCGTCAATTGATGAGCAACACATTAGGAAAATCAAAGAAAACCATCGTATTCGCCTGATTTAGCATCGTGTCACTTCTGGCTGTTCCCAAAGCTCAAGGGACCACTCCGGGGAAATCGTTTTGAGTCGATTGAAGAGATCAAACCTGAATCGCTACGCGCATTGAAGGATATACCTGAGGATGAAAGATTGGAAAAAACGTTGGCATAAGTGTATTGTAGCTGGGGGGATTATTTTGAGGGGGACGAAATCGATTTGGAAGAATAAATAAAATTTTTTAAATTTACAACAAAATTCACCTTACTTTTTGAACACAGTGGTATTTTTAATATTTAGTTAGTTAGTTTTTTCATTGTAATAATAAATTTTTTTTTTTTGATTTTCAATTTTGGAGAAACTGTCATTGCATTTGCACTTCTGACAGCTGAAGCTTTTTGGATTCAACTGAAAGTTGCATGTCTAAAAAGACTTGTCAAAAGATGTGTCTATTTAAGTCGTGTTTTTAAAAAATCAACTGAAAATTAAGCTTTAAAGTAGCAATAGAATTCTGTAAAGGAGTAATTGAATTTGTAAAGTATACCAAAGCTAAAAATTCAAAAATTTCCCGAGCAGTTCTTTAAGTGTCTAATTTATTAACGGATAACGAAATTTTTAAATAGTTACCATATCGTTTCTATATAATAAAAAAATCCGTAAAAACAAGTTGGTCAAATTTCATGCCAGGATCATTTACAACATCTTCTTTATATTCCATTCATTTAAAAAAAATTTCCAATATCCTGTATAATTATTAATTTTCAAAATGAATTACGATGTGTTTATAGGGTTATAACGTTCATATTTTGTAAATATCGACAACGATCTGATGATCATACGCACAACATTTCATTAAATCATTAAAAAGCAATTTTTGAACAATAATACGTTTCATTAACATGAAAATTATACATTTTTTTATTTTGTATATATTCATGATGTGTCCTGTATTTTACATATTCATGTCTACACATTAAGAAACGATCCTCTTTCTTGGACATGATCACATTTTTTCCAAAACATTGATCGAAGTAATCAAAAAAAACATATAGTAACTTAAAATCGGCCTATAGCCGATTTTTTGATGCCCTATGGTAGAAATAGGACAGAAAAACAGTCAAATCTGACAGTATTTCAAGGTTTTTTCTTCATAACTATGTTTCCTCTTTCCAAAATTTCCTCTAATTCGCAGGTAACCTAGACCCTAAAAGGATAAATGCAATCCGCAAATCAGTATGTTAGTTTTTAAAGTACATCAAAAAAACTTTATGGACAAACTTATTTTCTAGTAGGATTATTTCTTTCTCCACTATCCTTGGACCGATTTTGCTCAAATTTAACATGGTATCGTCTATTTATATAGTCAACCAATGTAATTAATTTAAACAAAATTGATTCACAAATTTTCCAGTTAAATCCGAAAAACCATATAAAAAAACGACAAAATTTTCTGGTCACCCTCGTTTTTGCTTAATAACTTCCCGCCCCTTCGGTCGATTTTACTGAAATGCAATAACAACTCCACTATGGCAATAGCCAAGTAGTATTCTAAATTTCATCAAAATTGGATAACGCGTTTTTGAGTTATTTTGTCCACGGACGGACGGCAGTACCTTACATGGAACATTAATATAAGGAATTTTTTTCAGAATTTTGACTCATTTTCCAAACCCAATTACCCCAATCAGTTCTGCCTAAATTTCACAATTTTTTCCATAAATATTTTATAAAATGTCACCTTTTAAGCGCGCTATAATATAACTTGATCGGATTAGAACTACTAAAGTTATACGACTCTAAAGCCATCTATTGGACAAAAAACGCCACGAACTTTCTACTTCACTCAATATTTCAAGGTTTTTTTCTCCATAACTTGGTTTCTTCATTCTCAAATTGGCTCAAATTCACAAGTAGGCTAGAGTCTAATAGCATAAACATGTTTCGTAAATTTGATTCAAATCGGTATATAAATTTTTAAAATACATCAGAAAAACTTTATGAACAGACTTATTTTAGGCTAGAACTATTTCTTTCTCCACTATCCTTCGACCGATGTGACTGAAATTTAATATAGTATCGTCTATTTATGTAGTTAATCTGTATAATTAATTTAAACAAAATCGATTGACAAATTTTCCAATTACATCCGAAAAATCATAACCAAAAAAACGACAAAACTTTCTGGTCACCCTGGTTTTTCCTTTATAACTCTGCCCCCCGCGGATCGATTTTGCTCAAATGCAACACCAAACGCAGTTAAGGAATAACCAACTTACATTCTAAATTTCAACAAAATCGGATAACGCGTTTTTGAGTTATCGGACATGCATAAATCGATATAACTTTTGATTCCCTGCACAACCATACCCTTGAAATTTTTCTGCGATGATTATTTCTATGCGTTACACACTTAGTGACAAAACTAATATACCCTCTGGTAGTACCTACCATAGGGCATAAAAAGAACGTTAACAAATTTCCATATAAAACATGTATTTTATACAGCTTTCCTCTTCTCTAAGTGCTTATAGTAGAAATACTGTTTGATTAAAACCAGCTTTTTCGATAATTTTTCCGATCGATCTCAGTTTCAAATGAAGCCATAAATTATTGTTAAGTTAAATTTCATGTTTCATGATCAAATTTACCGTGGAAAAATGATATTTTATGCAAATTTTTATATACGTACATATATGAAACTTGTGTTCTGTTCCTTTTAAAAAGGTGGTAGATAAAACCGAAAACACTTGAAAACACCACAAATTCCCAAATTCCATCCTTTTCGGGTGAATTAAAAGATCTTTTATGGTTCGATAATAATTGCACATAATAAAAAAAGCCTAATTTTGTGATTTTATATATTATATGCAAAAAAAAGACACACACAAATGCCACTTAAATATATTATATTGTACAAGATTTTATACAATGCGATTTTAAAGACTGTAATAAGATGGTTCGTAACGCATTTTTAATATTAAATTATAAACACGTTATTGGATAATCAAAAATGAAGATGTTCGTAATTAAAATATACTAAAACTTAAATGTAAAAATTACTGAAATTAAGAAAAACTCTAAGGGAGTTTTGTAAATGACCAAATTGGAGTCGATTCAACGCTGATGGATATAGACAATGGGTGCATATTTTTATTCCAGACTAGCGGCCCGTCCCGGCTTCGCACGGGTGGACATTTATTTTTTAAACATTTTGGGATAAACGTAGAGTAAATGTATCTTTTTGCAAGACTTTATTTACATTTTTGTTCATTTTTATTTTATGACTTAAGTAATTTAATTTTGTAGAATTTTGTGGAAATTCGCGGAGATAGAGGGAGGTGGTAGTCTGGGCTCCCACCGGCGAGTTCGTTGAGGGTCCGAGCGCCTGGCGCCAATCTGGAGACTATAGAGGCCCTACAATGGATCAATAGGACCCCAGCCGTCGCTAATGACACTGAATATCGGGTGATTGAAAGCAATAGTCGTACAATCTCAATTAGGATCTTTGTGCATGAAGTTAGACTACAGAGAATATTAGACGCGACAGACATGAATGTGAGGATTATTGGATACAGATGTATACGGAATTACATTATTTAAGTTTTAGTAGGGATCCCTAATTTTTTCTAGTAATAAATATAGCCTATGTTACTCAGGGATAATGTAGCATTCTAATGGTGAAAGAATTTTTAAAATCGGTCCAGTAGTTTTTGGGTTTATTCGTTACAAACATACATACAAAAATACAAATCTTTCCTCTTTATAATATTAGGTTAGATTTCAACCCGTTTGTTTACATCTATTTTACTTTATATAGAGTGTCCCAATAATAGCGCAAGGTTTAATTTCCGTAACTTTAAGTATGTGTATATCTCAGGTATTCTGCATCCTATAGATATAACCCTCATTCGATGATAAGTTTAATAAGGAATTAAATACCATTCGCCGTTTTCAAAAATATTCCTTTTTTGGACAGGAAATCCAATAATTCCCTAGTATAAAGGTATCCGTTATATCTCAGGTATTCTAGGTCCTACAGGTATGATCCATACCTTATTCGACAGTGAATTTAATAATTAATTAAATAAAGAATGCTTCGAAAGAAACGCACGATTTGAATTTTGTGGAATTGTCTTATTGACCACAGTAGACGCTTGAAACTTGATAAACTGTCAATAATAATGTCGTTCCTTCGTGCAGAGTTCCATGACTATTAATAGCAACAATGAAAAACTTAATGAAACGAAAATAGCACGAATTTTAAATCTTGCGCTATTATGCAGACACCCGATATAAGGGTGAACAAGGTCGTTTATTATTATGGAATTAGAATCAATAGTTCACAAATTGTGGTCAACTTTGATTAGATTGTGAATTCTTCATAGTAAATCTAATTAAATAACGTTCACAGTTTCATGCCTCACTATGCCCAAATTTGCTACACACGCATTGCTGTAAATCGCAATCGAGAGTTATCACTGAAATGCCATCGCCCACTTGCCAGTAGAGTATTGGATTTGGCATAACTTTTTCCAACAATCTTGCATGTGAATAAACTTACTTAATCCTTTTTCTAATTATTAAAGAAAATATTCCTCTTCTAACAAAACTTTCTTAGAAACCTTTCTAACATAACGGAATTACCGCGCGGTAACCGGTTTTTTTGTAAAAACTATATTTTTAAAAAAGCTAGAAAGAAATCCGATATATTTTCGTAAATATTATAATTTTCTTCAAGATTCGTAATCAATAAATTAGTAGATTTTTAATATTTCTTGTTTTGAGAAAAAATAAAAAAATTCCTTTAAAACACGCTACCACCATATTTGCATTCCCGCGAATTTATTATAAGAAAAAAATCTTATAAAAGAGAAGAAGTATAACATTGCATAAAGAACGACATCCATGAAATTCCCATTTTTTTTTGTTGCATATCATCGTTGGTCGCAGTTTTCTTAACGTCTTTTTCTTATTTTTTTTTTTTTTTTTTTGAAAGACTGTACCACATTTGACATGGTTATATTCTTGGGTCTTGTGTGTTCATAACTCTACCAGAACCAAAACGAAAGAAGAAATTCAAAAAAAAAAAGAAAGAAATAAATGCAAAGACCCGAAGCCCCATTCTTATAGTTCGCCCACTTTTTTTTTGCAACATATTAATATATGACTTTTTTGTGCTTATTTCTTTTCTTTTTTTTGTGGATACAGCCTCCATTAAAGTAACACAAATACCAGCATTTTTACTCTTAAGAGACCAGAAATAGTTTTTTTTTTTTTAGTTTTCTAGTCACTTCAAAATATACCCGAAAAAAAAATTATAGTACAGTCAAACCGGCCTAAGATCGATACTTCTTTAAGATAGAATATTTTTCTGAGTCCTTGTCTTGGGTTCACAGAAATAAACCTTTTCTCAGATGGAAGCTTATAGTAGAGGCAGACATAGGGTATTCATACCTTAGTATCGATACTACAGTATAGCCTTGTACCATGGTATAAAAAGGGATTGGCACACAACAAACATAGTATTTGTCTGACATTTGAAATTCTGCCATTTCAGCGAGAATATGGGAATTTCTTTTCGCTCCTCTTAAATCCTCTATATGATTCCTACAAATATCTATAAATTTTGAGGTTTCATCCACAGATAAAATTTTGCGTTTTTTCTTTACTTTTTCCATTTTTTTAAAATAAAATTTTCAAAAAAAAAGTGTAAAACATATGTCAATTGCTCAGCTTACCTACAAAATTCCATTCGCTATTTTCCGCTTAAATAAAAAGGCGCGACAATCACTAAAGAATAAATTACAGTGGCCGAAAAAATTAAGTAAAAAAGGAAATACCACGTACTTTTTCGAATTTAAATACCAGATTTATGCTACGTAGTTGAAATGGTATTCAGCTAGTATTCGACGACACACATACGGTGTACCACATGGTATCCTTAAACTATGGTATGAATACCCTATGTGTGCCTCTAGTATTATTGCTATAGGGTTACCAACTTTACAAATTTTGAAGAAGATACATGCATTGTCTGGAAAAAATAATCAGTTGCAATTCTAGGTATGTCGGAGAATTTAGTTGATCTCTTAAAGTTACGTCTTAGACAGGTTCAACTGTAACCGGTATATAGCATCATCATCCTATATGAATAGAGAATATTTTGTATTATTCCTTTTATTACTCTACAAAAAAAATATATCATATGTGTATGTGTGTCTCTGTATACTATTTATTGAGCTCCAGCCAGAATATCAGCATCCACCAGGCTGATATATTACAAGTGGCGGAGTAACAAAGTCGTTCTATATTTTTGTTAGATGTCTTCCGAGAAAACCGGTTCAATGCAACATGACACGTTTTATTTCTATTTCGTGTGCATCGCGTATTTATACCTTTTCCTTAAGTTATATCTATATATACATATGTATATACATATGTTCTATACCAGATCCATATTAATAGTCATCTCCTTTCGTCTGTTCAGACATGCCCAAGATAACTCTCTATAGAGACTGCAACAACAACATGGGAAAAATCTTTTCTGTTAATTTATTTATTTTTTCTTTTTTTCTGATATAGAGTTTTTGGCCTTTAACATCTTAGCAATGAAAAAATACGTGGCCATGAAGAGTTTCTTTAAAAGATTAGACCTTTTTTTTTTAGAGAGCGCAAAGGAAGATGATTAACGAGGGTACAAAATACAATATATCTAAATATATATGTATATACTTGTAGTTTATAATAAGAAGATTTTATTATGTTCAAATGTTATATAAAGTTACTAAAATAAAAGACGGGTTCAATTTAATCTTTGGACATGAATGGAGAGTTCATTACATCTCGGAGAGTATCATTATACTGAATATGTTGAAAAGTACTTATGCTATTGTTTACATGAATTGAAAAGTTTACATACTCGTATCACAGAAATTATTGAGTGTAAGAATTTTAATTGAACTTTTATTTTCGCTAAAAAAAAAGTACAATCCAAAGATTGTGATTGTGTCTGAATCCCGAATCCCATTGTATTTTATACAGAGCTTTTAGCAGTTCTATGGACACGACGATGCATTTGTGGTAAATATCATTAACAACAGGTTCTTCTCTATATGTATTAAAAAAAAAATGTTATTTGATCTTGAAACGATTTTACATAATCCGATGTATATATATTTTAAAACTACCAAAAAAACTGGCTGGTTTTGTATGCGATTAAAATGAAAGATGATGCATCTTGTTGCAGTTACAAAGTATAAATTGCAATATTTTAATTATTTTGACACGCGCCAAAATAAATACGATATATGTGAACGTAAAATAAGGAAATATTTTTGTGTCTCTATAAAATAGGTACTATCCGAATTCTCAGGGTATTCTTGTTTACGAACAATGGATATAGGATTTATCCAAGTCTTTTAGTTAATCTTAAATTATCACAAAGGTTAAGACCTTGCTATCTACTATATGTTGGTTTTTTAAAAGTTTTGCAGTTTCTTGATTTCTGGCTGCACTGGATAATCCAAATGTATTCGTTGATATAGAAATCTATACAAGCCATTCTAAAAGCTTAACAAATTACACAGGGTCTACATTAGCCAATATTTCTGGTATACCAGCTGGCTTACCAGAAATATTAGCTAATGTAGACCCTGTGTTACTAGAAAAATTGGTATACCAGGAGGATCTACACTACCTTTTTTTTTTTTTTTTTTTTAAAACATTGCTTAATGCAAGCAACAGTCATTGTATAAGAGGTCTTTCAAATGTCTTTTGCTCAAACCAAAATCAAACACCTTGGCGTTATCATTAGCTGACCTCAGCATTCGGGAAACCGGTTCGTTTCTACCGTAATCAGTTTTATGGTAACTAACTTTGAATATTTCCACGGATCTTAAGGACCGTGTATTAATGCTAAAATGCATTTTGTCCAGCATAAAGGGGAAGTCAATAGCACCATTAATGGTTTGGCTAACGAAAACCACATCAGCTACTAGGCGTCGCCTTTCTAAGGACTTTAAGCCTATCAATTTTAATCTATCAAGGTATGGTGGTAGTCGAAAGGGGTAATTCCACGGAAGGTTACGTAATGCGATGTGAAAAGGTGATGGTCTCGCATTTATCACAGTTTAGTATAAAATTATTCTTGCGACACCATGTCGCAAAATTATTTAAATCCTCCTGGAGATACCGAGAGTCGTTGGAATTGGATACTTCTTTACAAATAGTCATGTCATCGGCAAAGTTAGAAATTTTCGAGTATTTAATTACAGAGGCAACATCGTTAATAGATAAGACAAGTAATATTGGTCCCAAATGACTACCTTGTGGAATACCGGATGTTGCTATGTAACAATAAGATTTTGCAGAATGGAATAATACTTGATAACTTCTTTCGTAAAGATACGAACGAATCAACTCAATGAAGATATCCGGAAAACCAAGTGCCCCAAGCTTAAGTAAGATCACACGATGTGCTGGTATACCAGAAATATTGGCTAATGTAGATCCTGTGTTAGTTACAAAAATTAACTTCTTTACAGTGAATCTCTTTAAATACTGGAAGGAAGATAATTTTACCATATTTTTTTCTTCATGGTCTTTTGAAATTGACCATTTTTTTTCTTTAATAATCTACAATTTTATTTCCTACAATCTTGAAATGATTGTCTTCTTACTTTCTTAGTAAAAAAAAAAATGTATGTTAATTCTTATAAAATAATTTCTACTATATTATTAATTATAATTTGATCAGCACTTTTGTAGATGTTCTCAAATTAAAGGTTTGCACGTAATTTCATTCATATCCAATAATTTAATTAAGGAGCTACATCTATCTCGAAAAAAAAGTATTAAATCAATCTCTATATTTTTGCACTTCTTAAAAGTTCCACGTTTTTAAAATATTGTATATTTTCAAAATTTCATATCGATATCTGTAGATTCTAAGAAGCGAAGCAAATTCGAGCGTTCGAGGATCATACTTTAAATTTTAAGTGTCTACATCCTCTATCTAGAAAATAAAATTAGATGTTACCAAAATTTCATATTAATATCAATTGAATTGACGAAGCTATAGAATTCTGAATAAAGTACCATAAGTCTGACGACCATCTTGAAACTTTAATCATATCTTTCTCAAAGCCGCGCTTCATAGATCATTTTCATCAAATTTTCACAAAAGAGAAGAATTCAGAGGTCGTTGACGATTTAAGATTTTTTTAAATCGATCTTCATTTTTAAAAACTTACGAAAAAATTTCGACTTTTTGAGAAATTTCCTTTTGTGTTTCAGTTTGTCGACATCTTGGTTGAAAAAAAAAACGATTTTTAATTCAGGTGATCGTCAACAACCCGTCGTTGTTATACACTAACGCGTTTTGATTTTAAATGATCTACTTCAGCAGGAGATTATCCGTCGGCCACCGCCTCAAAAAAAATCTTACCAGCTACAGTCGGCAATCTCATTTTTGTGATCAACATTTTTTAAAAGTTTTTTAAGCAAAGAAAACGTAATTTCATTTCCACCAATTCTTTCTTAGAAAAATAAATTCGAATTAAAAATTTTTTTTTCAGTCAATTAGTTAGATGTAGCCCCTTAAAACCAAATTATTGATGTTATGCATTAGTTTAAAAATTATGCATTCCAATCTGTTGATGGGACCTTATTAATTCTTTATAATAACTAATCTCGCAATTCATTGCTGAATGTTTTTTAAATAACGAATTATGTAAGTCATAAAAGTAAACTACCCAACAATTAGAATCCTAACAGTTATCTTGATAGTACAGGCTAGATAAGATGGAATTTACTATATCTTTATATACACTATGAAGAAATCCTCCAACGATTGTATATATTCTAGCTTTGATATCAATACTTTAAAACCATGACGATAAAATAGGCATCATACAAAGTTGACCGAAAGTTAATTATAATACAATTGGTAAGCTAGCTAACACACAATTTCATTTTACGTTCATATAATGCGTGAACTGGCCTTTAATTAATTTTTCATCCTAAGAGACAGCAACGTAAATAATTTTTAGAAACAGTAGCGCAGCATGATTATTTTTGAGTTGTGGGATGAAAATCGTTTCTGTTTCAAAGAACGTCAATAGTTCTTTTAGTACACAATTTTCATTAAAACCAGTCATTTAAAACCGATACAATATGATCGAGATTTATTGCAATATTATGCATTTTTAAGATCTTTGGCAAAAAGAAAAAGGACAATTGATGAAACGCTTGGATCGTCGAAGGATTATATTAGAGGCACACATAGGGTATTCAAACTTTAGTATCGATACTACAGTATAGCCTTGTATCATGGTATAAAAAGGGGTTGGCACACAACGAACATAGTATTTGTCTGACATTTGAAATTCTGCCATTTCAGCGAGAATATGGGAATGTCTTTTCGCTCCTCTTAAATCCTCTATAAAATTCCTACAAACATCTATAAATTTTGAGGTTTCATTAACTCATAAAATTTTGCGTATTAAATTACTTTTTCCTCCTTTTTAAAATAAAATTTTCAAAAAAAAAGTGTAAACATATGTCAATTGCTCAGCTCACCTACAAAATTACATTCGCTATTTTCCGCTTCAATAAAAAGGCGACAATCGCTAAAGAATAGATTACAGTGGTCGAAAAAATTAAGTAAAAAAGGAAATACCACGAACTTTTTCGAATTTAAATACCAGATTTATGCTACGTAGTTGAAATGGTATTCAGCTAGTATTCGACGACACACATATGGTATACCACATGGTATCCTTAAACTATGGTATGAATACCCTATGTGTGCCTCTAGTATTACAGACTATGTATTTTTGTGCCACATCAAAATGGCAACAATTTTTTTAGTCTTCTTACTGAGAAATAAATCTTTAGGACATCATAACCACTCTTTCGATTATATTTTTAAAACGTCAATGGATAGATTTCTTCCAACTCTTTTTAATAATAACATATTTTTACTAAACAACTTTTTATCATAATAAAAAAATTTTTTATGTGCTTTATAAGTGTATATACGAATTGTTAATATCCAGAATAAAAAATCATTATAAAGAGGATCAGCAATTAGCAAACTCAGCAGATGTTGATATAGGTTTGGCAAAGGTTTTGTAAGAATTCGAAAAGGAAATGCATTTATAGTTTGAGGTAATTATTCTTTCTTATATGACTTGATTAAGTTCCTAGATTGAGGTCTTTTATTAGATTCGAAGATCTTCAGTTTTGATCAGGAATGTTTAGCAATCGTACGCACAATCGGTATATAGGAGTGGTCAAAAGATTAATGAAGTTTCGTTATTATAATAAAATTTATTTTATGTTAACGTTATTCATTTCTAAAAAGACGATGTTGATTGCGAGACTTTTCTAACGTTCAAACAGATTTTTATTATAAATGATCTTAACATAAATTTTGCAATTAAATTTTTCAAATACATAGTTATTAATTATTTTGTTGTAAAAATGAAATAATTCGATATGAATAACTACAAAAAAAAAGGATTTTTAGTGAGGGAGCCTTAATCACTCTATGCGGAAATATTTTAAATAAATTGTTTGAAAAGATTTATGATTTACTTTATATTATCTATCTTATATATTTTTGTTTTCCACTTAACTCAAGCGTCAGGCACATAGAACAACTATCTAGATTTATAAATACAGAAGTTTTTTTTTAAATTAATTTTAGTCTGGCAAAAATCAAAATCTTTGGCATGACTATTAAACTTTCCGCAACATACGAGAAATGCGTTCATTCCTACCATACTCAGTCATATGATGCAGAATCTTAAACAATTTAATAGACCTTAAGGAACGTGTTTTAACGTTTAAATGCATCTTCTCCAACAGAATGGGAGCATCAATAATACCATTAAAAATTTGGTGAATAAAAACAATATCAGCCACCAAATGTCTCTTTTCAAAAGAATGTAGTCAATTCCAATCTATTTTCATATGGAGGTAATAGAAAAGGGTCATTCCATGATATGTTACTTAATGCAAATTGTACAAACCTACGTTGAACAGGTTCAACTCTTTTAATTTGAAAAATATAGCAAGGTGACCATACCTGACTAGCATATTTAAGTATTGGTCTAATCAGAGTAGTAAATAGGGCTTTAGTAATCCAAGAATTCCTTCGTTTAATAAAGCCTAAAGTCGAATTGCCTCGATGAAACAATAAGTCAATATGCAACTTGAAATCAAGTTGACTATCACAAATCACTGGTATACTGATCAGTCTCCGTAGAGGCACCTCATTAATGCAATATAAGCAAGAGAGACTTACCACGTTTCCTTGAAAATGTGATAGCCTTATACTTATCACAATGAAGTACCAAATTATTCTTACCTCACCACATAACAAAATTCTTTAAATCCTCCTGAAGAAATCGAGAATCATTGTAGTTAATTATTTCCCTACATATTGTTATGTCATCACCAAAGATAGAAATGTTTGAGTATTTAACAACTGAAGCGATATCATTAATCGATAGCACAAAAAGAATTGATCCTAAATGACTACCCTGTGGGACATCCGAAGTTGCTATGTATGGGTGAGACTTTGCCGATCGAAATAATACTTGGTAACTTCTGTTATTGAGGTAAGAACGAATCCATTCAATAAAAAGATCAGGAAAGCAAAGAACATAAGCTTGACAAGGATCACCCGATGCGACAGTTTGTCAAAAGCTTTACATTACTTCCCCTTTCCATGGCGCAAGCAGAAAAGGAAACAAGTTCAACTAGACTAGTAGTCGTAGATCTGCCCTTCAAAAATCCTTGTTGGTAATTAGTAATAAAATATGTAATATATTTTTTTTTAGCATATTGATCAGTAAGAACTCGATCGTTACAATGATCTTTTAGCAAATTAAATTTGACGAAAACTATCTACGTTCAACTATATTAAAAGAAACGCTAAAATCTCTTGCCATTTTATTAATCGAGTAGGACATGATTCAAAAACTTAATTTGGCTGAAGCTCACAATAAATTTACTACAGTTAAAACAATTAAAAAATTAGGAAACGGGCGGCCAAAAATCGTTTCGTTCGCTATTATATTTATTATCGCGCTCGACCTGGTTAATAGATATCCAAGATTAATTAGCGTTCAAAATTTCGAATTTATTTTTGGAAAACTAGAAAATAATGTTATTTTAGAAAATAATTTAATCTTTAAAGGATTTACAAACAAAAGTCTAGACACTAGCTAAATAATTAAAACGTTAAAGATCGTTCTGAACTCTCCACGAAATCGACAACAAAGAAATGCATCACGAAAATGCATTGAAAATCTTTGATCTATGAAGATCAGCGAAATAAATTCATTTGCGAACATTGTTATTTTTAGCACACATCACCACAAGTGCAATAACCGTTAAAAAATTAATAATGATTAATGCCAGAAATAGAATGCACTTTTCTTTCAATTAAAATGAATTTAAAAGCATATTCACAAGTCGCAACTACTATATATACTTTTTTCAATAAGTAACACTAACACTAACACCATCTATTCGAAGAAAAACCAAATAAAAAGTTCAAAGAAAAACAAAACAAAATGCTGCATGATCAGTGATCGTGGCGACAAAAGAAAAGAAAAATCAAAAGAAAAAATGATGGAAACCAACAAAAAAAAGGATCAAAAATAACTCGCAACTAAATCTTAGTAACATAACTGGATTTAGTGTAAGAAAAAGAATAAAGTGTCCTTTTTATTTGCGGTTTTACAAACTTCTTGGTGTTATAAAAACGGTAATCTTCAGATTCCTGCCGGTAAACTTGGTGAAAAAGAAAACCAACTTGGATGTATCTTCGTTCTCTCAAACTAAGTTACAACTTTTTATTCCTTTTTAGTCTTTTTTTGGTGAATCTTTTGATCTCTGGATATATCTGGATTGGATACATGTATGTATGGACTGTTTGTATGGGAATACGTGGATAAAGGAAAAAAGAAAGGAAAGTTATGTTGTTTTTAAAACAAAAGGAGTAGAGAAAGAAATGAATGAATTTTGTAGGAAAAGAAACAAAAAGAAAGCATAAATACGGAACATGATGGAGGAATGCCAAATTGAAAAGAGGAAAAAATAAAATGGAATAAAAAGTAGATTTGTATGCTAATGTTAAAAAAATACGAAAACTCTAATAAACAAAAAAGACAATTTTTAAATAAACTTTCTATATACCTACGTTAACTTAAATGAACAAATAAATCACTGTAGGATTTCGAAATGTGTGTAATATCGAAAATGATTTGCGAATGCGAAAAGGACACTATACTCGCGTCTAAATGTACAATCCGTATTGTTATTGTAGGTAAAGT
The DNA here is from genome assembly GCA_963422695.1 of Xylophagus ater. Taxonomy (NCBI): domain Eukaryota; kingdom Metazoa; phylum Arthropoda; class Insecta; order Diptera; family Xylophagidae; genus Xylophagus; species Xylophagus ater. Next base: position 18,240,618 of record OY730481.1, read on the forward strand.
GTAAGAATAGTCCATCACGAAAGGTTTTAACGTGAAAGAAAGAGAAGAATTTATAATGTGTAGGGTTATTAGTTCGGTTTTGTTTCGTCCTTATGAAAATAAAGACCAATAAAGACCATTTATGCAGGTAGCAGAATGAGCTTCGACTTATTTCAATATTGACAATCTGTTACATTGCGTACAATGCTCGATAGCAGATCGTAAACGTTGAAAATCATTTCATGGTGAACTTGCAGTTATAATGCATAGAGCAGAATGCCGCGAAAACCATCGCGAAAACCAACGTATTCGAATGTCAAAAATCGTATTCAAATTTGATGTGAACACAATAGCGTAACCAAGTATAGTGTAAATTGATTTTATTTTCGAAAATAAATTCCCTCTTTTTCAATAAGTTTGTAAAATTAATTATATCAAATGAAATAACCATTTAAAACAAGGGTGTCCAACCTTTTTGTTTCCCTGGGCCGCATTGGAAGAAGACATGGTGTTTTGGGCCGCAAGTATATTACTATGTATGAATCCATATCATAAAATGAATGTAATGCTTGGCATTGAAGTTGAGAAACTAAACCGTCAATATCTGGTTCGATTGACGTGGTTGCAATTCTCAGGCAGTTCTCAAGGTGTTCATCTAACATGTTGGTTCTAATTTTATACTGATATTTGCCTTGGGCCGCGGGCCGCGGGTTGGACAGCCTTGATTTAAAGCATATAACTTTTACCCTCAATAAGAATTTAATTATTAAATAAAAACAAAGTGAGGTTAGAATATTTTGGTTTTC